>CM068544.1:11967617-12567617 GCA_035048495.1 Euptelea pleiosperma | reverse complement strand
CAAGTAAAGTAAACTACAAAGAAAAGAAAAATTAGAAAGAAATGGAAAATGTTAGTTGCTTGAATATAAAGAGTTAATAGCAAGAAAGTAAAGAGTTAGAAAGTTAGAATGTTAGCAAGTTAAGATGTTAGAATGTTAGAACAAATAGAGAAAAAGAAATAAAAGAAAATGTAGCAATCCAAAGTTCTTGAACACCTATTGCCAATCCCCGGCAACGGCGCCAAAATTTGTTGCCTACTTTAATGTGCACACTCAGAACACTAAGGAATTACAAAAATATAATCCTTAAGTAACATGAAATAAAAATGCACCAAATCATACCCTAGACATTAAAGTCTCTAATGCAACAAAGAATGAATTGTAACTAGGGTGTGAGGGGTAGTAAATGAAACAAGTTTAAAAACTTGAGGGAAGCCCCAAGGTCGAACCACAAGGATTGGGGTATAGTGTTCTAAAACTAGGTTACTACATGCATGGTGTGATGAAGAAATAGAATGAGAGTGGTGTGTGCCAAGAGATGAAGTGTGTGAGTGAATGCAAGAAAGTTAAAGTAGTAGGTAGTGTGCTATAAAATAACAAGACAAGTAAAATTTTTGAAGGAAAATCAAGAGATAAGAGTTTGGGCATTAAGATTTGGCCCATCCCATCATCTTGGTCCTTATGAAGACAACTCACAAAGGGAGAGAATCAACTACTAAGTTGTTCTTCCCACTAAAAATATAACAATGAAGCTCATAAATAACATTCAAAAGTAGGGTTTCCACCAAGAGGTATTTTCAAACTATAAAAGCATACTAGAACTAAGAAGTGTTCTAGGGGTAAAAAGAGAGCAAGTATGAGACTACAAGACTATGGATGCATGGCATACAAAGTTAAAAGCACTCATAAAAGATCTCACAAATTAAGATATAATAAAAATACCTCACTTCATTCATAAATGTAATCACAAACTACAAGGTGTACATGATACAACATGTGAAAGTGAGAACAATATAAAAAAAAGTGGAGAAAGCCCTTTACAACAATAAGCTCATTCATTGGTGAGTTCCTCCATAAGTCCCAAGAGAGATGAGATGTCCTCCTCTCTATGCCCAAGTAGAAAACTAGCCAAGCATAGTGTGGTTGGCCATGAAAAATAAGTAAAAAGAGAAAGAGATAAGAAGAATGAGAATGGAGAAGAGACTTGCTTGGGATTTTTTAACTCTCTCAAGAAAACTCACAAGAGAAAAGAAGACATTCTCATAAGCTCAAAGTGAGCTTATATAGAAGATGTGAGGTGGTGAGGTGGAAGGTGATGTGGAAGATGATGTGGAAGAGTGATAAGTGGAGATAAGAGGTGGAGATGAGGTAGAAGGAGATCAATGGTTGGAAAATGGAACCAATGGGGGAGGATTTGTACAAGGTTAGCCTTGCAAAAGGTGGTAGGTTTGATCTCCAAGGTGTTGGGTGTGTTGGCTTTTGGTTGGTTGGTCTTTCCAAGAGAAAAAAGGTATAACTTTTCTATTGGTGGGTCTTCCCAAGAGAGATTTGACTTTTTTTGAATTTTAAAGTCTCCCATGTTGTGTCTCCATCACACATGTGAGGTCTAATATGTGGCTTGGAGGTGGCTTAGATGGCTTGAGAAACTCCCATGTGGCTTGCATTGCTTCAATGGCTTGGTGGCTTTCATGGCTTCATGGCTTGAGAAACTCCCATGTGGCTTGCATGGCTTGGTGGCTTTTATGGCTTCATGGCTTCATCAACCACTTCGTTATGGCTTGCATGGCCATGATGCTCCATAAAGCTCTCAAGAATAATCCAATGGCTAGGGAGCTTCCATGTGGCACACATTTGGAGATGGTCTATGGGGAGTTAGATCTTCCTCGATGATCCTACGGATCCATGATAATCTATTAGCGATCCACCATTATCCTACAATTATTCAATGTAGCGTAATGAGGGTCTAAATCGGATATGATATGCATGAGACATCTAGGATGCATTTTAGGCATAAATGCAGAGTTATAAATTAATGAAGTCTGATAATGTCCTAAGGTTAAAATGAATAATACGCACAAAATTGACATTATCAGCAGCCACCTAGCTCCACCTCTCCACCGTAGGGTCCTCCTCGGCCAGCCTGTGTGCACCACCAAAGATCCACCGCCACCATCACTTCCTTGCTACCATGCCACTCTTCACCGATCTTGCAAGTGCACATCACGCACAATAGCATCCTCAGCCACTTCACGGTAATACCTAGCCCTTGTGCACCATGTGCAACCATCGGGTACCTTGTTGCACTTCATATCAGTTCGTGTGTGTCTTCCACAACACCACATTCTTCTCTCTCTCTACTTCTCTCATTCTCTCTCCTTAACCCATTTCTTCTCTCTAAATCTGTCACTTTCTCTCTCTACTTGTTTATCTCTCTAGGATTCTATTGCTTTATCTCTCCACATTCCTCTGTCTTTTATTGTTTTTAGTTAGCCTTATTACAATAGTTTTTTATTCAAAGCATTGTAATTTGTCAGTTTTTAATGCAGTATTTTTGAGTAGTTGTTTCATTATTTTCTTGCTTATTTGTTATTTAATTCTGGAAAATTAAAATAATCTCTCAAAAATCACAAAAGCTTGTTTAATATCGATTTCCACCATTCTCACCTTTCCATCATTTTTAGCAGATTTTCGCTCATTTGTTCTTTATTTTGCCCTAACCCCGAGTGCGGACGATATCCGACACGAGCCACTGTGCAAAATTGCCCATTTTACAGGTTAAATGTCTTGGATCAATTAAAAATGTGTTGAAGTTAGGGTTTCTGTAACCAACGACGAAAAAAATCCTACTTTCAAATGGCGCCGCTGCCGCTCGGGTGTACGGGAGTGCGAAAAAGGACGTAAAGACAGAATTGGAAAGTTGCTGAAGCAAAAAAGCTGCTCAATTTGGACAGCCCGACCTTTTAAGAAAACTTTCTATTTTTTTGTTTTTAGTGATTTTTTAGCAGTCTTTTAAATTACTATTTTTAATGCCTTGAAGGCCGAGTGCAAAGTTGTAATAATTTAAAAATTTTACTACTTTCCAAATAACTGCTAGATCTTGTTCTAGGGTTTTTCAGAAACCCTAGATTAAGTGAAAAATACCAAAAAAATCAAAAATTAAAATTCAAAAACATTAGGGTTTTATCTTCTGCAGATTTTTAGAAATCACCAATTTAGGATTTGTGATTTTTGGAAAGATTCTAAAATCTTGAAACTTTGCTAAATTAGGGTTTCCCCACTTAGAAGTTTCCACTTTAGAGGAATTCCTATCTTTAAAAATCCTCCGAATTTGGAAAAGTCTACAAAAGGAAATACCCCAAATCTAGCAGAATTTTAATTTTGGGAAATTTCCCAAAATTGTAAGGGATCTCGCAATCACATCTTTCATGGAAGATCTTCACAGTTCGGGAAACTTTTCAATCTAGGTATTTTCCATCTGGGAATTCCTAAATTTTAACCCTTCTCGAACTTGGAAATTAATTCAAAAACTTGCCTAAATCCAATACGTGCTCTGTGAACCCTAAAAAGGCAAGGATCTTCCAAATAGAATCCCAAATACCTAGACTGTGTGATCTAACTTTTCTGCATTAACACGATCCAGTGTGGGTAGGGAGCGAAAGCTCAAAGAGGTGGAGTCGGGCCCAAGCCCATTAGGATACCCCTCCCTAACCCATAGAGGCGACCCCGTGGCGTGGCCCACGAGAGGTAAGTCCCTATCCTCACCTTGAGTGCGATACGGTGTTATTAGGTGCATCATTGCCGCTTGTCTATTTGCTTTCATATACATATTCTTCAACTTGCGTGGCGTGGCCGTTAATCAATCAACTTTAAGAGAGCAGACCCAGCTCCAAAATTGAAACTGGTGGGATTTCATCACCCACCTCATCATTCCATCTGATTTGATCCCAAGGCTCCATTTAATTAAAAAAAATCAAGAAGTAGAGCCAATTAGCCCGGTGTTCGAGGAAAAATCCACACAAAGTGAACCTGCTTAACATCCAATCGAAATAAGACCACGAGCGCAGGTCCCTGTTGTCTAACACACCCATAAGTCCCTGCTACTCAAGTACACTGAGCTCAACGTGGCATCTTGGACTATTCGGCGGTTAGTTGCGTGTGGACTAGGAACACGCATCAACCCTAGCTTAAGCCGAGGGAACACTCTTCTTATCCACTTGACCAATCCGGTTAGTCTGGGATGTACTTAAGACAGCCATTATGCCGCATGTCTATCTAGGCTTCGGATTGCCTTGCTGTTAACTAGAGTTAGTACTAAAGGATTCGCTCTGAAGAGTGTAGCTTGGTGAGAACCTCTGAGTGCAAAATAGTTAGTCCGGCAGTTAAAAGATAAATCAGTGGTCCGCCCACTGTCATAATCTACTCTAGCCCCAAAACTAACAAAGATAATTCCTAAAATATATCCTGATTGCTTAGAATAGGATTATTTGTGCTTGGTGTGCATCATTTAGGATAGTGTTCCTCTCTGGCAACTTTTTGCCAAGTATAGAGCTTCCCTCCTCAGCGTATGCCCGTTCGGACTCGTCCGAACAAACGCTTGATTCGATCTGAGAATCACGTACCTACAGTGGATCCTCTACTGAATCCTTCCCCATCTCTTTTCCCACCCGCCTCCCCCAGTACTACTACCTTTGTAGTCATGGCAGTCGAACGACCTCTTATCGAGACGTTCGTCCCTATCTCTGCTAATCCGCCCACTTGCATTATTCTCCCACCTACTACGGTGGTACAGTTTGAGATCAGGCCGCAGACGATCCAAATGCTGCCAACCTTTCGTGGTCTCCCAAGAGAAGACCCATATTCCCATATTAGGGAATTCCAACATGTCATCCTACTTTTCAAGAATCAGAACCTCGATGATGACAATGTGCGTCTGCGAGTTTTCCCATTCTCGCTCAAAGACCGAGCCTCAGATTGGCTCTACTCCTTACCCGCTGATTCAATCAGCAGTGGGAAAGAGTTGGTGGGCAAATTCATGTCTAAATTCTACCCCATGACTCGGACTAA
Organism: Euptelea pleiosperma; assembly: GCA_035048495.1. Classification (NCBI taxonomy): domain Eukaryota; kingdom Viridiplantae; phylum Streptophyta; class Magnoliopsida; order Ranunculales; family Eupteleaceae; genus Euptelea; species Euptelea pleiosperma. Next base: position 12,562,574 of record CM068544.1, on the reverse strand, counting down.
CCTAATGAAGCAACTCATCCAGGACTTTCGACAGAAGTCCGATGAGAAATTTTTTGAAGCATGGGATAGATTCCAAGACTACCTGACTAAGTGTCCCCACCATAAGATCGACAAGGGCAATCTTGTCCATGTCTTCTACAAGGGACTTACTAATGAGTCCCAAACCATGGTAGAGTCAATGTGCCAAGAAAAATTCCTGCACCAAACTCCGACCGATGCATACAAATTCTTGGGAGAGTTAGGAGAAAACTCTCAACACTGGACGACTGACTCAGAGTTTAGTCGAGCCACTTCGGTCTAAAAGACAACCAAGGGACATGATGCTACAGCTGATACTGAGCTTCGATCTGTCATGCAAGAATTGAGCAAGTCAGTCTCGGCACCGGTTATGTTAGTACAAAAGTCTACTCAACATTCTACCCCAGTCATGCATGTGGGACACGAGAGCCCTATGGAATCCTGCACCCTTTGTCTGCAACCCTCCCATACTACTGAGCATTGTCCTTTGAATGAAGGATGGTCTAATCCTCTTCAGGAAGAAGTTTGTGCTTTCAGCACATACAAACCACCCACTCAGAACTCGTATAGTCAGTCTTATCATCCTGACACGAGAAATCACCCTAACTTCTCTTGGAGGCCTCAGTCTACTCAACCGCCAGCTCAACCTCCGCGTCAACCTCAGGGCATGTATTCTCCTGAGTTCAATCAACCCATTAGGCAATTCAATCAGGGACAATACCACCAGAGTCAGTACCCATCTACTCAAAACTAGCAGTTCCAACAGGGTCAATACTCTAGACAACCGAGCACATTTCAGACTCAGCAAAGAGTCATACAGACCTTTCAGAACCAACCGATTGTCCCCACTACTTCTCCATCTTACAACTATAATGCCCCGATGAGCTCTAGTCGAGAACTGGTGCTTCAGCTCCCATTAGCTGCCCCCCAGCAGTCGGTCCCCAAATCCGATATCGAGGACCTTCTAGCTCAACTCATTACTCAGCAACAATAATCTATGCAACGCCTAGAGCAACAGCAACAACAATCCATGCTTCGTCTAGAGCAACTCTTAGGCAACTTAGAAGTTGAGAAAGCTAAAGGCGTCTTCCCTAGCCAACCCAAAAGGAAATGCTAAAGGGATAGTATATGAGATCGGTTCCCAATCTCAGAGCCAGAATGAGAATTGTCAAGGAGAGGTGCAAGCTGTAACCACCCTACGATCTGAAAAAATTGTGGACATAGGAGTCCAACCACCACCGGTGCCATCTCCAGCACGCATCGCTCACACAAAGGAAACTAGTCCTAATCCTACCTCTGCTTCTTCTAACTCTGCACCAACATCAGATATCCCTGTGCAAAAATTCAAGGCTAAAGACAAATCCATTTGTGGAGTAAAGCCTCCCTTCCCGGACAGACTTGTCCAAGATAAGCGGGATCAGCAATTCTCAAAGATCTTAGACGTCTTTAAAGACGTCCAAATCAATATCCCATTCCTTTCTGCTATCAAACAAATCCCCTCCTATGTCAAATTCCTCATGGACTTGTGCACAATTAAGCGACGTACGCATGTACCAAAGCTGCCTTCTCGGCCGAAAAAGCTACTGCGTTCATTCAACGCAACAATGTGATCAAACACAAGGATCTAGGTAGCCCTACTGTCCAATACGAAATTGGAGATAATTTTAGTTGTACTGCATTGCTAGATTTAGGGGCTAGCGTCAACCTCATACCATTCTCAGTATATCAGCAGTTAGGATTGAAAGATATGAAGCCTACCCATGTCACCCTGAAATTAGCTGATCAGTCCATCAAGATTCCAAGAAGAATCATTGAAGATGTCCTAGTAAAAGTTGCTGACTTTTATTATCCTGTGGACTTTATCATTCTCGACACCGAGCCGTGTCTGGATAACCGCATTCCGATCATCTTAGGCCGTCCATTCCTTGCCACCGCGAATGCACACATCGGGTGCCGGGACGAAAACATGTCCATTGCTTTCGGTAACCTCAAAGCTGAGGTCAATATCTTTCGTTTAATGCAACAGGATGCCGATCGCGAAGTGACCGATGAAATGTGTGCCGTTGAGAGTCTAATCCCGGACTCCACCGAAGATATTCTTAAGTAGTGTCTAGAACACTTTGGAGCAGACTTTACCACAGAGTCAGCCATTTCTGATCTCAATAATCTTTTGGAGACTGCTCCACTGATAGAGATCCCTGCTCCACTCATCGAGTTCGAGCCTCTGATAACCATGGCTAGAGAACCCATCCTTCTGTTACCTACTGAAGTCAAACCTCTTCAATCCGTGTCTTCTGTGACACCTACTTCAACTCCATCTGCTTCAACGTTGGAGCTCAAGCCACTTCCAACAGATCTTTCCTATGCCTATCTTGGTCCTAAGGAAACCTACCCTGTCATTATTGCTTCCGCTTTGTCTGAGAGTGAACATAAGCAACTTCTCGAGTTGCTCAACGAGCACAAATCTGTGATAGGTTGGACTATAGATGATATTCGAGGCATAGACCCATCGGTGTGCCAACATCACATCTATCTCGAGGATGAATTTAAAACCTCTCGAGAACACCAGAGGAGGTTGAACCCCGTCTTGAAGGATGTAGTCCGGGACGAGGTCCTTAAACTGTTAGATGCGGGTATCATTTACCCCATCTCCGATAGCAAATGGGTGAGTCCTATTCATGTCGTACCTAAGAAGGCAGGATTCACAGTTGTAGAAAATGAAAATAAAGAAATGGTCACCCAGCGCCTGAAGAAAGGGTGGAGAGTCTGCATCGATTACTGATGACTCAACACCAACACTAGGAATGACCATTTTCCTTTACCCTTCATAGACCAGATGTTGGAGAGACTAGTAGGTCACTCCTATTAATGCTTCCTTGATGGTTACTCAAGGTATAATCAAATACCCATCGCCCATGAGGATCACGAGAAGACAACTTTCACCTGTCCCTTTGGCACTTTTGCCTACAAGCGCATGCCCTTTGGCCTCTGCAATGCACCCGCGACCTTTCAAAGGTGTATGATGAGCATATTCTCTGACATGGTGGAAAAATTCCTCGAAGTCTTTATGGACGACTTCTCAGTTTTTGGGTCATCCTTTGATGATTGTCTAAACCATCTAGGGTTTGTACTTCAATGCTGTCAGGACAAGCGACTTGTCCTCAATTGGGAGAAAGCTAAAATCGATATCATCTCGACCTTGCCCATTCCGAAGCCCGTGCGTGACATCCGGTCCTTTTTGGGACACGGAGGATTCTATAGGCGATTCATCAAGGACGTCTCTCAAATCGCTCAACCTCTATCCCTTCTTCTGGCTAAAGATAGTCCTTTCGACTTTAATGCTGAATGTGTCAAGGCATTTGAGCGTCTCAAATCTGAGCTCACTACTGCACCCATTATCCATCCCCCAGACTGGACTCTACCTTTCGAGGTGATGTGTGATGCTTCTGACTACGCCTTAGGAGTCATTTTAGGGCAGAAAGTTGACAAAAGGTCACACGTGATCTACTACGCGAACAAAACTCTTAACTATGCCCAAATGAATTACTCCACCACCAAGAAAGAACTCCTGGCGGTAGTCTTCGCCCTTGAAAAATTCTGTCAGTACCTCTTAGCCACTAAGGTGGTCGTGTACACTAATCATGCAGCCCTTCGTTATCTCATGTCGAAAAAGGAAACCAAGCCTCGATTAATTCGATGGATTCTCTTACTGCAGGAATTCGACCTCGAGATCAAAGATAAGAAAGGAACTGAGAATGTAGTGGCTGATCACTTTTCTAGACTGACTTTAGAGTCATCCTTCGACACCTAGCCCATCCCTGAGACCTTTCCAAATGAACAACTGTTCACTATCTCCGTTCATCCATGGTATGCTGACATTGTCAACTACCTTGTTACTGAAGAAATGCCTTCACACTAGTCAAAATAGGACAAAAGCCAATTCCTAGCAAGAGTTAAGTACTACTCTTGGGATGACCCTTATTTGCATAAATACTGTCCTGACCAGATCATTCGTCTCTGTGTTCCTGAGTCGGACCAACTCAATATCTTGTCCTCGTGTCATGACCAACCTTGTGGTGGTCATTTCAGCACTAAGAAGACTGTAGAAAAATTGCTGCAATGTGGATTCTACTGGCCCACATTATTTAAAGATGCCCACATCTACAGCAAAACCTGTCCTAATTGCCAGCATCTAGGCCGCATCTCCCAGAGGAACATGATGCCCCTAACTCCCATTCAGGTCGATGAAATATTTGACATCTGGGGCATCGACTTCATGGGTCCCTTTCCGATTTCTTATAGTTTTGAGTACATTCTCCTTGCGGTAGACTATGTCTCCAAAGGGATAGAAGCCATTCCCACCAAGACCAATGACCATAAAGTGGTGGTCAAATTCCTAAAGGAGTTCATCTTCGCCTGATTCGGTGCCCCTAAGGCCATCATTAGTAATGGGGGCACCAATTTCTGCAATAGGATATTCAAGAAATTAATGAAAAAGTATGGGGTAACCCACAAGGTTGCCCTAGCTTATCATCCGCAGACTAGTGGTCAAGTAGAGATTTCTAATCGTCAGATCAAGCAGATCTTGGAGAAGACAGTCAATACCACATGTAAAGACTGGTCTACTCGTCTCACTGATGCTTTATGGGCGTATAGAACCGCCTACAAGACACCACTCAATATGTCTCCCTATCGTCTGGTCTTTGGGAAACCCTGTCATCTTCTGGTAGAGATTAAACATCGTGCCTTGTGGGCCATTAAGAAGCTTAACTTCGACCTAGAAACCGTAGGGGAGGAGAGGAAACTTCAAATGAATGAGTTAGAAGAACTCAGAAATGATGCCTACAACTTGTCCAAGAATTACAAAGCAAAAATAAAGTGGATACATGACAAGAACATCCTCAGGAAAGAGTTTCATCCAGGACAGAAGGTCCTTTATAATTCCCGTCTTCATCTCCTCCCTGGGAAACTAAAATCTAGTTGGACCGGTCCTTATACAGTCACTACAGTCACACCCTTTACGGCAATCACTATTGAGGATCCCAAGGATTATTCTTCTTTTCAGGTCAATGGGCAGCGTCTAAAATAGTTCCATGAACTTGATGTATCGTTTATTCAGACTTCTGAGATTGATCTCATTGATCCTGTCTATGTCGACTGATGATCCACTCAGTCTATTGTGCGCCAACTTGGTTGGGCGTGCCTGTCACCCTCGTCATGTCTGGCTGAAGACATAAAACTTAGCGCTTTCGGAAAGGCAATTCCGGTATTCCTAGAGTACATGAGTCACATGCATTTGTCATTACTATTATATCTCTGGAAATGCAGGTACATTCATTCTTCCTATCATCAGGTACCACACACTGTCGAGTTTCTGCTGACTTAGTAAAATCCTCCCTGAACCTTTGCTTCATCATCACTGATTTTTTATCATTTTATGTCCCGGTAATGAGCACCGAGGATGGTGCTGTATTTTGGTTGGGGGTTGGTATTTACCAAAACTCATGTCTTCATTTTGATAAAAAAAAATTTCTTGTTTTTGGGGTGATTTCCGATGTTCTCCAAAAGTTTTCTAGAATTTCAAAAATGTGTCAAATACCCTGACTTTGATTAGCTAAAAACCTCCGTTAAGTCAGTATTGAGGATGTCAATTTTTGTTTAAAGTTAGCGTTGAGTCAAGTCAAGCGTGACTACAGTAGGTTTGAAAACTCAGAAAAACTCATATTCGGCACAATTGTACACTATCAATATCAGAGTCATCCTAAGTTTAGAAATTTTGGAGATCCTATGAGAATAATTGTGGAGACCTAAACCAGTGAGCTTTTGAGCCTTTAATCAATTCAGAGGGTTATACAATAATTCTGAGTCACAAGATGACTCACTATTCTTCTTGCCCACAATATTCGTTGAGAGATCTCATTATCCTTTGCTTCGATCATAAAACTCAGAACGACATCAACATTGGATTACTACGGCAGAACCTTTTCTATATCCAGTCAAGATAGTATACATGATAGTGCAAACCCTAGAAAATGATCTAGGCCATTTTTCTGAACTGTTCAGCCTTTTTACTCACCTGAATTATACTTCACTAGAAACCCCTTGAGCCATTCTATAAAAGCCTTTTCTTTGTAAACCCATCAACCTAAAACCCAGTCTAGCTACAAAGCATGACTGGCTATCCTTATTTTGAGATGGACAAAAGAATAACTGATATGTGTATACCGTGAAAAGAAAAGTAAAGAGGAAAAATCAAAAGTGGTTCAAGCTGAAAACAAAATATGGAAAGAAAGTATGAAAAAGAGCTGAAAAGAAATTGAGCAGTCTCAGAAATATCAAGAAAAAGAGAAGAATACGAAAAAAAAAAAAAAAAAAAAAAATAAAGAGAACCAGATAATGGTGCTACATCGCAGGAAAAATACAGGAAAATAGAGATATCCTCTCAAGATCTTTGAAATCCTGTATCCCGTTATTTTTCTAAACCAGACCTAAGCCTCATTATAACCCAGGAAAGTCCTATTTGATTCTAGGATAGCACGATCATAAAATGTGGAGATTGGAGAAGGAGAAGCTATAGAGTTTGATCTGACGTTCCCGAGTGAAGTGGTATTCCAATCATGAGATCTTTTTCTGTTAAAGATGTCCTTCTTTTAAAAAATACATATGTGAGATCTTTGCTTTCATATATCAACACATCTCCTCACATATAAATTGAGAGAAAAGAAGAAAACCTTTCTTGTGTGATTCTATTCTGAGTGCTAAACATGTGAGATTTGAGGTCTAGGCATAAGAACTTAGAGGTGATCTGGAAGTCTTAACTCTTGGATGATGAAAATGTTGAGCACACACACACGCAGAGTCTGACTATTCTGGGTCATGATTATCAGTCTGTAGTCTTGCCAAAACTTTCCAACTCTTCGCTAGCATGTAACTATTTTTGCATCCATTCAATGATTTGACGAACAACGTTTTCCCTGAGCTAATATGAAAAAGTGTGCAGCATGTGCAGAGCCCTTTTAAGCTCATTTATTTCGCACTAATTGCCAAGGATTGGCAATATGCTGATTGGGGGTTGTGATATTCGCATAAAAGTGCAAATTTTCCACTGTTATCTTCTAAGCGTTATCGCACTCTCCTACGTAAAACTGCTCTAATTATCCACTTTTCTATGTCAGAGTCTCTTTTCATTGCATAAAACACACTTTTCTGGACGAAATGGTATATTTGCATGCATTAAACACATTTTTGGAAGTCTAGATATGGAGTTCTTCTACTTAAGCCTCATTACACCCTACTTTTGTCACAAAAAATTAGATTTGACAAGTTTATGGATTGTGGGCCCACAACTGACTACCAGAGCCTTTGAACGAAGCATAGAGAGCCAGTGGACTTAGAAAAGAAGATATAAGCTAAAGACGAGAAGAGCCAGAAAGTCTGAAAAGCCTGAGAGGAAATCAAGAGAGAAGGAGAGCCAACCACCCCGAGAAGAGATTAAGGAGAATAAAGCTCAATCAACTAACATAATATGAAGACTTGACTAGTTGGTAAAACTTGCAGAAGACCAAGTCAAAGACCAGGGTTCAAGACCCTCTATTAACACTTTCTCTTTAATTTTGTAATAATTTCTCTCTTCTCTCTCTAAACCCTCATTCTCTCTCTACTCTCAAATCTGAATCATCCGATCCTTCCGAAATCGCTTGATCCTATGACCTACCTTGGCTGATCTCCCTCATCCAATGATCCATCCGATCATCCAGTCATCCACCCAATTCCAATCATCGATAATGAACAATTATGGTAGATTTTGGGTGCATATTTTACAAAGAGGAAAGAATTTCAAAATCCAAACCTTGGGAAGATTTTTTTTTACAAAAGAACATTTCAGAAATGGTTTTAAAATTTCCTAAAAGGAATGAAGTTACTATCTTTTTGTATGGAAGTTTTTACAAGGGATTCTTTTTTAAGGAAAGAAAAATTATTTCTTTGGAAATAGGCTTGAAGTGTTTGAAAAATAGGCTGATGTGGCAAGTGATAATTAGTGCCAAGATTTCTTAAGGCATAGGCGTGGAGAGTTTAAAAGGAATGAAGAGGTGAGGTGGCGGCAACCCATAATAGGAAGTATGATATTAATGTGGACAACATTAAGGGAAGTTTTGAAAACCGTGGGTTTATATTTTCTATTAATGGAGAGCACGTTTTAAAAAGAAAAAAAAGAGAGAAAAACCCGAAGGTCTCCCTCACGTTCGAGACATCTCTTCTTCATTCTTTAAAAAGAAGAGGCCGCCCCCTTCATCATCTCTCTCCTCTTCTTCCTCATGTTTGGTGATATTCGCTCAAAAGTGCTTATTTTTAGCCATTATCCTTATAGCGATGTCGCATTCTCCTACGTAAAAGTTATCTTTTTGTCGACTTTTCCATATAAGAGTTTCTTCCATTGCGTAGAACGCATTCTTTAGACAAAAATCGACTATTTGCATGAAATATACGCATTTCGGATAGTCCAGTATCAAGGCGTTTTAGTTGAATCTCATTACGCGCTTTTTCACTTGTAGGAGACCCTATCGGGCGATTCTCGAGGACTGGGGGGCCCACAATCAACCACAGAAGACTTCTATCAAAGCTTAAAGAGCCAACAGGCTAGGATAAAAAGATAGAAGACATATACCGGCAAAGCTAGAGGATCGTAGAGCCGGAACAAGGACTGAGAGAGAATAGCTGGAGACCAAAAGAAGGACTTAGGTGTTAAAGGCCACACCAATTGACATCAAAGGATAAATTTGACTTATTGGTGGAGCAGACGAGAGAGAATAAAGAAGACCAGGGTTCAAGACCCTCCATTGCTTTTATTTTTATATTTTTCTCTCACCTCTCTCCTATTTCTCTCTTTATCTATCTATCTTGGCCCATGACCCATACCCATGACCCATGCCCATGCCCCATACCCATGACCCATGCCCATGACCCATACCCATGACCCATGCCCATGCCCATGCCCATTTGCAACAAGAAGAGAGAATTGGTCTCACTTGACCGATTTTTCTCTCCCCATATCTCTCTATCCTAGTCACTCTCTCTCTCATCTAACTAACCCATTCCCAACCGTTGGATCTCTCTAGATCCAACGGTCATCATTTTTACAACAAGCAAAAAAGAAAAAAAAAGTCTATAAGAGATTCATTATCTCTCCTTCTTGGGTTGGTTCCCTCCCCCTTCTCTTCTTCTCTTTCTTCCTTCTTTCTCTTCTTCTTCACCCTTCTTCTCCGGCGAGCAACTTTGGTGAGCTCACCATTAACGCCTCCACCTCGAGGTGCAAAGCATCAAACAACAACGTCTCCTTGCTACCCATTTCATACGCCACAATCAAAGGCTACAATCCTCAATCCTATTGAGGTCGATCCAATTGAAGTTGCACCATCTATCTCTTCAATGGTAAGCTTCTTTCTAATTCATCTCTCTAACCTTCCTACTTTCTTTCTCTCTCTTCTTTCCCTCTCTACCTTTACATGCTTTCTAGGGTAATATTTTAATGACTTTCTAGATTAATTTGGTTTAATGTTATTTCCGTTGTAAAGCATTTGAACAAGCATTGTAAGCATTTATTTTTAGTTTAATGACAAGTTTTAAATTCAAGTTTAAGTTGTTTTCATTTATTGTGTTTTTCATTCTCGTTTCTCTCATGTTTTTTTATTCTAATAGTTTTAACAACAATCTCAAGCATATTTTAAATCAACCTCCACCATTCTCACCCTTCCATTTATTCTGAGCATTTTCTGATTATTCTTGTTTCTTATTGTGCTAACTAATCCCGAGTGCAGACGATATCCGACACGAGCCATTGTGCAAGTCTGCTTATTTGCAGATTAAGTGAACCAATTCGGAGAAATTACAAATATTGTTGAGATCTAGGGTTTTCGTAACCAACGACGCAGAAAAATTCTAATTTCATTTGGCCCACCTCTCTCTTCCCTCTCCTTTATTCCACGTTCTCATCTTTCCTCTCCAGCTCTCCTCCATTAGCTATCTCCTCCTCTCTCATTCCTCCCAGCCGTCTTCTCCTCCAAGCAAAACAAAAAAAAAAAAAAAAAAGGAGAAAAGAGAGGAAGAGAAAGAAGGAAGAGGAGGGCACCTGTTACTCACTGTCGGTGTTAGAGGCAGCAACACCGGTTCCCTAGTTCTCCGGGCGAGCACAACGGGCAGCAACATCTTGCACCAGCCAGCCACCACATCCTTCAACAAACTGTGCTGTTAGTACGGTCTGCACATCCTCCACTAAATAGCAGACCTCACCTTACTCCTCTTGTTTGCACTCCCGAACGAAGAGCAAACACTACCCTCAAGCAACGCTGGACTGCAACTCTACCGCTGGAAACCTTCAAACGCCCACCATATCGCCCTACAACACCGTCTCCAGCCTTCATTCATGTGGTTTGCTGTCACGTGATCCACCACCATTACCGCCCTGCACAGAGTTACAGACCAGCAACACTTCCATAGATGGGGCACCTCTCATCCCCTCCACGCTGCAAATAGGCAGCAAGCCATCTCCATCACCACTGCCACCATCCATCAACGCCTCTCCTCCACTTTTGCCACCTAGCCTGCAACTGGCTTCACCACTAATACCGTCTGCCATAGCACCTCAATCAGATCTCCCCCACGTTTCTGGTTGGTCCCTCTTCCACATCTTCCCAACTCCCAAGCCGTCAACCTAGAAAAAAAAAAACAAAAACAAAAGAGAAAAGAAGAAGAGAGAAGACGGGAGGAGGAGAAGATCTGGGCATCCTCACCTACCGTTCACCACCTCCAGCTACCACAGCCGGTCTGCAACTCCTCCCATCTCGATCCCCTCCACACCACTGCACCTTCCACGTTGCTGTTTCATCTCCACAGCAACCACCAGTTTAAGCCACCTCCCTCGAGTCTCTCTTCGTCCACGCACAGCTACGTGGAGAGAACTCTCCAACCGCAGCCACCTAGCTCCACCTCTCCACCGTAGGGTCCTCCTCGGCCAGCCCGTGTGCACCACCAAAGATCCACAGCCACCATCACTTCCTTGCTACCATGCCACTCTTCACCGATCTTGCAAGTGCACATCACGCACAATAGCATCGTCAGCCACTTCACGGAATACCTAGCCCTTGTGCACCATGTGCAACCATCGGGTACCTTGTTGCACTTCATATCAGTCCGTGTGTGTCTTCCACAACAACACATTCTTTTCTCTCTCTACTTCTCTCATTCTCTCTCCTTAACCCATTTTCTCTCTCTAAATCTGTCACTTTCTCTCTCTACTTGTTTATCTCTCTAGGATTCTATTGCTTTATCTCTCCACATTTCTCTGTCTTTTATTGTTTTTAGTTAGCCTTATTTCAATAGTTTTTTATTCAAAGCATTGTAATTTGTCAGTTTTTAATGCAGTATTTTTGAGTAGTTGTTTCATTATTTTCTTGCTTATTTGTTATTTAATTCTGGAAAATTAAAATAATCTCTCAAAAATCACAAAAGCTTGTTTAATATCGATTTCCACCATTCTCACCTTTCCATCATTTTTAGCAGATTTTCGTTCATTTGTTCTTTATTTTGCCCTAACCCCAAGTGCGGACGATATCCGACACAAGCCACTATGCGAAATTGCCCATTTTACAGGTTAAATGTCTCGGATCAATTAAAAATGTGTTGAAGTTAGGGTTTCCCTAACCAACGACGAAAAAAATCCTACTTTCAACTGCACATGTCGCCCATTATATATGATTATACTATGCTGCTATTCTCATAACAACAGATCTGAAAGTAGCTCATTGACCAGTAACTATGTGTACAATTTCTTTTACTTCAATATAATTAATGACATCTTTTAATAACTTATATATATATTCTTCAGTCAACCGATTATCAATGATGTCTATAATTTTTAAAAAGTTGTACTTATAAAATTTAAAGTCAACCTAATTAGAATAATTCAAATGATAATCTTAAGAAAAATAGTAGAAGCTTAAATATTATACTTGACGAGCAATAAACTAAAAAGTTTACTAGGTTCACGTCGATCCTTCCTACTATCAGCCATGAAAATACAACCATAATTCTCCAAAAATCTTCTTTAATTTTGAATTTAGTTTTCTCTATTATTTCTTTCTCCCTTTGCAAGAATGTATTGAACAGCTCATATGTAGTTAGAGGCTTAAAACCTTTCTCATAATTTGTAATTGTATGGAAAACTTCATTATAAGAGTTTGATGAAGCTACATTAAGTAGGAGAGCATTTTCATAGAACATTTTACAAATACGCTTGCAAGCATAATCTTGAGAGATTTTGCCACTAGTCATATTCAAGATTATTTGTTGTGTATCCCAATGAGTACTATGAGTTCTTAAATCCGCTGATGTTCGAAGTGGTAAAGGGGCTTGAGATGGTCTATTACTAGCATGTCTAGCTCTAAATGACCCTTCTCAACTATTACGTATACCCTGATGAAATAATTGTCAATAAGTCCAAAACATCGTGGCTGATTAAAGGTTGTTGAGTAGTAGCTTCAATTAATATTTGCTCCTCTTGTAGATGAATCTTTGGTTCTTCAACTCTATAATCATTAGTCACATCATGATCTTCATTGTTGTAATCTTTTTTTTCTTCTTCCGTTCTTATAGGTTGCTAGTCTTGATATTATTGTCTTTATCTCTTTTTGATATAGTCCATGGAACATTTATCCTAGTAGAGATGTGGTGCACATACAAATATGCCACCTGGCACCCTTGTCTATGTCCACTGACTCCTGAATGATTGGCCCACTATTTAGTGGACCTATACACTAAAAACCAATCTAATTGGTGATCTCTAGCCACTTAATCTAAGTATCCAAAATAATAAAATGTTTAAATCAAACAGCCACAAATCACATTTAAAAAGTTCAAATTCAACGGCCTAATGAATCAATCAGGCTATTTTTGGTTTATAGGTCCCTCAAGAAAGAGTGTACCAGATGACATATTTTAATGTGCCCATAGTCCAAGGGAAAATGCTCCACAGATAATATGTCAACAAAAAAAGTGTGGTTGGAATAATAAGACGTTGAAGTGGGGTTACAAAAGAGAAATGCGTCTACAAAAAAGTGTGGTTGGAATAATAAGACCACATATTGAAGTGGCCTAGGTCTACAAAAGAGAAATGTGTCTGCAAAGAAGTGTTTAGTTGGAAACTTGGAATACTATAAGACCATATGATGAAGGGGACCCAAAAGTACAAAGGAGAAATGTGTCCGTAAAAAGTGTGCTTGGATTGCTGGATGGTGTAGCCAACACTAACATACACTACAAGAATTTCATCCACAAGCCACCATATTGTGTCTCTAAAGGCACACAAAGAAAACCCAAAAGGTGTTGCATTAAAGGTCTAGCAATGAAGAAAATATGAAGCTGTAAACATAAAAAGTGAAATGGAGTGCTTACCTCTTTGTGGTAAACTGGTGGATTACTGCAAGAGAGGCGTAAGCAGTTCCTTCAAAAGTAATGGGGCTTGTTTAGAGAGAGAGAAGGGAAGTGGATTGAGAGGGAAGAGCATGGGGTTTGAGAAGAGAGAAGTGTTGAGAGAGTGAGGGGGCGTGCCAATTGGAAAACATGAGTATACTATTTATAGCCAACATCCGGGTATTGTAAAGTTTGATTAGTTATTTCTACATTTTTTTATAGCAACGATAATAGAGTTTGGAAAGATTCTGGGCCCTAAAGCAATTGGACATGGGAGTTTGGATAGCTTTCCGGTCCCACTGTACGTGGACAAGACTTAAAGCAAAAACCATGTGAGTTAGAAAGAATTGTACAGTCTCTTCGTTCTCGTTACAACGGCCATTACTTTTAAAACAACGGCTGTTATAACGAAAGCCCATTATTTACAAAATAATAATGTAACGGGTTATGGGCGTTACTGTTTTAACGGCCATTATTTTCGTTAAAGCCCCGTTATTTTAAACCATGCTTTAAATGACTTGCAGAGTCAACTCACGAATCATTGAGCCAACTCGACCGGAAAGCAATCGAGTGGAGAGTTTTTGGGTTTTAACACATGAATTGAGAGGCTTCAACTAAGCCTAAACTCAAAATCTCTTTGGGCATTTGATAAAGGAGGTCTTGTACCTGGTCTCTTGGGCAACATTGCAAGTGCTATTAGAGACTAGAACATGTTTTGGCTTAGTTGAATCTCCGAGATATAGTAGCCATAATCCCTTGCACGTTTGGAAGTCTTCGACGATCTTCAAGAAGCTTTTTACGCGCCTTGAAGCCGTGATTCAAATTTTCTAAAATTGTCAAATAAATTCTCCAATTTCCATATATTTTCCAATAATATCAAGTAATAGAGAAAGATATCTCACTTGAACGCAGAGTACGCTTTCCTTCTTCTTGGGTACTAGCTTCCCCTCTACACTGGCGTCTGGATTGTACAGCTGGAGATCTTTGAGTTCTACATCAGCATAAGCTTCAATGAATTCAACCCCTCGATTGTTGCACAGCAGTTCCGGTTCGCCTATAGAGTTCAGTACAATTTCGCCGCCAAACACATAGTAAGGCACGAGAGCTTGAGCCATGGCTTTCTTGAGGACACTAACCATGGATGTGAAGGTCAAGTTGGTGTGCCTGTTAGGCTTCGTGTAACAGAAGAAAACACTAAACTCTACTGGCAGCAGGACTAGATCTAGGTTGGAATGGGGTAGCCAGTGCTCGTGCATCGGCAACGTCACGACCACCACCTCTCTCCGGTTTATAGTTACCAAAAATTTGCTGCCATCCATGGTGTGAGAGAGAGAGAGAGAGAGAGATGAATTTGTTTGAGAGGAGAGTAGATTTATACGACGTCACGACTTGGGTTGTTTCTGTCCTTGTAGGGAGAAATTTTTTGAATCAGCAAATTTTTGAAGGGGCGAAGCAGTAGGCAATCACACTGAGCCACAATCAGCGGTTGAAAAGCATTTCTGGGTTTGTTTAAAAGCATCAGCAGATTGTGGCGCAGTGTGATTGGACACTGCTTCGCCGCTTCAAAAAATCTGCTGCTTCAAAAAAATTCTCCCTTGTAGATAATTTGTGTATGGGTGATTGCAGTGTCAAACACTAATAAAGTCAAGCCATTTCTATCAGGAAGAGACCATGCCAACCGGAGAAACAGGTTTTTTCCGTGTCTTTTGCTTAAAAAGGATTAGATTCCCTCATTCACAGGGTCCACGCGGACAAATTTAGTATGCAAACGTTGTCAGTACTATTGGATATCCCTTGAAAAATATGTTATTTCAATATTTTCAAAAAAATATATTTTATAAATTAAAAACACGTTTTCAATGAGTATTCAATGATGGATACAATGTTTGCATTCTTTTAAGCATGGTTTTAAAAACGGCCGTTTAAACGGTTTTAACTACCATTTAAATGGTAACGCCCCAAGCCCGTTTCCATTAAAACAGTTTAAACACATTTTAATGGTTTTGAAAAGAACGGCCGATTTTTTTTTTTACGGCCGTTAAAATTGTTTAAAAAGCCGTTTAATTCTGAAAAATTTTGTGAAAAGAAACAGCCATTAAATCCATTTAATTCAGTTAAAATCCGTTAAATTCTATTTTTTTTTATTTTCAAATTTCAAAATTTGAATTTCAGCGCCATTTTTTCCATTTTTTTTCGTTAAAATCCGTTTAATTCCATTTTTTTCCATTTTTGCCGCTGTCCATTTCAATCCGTTTTAACGGCCATTTAAATGGTAACGTCCCCAGTCCGTTTCCTTTAAACCTTGCTTTTAAGTATGCAAATGGTTGCATACTAGACCGACCCAGTCCATGTAGTGCCCAACTGCTGGCAGATTTTGACAAGTGCAGCTGTACTAATATTTTATTATATTTGAATTTATATTTTAGTAGACCGAGGTGTGAAACACAATTCAAAATGTGCTAACCCCAGACCATATGATCACCACTCTTGTATGTGGGGTGAAGAGGCTGATGGCAATATCCCACCAACTGCACATTTTGAATAAAAGACACAAGTCCTACTTTGGAATCCCCTTCACTAATTAACTACCCTTTAATTTCATAATAAGAAAAGGTTAGTGTACACTCAATTTTAGTGGAAAAATGCAAAAGAGAAAAGCAAAGAAAGATTCCACATCCAGCAAACGAAAGCTCCAGAGCGCACTTCTTAGCAAGCAATACACTATCTGAGTTGCATATAAATGTAATGCACTTAAAGACAAGAAACTTTGTTTTTAAATATAGAAAGTATAGTTTCTGACGTAGTTTTTAGTGCATTGCATCTATGCAATTTTACATGTTCACTTCAATTTTACCCGTTTAACCAGAATCGAAAACACAGGTTCCGGTTCCACATTTTTGGGAACTGATTAAAAAAGAATCGGGACCGGAACTGAACAGAAAATAATGGTTCTAGTTTTGGATTGTTTAATATGGAACCGAAACTGATAGGAATCGGAACCGATAAATAAATATAGTGTTTAAATTCTCATATTATCAAGATTGGACCCAATAGTGCTGCTTGGTGGGCGGGATAGCCCCTGCCTGAGGGTCGGGTTCGACTGATTAGTGTAGGATATACATGTAGGATCTACGATCATTGGCATATACCTGGAATCGGAACTGGAACCGATAGAAACTACATAATCGGTTCCGGTTCCGGATCTATCATTCTGAGAATCGGAATCGTTAAGGACTGGAACTGATAAGAACTGGAACCGTTAGTTCCTGTTCTGGCCACCTTAGGAACCGAACCGGAACCAACCCGTTGACACCTGCGCGTTGTTTGCTAGCATTAACTTGAATAAACGACTTGAAGTTGCTTCTACTAGTAGATAATGTACTAAATTTTTATTTATTAAACAAGACTTTATGAAAGAAATGAAGGGGCCTCCTTCGGAATAAAGCTGGGTTGAATTGTTTTGTGGGCGGTGTCACCGAGCTCTAACTACTCATTTTTTATTAAAAAACCAGAGAAAAACATCAACTTTGGCGTCCCTTAATAAATTACTTTTTTATTTTTTTTAATCTTTCATCAGCATAGAAAAATTATATATCATAACTTGCACCGGTTACTCAGTGGTTGACGATTTAATTAACTTGGATAATCTCGACAGCAGGTGCAATATAAAATGATATTTAATATATTAAATTTGGTCATGACTTCTTAATTTATCCAAGTTTTAACCAGTAAACGCCAAATCCAAACATATTTCTTAAATTTTTAAATGATTCTCCCCCACCTTTTCAATAATAAAAGAAAAAGATTAGGTCAAAATTGGCTTAGGAAAGAAGGAATGAAAATGTTAAACTAGTAGGAGGATAATCATTATCGTAACGAGTGATCCAACCCCATATATTATTAAAAACTAGTGGGTGGCCTGTGCCCTCAGCACTACCCGACAAAGCATTTGCCAAAATCGGGTGTGAGGGGCTAAGATCCATCGTCCATTTGAGGTGATAAGATCTCGGCCATCCTTTATGAAGCCAGATGAGAGGGGGAGACAACATCCCTGTTTTGTTATATAGACTAGAAGGTGCCCCGTGCCCACGGCACTCCTCAACAAAGCGTTTGTCAAAATTGGGTGTGAGTGGCTGAGATGCACCGTTCAGTTGGGGGATAAGATCTCGGCCCTTCTTTATGAAGCCTATAAGAGGGGGAGACAATTACCACTATGTTTTGTTATATAGATGGTGATTTATTGAAGACTAAGGGACCTCGACAGTCAAGAGTCTGGGGGTGGATCACCCATTACATCAGCAGCTAGAATATTACAAATGTCTGGCGCATAGTTTGGCAGAAAACAAGTGATATACATACAAAAATTCATTT
This sequence comes from Euptelea pleiosperma, assembly GCA_035048495.1. Lineage (NCBI taxonomy): Eukaryota > Viridiplantae > Streptophyta > Magnoliopsida > Ranunculales > Eupteleaceae > Euptelea > Euptelea pleiosperma. The sequence continues at coordinate 12,544,721 of CM068544.1, read as the reverse complement.
TAGCCTAATAGTCTGCACAAACATTTTCTCCCTGTGGGTTGTACTTCCAGTTTTCTATCGAGCAGGGATTTGAACTTGTGAACCAACGTTTGCGCGAATGCAACGGTGCTGAAGAATATGCACTGCAATATTCCAGAAGTTACTTGCTCCCCATCTTCTGCACTATCTTGAGGTCCTCGTGTATGCCTCACAGTTTGGCGACTGTGATTGTACCATAGCCAATGTTGCACGAAAATGCTTGTGCAATTGCCCCCACATGATTTTGAGAATATCCTTGCTACAAGTGGTTTCAGATTTCCTTTCGCACGTCCATTGTTATTTAACTTCATCAATCCCTAAGATGGTGATTTTCACTATGGTACTTCCATTTGCGATAAGACTGATGTGTAGAATGGGACTAAGATGTAAGGTGTTTCAAACCTAGTCCTAAACAATGTTAGTCAGTGTGCTTTGTGAATTTACAAATTTAAAAACTTTGAATTTCTACCAATTGAAGGATAATAAAATAGGCTAATGTCACGTACATTTGAAAAATCATAACTTAATCAATACAACACAGAAAATACAAACTCGATGGTTATAGAAACTCGATTTACAGAGATATTTAGAAAAAATAAATATAAAAATATTCAGATTCAAAATATGGGTTGAAACCCTTAATGAAGTGGGCCGGATAGAATCTGAAATTCTGAGTTTTATATAAAAGTCTCATACATTTGAAAAATCATAACTTAATCAATATAAATTAGAAAAATACAAACTCAAAGATGCTAGAAACTAGATTGATATATGTACCTATGAAAAATAATTAGAAAAATATTTAGGTTAAAAATATAGATCAAAATTCCAAGTGAAATGGACCGTGTAAAATCTAAAATTCTGGGTTTTTTGTTGAAGTCCAACAACTTAGAAAAATCATAACCTAATCAATACAAATCAGAAAAATACAAACTCAAAGGTTCTAGAATTTAGATTCATAGAGGTATCTATCAAAAATAATTAGAAAAATATTTAGGTTAAAAATATAGATCAAAATTCCAAGTGAAGTGGACTGTGTAAAATCTGAAATTCTAGGTTTTTTGTTAAAGTCCAACAACTTAGAAAAATCATAACTTAATCAATACAAATCAAAAAAATATAAACTCAAAGGTTTTAGAAAATAGATTCATAAAGGTATTTGAGAAAAATAATTATAAAAATACAACAAAAATGATAAAGAACACAGTCATCCCTTATAGGTACAAAATAGACCATGGCCAAACCCATCATGGTGGCCCAAAATAAAGATCAACCCAATAAAAATAAAGTAAATATTGTTGAAATTAATTTATAATGAGTATCAATCATTACCTAAGGAACGAAAAATAAAATCTTAAAGAAAAATAAGTATAGGATGGATTAAACACACTTACCTCAAGGTTTCTTCAACTTTAATAAAAATTAAAAGCTTCTTCAATTTGAAAGTCGTCGGATCATTCTCTCTTCGGGGTATGTTCTTCCATTTAGAGTCCCCGTCAATTCTCCCTTCTTGCTCGAGTGCGATAGGTGCCCGGATGAAGGTTTAATGGAGCTTTCTCTATTCTTCAATAGAGTTGAGTTTGTGAAGCTTTTAAAGTTTTAGGGTTTTCATAAATAGGTTTAGAGAAGGATTAGGATTTCTATATTAGTAAAATTCGCAACTATCAAAGGGATGAGTTTTTCAACCCTCAAAAACTCATATTTTACATTATTAATGGGTTCGAAATGGGCCTAAGGCCCATATATATCAATAGGCTTCATTTAAGATTATTATTAAGCCCAAAAGATCTCTAGATTGGCCATATGGGCCCACCCAACAATCATAACACAAATAATTATTAAGTCTTTTAAATTACTATTTTTAATGCCTCGGAAGGCCGAGCGCAAAGTTGTAATAATTTAGGAATTTTACTGCTTTCTATATAACTGCTAGATCTTGTTCTAGGGTTTTTTTTAGAAACCCTAGATTAAGTGCAAAATACCAAAAAAATAAAAAAATCAAAATTCAAAAAAATTAGGGTTTTATATTCTGCAGATTTTTAGAAATCACCAATCAAGGAGTTGCAATTTTTGGAAAGATTCTAAAATCTTGAAACTGTGCTAAATTAGGGTTTCCCCTCTTAGAAGTTTCCACTTTAGAGGAATTTCTATCTTTAGAAATCCTCCGAATTTAGAAAAGTCTGCAAAAGGAAACACCCGAAATCTAGCAGAATTTCAATTTTGGGAAATTTTTCAAAGTTGTAAGGGATCTCACAATCAAATCTTTCTTGGAAGATCTCCACAGTTCGGGAAGCATTCCAATCTAGGTATTTTCCAAATCTGGAAATTCCTAAATTTTAACCCATCTCGAATTTAGAAACTAATTCAAACACTTGCCTAAATCCAGCGCTTGTTCAGTGAACCCTAAAAAGGCAAGGATCTTCCACATAGAATCCCAAATACCTAGACCGCGTGATTTAACTTTTCTACAGGAACACGATCCAGTGTGGGTAGGGAACGAAAGCTCAAAGAGGTGGAGTCGGGCCCAAGCCCATTAGGATACCCCTCCCTAACCCACGGAGGAGACTAAAATTAGGTTTTTTCCGCGACGTTGGTTACGGAAACCCTAAAGTTCAACAATATTTGTAATTTCTCCGATTTGGTTCACTTAATCTGCAAAAATGCAGACTTGCACAGTGGCTCGTGTCGGGTATCGTCCGCACTCGGGGTTTAGGCAAATAAAGAACAAATTAATAGAAATCTGCTAGAAATGATGGAAGAGGTGAGAATGGTGAATCGGTGATTTAAAACAAGCTTTCGTGTTTTAGAGAGAGAAAATGATGAAGAAATTAAACTGAAAACAAAAATAAAATACGAGATAGAATGAACTACTCAACTTATGAACTCAAATCACTTTATTAAATTCAAATGTCAAAATACAACTTTCAATCGAATAAAACATGCTAATTAAATAATTAACTAGAAAGCAATAATAAGAGAGACAAAATTATAGAGAGAGAAAATTAGAGATAGAGGAAGAAATGGTAGATAGAGAAATGGAGATTAGAGAGAGAAAATGGCTAAAATAAGAGATCTAGAGAGAGAATGAGAGATAGAGAGAGAAAGTGCTAGAAATGGGTAGATAGAGAAGATGACTAGCATGATCTAGAAAGAGTTTAGAGAGGGAAATAGATAGCTAGAAATTACCTTTAGGAGAACATGGAGGATCCCATCTTGGTGGACTACAAGATTGATGTAGGAGAAGAGGTGCTCATGCACTTGCAAGTGTTGCATGAAGTGCAGCACCGTTTGGGTTACAGGTTGGGGGTTGGTTCCACGTTGATAAGTGGTGGAGAGACAGTACACAGTCGTCCAAGGATGTGCAAACGTTGGGAGGAGATGCACTACAACTCAAATTTGTTGAAGATGTTGCTGAGATGAGGCAACTTGAAGGGATCCAACCTGTCACGTTGGGTTTTTCTTGTTGCAACAAATTGAAGGGAGCGCTTGAACATATAACAGTGGCTGATGCCAAGGGAGTAGCAGACCGTCTCTTGCTCATGAAAAGGATGCTGGCCGGTGGAGAGATGATAGTAGGATTTTTCCGCGTCGTTGGTTACGGAAACCCTAATCTCAACAAGATTTGTAATTTGATCCGAGTTTTAATCCTGCAAAATATGCGATATTGTATAGGGATTCGTGTCGGATGTCGATCCGCACTCGGGGTTAGTGTGCGTAATTCAAAGACATGAAATGACGGATTTTTATCAAGAAAACATGGAGAGGTGAGAATGGTGATGGATTTAAAACATGCTTAGTGATTTCTAGAGAGAGAAATTGCCATAAGATTAAAAAGAAAATAACTAAAACAATGAAGTAATACTAGAATTTATTGAAATAATAATTTTCTTACAATATTCTCAATCAAAATTGCGAACTAAACATAAAAAGAACTAAAAGGATTAAACTATAAAGCCGTAAGAACTAGAGAGAGGAAGAGAATAAGAGGAGAGAGAGTATGAATTTTTAGAAAGAGAGAAGAGACTAGAGAGAGAGAAAGAAGAGAGAGAAACAAGCTATGGAGGGTTAGAGAGAGAATCTCACATTTGCAAACTTACCGAGAGTGATGGAGATCAACCCAACAGCGAAGGATCGGTTCAAAGAAGGATCGGCCATGATGTGAGGTGGTGTGGTGGAGGGACTTGATGTGGAAGGAGGTTCACGGCCTAACCGTGAGTGGTGGTGCTTGCAGGCGGTGCTAACAGTCATGCAAGTTGACGAAGGTGTAGGATAGATGAACGGTCGTGATCGCTAGATATCATGGCCATAGTTTGTGAGAGGTTGTTGGATTGAAGACTCACTGGAGATGCTGGTGTGCACGGCCTACAACAACGGATGTTGCAGGCGTTGGTTGATTCGCAAGGGGCAGCAGCTTCACCGGTCAGAGTTGTAGGCTAATTTTTGGCCGGTAAGTTGCTGGCACTGCAACTTAAAGATGAGAAGAGGAAGAGAGGACAGTAGCGCAACAGGTGGAGGAGCCACCAGGAACGTGGAGGGCAGCAAGGAAGTGATGAAGAAAACGTTGGGTTGAGGGATCGCACGTAGGGATCCAAGGTGAGGACGGGGTTTTTGGAATTTCTAGGTTCGATGGTGAAAAGGAGGCGGAGAAGATGGTGGCTGGTGATGTTGGTTTCGCCGGAGTTGCAGGTGGTGGCCGGAGTTGCAGGCTGCAACTCCGGTGGAAAAACGGTGAAGAAGATGACGAAGGTGGAGGAGAAGTCGAGGAAAACAGCGGCCAAGAGAGGGGGAAAAGGGAGAAACGAGTTGGGGGAGAGAATGGAAGAGAAAGGGGGGGGATTAGGGTTCGAACGAACCCTTCTCCCTCATCTTATAAAGCTCCCTATTTCCATTAATGGAAATAGGGTATTTTTTGAAAATAAAAATTTTTTTTTTTTGAAAAGTAAAAACCTACTTTTCTATGGGGAATCTCCCCAATTAGTGGACCCCCCATTTAATTAAAATTATTTTTGAAATTCGCGGGGTCCACTAACTGGTCGGACAGCGGGTCGATGCTGATGGGCCCGGCTACTGGCCCACATGGACTGATGATGTCCATCGTCTCACAAGATGATGTGACAGGCATTCTGAAGGCGATCGGATGGATGGTGACTTGATTGGGACCCAGATTGGTAGATCGACGAATCTAGAGAGATCCAACGGTCCGATTGAAGATCCAACGGTCCGATGAAAGATCCAACGGTCAGAAAGCTAAGGGAGATGAGATAGAGCTGATAGGCAGGAGTTCTGGGGTTAGGTCAGTAGATTCGAGGATCGAGAGATGAAGAGAGAGAGAGAATAAGGAGAGATGAGAGAAAAAGTATCAAAAAAATGGAAAAAAGCACTGGCGGAGGGTCTGGAACCCTGTTCTTCACTGTGACCATCCTCACGCTTCTCCAGTAGAGTCGACTATCATTCCTTGCTGACTCATGTGGCTTTAAACGCTTTGGTCCGTCTCTTGGTCATTGGCTCTCCTGCTCTCTTCGTTCTTTGGGCCGGCTTTTTAGTCCTCTTATTCAGCCCATATTTGGCCCATATCTTCTAGTTATAGCATGTGGGCTTGTTAAGCTTTGATAATGGGCTTTCATGATCGATTTGGGCCCACAAGTCTCGAAAATCGTCCCATCGGGGTTTCCTGCGACAGAAGAAGCGCGTAATGAGACTTTATCAGAACGGCTTAATATTTAGACTTCCGAAAATGTGTTTAATGCATGCAAATATACCATTTCGTCCAGAAAAGTGTATTTTACGCAATGAGATAGACTCTTACGTAGAAAAGTGGATAATTAGAGCAGTTTTACGTAGGAGAGTGCGATAATGCTAACAGGATAAGTTCTTAAAATAAGCACTTTTGAGCGAATATCAAGAGAAGTGGCTGGTGCACTGCCAGAAGATGAATGGAGGAGTACTTGCAGTGTCTAACGGAGGATGGAGCAGCGTTGTGGAGTCATGAGGGCAGAAACTTGGAAAGTTGTAGACCTGCAACTGAGTTGCTGGGTGGAGGAGTGCAATCCGGCAATGGAAGAAGAAAACTGCCTGAAAGAGAGGAAGCTTGCTGGTTTGAATGGTGGATGGTGGTGAGTTGAGGGGCAGCAGAATCGGTGGAGAAGGTGGACTGGTTCGTTTGTAGCAGGTGAGCAAAGCAGATGTGGAGTGAGGCTGAGATCTTGGCCGGTGAAGAACACCCAAAGAGTTGCAGGCGATTGCTATCTATGGAGGGCGATGGTGACTAGTATTACCAGCGTTTGAAGAGCACAACGGCTCTGTGGAGAAGATCACGGCCTGTGGAGTGAAGTTGCAATCCAGCCAGCAGCCGTTTGGAGTTGCAGACGTGGAAGGGAAATGCAACAGCTCTGCTAGTCCACCTACCTGAGACTGGGTCTGCACGTTTGCTGGTTCAACATGGTGACAGGAGGATTGTGCAACAAAGTTGCAGAGACGTCCGGTGAAGATGGAAAGGAGGTGTTGGTGCACGTCTTGTGGCTGAGCAGACCTGAGATACGTTTTAGGGTGAAGATTGGTGGAATAGAGTTGCAGATCTACTGTGCTCTGGAGTTGAGGAAATACCCAGCAAGAAGATATCCAGAAACGTGGTGAAGAACCACCACGTTGTAGGCTGAAGGGCAGCAAGAGATCGTGAGCCGCTGGATTTTCACTCGTAGTTGGTGGAAGGAGCTGATGGCGAACTTAGATGGACAGAGGTGCACACAAGAGGAGGGGTGCAAGGCAACAAGCGGAGATGGCCAACAAGAAAAGAAGGAGAAACCGAAGAAAAGAGGGGGAAGAAGACGACCGGAGTTGCTGCCTGCAACTCCGGTGAAGATCAAGAAGAGGAAGAAGATTAAGAAAGTAAGACAAGAAGCAAGGAAAGGAGGAAAGAAGGAGAAGAAGAAGCAAACGTGAAGGGGAAAGGGGAGAAGACATGGTGGCAGCACACTTTGCACAACGGTGACGCAATTCCGGCGAGCTTCTCGCCGGAATTAATGGTGAGTAAGAAGGTGGTATGCAAGGGCAGTCCGGTTGCTCAAGGAGGAGCAAACGACAACCACTAGTAATTGATAGAGGAAAGGGATGAGAGGGGAAGAGAGGTAGGAGGTTGAAAGGGGGAGGGAACCAAAGAGAGACCCAAGGTTTCTCTCTCTTTTAAAGGGAGTAGTTTGTTCTGGGAAAGAGAAACCGTAGGAATGAAGTTGGGGATTGATGAGAAGTGGTCAAAGTTGACCACTTCTCCCATTGGCTTGAATGTGGGCTTGTGAGAGCCCATGGGTTTATGTTGGCCACTTGCTTTGATTAGGTCATTACAAGGATAATTGGCCCGTGGGCCTTGTGACCATGTGTCAATGGGTATGGGCACGGGCTCAAGGATAAGCGGGCTAATGGGCCAGATAGATATGGGCCTCTTGCGAGACCGTAGGTTAGGGTGCGTTTGGCCGGCAGGGGAAAAAATGGTAAATGAGCCCAAAACACCATGGGCTCTAGAACGGGTTACAAGGCCGTGGGTTTCCAATTTGCTGGTGGGTCACTTGGCCATGGGGGCTGTTAGATGATGGAACTATGATAATTGGATGAGATGAGGTGGTGGTTTGACTCGGTCCACAATTGGCGGACCGTAGGATCTGGAGAGATCCAACGGTCAGATGAATGATCTAACGGTCGAATTGAAGATCTAACGGTAGAAGAACTATGAGAGATGGAATAAAGCTAAAGGAGAGAAAATCTGAGGTTAGATGATGGAGATCGGAGGGTTAGGATGATCGATCTAAGGATCGGATGGTGAGATATAGGCAATTCGATCATGGAGAGGGGGATCGGATGGTAGATCTAGGGATCTAATGGTACGATGAGATGATCTACGGGTTAGATATTAGAGTCTAGAGAGATGGAGAGAGAATTAGGAGAGAGGAGAGAGAAAAATAATACAAAATAATGGCAAAAGAGCTGGCGGAGGGTCATGAACCCTGATCTTCAATGTAATCTTCCGTCAGCTTTACCAATTACGTAAGCCGTCATTTTATGTCAGTTGGTGCGGCTTTGAATCACTTTAGCTCGTCTCTTGGTCTTCAGCTTTTCCTCTCTCTTGGTTCTTTATCTGGCTCTACGATCCTCTGACTTGACCCGTACTTGGCCGGTATCTTCTTGTCATAGCTTGTTGACTCCTTAAGCTTTGATATTAGACTTCTATGGTTGATCATGGGCCCGCAAGTCTTGAAAATTGCCCGATCAGGTTTCCTGCGAGAGAAAAGCACGTAATAAGACTTAATCAAAACGGCTTTATATCTAGACTATCCGAAATGCGTATATTTCATGCAAATAGTCAATTTTTGTTTAAAGATTGCGCTCTACGCATTGAAAGAAACTCTTACGTGAAAAAGTCGACGAAAAGACAAGTTTTACGTAGGAGAATGCGACATCGCTATAAGGATAATGGCTTAAAATAAGCACTTTTGAGCGAATATCAGAGACCCCGTGGCGTGGCCCACGGGAGGTAAGTCCCTATCCTCGCCTTGAGTGTGATACGGTGTTATTGGGTGAATCATCGCCGCTTGTCTATTTGCTTTCGCATCCATATTCTTCGACTTGTGTGGCGTGGCCGTTAATCAATCAACTCTAAGAGAGCAGACCCAGCTCCAAATTGAAACTGGTGGGATTTCATCACCCACCTTATCATTCCAACTGATTTGATCCCAAGGCTCCATTTAATTAAAAATAATCAAGAATTAGAGCCAATTAGCCCGGTGTTCGAGGAAAAATCCACTCAAAATGAACCCGCTTAACATCCAATCGAAATAAGACCATGAGCGCGGGTCCCTGTTGTCTAACACACCCATAAGTCCCTGCTACTCAAGTACACTGAGCTCAACGTGGCATCTTGGACTATTCGGCGGTTAGTTGCGTGTGGACTAGGAACACGCACCAACCCTAGCTTAACTCGAGGGAACACTCTTCTTATACACTTGACCAATCCGGTTAGTCTGGGACGTACTTAAGACAGCCATTGTGCCGCACGTCTGTCTAGGCTTCAGATTGCCTTGTTGTTGACTAGAGTTAGTACTAAAGGATTCGCTCTGAAGAGTGTAGCCTGGTGAGAACCTCTGAGTGCATACAGTTAGTCCGACGGCTAAAAGATAAACCAGTAGTCCGCCCACTGTCATAATCTACTCTAACCCCAAAACTAACAAGATAATGCCTAAAATATATCCTGATTGTTTAGAATAGGATTATCTGTGCTTGGTGTGCATCATTTAGAATCACTACTCTAGTGTCTCCTTTTGGCAACTTTTTGCCAAATCTTGGGCTTGCTTTTTCAAGTAGAAGCCCGGTTGGACCTGTCTTAACCTTTTACTGACTCGATCTGAGAATTAGTCCACCGCACCCCTCTATCGCCTCTAATGGCAGATGAACGGCCTCTGTATGAGACCTACTATAGTTTCTGTGAGAATCGAGGTGATCACTCTCAACAATGGTATGACAATTCTGCATATCATCATGATAATCTAGTCTCACACACTTCTACAAGGTATGATAATCACCGAGATCCGGAGTACAATTCTGTACTCCAAGAGCTTAAAAATTCAGTCTCTGCCCTTCGTGCCGCGGTCCAGCAACCTATGTACCATTCCCAGTCTATAAGATATTACCCTCCTATCCAGCAAGATGTTTGTACATTTCCATCTCCAATGCAGACCTCCTATGACAATACTTATTATCCAGACAATAGGAGTCACCATAACTTTGGTTGGGAACAGTCTGCCCTCCCGCAGCAACTTCCGCAGGATAATTATTCTTCCGGGTTCCATCAACCCAATGGAGAGTATGACTGGCAATACTCGCAATCCCAGTACCCATCATATCCACAGAATGACTATTCTGATCAACAGTGGGCCCCTCAGGATTTTCAGAGTTAGCAGCTAGTCCCAGACTCCACTCTGCCTTACAACTTTCATACCCAGTCGGACTACAATCAAGAGTTGGCACCTCAGCTCCCCTTGGCTGAACAGCCTCCGTTGGCTACTAAACCCTGTCTAGAAGACCTTCTCTCTTAGTACATTGCCCAACAACAGCAATCTTTGGAGCAACGTCTAGTTCAATTAGAAACTGAGAGAGAGGACGCCAACTTCACTAGCCCACCAATAGCCTATCTGGAGGAGAATGACAGGCCCACTGTCTATAATGAGGAGTCACACAATTAGACCAAGTACCAGAATTGCTAGGATGAAATAGAAGTTGTTACCACCACTAGATCAAGCCAGTTATTGAGGAGCCAATGTATCCTTATTCGGTGCCTTTAACAGCACCACATCTTGAACCTACCTCAGAGCAACCTATTTCTCACTCTACCTCTACTGACCCTGATGTCGATTGAAAGTGGGGTTTTTCCGCGTCGTTGGTTACGGAAACCCTAACTTCAACACATTTTTAATTTATCCGAGACATTTAACCTGTAAAATGAGCAATATTGTATAGGGATTCGTGTCGGATGTCGATCCTCACTCGGGATTAGTCAGGTTAGCGCAATAATGAACATAAAATGACGGGAAATTTGCAGAGAAAGTAACTCAATCACACTTAATTCATATTTATTCAACTGAACTTGTCTCTTACAATGAAAATCAAATAAAAATAACTAAACTAGAAAACATTAAAAGAGATTAGGGTAGAGAGAGAAAGAGAAAATTTAGGAGAGAAAAGTAGAGAGAGAGAGTTTAAGAGAGAGAAAGTGAAGGTTTAGAGAGAGAAAGAGGAAACTATTCTAGAGATAGAAATTGAGAATTCTAGAGAAATAAGGAAAGGAAAGAGAGAAAAATAGATCTCACCATGAACTTACCAAAGGTTTTGCATCCGCCACATGGATCTTGTGCGCACGTGGGTGCATGCGTCGGTATGGGCAGCAAGCTTGTGGGTGGTGGAAGGAGGTGCGATTTGGTGGACGTCCACACAACACGGGGCAGCAACTGGTGGCTCAAAATGGTAGCAGCCACGTGGTGAGCTATGGTGCATTGTGGGAAACGGTGTTGCTGGTGTGCAATACACGTTGCTACTGGCAGCATGAAGTCGTAGGTGTTAGCCGTTGGGTGAAGCAACTTTGAGGACAGCAGCTGAACGTGGAGGGGGGCAGCAGCATCGTGGAAGAGGAGAGCTTTTGCAGGTCTGGTCATAGGTTGCTTGATGAGAGGACATTCTCCACTATTGGTGGAGCAAAGGGTCGGTGTGCACAGTAGGTGGAGAACATTTTTTTTTTTTTTTAATGGCGGACTGGAGGCGGTGAGAAGACAGACATGCAACTCATGTTACAGGTCTGTTATGATAAAAGAGAAGGAGGGAGACCTCGTGGAGGACCTACAACGTGAAGAGATGGTGTGTGAAAACAACGACCGGAGTTGCTGTCTGCAACTCCGGCGATGGTGCAGACGAAGAAGAAGACGAAGAAGACGAAGAGGAGGAGGAAGAGGAGAAGAAGAAGAAGAAGAAGAAGAAGAAGAAGAAGAAGAAGAAGAAGAAGAAGAAGAAGAAAAAGAAGAAGAAGAAGAAGAAGAAGAAGAAGAAGAAGAAGAAGAAGAAGAAGAAAAAGAAGAAGAAGGAACCAGTCGCCGGAGTTGGCTCGCCGGTTTAGCTCGCCGGATCAGTGGAGAGGAAGAGAAAGAAGAGGGGGAAGGAGAGGGGAGAGGGATTAGGGTTCGAACGAACCCTTCTCCCTCCTCTTATAAAGCTCCCTATTTCCATTAAGTAAAAACCTACTTTTCTATGGGGAATCTCCCCAATTAGTGGACCCCCCATTTAATTAAAATTATTTTGAAATTCGCGGGGTCCACTAACTGGTCGGACAGCGGGTCGATGAAGATGGGCCCGGCTATTGGCCCACATGGACTGATGATGTCCATCGTCTCACAAGATGATGTGATAGACATTCTGATGGCGATCGGATGGATGGTGACTTGATTGGGACTCAGATTGGTGGATCGACGGATCTAGAGAGATCCAACGGTCCGATTGAAGATCCAACGGTCAGAAAGCTAAGGGAGATGAGATAGAGCTGATGGGCAGGAGTTCTGGGGTTAGGTCAGTAGATTCGAGGACCGAGAGATGAAGAGAGAGAGAGAGAATAAGGAGAGATGAGAGAAAAAGTATCAAAAAAATGGAAAAAAGCACTGGCGGAGGGTCTGGAACCCTGGTCTTCACTGTGACCATCCTCACGCTTCTCCAGTAGAGTCGACTATCATTCTTTGCTGACTCATGTGGCTTTAAATGCTTTGGTCCGTCTCTTGGTCATTGGCTCTCCTACTCTCTTCGTTATTTGGGCCAGCTTTTTGGTCCTCTGATTCAGCCCATATTTGGCCCATATCTTCTAGTCATAGCATGTGGGCTCTTTAAGCTTTGATAATGGGCTCTCATGATCGATTTGGGCCCACAAGTCTCGAGAATCGTCCCATCGGGGTTTCCTGCGACAGAAGAAGCGCGTAATGAGACTTTATCAGAACGGCTTAATATCTAGACTTCCGAAAATGTGTTTAATGCATGCAAATATACCATTTCGTCCAGAAAAGTGTGTTCTACGCAATAGAAGAGACTCTTACGTAGAAAAGTAGATAAATAGAGTATTTTAACGTGGGAGTATGCAATAACGCTAACAGGATAATTGCTTAAAATAAGCACTTTTGAGCGAATATCACAACCCCCAACCAGCATATTGCCAATCCTTGGCAATTAGTGCGAAATAAATGAGCTTAAAAGGGCTCTGCACATGCTGCACACTTTTTCATATTAGCTCCGGGAAAACACCGTTCGTCAAATCATTGAATGGATGCAAAAACAGTTACATGCTAGCGAAGAGTTGGAAAGTTTTGGCAAGACTACAGACTAATAACCATGACCCAGAATAGTCAAACTCTGCGTGTGTGTGTGCTCAACATTCTCATCATCCGACAGTAAAGATTTCCAGATCACCTCTAAGTTTTTATGCCTCGACCTCAAGTCTCACATGTTTAGCACTCAGAATAGAATCACACAAGAAGGGTTTTCTTCTTTTCTCTCAATTTATATGTGAGGAGATGTATTTAATATAAAGAGGCAAAAGATCTCACATATGTTTTATTTGAAGGAAGGACATCTTTAACAGAAGAAGATCTCATGATTGGAATACCACTTCACTCGGGAACGTCAGATCAAACTCTATAGCTTCTCTTTCTCCAATCTCCACATTTTATGATCGTACTATCCTAGAATCAAGTAGGACTTTTCTGGGTTGTAATGAGGCTTAGGTCAGGTGTAGAGAGATAAAGGAATGCATGATTTCAAAGATCTTGAGAGGATATTGCCCTTTTCTTGCACTTTTTCTGCGGCGTAACACCATATCTGGTTCTTTTTCCTTTTTTTTTTTCATATTTTTCTCTTTTTCTTGATATTTCTGAGACTGCTCAATTTCTTTTCAGCACTTTTTCATACTTTCTTTCCATATTTTGTTTTCAGCTTGAACCACTTTCTTTTTCTTTTGATTCTTCTTCTTTACTTTTCTTTTCATGGTACACCCATATCAGTTATTCCTTTGTCCATCTCAAAATAAGGGTAGCCAGTCATGCTTCTTAGCTATACTGGATTTTAGGTTGATGGGTTTACAAAGAAAAGGCTTTTATAGAATGGCTCAAGGGGTTTCTAGTGAAGTATAATTCAGGTGAGTAAAAAGGCTGAATGGTTCAGAAAAATGGCCTAAATCATTTTCTAAGGTTTGCACTATCATGTATACTATCTTGATTGGATACAGAGAAGGTTCTGTTGTAATAATCCAATTTTGATGTCGTTCCGAGTTTTATGATCTAAGCAAAAGATAATGAGATCTCTCAACGAATATTGCGGGCATGAAGAATAGTGAGTCATCCATTGAATCAGGATTATTGTACAACTCTCTGAAATGATTAAAGGCTCGAAAGCTCACTGGGTTAGGTCTCCACAATTCTTCTCACAGGATCTCTAGAGTTTCAAAACTTAGGATGACTCTGATGTTGATAGTGTACAATTGTGCCGAATCTGAGTTTTTCTAAGTTTTCAAACCTGCTGTAGTCACGCTTGAATTGACTCAACGCTAACTTTAAACAAAAATTGACATCCTCAATACTGACTTAACGGAGGTTTTCAGCTAATCAAAGTCAGGGTATTTGACACATTTTTGAAATTCTAGAAAACTTTTGGAGAACATCGAAAATCACCCAAAAAAAACTTTTTTCTTTTTTTTTATTATTTTTTTTTTTTATCAAAATGAAGGCATGAGTTTTGGTAAATACCCACCCCCAACCAAAATATAGCACCGTCCTCGGTGCTCATGACCGGGACATAAAATGATAACAAATCAGTGATGATGATGCAAAGATTCAGGAAGGATGTTACCAAGTCGGCAGAAACTCGACAGTGTGTGATACTTGATGATCGGAAGAATGAATGTACCTGCATTGCCAAAGATATAACAATAATCACAAATGCATGAGACTCATGTACTCTAGGAATACCGGAATTGCCTTTCCGAAAGTGCTAAGTTTTACGTCTTCAGCCAGACATGACGGGGGTATATCAAGTACCCCCAACCAGGATAAAACTCATGGAGACTGAGTGAATCTGCAGTCTTCCTGACACCTAATGTGGAACGGAGACAACTATCCTATCCCTTGTCTAGGTATACCTGTGTAGAACAGGTCTTTCTCTGTGTAGATTGAGATAAGGGCATTGAGCTCTCTGAGCAGCCCGGCAAAAGCACGGAGTTGATCTGGGAGGGATCGAAGCTTCTCAGTAAAGATTGAGAGGAGAGTAGGAGTGGGTTCTCTGAGCAGACCCGCAAAAACATTTAGTTCAGCGGGGAGGGATAGAAGCTTCTCAGTGAAGACTGAGAAGAGAGTAGTAGTGGGTTCTCTGACCGTGGTTAGCTGATAGTAGGTATTTTCCGCGTCGTTGGTTACGGAAACCCTAACTTCAACACATTTTTAATTTATCCGAGACATTTAACCTGTAAAATGAGCAGTTTTGCATAGTGGCTCGTGTCGGATGTCGATCCGCACTCGGGGTTAGTGTGCGTAATTAAGGACATAAAATGACGGGTTTTTCTCAAAAATTACTAAAAAGAAGAGATGGAAGGGTGAGAATGATGATCACGGGATTAAAATATGATTGATTTTATAAATTTTAGAGGGAACCATTATCTGCTAAAATGATGAGAGAGAAAATAAGAAGAACATAACATAATAAGCAAAACTAATGAAATTAACCATCTTTATTAAAATGAAAAGTAACTTACAATAACCTTGAATCTGATTGATGCATAAATAAATTTCAAAAATTAACTAGAAAGCATGAAATAGAAGGGAAATAGAGAGAGAAAGGTAGAGAAAGAGGAGGTCTATTCTAGAGAGAGAAAGTGGAAGGAGAGAGTCTAAAGAGGAGAGAGAAAGCGAGAAGGAGATGAAGGTTTAGAGGAACTAGATTGTAGATGGTAGAATCTTACCTTTGGCACTTATCGAAAGTGGATGATGGAGTTTTGACCCTTGATTTACCAATCAAGGGTGGATCAGCCAAGGTGATAATGAAGAGGCTGTCCCGAGTGCATGCACCATTCCATGGATGAACGACGTTGCAGGAGGGATTTTAGGGGGGGGGGGCAGCGAGGCTGGCTATGGTTGATGGCGTTGTGATGCACATGTGGTGCACCACCATCTCTTCCCGGATCTGCACTTGCACTTGCACAGTTTCAGGCACGGGCTAGAGATTTGCAGGGCAATGAAGATGGAGATCGTGGTGGAGCTGAAATGGCTGCAAGGAGGTGCTGATTCGGCCAAGGTGAGGTGAGGGCAGACGTCCTATTCTTCTTCTCTTTTCTGGTTCTCTTTTCTCTTTTTTTTTTTTTTTTTTTTTTTTTTTTTTTTTTTTTTTTTTTTTTTTTTTTTTTTTTGCCGGAGTTGCAGACCTGCAACTCCGGTAGTGGAGATTTGTGGGAGATATGGCAGTTGGAGAGAGAAGGTTGCAGGTCTGTGGAGGAGATGAGGATTGCAACGCCCTTCAAGTGGCTAGGTCCTGGAGTTACAGCTAGATGGAGAGAAGGTAGCAACGTTGGTGGTTGCTGACTTTAATGGTGCTGGCCGGAGTTGCAGAAAACACACCGGAGCTCTTGAAGATCGTGGGAACGTGTAGCATGTGCACGTTACAGTAGAAACAATAGTGGAAAAGATGGAAAGGGTTGCAGGCGACAACCTCTTCGTGGGAGCAATGGAGAGGGAGACGTGGGGTGAGATAGTGAGAGTCCGCCGGAGTGGCAGTCCGCCGGATTTACAGAGAAGGTGATCACCGGTTGAAGGAGCACGTACAATGTGCTGGTGGTTGCGGCAGTAGCTCGTGGAGACGCCGGAGATGATGATCGATTTGATGAAGATGGAGAGATCAAGGGGGATGAGATGAGAGAGAGAGGAAGGAGAGAAAGAGAGATGAGATAGGAGCTACCGGTGTCGGCCTGCAACTCTTGCAGTCCTGATATGGTGGTGGCCAGCAGCGAGGTTTGATACAACGGTGCAGGGGTGCTAGTCGTGATGGACGTTGCACTGTGCTGGGTGGTGGTGACAGCCCAAACCAGCAATGGTTTTCGGAGAGAATCCGATGGACAATGGGAGAGACGGCTAAGAGGTTTTAGATTGGGGGAGATGAGAAGAGAGAACCGTCCTCCTCTTCGCCCTCCTCACTTCTCTTTCTAATATACTAAGACCCTAGGGTTTAGAGTGAATAGGGACCGTTAGATCATCTTCTCAATTCTCTTTCACCTTGTTTTCAATTATAGGGAAATATCCCATGTATTTGATGATGTATCACTCCTCATGCAGCACCCTCCAGCAACTTTTTCTCCTCTCTTCCTTGTCTTTTGGTAACCAATTAGTTACCCAAAACGATTCAACCCCTTGCATTCTTTCCTCCCTCTTTCATAGTAGCAGCCATCCACCTTAATTGATTGCTAAAGTCTTTCCTTTGGTAAAAATAGCAACTTCCTTTTCACTTCTTCTTTTTAGAAAATATTTCTTCAATGGTTCCTATGCTCCAATCTACCTTGCACTTCAAAGCTAAAGCTAATCCAGCAACTCT
This sequence comes from Euptelea pleiosperma, assembly GCA_035048495.1. Lineage (NCBI taxonomy): Eukaryota > Viridiplantae > Streptophyta > Magnoliopsida > Ranunculales > Eupteleaceae > Euptelea > Euptelea pleiosperma. The sequence goes on along the minus strand of CM068544.1, from coordinate 12,527,567 downwards.
TAGATATTTAGACCAATCACATGGAAACCCGATTGTTTATAACAACATCACCCTCAATCGACGTATAGCAACTTGAATGAACACTCGGTCTATAATCTTAGCCCACCAACTTGGTTCACACAAGGGTCCAACACCCTGGCCTATTGATTTGGTCCACGGTGTGGGTTATCTTCATGAGTTTCCATGTATGCCACATTATCACTGATCTCACTGTCCATTTGTCTTGTTTCCATCATGTTTTAAACTCATTAACTTGATAGAGCTTTCCTTTTTGTGGGCCCATCAACATGTTCTACTTGCCCATTATCTTGATGTCCAAGAACTTGAGTTGTGTTGTTCCAATTTCATCGGTCCATCTTGTTTGTTATCCAACGTTATCTGAGCGAGCATAGTTCCCTGGTCTATGTGATCATCTTTGATTTGGACAAGTTTGGTAGCGAGCTTCTGTGGTTGATTACGGGCCTGCAGTTCTCGAGAATCGTCTGCTTCGGTTTCCTACAATAACAACAGGCACGTAATGAGGCTTTATCAGAATGACTTCATGTCTAGACTTTCGAAAATGTGTTTAATGCATGCAAATATACCATTTCGTCCAGCAAAGTGTGTTCTACGCAACAAAAGAGACTCTTACGTAGAAAAGTGGATAATTAGAGCAGTTTTACGTAGGAGAGTGCGATAATGCTAACAGGATAAGTGCTTAAAATAAGCACTTTTGAGCGAATATCATTAGCAGAGCCGCAAACTCATTGAGTTTTGTGGGAATATATCTGAATGGAGCAGACTCCTGCAAATCAGTAATACCAGAAATGTTGGACTCCGAGATGAAGTCAGACTCACAGTGTTCATGACACTTGGATAATTGAGCTTCGGGAGAGTCCTGAATTAGACTCTCTACAGCGCACGGGTCATCGATGATATCGATGTGGGGTGACGGGTGAAAACTGTTGACCTCTTTCTCGATGTTTCCTAATGTGATAGGGATGTTCCAATCCCTGCACTCAATATGTTCCTCCTGGGTGGGGATCGGTAGGTCCCGGATAGCGGGAGGCCCATTTTCTAGACATGGGTCATCAGTAGGAATGTCTGCATTCAGAGCAGAGAGAGAATTATCAGAGATAGAGATGGGACTAAGTTCCTCTGTGCTCAGTCCAGAAGTTGGTGCTGTTAAGGGCACCAAAGATTGAGACTTGGGTTCATCACAATTGTTGCACAATCCAAGGGAGGTGGGGAGGAACGGTAGATCTTTGACAGCAGGGATCCTACGATCGAGACAAAACTCGGTGTCATGATGATCAACTTCAGGGTCCAGGTTAGAAGCAGCAGTGGGAGAGTGAGAAATAGGTTGCTCTGAGGTAGGTTCAGGATGTGGTGCTTTTAAAGGCACCGTATAAGGATACACTGGTTCCTCAATAGTCTGGCTCGATCTAGGGGTGGGTACAATTTCAATTTCATCCTGGCAATTCTGGTACTTGGTCCAATTGTACGACTCGTCATTATAGACAGTGGCCATATCATTCTCCTCAAGATAGGCTAGTGGTGGGCTAGTGAATTTGACTTCCTCTCTCTCATTTTCTAATTGAACTAGACGTTGCTCCAAGCTCTCCATAGATAGCTGTTGTTGGTGCTCTAGTCCTTTGAAATACTATTGTTGCTGGGCAATGTACTGAGAGAGAAGGTCCTCTAGGCCGGGTTTAGTAGCCAACGGAGGTGGTTCAGCCAAGGGGAGCTGAGGTGGCAACTCTTGATTGTAGTCCGACTGGGTATGAAAGTTGTAAGGCAAAGTGGAGTCTGGGACTAGGTGCTGACTCTGAAAATCCTGAGGGGCCCACTGTTGATCAGAATAGTCATTCTGTGGATATGACGGGTACTGGGATTGCGAGTATTGCCAGTCATACTCGCCATTGGGTTGATGGAATCCAGAAGGATAATTATCCTGCGGTAGTTGCTGCGGGAGGGCAGACTGTTCCCAACCAAAGTTATGGTGACTCCTATTATCCGGATAATAAGTGTTGTCATAGGAGGTCTGCATTGGAGATGGAAAGGTACAGACATCTTGCTGGATAGGAGGGTAATATCCTACAGAGTGGGAATGGTACACGGGTTGCTGGACTGCGGCACGAAGGGCAGAGACTGAATTTTTAAGTTCTTGGAGTACAGAATTGTACTCCGAATCTCGGTGATTATCATACCCTGTAGAAGTGTGCGAGACTGGAGTATCATGATGATACGCAGAATTGTCAAACCATTGTTGAGAGTGATCACCTCGATTCTCACAGAAACTGTAGTAGGTCTCATACAGAGGCCGTTCATCTGCCATTAGAGGCGATAGAGGGGTGCGGTAGACTGACTCTCAGATCGAATCAGTCAAAGGTTAGGAGAGGTCCAACCGGGTTTCTACTTGAAAAAGCAAGCCCAAGATTTGGCAAAAAGTTGCCAAAAGGAGACACTAGAGTAGTGATTCTAAATGATGCACACCAAGCACAGATAATCCTATTCTAAACAATCAAGATATATTGTAGGCATTATCTTGTTAGTTTTGGGGCTAGAGTAGATTATGACAGTGGGCGGACCACTGGTTTATCTTTTAGCCGCCGGACTAACTGTTTGCACTCAGAGGTTCTCACCAGGCTACACTCTTCAGAGCGAATCCTTTAGTACTAACTCTAGTCAACAACAAGGCAATCCGAAGCCTAGACAGACGTGCGGCACAATGGCTGTCTTAAGTACGTCCCAGACTAACCGGATTGGTCAAGTGTATAAGAAGAGTGTTCCCTCGGGTTAAGCTAGGGTTGGTGCGTGTTCCTAGTCCACACGCAACTAACCGCCGAATAGTCCAAGATGCCACGTCGAGCTCAGTGTACTTAAGTAGCAGGGACTTATGGGTGTGTTAGACAACAGGGACCCGCGCTCGTGGTCTTATTTCGATTGGATGTTAAGCGGGTTCGCTTTGCGTGGATTTTTCCTCGAACACTGGGCTAATTGGCTCTACTTCTTGATTCTTTTTATTATAGATGGATCCTGTGGATCAATTTCAGCTGGAGTGATGAGGTGGGTGATGAAATCCCACCAGTTTCAATTTGGAGCTGGGTTTGCTCTCTTAGAGTTGATTGATTAACGGCCACGCCACGCAAGTCGAAGAATATGGATGCGAAAGCAAATAGACAAGCGGCAATGATTCACCCAATGACACCGTATCGCACTCAAGGCGAGGATAGGGACTTACCTCCCGTGGGCCACGCCACGGGGTCTCCTCCGTGGGTTAGAGAGGGGTATCCTAATGGGCTTGGGCTCGACTCCACCTCTTTGAGCTTTCGCTCTCTACCCACACTGGATCGTGTTCCTGCAGAAAAGTTAGATCGCACGGTCTAGGTATTTGGGATTCTATTTGGACGATCCTTGCCTTTTTAGGGTTCACTGAACAAGCACTAGATTTAGGCAAGTTTTTGAATTAATTTCCAAATTCGAGATGGGTTAAAATTTAGGAATTCCCAGATTGGAAAATACCTAGATTGGAAAGTTTCCCGAACTATGAAGATCTTCCAAGAAAGATTTGATTGCGAGATCCCTTACAATTTTGGAAAATTTCCCAAAATTGAAATTCTACTAGATTTGGGGTGTTTCCTTTTGCAGACTTTTCCAAATTCGGAAGATTTCTAAAGATAGAAATTCTTCTAAAGAGGAAACTTCTAAGAGGGGAAACCCTAATTACGCAGAGTTTCAAGATTTTAGAATCTTTCCAAAAATCGCAAATCCTTGATTGGTGATTTCTAAAAAATCTGCAGAATATAAAACCCTAATTTTTTTGAATTTTGAATTTATTATTTTTTTGGTATTTTTCACTTAATCTAGGGTTTCTAAAAAACCCTAGAACAAGATCTAGCAGTTATATTGAAAGTAGTAAAAATTCCTAAATTATTACAACTTTGCACTCGGCCTTCCGAGGCATTAAAAATAGTAATTTAAAAACTGCTAAAAATCACTAAAAACCAAAAATAGAAAGTTTCCCGAAAAGGTCAGGCTGTCCAAATTGAGCAGCTTTCCGATTTAGCAACTTTCCAATTCCGTCTTTACGTCCTTTTTCGCACTCCTGAACTCCCGAGCAGCAGCGGCGCCATTTGAAAGTGGGGTTTTTCCGCGTCGTTGGTTACGGAAACCCTAACTTCAACACATTTTTAATTTATCCGAGACATTTAACCTGTAAAATGAGCAATATTGTATAGGGATTCGTGTCGAATGTCGATCCTCACTCGGGATTAGTCGGGTTAGCGCAATAATGAACATAAAATGACGGGAAATTTGCAGAGAAAGTAACTCAATCACACTTAATTCATATTTATTCAACTGAACTTGTCTCTTACAATGAAAATCAAATAAAAATAACTAAACTAGAAAACATTAAAAGAGATTAGGGTAGAGAGAGAAAGAGAAAATTTAGGAGAGAAAAGTAGAGAGAGAGAGTTTAAGAGAGAGAAAGTGAAGGTTTAGAGAGAGAAAGAGGAAACTATTCTAGAGATAGAAATTGAGAATTCTAGAGAAATAAGGAAAGGAAAGAGAGAAAAATAGATCTCACCATGAACTTACCAAAGGTTTTGCATCCGCCACATGGATCTTGTGCGCACGTGGGTGCATGCGTCGGTATGGGCAGCAAGCTTGTGGGTGGTGGAAGGAGGTGCGATTTGGTGGACGTCCACACAACACGGGGCAGCAACTGGTGGCTCAAAATGGTAGCAGCCACGTGGTGAGCTATGGTGCATTGTGGGAAACGGTGTTGCTGGTGTGCAATACACGTTGCTACTGGCAGCATGAAGTCGTAGGTGTTAGCCGTTGGGTGAAGCAACTTTGAGGACAGCAGCTGAACGTGGAGGGGGGCAGCAGCATCGTGGAAGAGGAGAGCTTTTGCAGGTCTGGTCATAGGTTGCTTGATGAGAGGACATTCTCCACTATTGGTGGAGCAAAGGGTCAGTGTACACAGTAGGTGGAGAACATTTTTTTTTTTTTTTTAATGGCGGACTGGAGGCGGTGAGAAGACAGACATGCAACTCATGTTACAGGTCTGTTATGATAAAAGAGAAGGAGGGAGACCTCGTGGAGGACCTACAACGTGAAGAGATGGTGTGTGAAAACAACGACCGGAGTTGCTGTCTGCAACTCCGGCGACGGTGCAGACGAAGAAGAAGACGAAGAGGAGGAGGAAGAGGAGAAGAAGAAGAAGAAGAAGAAGAAGAAGAAGAAGAAGAAGAAGAAGAAAAAGAAGAAGAAGAAGAAGAAGAAGAAGAAGAAAAAGAAGAAGAAGAAGAAGAAGAAGAAGAAGAAGAAAAAGAAGAAGAAGGAACCAGTTGCCGGAGTTGGCTCGCCGGTTTAGCTCGCCGGATCAGTGGAGAGGAAGAGAAAGAAGAGGGGGAAGGAGAGGGGAGAGGGATTAGGGTTCGAACGAACCCTTCTCCCTCCTCTTATAAAGCTCCCTATTTCCATTAAGTAAAAACCTACTTTTCTATGGGGAATCTCCCCAATTAGTGGACCCCCCATTTAATTAAAATTATTTTGAAATTCGCGGGGTCCACTAACTGGTCGGACAGCGGGTCGATGAAGATGGGCCCGGCTATTGGCCCACATGGACTGATGATGTCCATCGTCTCACAAGATGATGTGATAGACATTCTGATGGCGATCGGATGGATGGTGACTTGATTGGGACTCAGATTGGTGGATCGACGGATCTAGAGAGATCCAACGGTCCGATTGAAGATCCAACGGTCCGATGGAAGATCCAACGGTCAGAAAGCTAAGGGAGATGAGATAGAGCTGATGGGCAGGAGTTCTGGGGTTAGGTCAGTAGATTCGAGGACCGAGAGATGAAGAGAGAGAGAGAGAATAAGGAGAGATGAGAGAAAAAGTATCAAAAAAATGGAAAAAAGCACTAGCGGAGGGTCTGGAACCCTGGTCTTCACTGTGACCATCCTCACGCTTCTCCAGTAGAGTCGACTATCATTCTTTGCTAACTCATGTGGCTTTAAACGCTTTGGTCCGTCTCTTGGTCATTGGCTCTCCTACTCTCTTCGTTATTTGGGCCAGCTTTTTGGTCCTCTGATTCAGCCCATATTTGGCCCATATCTTCTAGTCATAGCATGTGGGCTCTTTAAGCTTTGATAATGGGCTCTCATGATCGATTTGGGCCCACAAGTCTCGAGAATCGTCCCATCGGGGTTTCCTGCGATAGAAGAAGCGCGTAATGAGACTTTATCAGAACGGCTTAATATCTAGACTTCCGAAAATGTGTTTAATGCATGCAAATATACCATTTCGTCCAAAAAAGTGTGTTCTACGCAATAGAAGAGACTCTTACGTAGAAAAGTAGATAAATAGAGTATTTTAACGTGGGAGTATGCAATAACGCTAACAGGATAATTGCTTAAAATAAGCACTTTTGAGCGAATATCATCGATCTCCATGACACTGAGCTGTGTCTCGATCGTAGGATCTCAACTGTCCTAGATCTACCGTTCCTCCCCACCTCCCTTGGATTGTGCAACAATAGTGATGAACCCGAGTCTCAATCTTTGGTGCCCTTAATAGCACCAACTTCTGGACCGAGCACAGAGGAACTCAGTTCCATCTCTATCTCTGATAATTCTTTCTCTGCCCTGAATGCAGACATTCCTATTGATGAGCCATGTCTCGCACATGGGATTCCTGTTGTCCTGGACCTACCGCTCCCACCCAAGGATGAACATATTGTGTGTAGGGATTTGAACATCCCTATCAAATTAGGAAACCTCGAGGGCGAGGTCAACAGTTTTCACCCGCCACCCTACGTCGATATTATCGACGACCTTTGTGCCTTTGAAATTATAATTCAGGACTCTCCCGAAGATAAATTATCCAAGTGTCAAGAACACTTTGAGTCTGACTTCATCTCAGAGTCAGACAATTTTGGTATTACTGATCTGCAGGAGTCTGCTCCACTCAGATAAATTCTCGCAAAACTCAATGAGTTTGCGGCTCTGCTAACCATGGTCAGAGAACCCACTACTACTCTCCTCTCAGTCTTTACTGAGAAGCTTCTATCCCTCCCCGTTGAACTAAATGTTTTTGCGGGTCTGCTTAGAGAACTTACTGTCCTTCTCTCAGTCTACACTGAGAAAGACCTGTTCTACACAGGTATACCTAGACAAGGGATAGGATAACTGTTTCCGTTCCACCTTAGGTGTCAGGAAGACTGCAGATTCACTCAGTCTCTATGAGTTTTAACCTAATTGGGGGTACTTGATATACCCCCGTCATGTCTGGCTGAAGACGTAAAACTTAGCGCTTTCGGAAAGGCAATTCCGGTATTCCTAGAGTACATGAGTCTCATCCATTTGTTATTATTGTTATATCTTTGAAAATGCAGGTACATTCATTCTTCCGATCATCAGGTATCACACACTGTCGAGTTTCTGCTGACTTGGTAACATCCTCCCTGAACCTTTGCATCATCATCACGATTTTTCATCATTTTATGTCCCGGTCATGAGCACCGAGGACGGTGCTGTATTTTGGTTGGGGGTGGGTATTTACCAAAACTCATGTCTTCATTTTGATAAAAAAAAAAAAAAAGTTGTTTTTGAGGTGATTTTCGATGTTCTCCAAAAGTTTTCTAGAATTTCAAAAATGTGTCAAATACCCTGACTTTGATTAGCTGAAAACCTCCGTTAAGTCAGTATTGAGGATGCCAATTTTTGTTAGCATTGAGTCAAGTCAAGCGTGACTACAGCAGGTTTGAAAACTCAGAAAAACTCATATTTGGCACAATTGTACACTATCAATATCAGAGTCATCCTAAGTTTAGAAATTCTAGAATTCCTGTGAGAATAATTCGAGCCTTTAATCAATTCAGAGGGTTATAAAACAATTCTGAGTCACAAGATGACTCACTATTCTTCATGCCCGCAATATTCGTTGAGAGATCTCATTATCCTTTGCTTCAATCATAAAACTCAGAACGACATCAACATTGGATTACTACGACAGAACCTTCTCTATATCCAATCAAGACAGTATACATGATAGTGCAAACCCTAGAAAATGATTTAGGCTATTTTTTCTGAACCATTCAGCCTTTTTACTCACCTGAATTATACTTCACTAGAAACCCTTTGAACCTTTCTATAAAAGCCTTTTCTTGTTAAGCCCATTAACCAAAAACGCAGTTCAGCTACGAAGTGTTACTAGCTACCCTACTTTTGAGAAGGATAAAGAATAACTGATGTGGGTGTACCGTGAAAAGAAAAGTAAAGAAGAAAAATCAAAAGGAAAAGAAAGTGGTTCAAGCTGAAAACAAAATATGGAAAGAAAGTATGAAAAAGAGCTGACAAGAAATTGAGCAGTCTCAGAAATATCAAGAAAAAGAGAAAAATACAAAAAAAAAAGGAAAGAGAACCAGATAATGGTGCTATATCGCAGGAAAAATACAAAAAAATAGAGATATCCTCTCAAGATCTTTGAAATCCTGTATTCCTTTATTTTTCTACACCGGACCTAAGCCTCATTATAACCCAGGAAAGTCCTATTTGATTCTAGGATAGCACGATCATAAAACGTGGAGATTGGAGAAGGAGAAGCTATAAAGTTTGATCTGACGTTCCCGAGTGAAGTGGTATTCCAATCATGAGATCTTCTTCTGTTAAAGATGTCCTTCCTTTAAATAATATATATGTGAGATCTTTGCTTTCATATATCAACACATCTCCTCACATATAAATTGAGAGAAAAGAAGAAAACCCTTCTTATGTGATTCTATTCTGAGTGCTAAACATGTGAGATTTGAGGTCGAGGCATAAAAACTTAGAGGTGATCTGGAAATCTTTACTGTCGGATGATGAGAATGTTGAGCACACACACACGCAGAGTCTAACTATTTTGGGTCATGATTATCAGTCTGTAGTCTTGCCAAAACTTTTCAACTCTTCGCTAGCATGTAACTATTTTTGAATCCATTCAATGATTTGACGAACGGTGTTTTCCCGGAGCTAATATGAAAAAGTGTGCAGCATATGCAGAGCCCTTTTAAGCTCATTTATTTTGCACTAATTGCCAAGGATTGGTAATATGTTGGTTAGGGGTTGTGATATTCGCTCAAAAGTGCTTATTTTAAGCAATTATCCTTTTAGCGTTATCGCATTCTCCTACGTAGAAGGCTCTATTTATCTACTTTTCTACGTAAGAGTCTCTTCTGTTGCGTAGAACACACTTTTCTAGACAAAATGGTATATTTGCATGCATTAAACACATTTTCGGAAGTCTAGACATTGAGTCATTCTGATAAAGTCTCATTACGCGCTTCTTCTGTCGCAGGAAACCCCGATGGGACAATTCTCAAGACTTACGAGCCCACATCGATCAGGAAAGCCCATGATCAAAGCTTAAAGAGCCCACATGTTATGACTAGAAGATATGGGCCAAATATGGGCTGAATAAGAGGACCAAAAAACTGGCCTAAAGAACGAAGAGAGCAGGAGAGCCAATGACCAAGAGACGAACCAAAGCGTTTAAAGCCACTTGAATCAGCTAGGAATGATAGTCTACTCTACTGGAGAAGCGTGAGGATGGTCACAGTGAAAACCAGTGTTCCAGACCCTCTGCCAATACTTTTATCTCCATTTTCTGATACTTTCTCTCTCATATCTCCTTACTCTCTCTCTCTTCATCTCTCGGTCCTCGAATCTATTGACCTAACCCCAGAATTCCTGCCCATTGGCTCTATCTCATCTCCCTTAGCTTTCTGACCATTGGATCTTCCATCGGACCGTTGGATCTTCAATCGGACCGTTGGATCTCTCTAGATCCGTCGATCTACCAATCTGGGTCCCAATCAAGTCACCATCCATCCGATCGCCATCAGACTATCTGTCACATCATCTTGTGAGATGATGGACATCATCAATCCATGTGGGCCAGTAGCCGGGCCCATCATCATCGACCCGCTGTTCGACTAGTTAGTGGACCCCGTGAACTTCAAAATAATTTTAATTAAATTTTAAAAAATAGGGGGTCCACTAAATGGGGACATTCCCCAAAGAAAAGTAGTGTTTTACTTAAAAAAAAAAAAAAAAAAAAAATTATTTTTTTATTTCAAAAATTCCCTAATTTCAATTAATGGAAACTAGGGAGCTTTAAAAGGGGAAGGAGAAGGGTTCTTTGGAACCCTAATCCCCCTCCTATCTTTTTCTCTCCTCCCTCAAAAAAATTTCGGATGTTTTCCTCTCCTTCTTCTCCTTTTCTTTCTTCATTCTCTTCCTCCTCCTTATCATCTTCTTCATCTTTTCTCTTGTCGGAGTTGCAGGCAGCAACTCCGGCATCCTACACGTCATTCTCCCTTCTCCCCCTTCTCTTCCTATCCTTCTTCTTCTCTTTCGCTTCTTCCTCTTCTCTTTCTCCTGTTTCTTCTTCTTCTTACTACTGCTGCTGCATAACAGCAGCATCGTCCTCCTCTTCTCTCGCCGGAGTTGCAAGTCTGCAACTCCAGCCACCGCTGCCCTTTCTGCCCGTGCATCTCTAATCCTCCTCTCCTTCTTCTTCTCCTTAGCTTCTTCCTCATTTCTTTTCTTCTTTCCTTCCTAGCTTCATACCGACCGGAGTTGCAGAACTCCGGCCGTGCGCCTCCTCCTTCTCCTTCTTCTTCCCTTCTTCTTCATCGTTTTCTTCTCTTCTTCTGCCCCTCTTCCTCGTCTGCAACTTGCCCCTCCTCACAGTCGCTGCTCCCTGCAACTGTAACGTCTCCAGCCTGCTCCTCCAACACTGTGATATTCGCCCAAAAGTGCTTATTTTAAGTCATTATCCTTATAGCGATGTCGCATTCTCCTACGTAAAACTTGTCTTTTCGTCGACTTTTTCACGTAAGAGTTTCTTCCAATGCGTAGAGCGCAATCTTTAAACGAAAATTGACTATTTGCATGAAATATACGCATTTCGGATAGTCTAGATATAAAGTCGTTTTGATTAAGTCTCATTACGTGCTTTTCTCTCGCAGGAAACCTGATCGGGCGATTTTAGAGACTTGCGGGCCCATGATCAACCATAGAAGTCTAATATCAAAGCTTAAGGAGTCAACAAGCTATGACAAGAAGATACCGGCCAAGTATGGGTCAAGTCAGAGGATCGTAGAGCCAGATAAAGAACCAAGAGAGAGGAAAAGCTGAAGACCAAGAGACGAGCTAAAGTGATTCAAAGCCGCACCAACTGACATAAAATGACGGCTTACGTAATTGGTAAAGCCGACGGAAGATTACATTGAAGATCAGGGTTCATGACCCTCCGCCAGCTCTTTTGCCATTATTTTGTATTATTTTCTCTCTCCTCTCTCCTAATTCTCTCTCCATCTCTCTAGACTCTAATATCTAACCTGTAGATCATCTCATCCTACCATTAGATCCCCAGATCTACCATCCGATCTCCCTCTCCATGATCAAATTGCTTATATCTCACCATCCGATCCTTAGATCGATCGTCCTAACCCTCTGATCTCCATCATCTAACCTCAGATCTTCTCTCCTTTAGCTTTATTCCATCTTTCATAGTTCTTTTACCGTTAGATCTTCAATTCGACCGTTAGATCATTCATCTGACCGTTGGATCTTTCCAGATCCTACGGTCCGCCAATTGTGGACCGAGTCAGACTGCCACCTCATCTCATCCAATTATCATAGTTTCATCATCTAACAGCCCCCATGGCCAAGTGGCCCACAAGCAAATTGGAAGCCCACGGCCTTGTAACCCGTCCTAGAGCCCATGGTGTTTTGGGCTCATTTACCATTTTTTCTCCTCTGGCGGCCAAACGCACCCTAACCCATGGCCTCGCAAGAGGCCCATATCCATTTGGCCCATTAGGGAGATGCTTATCCTTGAGCCCATGCCCATGACCCATACCCAATCTTTCGGTCCATTATCCCTGTGGCTCACTGGCCGACATGGGGCAATTCCTTTGGCCCAACTCTATGGCATAGGACCTACCCATTTAATAGCCCAAGGCCTATGGATTCATCACCCAATAACCTCATGGCCCAAAGCCCATTCATTAGAAGCCCACACCACCTTTGCTTGAGAGAGAAATGGTCTTCACAAGACCAATTCTCCCTCAACCTCTCCAACTAATTCCACAATTCTCTCTCCTAATCACTATTCCTCTCTCCTAAAACTATAAGAGGAACCCACGGTTCCCTTAGAAGTTTGGTTCCCTCCCCCTCAAAATCTCTATCTTCTTTCCCCTCTCTTCCCTGATCATTGTTTTGCTCCTTCTCTTCGCCTTCTCCGGCGAAAACCACACCACCGTCCACCATTGAAATCAGCCATCTATCCACCTCCATTCCTCTCCACCATAGCCAACACATCCAGCCACCTTGCTGATGTGTCTTGCACACCCGCAACACCACTTTGCAAATTGCAAACGGTACACCAGCAGCAGCCCACGGCTTGGTAGCCTTGAAAACCAGCAACCAAGCAAGCCAACACCTCCTTCTTCTCCTAAGTTGCTGACCATTCATGGTCTGCAATTTACAACTCTCTCCTCCATTACAGCAACCTTCTTCTTCTTCTTCTTCTTCTTCTTCTTAAACCCCATCCTCCATTAAAATCGTCCTACAACTCATTGTTGCAGGTCCATTTTTCCACTCCTCGCACCATCAAAACTTGCTGCAACCAACAGCAAGCAACCACCGTGAGAAGCATTCCACCAATAGCCACACACCAATCCACCGTTGCTGGTATCCTTTTGTTGTTGCAGCCTTGCTGTGCACCTCCTGCCCCCCTTCCCCCTCCTTTCTTCTTCTTCCTGTTCTTCTTCTTCACTTGTTAACCGGAGTTGCCTACCTGCAACTCCGGCGATCTTCTGGTTCTCTTTCCCACTTGTGTGAAGGAATACCACCAACAGACCTGCTTCATTTTCCCTCCTTCAGGTCTGAGGTCTTGTGCTAGGTCTGTGCGTGTGGATCTTCCAAGACATCCTCAGTTAGATCTAGTTCTCATTGCCTGGCTGTGCAAACAGCAACCACCAGCAACCTTCCACTCCGCCTGCAACTCCGGCGAACGTGATAGCAGCTCCCCAAGCTCAGGTCTTCCTCCGCCCTATCTCCAAACCACCAGGCTGCTGCACATCAACCTTCTAGTCTCGAGTCTCTCAAACCTGCCGGTAGCTTTTCCTCATTGCTACCAGTTTAATCTCCTTCTTTGCTGCACCTGCAACACGGTGTGCAGCACTTAACTCCGGTGACCTCCATGGATTCTGGCGCAACCTGTGATATTCGCTCAAAAGTGCTTATTTTAAGCAATTATCCTTTTAGCGTTATTGCATTCTCCTACGTAAAATACTCTATTTACCTACTTTTCTACGTAAGAGTCTCTTCTGTTGCGTAGAACACACTTTTCTGGACGAAATGGTATATTTGCATGCATTAAACACATTTTCGGAAGTCTAGATATTAAGCCGTTCTGATAAAGTCTCATTACGCGCTTCTTCTGTCGCAGGAAACCCCGATCGGATGATTCTCGAGACTTGCGGGCCTAGATCGATCATGAAAGCCCATTATCAAAGCTTAAAGAGCCAATAGGCTATGACTAGAAGATATGGGCCAAATACGGGTTGAAAAAGAGGATCGAAGAGCTGGCCCAAGGAACCACGAGAGCGGGAGAGCTGATAACCAAGAGAAGGACCAAAGCATTTAAAGCCACATCAAATGATGGCTTGCTCTACTGGCAAAGCTCAAGTGAAGAACAATGGAAAACCAGGGTTCATGACCCTCTGCCAATACTTTTTCTGATATTTTCTCTCTCATCTCTCCTTATTTTCTCTCTCTTCATTTCTCGGTCCTCGAATCTATTGACTTAACCCCAGAACTCCTGCTCATTGGCTCTGTCTCATCTCCCTTAGCTTTCTGACCGTTGGATCTTCCATCGGGCCGTTGAATCTCTATAGATCGCCATGTGATCTATCAATTCTATGCATCCGACCATCCGATCATGCTACTGATCAGTCGATCATCCATCCTATCAACCACCCGATCTCCAGTGTAAAATATCAGTCCCTAAGGCAGGTTTGATTGTAGAGTAATGCCTCAGATTATTGATCATGGCTGAGAGCGTAGAGCTCGATTTCCGAAGAAAGGAAAATACATCTTTCCTTGATGGGTATTTCAAGGGGAAAAATGCATTTTTCTCCCCTGGCAACCAAACGCACCCTAACCCACATCCATCGAGCCCAGTGGCCCACTATCCTTCTCACCTACCTTCTGGCCCATGGCCGATGCACTCTGGGCCCACGATTTTGAGCATTCCCATTGGCCAACCACTAGCCGACTCGTGGCGTCATCTCTCGGCCAACCACTGGCCAACACGTGGCATCAGCTTTTGGCCTGGTGGTCATGGCCAAATAGCCCAGGAGCCCAAGCCCGTAACCCACTTATCACTTTTCAAAAATAAAAATTAAAATAAAATAATAATAAAAAAATAAAAAAATGAATTTTTTTTAGAAACCGTGAGTTTCTAAGTGTAGAAACCCACGGTTTCTACTTAAGGAGAGGGTTGAAAAACCCTTGGGATCTCTCTTCTTCCCCCCCCGTCGCTCGGACACCTCTTCTTCCTCTTCCCTTTCCCCTTCGTCTTCTCCTCCGGCGCGCCATCGCCGGTGAGGAGTGGAGCTTCTTCTTTTTCTTCTTCTTCTTCTTCTTCTTCTTCTTCTTCTTCTTCTTCTTCTTCTCCTCTTCCTCCTCCTCTTCTTCTTCTTCGTTTTCTTGTTTTTGTTGCTGGAGTTGCAGGTCTGCAACTCCGGCCGGCGAACCGAGCGCCACCACCGTCCTCACCACAGCGAGCTGGTGAGGGTCCTCCCCCTCTTCTTCTTCCTTCTCTTCTTTCCTCCTCCTCTCTTCCCTTCCTTCTTCTTCTTCTTCTTCTTCTTCTCCTTTTTTTTCTGCTGCGTCTTCTTTGTCTTCTTAGCTCGCCGGAGTTGCAGACAGCAACTCCGGTCGTCGTCTCCACCGCCAGCACGTCTTCCTCCCCCTCTCCTCCTATCCGTCTTCTTCCTCTTAGTTTTCTTCTCCTTCCTCGTCATTTTCTTCTTCTTTTTTTATCCTCAGCCTTCTTCTTCTTCTTCTCTTTTAATTCCACCGGAGTTGCAGGTGCAACTCCGGTCGTCTTCTACGATGAGAAGCTCGCCGGAAACCTCCGTTACAGCTGCTATACCCTGCTGCACCTAGTACCATTCCAATAGACGGCACCCAAGTTACCACTTACTGCTTCGCCCTCGCCTCTCTCACCAAAAAAAAAAAAATAGAAAAAGAAATAAAAAAAAAAAGGGGAAAGAACGGTGGGTTCCATCCCCTCCTTGCACCGTCCAACGCCAGCCACCACGTCCCCTAGCGCCTCCCTTCCTCCACAGCTAACCACCACACCATCTCACCTGTGGGCAGCACGACTACATCCATCACCATCTTCACGGCCTGCAATAGAGCAGGCCGTTAGATTTATCCACAACGTGCTCCACCACCTGCACGCACACCTCTTGCATCCACCTCCACCTTCAAGCACCGCTTGAAAAAAACTAGGCGGAGAGCACCTCGTCTTCTCCTAGCTGCTGGACAGCACCACCATCTTCGTTGGGTTGATGGTCAGCAACCTCCATTCTTGCCTCAAAAGAGTAGCTCTCCAGTGAAGAAGAACAGGTTGGGCTTCATAACTTGCAAGCCAACCACGTTGGACAGCAAGCCATAACCTCCTTCTTTCCACCAAGCTTCTCACAAGCTCCACCAGATGCGAGCCTGTGGCTTCTTCAACCCACTCCTCTTTGGCCGGAGCACCACCATGCACCCTCTTCGGGCTTCCCACTTGGTTGACCATCAATGACCGGAGCATCATCACTCCATTGGCAGGTTCTCTTTGCCGGTCAATCTCCACCTCATGGTAAGACCACAAGGTAGGTTTCATCTCCATTCTTTATCCTTCTCTTTAGATTCTCTCTCTAGATCTTCTCACTATCTTCCTCTCTCTAGGCCTTTCCTCATTTTCTCTTTCTATTTTCTCTCTCCTATTCTTGATTTCTCTCTCTAGGTTGTCTTTCTCTCAATTCATCTTCTCTCTCTACCCTAATCTCTTTTAATGCTTTCTAGTTTAGTTATTTTGTTAGATTTTTGCTGTAAAAGACAATTTTGATTGAATGAAGTTTATTTGAATAAAATTGTGTTCCATTTTCAGGAAATTTTCTGTCATTTTATGTTCTTATTTGCGCTAATCCGACTAATCCCGAGTGCGGATCGACATCCGACACGAGCCACTATGCAAAACTGCTCATTTTACAGGTTAAATGTCTCGGATAAATTAAAAATGTGTTGAAGTTAGGGTTTCCGTAACCAACGACGCGGAAAAAACCTACTTTCAAATGGCGCCGCTGCCGCTCGGGTGTTCGGGAGTGCGAAAAAGGACGTAAAGACGGAATTGGAAAGTTGCTGAATCGGAAAGCTGCTCAATTTGGACAGCCCGACCTTTTTCGGGAAACTTTCTATTTTTGGTTTTTAGTGATTTTTAACAGTTTTTAAATTACTATTTTTAATGCCTCGGAAGGCCGAGTGCAATTTGTAATAATTTAGGAATTTTATTGCTTTCCATATAACTGCTAGATCTTGTTCTAGGGTTTTTTTAGAAACCCTAGATTAAGTGGAAATTACCAAAAAAATTAAAAAATCAAAATTCAAAAAAAAATTAGGATTTTATATTCTGCAGATTTTTAGAAATCACCAATCAAGGATTTGCGATTTTTAGAAAGATTCCAAAATCTTGATACTCTGCTTAATTAGGGTTTCCCCTCTTAGAAGTTTCCTCTTTAGAAGAATTTCTATCTTTAGAAATCTTCCGAATTTGGAAAAGTCTGCAAAAGGAAACGCCCCAAATCTAGCAGAATTTCAATTTTGGGAAATTTTCCAAAATTATAAGGGATCTCGCAATCAAATCTTTCTTGGAAGATCTCCACAGTTCGGGAAACTTTCCAATCTAGGTATTTTCCAATCTGGGAATTCCTAAATTTTAACCCATCTCGAATTTGGAAACTCATTCAAAAACTTGCCTAAATTCAGTGCTTGTTCAGTGAACCCTAAAAAGGCAAGGATCTTCCAAATAGAATCCCACATACCTAGACCGTGCGATCTAACTGTTTCTGCAGGAACACGATCCAGGGTGGGTAGAGAGCGAAAGCTCAAAGAGGTGGAGTCGGGCCCAAGCCCATTAGGATACCCCTCTCTAACCCACGGAGGAGACCCCGTGGCGTGGCCCACGGGAGGTAAGTCCCTATCCTCGCCTTGGGTGCGATACAGAGTAATTTGGGTGAACCATTGCCGCATGTCTATTTGTTTTCTAGCAACAACTTATTCGACTTGCGTGGAGTGGCCGTTAATCAATCAACTCTAAGAGAGCAGACCCAGCTCCAAATTGCAACTGGTGGGATTTCATCACCCACCTCATCATTCCAACTGATTTGATCCCAAGGCTCCATTTAATTAAAAAGAATCAAGAAGTAGAGCCAATTAGCTCGGTGTTCGAGGAAAAATCCACACAAAGCGAACCCGCTTAACATCCAATCGAAATAAGACCACGAGCGCGGGTCCCTGTTGTCTAACACACCCATAAGTCCCTGCTACTCAAGTACACTGAGCTCGACGTGGCATCTTGGACTATTCGGCGGTTAGTTGCGTGTGGACTAGGAACACGCACCAACCCTAGCTTAACCCGAGGGAACACTCTTCTTATACACTTGACCAATCCGGTTAGTCTGGGACGTACTTAAGACAGCCATTGTGCCGCACGTCTGTCTAGGCTTCGGATTGCCTTGTTGTTGACTAGAGTTAGTACTAAAGGATTCGCTCTGAAGAGTGTAGCCTGGTGAGAACCTCTAAGTGCAAATAGTTAGTCCGGCAGCTAAAAGATAAACCAGTGGTCCGCCCACTGTCATAATCTACTCTAGCCCCAAAACTAACAAGATAATGCCTAAAATATATCCTGATTGTTTAGAATAGGATTATCTGTGCTTGGTGTGCATCATTTAGAATCACTACTCCAGTATCTCCTTTTGGCAACTTTTTGCCATATCTTGGGCTTGCTTTTTCAAGTAGAAGCCCGGTTGGACCTGTCCAAACATTTTACTAACTTGATCTGAGAGTTAGTCCACCGCACCCCTCCATCGCCTCTAATGGCAGATGAACGGCCTCTATATGAGACCTACTACAGTTTCTGTGAGAATCGAGGTGATCACTCTCAACAATGGTATGACAATTCTGCGTATCATCATGATACTCCAGTCTCGCACACTTCTACAGGGTATGATAATCACCGAGATCCGGAGTACAATTCAGGATAATAGGAGTCACCATAACTTTGGTTGGGAACAGTCTGCTCTCCCGCAGCAACTGCCACAGGATAATTATCCTTCCAGGTTCCATCAACCCAATGGAGAGTATGACTGGCAATACTCGCAATCTCAGTACCCGTCATATCCACAGAATGACTATTCTGATCAACAGTGGGCCCCTCAGGATTTTCAGAGTCAGCAACTAGTCCCAGACTCCACTTTGCCTTACAACTTTCATACCCAGTCGGACTACAATCAAGAGTTAGCACCTCAGCTCCCCTTGGCTGAACCACCTCCGTTGGCTACTATAACCGGTCTCGAGGACCTTCTCTCTAAGTACATTGCCCAGCTAGAGCACCAACAACAGCAATCTATGGAAAGCTTGGAGCAACGTCTAGTTCAATTAGAAAATGAGAGAGAGGAAGTCAACTTCACTAGTCCACCAATAGCCTATCCTGAGGAGAATGATATGGCCACTGTTTATAATGAGGAGCCACACAATTGGACCCAGTACCACCATTGTGAGGAAGAAATAGAAGTTGTACCCACCCCTAGATCGAGCCAGACTATTGAGGAGCCAGTGTTTCCTTCTTCGGTGCCTTTAAAAGCACCACATCTTGAAACTACCTCAGAGCAACCTATTTCTCACTCTCCCACTGCTGCTTCTAACCTGGACCCTGAAGATGATCATCATGACACTGAGTTTTGTCTCGATCGTAGGATCCCTACTGTCATAGATCTACCGTTCCTCCCCACCTCCCTTGGATTGTGCACCAATGGTAATGAACCCGAGTCTCAATCTTTGGTGCCCTTAACAGCACCAACTTCTGGACTGAGCACAGAGGAATTTAGTCCCTTCTCTATCTCTGATAATTCTCTCTCTGCTCTGAATGCAGACATTCCTACTAATGAGCCATGTCTAGAAAATGGGCCTCCCGCTGTCCTGGACCTACCGATCCCCACCGAGGAGGGACATATTGAATGTAGGGATTGGAACATCCCTATCAAATTAGGACACATCAAGGCAGAGGTCAACAGTTTTCACCCGTCACCCTACGTCGATATTATCGATGACCCGTGTGCCGTAGCGAGTCTAATTCAGGACTCCCCCGAGGATAAATTATCCAAGTGTCAAGAACACTTTGAGTCTGACTTCATCTCAGAGTCAGACAATTTTGGTATTACTGATCTGCAGGAGTCTGCTCCATTCAGATACATTCCCGCAAAACTCCATGAGTTCGCGGCTCTGCTAACCACGGTCAGAGAACCCACTACTACTCCCCTCTCAGTCTTTACTAAGAAACTTCTATCCCTCCCCGCTGAACTAAAAGTTTTTGCGGGTCTGCTCAGAGAAACCACTCCTACTCTCCTCTCAATCTTTACTGAGAAGCTTCGACTCCTCCCAGATCAACTCCGTACTTTTGTCAGTCTGCTCAGAGAGCTCAATGCCCTTCTCTCAATTTACACTGAGAAAGACCTGTTCTACACAGGTATACCTAGACAAGGGATAGGATAGTTGTCTCTGTTCCACCTTAGGTGTCAGGAAGACTGCAGATTCACTCAGTCTCCATGAGTTTTATCCTGGTTGGGGGTACTTGATATACCCCCATCATGTCTGGCTGAAGACGTAAAACTTAGCGCTTTCGGAAAGGCAATTCCGGTATCCTAGAGTACATGAGTCTCATGCATTTGTTATTATTGTTATATCTTTGGAAATGCAGGTACATTCATTCTTCCGCTCATCAGGTACCACACACTGTCGAGTTTCTGCCGACTTGGTAACATCCTTCCTGAATCTTTGCATCATCATCACTGATTTTTCATCATTTTATGTCCCGGTCATAAGCACCGAGGACGGTGCTGTATTTTGGTTGGGGGTGGGTATTTACCAAAACTCATGTATTCCTTTTGATAAATATATATAAAAAAAAAAAAGGGTTGTTTTTGGGGTGATTTCCGATGTTCTCAAAAAGTTTTCTAGAATTTCAAAAATGTGTCAAATACCCTGACTTTGATTAGCTGAAAACCTCCGTTAAGTCAGTATTGAGGATGTCAATTTTTGTTTAAAGTTAGCGTTGAGTCAATTCAAGCGTGACTACAGCAGGTTAGAAAACTTAGAAAAACTCAGATTCGGCACAATTGTACACTATCAACATCAGAGTCATCCTAAGTTTTGAAACTCTAGAGATCCTGTGAGAAGAATTGTGGAGACCTAACCCAGTGAGCTTTCGAGCCTTTAATCATTTCAGAGAGTTATACAATAATCCTGAGTCAATGGATGACTCACTATTCTTCATGCCCGCAATATTCGTTGAGAGATCTCATTATCTTTTGCTTCGATCATAAAACTCGGAACGACATCAAAATTGGATTATTACAACAGAACCTTCTCTGTATCCAGTCAAGACAGTATACATGATAGTGCAAACCCTAGAAAATGATTTAGGCCATTGTTTTCTGAACCATTCAGCCTTCTTACTCACCTGAATTATACTTCACTAGAAACCCCTTGAACCCTTCTATAAAAGCCTTTACTTTGTAAACCCATCAACCTAAAATCCAGTATAGCTACGAAGCATGACTGGCTACCCTTATTTTGAGATGGACAAAAGAATAACTGATGTGGGTGTACCGTGAAAAAGAAAAGTAAAGAAGAAGAATCAAAAGGAAAAGAAAGTGGTTCAAGCCAAAAACAAAATATGGAAAGAAAGTATGAAGAAGAGCTGAAAAGAAATTGAGCAGTCTCAGAAATATCAAGAAAAAGAGAAAAATACGAAAAAAAAAAAGGAAAAAGAACCAGATAATGGTGTTACGTCGAAAGAAAAATTCAAGAAAATGGCAATATCCTCTCAAGATCTTTGAAATCCTGTATTCCTTTATCTCTCTACACCTGACCTAAGCCTCATTACAACCCAAGAAAGTCCTACTTGATTCTAGGATAGCACGATCATAAAATGTGGAGATTGGAGAAAGGGAAGCTATAGAGTTTGATCTGACGTTCCCGAGTGAAGTGGTATTCCAATCATGAGATCTCCTTCTGTTAAAAGATGTCCTTCCTTCAAATAAAACATATGTGAGATCTTTTGCCTCTTTATATTAAATACATCTCCTCACATATAAATTGAGAGAAAAGAAGAAAACCCTTCTTGTGTGATTCTTTTCTGAGTGCTAAACATGTGAGATTTGAGGTCGAGGCAGAAAAACTTAGAGGTGATCTGGAAATCTTTACTGTCGAATGATGAGAATGTTGAGCACACACACACGCAGAGTCTGACTATTCTGGGTCATGATTATCAGTCTGTAGTCTTGCCAAAACTTTCAAACTCTTCGCTAGCATGTAACTGTTTTTGCATCCATTCAATAATTTGACGAACGGTGTTTTCCCGGAGCTAATATGAAAAAGTGTGCAGCATGTGCAGAGCCCTTTTAAGCTCATTTATTTCGCACTAATTGCCAAGGATTGGCAATATGCTGGTTGGGGGTTGTGATATTCGCTCAAAAGTGCTTATTTTAAGCAATTATCCTTTTAGCGTTATTGCATTCTCCTACGTAAAATACTCTATTTACCTACTTTTCTACGTAAGAGTCTCTTCTGTTGCGTAGAACACACTTTTCTGGACGAAATGGTATATTTGCATGCATTAAACACATTTTCAGAAGTCTAGATATTAAGCCGTTCTGATAAAGTCTCATTACGCGCTTCTTCTGTCGCAGGAAACCCCGATGGGATGATTCTCGAGACTTGCGGGCCTAGATCGATCATGAAAGCCCATTATCAAAGCTTAAAGAGCCAACAGGCTATGACTAGAAGATATGGGCCAAATACGGGTTGAAAAAGAGGATCGAAGAGCTGGCCCAAGGAACCACGAGAGCGGGAGAGCTGATAACCAAGAGAAGGACCAAAGCATTTAAAGCCACATCAAATGATGGCCTGCTCTACTGGCAAAGCTCAAGTGAAGAACAATGGAAAACCAGGGTTCATGACCCTCTGCCAATACTTTTTCTGATATTTTCTCTCTCATCTCTCCTTATTTTCTCTCTCTTCATTTCTCGGTCCTCGAATCTATTGACTTAACCCCAGAACTCCTGCTCATTGGCTCTGTCTCATCTCCCTTAGCTTTCTGACCGTTGGATCTTCCATCGGGCCGTTGAATCTCTATAGATCGCCATGTGATCTATCAATTCTATGCATCCGACCATCCGATCATGCTACTGATCAGTCGATCATCCATCCTATCAACCACCCGATCTCCAGTGTAAAATATCAGTCCCTAAGGCAGGTTTGATTGTAGAGTAATGCCTCAGATTATTGATCGTGGCTGAGAGCGTAGAGCTCGATTTCCGAAGAAAGGAAAATACATCTTTCCTTGATGGGTATTTCAAGGGGAAAAATGCATTTTTCTCCCCTGGCAACCAAACGCACCCTAACCCACATCCATCGAGCCCAGTGGCCCACTATCCTTCTCACCTACCTTCTGGCCCATGGCCGATGCACTCTGGGCCCACGATTTTGAGCATTCCCATTGGCCAACCACTGGCCGACTCGTGGCGTCATCTCTCGGCCAACCACTGGCCAACACGTGGCATCAGCTTTTGGCCTGGTGGTCATGGCCAAATAGCCCAGGAGCCCAAGCCCGTAACCCACTTATCACTTTTCAAAAATAAAAATTAAAATAAAATAATAATAAAAAAATAAAAAAATGAATTTTTTTTAGAAACCGTGAGTTTCTAAGTGTAGAAACCCACGGTTTCTACTTAAGGAGAGGGTTGAAAAACCCTCGGGATCTCTCTTCTTCCCCCCCCGTCGCTCGGACACCTCTTCTTCCTCTTCCCTTTCCCCTTCGTCTTCTCCTCCGGCGCGCCATCGCCGGTGAGGAGTGGAGCTTCTTCTTTTTCTTCTTCTTCTTCTTCTTCTTCTTCTTCTTCTTCTTCTCCTCTTCCTCCTCCTCTTCTTCTTCTTCATTTTCTTGTTTTTGTTGCTGGAGTTGCAGGTCTGCAACTCCGGCCGGCGAACCGAGCGCCACCACCGTCCTCACCACAGCGAGCTGGTGAGGGTCCTCCCCCTCTTCTTCTTCCTTCTCTTCTTTCCTCCTCCTCTCTTCCCTTCCTTCTTCTTCTTCTTCTTCTTCTTCTCCTTTTTTTTCTGCTGCGTCTTCTTTGTCTTCTTAGCTCGCCGGAGTTGCAGACAGCAACTCCGGTCGTCGTCTCCACCGCCAGCACGTCTTCCTCCCCCTCTCCTCCTATCCGTCTTCTTCCTCTTAGTTTTCTTCTCCTTCCTCGTCGTTTTCTTCTTCTTTTTTTATCCTCAGCCTTCTTCTTCTTCTTCTCTTTTAATTCCACCGGAGTTGCAGGTGCAACTCCGATCGTCTTCTACGATGAGAAGCTCGCCGGAAACCTCCGTTACAGCTGCTATACCCTGCTCCACCTAGTACCATTCCAATAGACGGCACCCAAGTTACCACTTACTGCTTCGCCCTCGCCTCTCTCACAAAAAAAAAAAAACAGAAAAAGAAATAAAAAAAAAAGGGGAAAGAACGGTGGGTTCCATCCCCTCCTTGCACCGTCCAACGCCAGCCACC
Source organism: Euptelea pleiosperma (assembly GCA_035048495.1). Taxonomy (NCBI): domain Eukaryota; kingdom Viridiplantae; phylum Streptophyta; class Magnoliopsida; order Ranunculales; family Eupteleaceae; genus Euptelea; species Euptelea pleiosperma. The sequence goes on along the minus strand of CM068544.1, from coordinate 12,503,630 downwards.
ACGTCCCCTAGCGCCTCCCTTCCTCCACAGCTAACCACCACACCATCTCACCTGTGGGCAGCACGACTACATCCATCACCATCTTCACGGCCTGCAATAGAGCAGGCCGTTAGATTCATCCACAACGTGCTCCACCACCTGCACGCACACCTCTTGCATCCACCTCCACCTTCAAGCACCGCTTGAAAAAAACTAGGCGGAGAGCACCTCGTCTTCTCCTAGCTGCTGGACAGCACCACCATCTTCGTTGGGTTGATGGTCAGCAACCTCCATTCTTGCCTCAAAAGAGTAGCTCTCCAGTGAAGAAGAACAGGTAGGGCTTCATAACTTGCAAGCCAACCACGTTGGACATCAAGCCATAACCTCCTTCTTTCCACCAAGCTTCTCACAAGCTCCACCAGATGCGAGCCTGTGGCTTCTTCAACCCACTCCTCTTTGGCCGGAGCACCACCATGCACCCTCTTCGGGCTTCCCACTTGGTTGACCATCAATGACCGGAGCATCATCACTCCATTGGCAGGTTCTCTTTGCCGGTCAATCTCCACCTCATGGTAAGACCACAAGGTAGGTTTCATCTCCATTCTTTATCCTTCTCTTTAGATTCTCTCTCTAGATCTTCTCACTATCTTCCTCTCTCTAGGCCTTTCCTCATTTTCTCTTTCTATTTTCTCTCTCCTATTCTTGATTTCTCTCTCTAGGTTGTCTTTCTCTCAATTCATCTTCTCTCTCTACCCTAATCTCTTTTAATGCTTTCTAGTTTAGTTATTTTGTTAGATTTTTGCTGTAAAAGACAATTTTGATTGAATGAAGTTTATTTGAATAAAATTGTGTTCCATTTTCAGGAAATTTTCTGTCATTTTATGTTCTTATTTGCGCTAATCCGACTAATCCCGAGTGCGGATCGACATCCGACACGAGCCACTATGCAAAACTGCTCATTTTACAGGTTAAATGTCTCGGATAAATTAAAAATGTGTTGAAGTTAGGGTTTCCGTAACCAACGACGCGGAAAAAACCTACTTTCAACCTGCAAGATCTCTATCATGAATTGTCTTCGGTAAGTGCAGTGGCAAGTCTACCTGCTCACTCGGTTCTGCTACCCCAGTCACCACAAGCAGCAACCTCTTTAGCAGGTTTTCCACTTCTTCTCACCGTCAACACCTGTTTTCACGGTGCATGTGAAACCGGTTATTCCTTCCAGCAGCCACACATTAGCAGCTCATCAACGTCTGCTCCTCCACTGGGTTCATCCTCATTGCTCCCTTGCTTGCATGCCGTTGCCGGACTGATCCCATTCAGCTCCTCCCCGAGCCACTACATACCACTAGTCTTGCTTCTCCACATTTGCTGCCCTCTCCTCAGTGCACCTTTTATCTCCAACACCGAACGTCCACCTGCAAGCACTCCTTGCAGCTCGTACCTGTGCATGCACCCACGTAAGCATAAGATCCATGTGGCCGATGCAAACCTTTGGTAAGTTCATGGTGAGATCCTTCTTTCTCTCTCTTCTTTCATTCTTTCTCTAAAATTCTCAAACCTTCTCTCTCTATTTCTCTTTCTCTCTCTACCTTATTCTCTTTCTCTCTCTATCATTTTCACTCTCTAAAAATCTCTTCTCTCTCTAGATTTTAAAAATCTCTTGTTTCCCTCTAGTTTCTCTCTCTAAAGCTTATTTCTCATTTTCTCTCACTTTCTAACTAGTTTCTCTCTCTAGTTTTGTTTTACATGCTTTTGAATTTGATTAATTTCTAGTTAATTGTTAGTGAATTTTGAATTGATTTTTGTAAGCACATTTGATCATTCAATAAATTGAGTTGAAGTTTATTATTTTGGTATTTTCTATTTTCTTTTATTCCTGCTCAAATCTATTTTCTTTTCTCCAAAAGAGTGTTTTAAAAATCAATCATATCACCATTCTCACCCTTCCATAAATTCTCAGCAGTTTCTATTATTATTGTTCTTAATTTGCCCTAACCCCGAGTGCGGACGATATCCGACACGAGCCACTGTGCAAATCTGCATTTTTGTAGATTAAGTGAACCAAATCGGAGAAATTACAAATATTGTTGAACTTTAGGGTTTCCGTAACCAACGACGCGGAAAAACCTTAATTTCAAATGGCGCCGTTGCCGCTCGGCTGATGGGATTGCAAAAAGACGAACAGAAATTCGAAAAGCTGCTTAACCTTCAAGATCCGATCCATATCGGAAACTTTCCACTTTATTTTTCACATTTTTCCACTTATTATTTTAATGCCTCGGACGGCCGAGTGCAAAGTTGTAATAACTTAGGACTTTATTTTCTCTGCTTTTAGAATAACTGCTAGATAATTAACTAATTAAAAATACCAAAAATATTAGGGTCAGATTTCAATTCTGCTTTTTCTAGTTAGATCACCATTGGTTACTTGATTCAAATTGGAAGATTTCCAACTCAGGGTAATTCAAAAGTAGATATTTCCGAATCCTAATTCGGGAATAGCTAAAGTTGAATTTCAAACCCTAATTGGAACTAATTCACAATACCTGCCCTAAATCATTGTGTGTTTCTTGAAACCCCAAAGGCGGTATACCTTCCAATTACATACCATAAACCATTGTGGACTAACGTGATTGCGGATTGCGTTTACCAAGTGAGTAGGGAGCGAAAGCTCAAAGAGGTGGAGTCGGGCCCAAGCCCATTTGGATACCCCTCCCTATCTCACGGAGGAGACCCCGTGCGTAGCCAACGGGTAGGTAAGTTTCTATACCTCGCCTTCAGTGCGATCTTGCTCATTGTGCAAAATACTGTGCCGATTGTCTATTTGCTTTTGCAAAAAATTATCGGAACTGCTTGGTTTGGCCGTAATAAAATACATTAAAGAGCAAACCCAGCTCTAACTTGAAACTGGTGGGATTTCATCACTCACCTCATCATTCCAGCTTTTGTGCAACCACAGCCAAGAATTAAAATCAATCAAGAATAGAGCCCACTTAGATCGGTGTTCGAGGAAAACTCCACACAAAGCGACCCCTTCAAAGATCAAGTCGATTAAGTCCATGAGTGCGGGTCCCTGTAATCTAACCACCCATAGGTCCTTACTACTCAAGTATACCGAGCTCGTAAGTGGCCTCCTTGATTGTCTATCGGATTAGCTAGTGTCGGACTAGGAACACGAACCAACCCTAGCTCCTCTTCTAGGAAAACTCATCTTCACGCTTGACAAATCCGGTTAGTCTGGGGCGTACTTAAGTCAGCCGATGTGCCGCACGTCTGTCTAGGCTTCGGATTATCTTGCAGTCAACTTGAGTTAGTACTAGCGGATTCGCTTTGAAGAGTGTATCCTGGTGAAAACCTACAGAGTGAAAAGTTAGTCCGGCGGGTGTTTGAAGATAAACCAGTGGTCCGCCCACTGTCATAATCTACACTATCCCTACACTAACAAGATAATTCATAATACTATCCTGATTGTTTAGGTTAAGAATATCTGTTGCTCTGTGTGCATCATCTAGGCTCATTCGGTTTCATACACCTCTTGCCGACTCTAGAGGCTTGCTTTTTCAGCATATGCCCACTTGGACTAGATCCAATCGCAGATTGATTCGATCTGAGAATCATTCTCTTACAGTGGAGTCTTCTACTATTCATCACCCCTCCCCCTTTCCTCCCCCCTCTTCCAGAGAAAATATCTTCATCGTTATGGCAGACGAACGTCCCCTCATCGAGACGTATGCGCCGATCTCGGCCAACCCGCCATCATGCATTGTTCTTCCACCTACTGCGGCGGTACAATTCGAGATCAGGCCGCAAACTATTCAAATGCTGCCAACTTTTAGAGGTCTCCCCAGAGAAGACCCCTATTCCCATATCAGGGAATTTCAACATGTCATCCTGCTCTTTAGAAATTAGAATCTTGATGATGACAATGTTTGACTGAGAGTTTTTCCTTTCTCTCTAAAGGATAGAGCCTCGGACTGGCTTTACTCTCTTCCTGCAGATTCTATCACAAGTTGGAAAGAACTTGTAGGAAAATTTATGTCCAAATTTTACCCCATGACTCGTACTAATCAAATGAAACAACTCATACAGGACTTCCGACAAAAGTCCAATGAGAAATTTTATGAAGCCTGGGAACGATTCCAGGATCATCTGACCAAGTGTCCACATCACAGTATCGACAAAGGCAGTCTGATTCACATTTTCTACAAGGGACTTACTGATGAGTCCCGCACTATGGTTGAGTCAATGTGCCAAGGAAATTCATGCATAATACTCCTACTGAAGCGTACAAATTTCTGGGAGAATTAAGTGAAAATTCCCAGCATTGGACAATTGACAATGAGTTCAGTCGAAATACTCCGGTCCTGAAAACTTATATGAGAAATGAGGCAAAGGTTGACCCTGAACTCAAATCCCTCATTCAAGAGTTGACCAAGTCAGTCTCTGCCCTGGCTGTGTCTGTACACAAGCCTGTTCACCATTCTGCCCCAGTCATGAATATAGGTTAAGAGAACCTAATGGAACCCTGTAATATCTGTTTACAGCCCTCCCACTCTACTGAAAATTATCCTTTAAATGATGGATGTGCCCCTCCACTCCAAGAAGAAGTTTGTGCGTTTAATACCTTTAAACCACCTACCCAGAACTCGTATAGCCAAACATACCATCCTAATACGAGAAATCATTCTAACTTCTCCTGGAGGCAGCAGTCTGCTCCACAGCAAAGACCTGCGCAGAGCACATATCCTCTTGGGTTTAATCAACCCAACAGGCAATACCAACAGGAATAATACCAATAGGGACAGTACCAACAGAGTCAAAACCAGACGAGTCAATACCCGTCTAATCAAAATCGATTATTCCAGCAAGGACAATACTCTGGCCAACAGGCACCTAACCAGAATCTGCAGTTAAGTCAAACTGCACCTCAATCCTACAATTATTCTGCCCCTATGAGCTCCAATCGTGAACTGGTTGCTCAAGCTACTCCTAAACCGGGTCTAGAAGACCTCTTATCACAATTTATTGTGCAGCAAACCCAGTCCATGCAGCGCCTAGAGCAGCGTCTCAGTAATTTAGAAGCTGAGAAAGCCAAAGGCATCTTCCCTAGCCAACCTATTGCAAATCCTAAAGGGAATGTCAAGGGCGCAGTTTATGAGGTTGGTTCCCAGTCACATAATCCAAACTACCAAGGAGAGGTACAAGCTGTTACCACACTCCGATCTGGAAAGACTGTGGATATGGGAGTAAAAGAACCGTCAGAGCCATCTCCCGCTCCTATTCCTAAACCCAGCACAGAGGAACACATTTCAAAATCCACCTCTGATGCTGTGAAGCCTGCACCAAAATCTACAATCCCAGTGCAGAGATATCAGGCAAAGGACAAATCTATTTGTCGGATTAAGCCTCCCTTCCCGGACAGGCTTGTCCAAGACAAAAGAGATCAGCAATTTTCAGAGATCTTAGACGTTTTCAAAGACGTCCAGATCAATATCCCCTTCCTATCTACTATCAAACAGATCCCTTCCTATGCCAAATTCCTGAAAGAATTATGCACTGTCAAACGGCGTACGCATGTACCCAAAGATGCCTTTTTGGCAGAAAAAGCTACAGCGTTCATTCAACGCAACAGTGTAATTAAGCATAAGGATCCAGGAAGTCCTATTGTGCAGTGTGAAATCGGTGATAACTTTAGTTGCACAGCTTTGTTGGACTTAGGAGCTAGTGTCAATCTCATACCATTTTCGGTATACCAGCAGTTAGGCCTCAAGGATATGAAGCCAACAAAAATCACTCTGAAGCTGGCCGACCAGTCCATAAAAATTCCATGAGGAATTATTGAAGATGTCCTAGTGAAAGTAGCTGACTTTTACTACCCTGTAGACTTCATCATCCTCGACACAGAACCGTGTCAGGATAATCGGATCCCAGTCATTCTAGGCCGACCGTTCCTTGCTACCGCGAATGCACACATCGGGTGTAGGGACGGGAATATGTCAATTGCCTTCAGCAACCTAAAGGCTGAGGTTAACATCTTTCGACTTATGCGACAAGATGCTGATCACGATGTGACAGATGAAATGTGTGCCGTTGAGAGTCTAATTCAGGACTCCACCGAAGATATCTTGAAACAGTGCCAAGAGCACTTTGATACTGACTTCCAATGGGAGTCAGCAATTTTTGAGGATAATACTATCCAAGAGTCAGTTACACTGATTTCTACTCCTCCTCCTATTGTTGAGTACGAGCCTCTACTAACCATGATTAGAGATCCTACTACTGTCAACTCTATCTCGGTAGAGGAGGAAGAATCAAGCTCCACTGATCAGAAACTAGAGCTTAAGCCTCTACCCTCTGAACTATCTTATGCTTATCTTGGTCCTGAAGAGACTTATCCTATCATCATTGCTTCTGCCCTATCTGCGTCCCAAAAAGAGAGACTGATTATGTTGCTAAAGAAGCACAAATCAGCCATAGGATGGACAATTGATGACATTCGTGGGATAGACCCTTCTGTGTGTCAACATCACATTTATCTTGAAGACGACTCTAAGACGTCTAGAGAGCACCAGAGGAGGTTAAATCCAGTCCTAAAAGAAGTAGTACGGGATGAAATTCTAAAATTGCTAGATGCGGGTATCATTTACCCCATCTCTGATAGCAAATGGGTGAGTCCAATCCATGTCGTACCTAAGAAGGCAGGTTTCACTATTGTAGAAAATGATCAAGGAGAAATGGTGACCCAGCGCTTAAAGAGAGACGAAGGAGGCGGATCCAGCGGTGAAGTATGCTGCAATTCCCACCTCCTCTTCTTCTTTTCTTGTGAAACACGGTCTGCAAGTTGGAGTTGCAGACTCGTGTCCAGCAGGTGCTGGTGGAGGTGGATGGCGGTAGTGGGCTAGGCGGTGTACAACTGCTGGCTGTAGGAGGCAGCAAGGCGGAGATGTTGCAGGCGGAGGTTGCAGGCGGAGGTTGCAGGCGGTACCGTTGGTGCAGCGTCAAGAGAAGGAGGACGCGTTCGTGCTGCACGCAGCAATAGGGAGCGCAGGCGAGAGGAGGGAGAAGGAGCAGAAGAGGAAGAAGAAGAAGAAGAAGGAGGACTGGACTGGTGGGGGGGCGCTGCCGGCCGGAGTTGCAGGCTGCAACTCCGGTAGAAAACGAAAAAAAACGAAAATAGAAACAAGAAAAATGAGAAGAAGAAAAAGAAGAAGAAGAAGAAGAAGAAGAAGAAGAGGAAGAAGAAGAAGAAGAAGAAGAAGAAGAAGAAGAAGAAGAAGAAGGAGGAGGAGGAGAACGAGGACCAGATGGCCGGAGTTGCTGCCTGCAACTCCGGCGAAGATGGAGGAGGAAGAAGAAGAAGAAAAGAAGAAAAAAGAAGAAAAGAGAAGAAAGAAGAAGGCGAAAACGTGGGCAGAAGATTAGGGGAAGGAGAGGAGAAGAGGGGAGAGGGATTAGGGTTCGAACGAACCCCTATCCTTCTCCTTTTAAAGCTTCCCTATTTCCTTTAATGGAAATAGGGGATTTTTTTGAATAAAAAAAATAAGAAAAATAATTTTTAAGATCCAACGGTCCGATGGAAGATCCAACGGTCAGAAAGCTAAGGGAGATGAGATAGAGCCGATGGGTAGGAGTTCTGGGGTTAGGTCAGTAGATTCGAGGATCGAGAGATGAAGAGAGAGAGAGAATAAGAAGAGATGAGAGAAAAAGTATCAAAAAAATGGAAAAAAGCACTGGCGGAGGGTCTGGAACCCTGGTCTTCACTGTGACCATCCTCACGCTTCTCCAGTAGAGTCGACTATCATTCCTCGCTGACTCATGTGGCTTTAAACGCTTTGGTCCGTCTCTTGGTCATTGGCTCTCCTGCTCTCTTCGTTCTTTGGGCCGGCTTTTTGGTCCTCTTATTCAGCCCATATTTGGCCCATATCTTCTAGTCATAGCATGTGGGCTCTTTAAGCTTTGATAATGGGCTTTCATGATCGATTTGGGCCCACAAGTCTCGAGAATCGTCCCATCGGGGTTTCCTGTGACAGAAGAAGCGCGTAATGAGACTCTATCAGAATGACTTCATATCTCGACTTCCGAAAATGTGTTTAATGCATGCAAATATACCATTTCGTAAAATTATTTTTCTTATTTTTTTTTTTTTTTTTTTAAAGTAAAAACCTACTTTTCTATGGGGAATCTCTCCAATTAGTGGACCCCCCATTTAATTAAAATTATTTTTGAAATTCGCGGGGTCCACTAACTGGTCGGACAGCGGGTCGATGATGATGGGCCCGGCTACTGGCCCACATGGACTGATGATGTCCATCGTCTCACAAGATGATGTGACAGGCATTCTGAAGGCGATCGGATGGATGGTGACTTGATTGGGACCCAGATTGGTAGATTGACGGATCTAGAGAGATCCAACGGTCCGATTGAAGATCCAACGGTCCGATGGAAGATCCAACGGTCAGAAAGCTAAGGGAGATGAGATAGAGCCGATGGGTAGGAGTTCTGGGGTTAGGTCAGTAGATTCGAGGATCGAGAGATGAAGAGAGAGAGAGAATAAGAAGAGATGAGAGAAAAAGTATCAAAAAAATGGAAAAAAGCACTGGCGGAGGGTCTGGAACCCTGGTCTTCACTGTGACCATCCTCACGCTTCTCCAGTAGAGTCGACTATCATTCCTTGCTGACTCATGTGGCTTTAAACGCTTTGGTCCGTCTCTTGGTCATTGGCTCTCCTGCTCTCTTCGTTCTTTGGGCCGGCTTTTTGGTCCTCTTATTCAGCCCATATTTGGCCCATATCTTCTAGTCATAGCATGTGGGCTCTTTAAGCTTTGATAATGGGCTTTCATGATTGATTTGGGCCCACAAGTCTCGAGAATCGTCCCATCGGGGTTTCCTGTGACAGAAGAAGCGCGTAATGAGACTCTATCAGAATGACTTCATATCTCGACTTCCGAAAATGTGTTTAATGCATGCAAATATACCATTTCGTCCAGAAAAGTGTGTTCTACGCAACACAAGAGACTCTTACGTATAAAAGTAGATAAATAGAGTATTTCTACGTAGGAGAATGCGATAACGCTAAAAGGATAATTGCTTAAAATAAGCACTTTTGAGCGAATATCAGTCTGTATTGACTACAGACGGCTCAATACCAACACTCGGAAAGACCATTTCCCTCTCCCATTCATTGATCAGATGTTGGAACGTCTTGCAGGTCATTCCTACTATTGCTTCCTAGATGGTTACTCGGGATATAATCAGATTCCCATTGCACCCGAGGACCATGAGAAGACAACGTTCACCTGTCCCTTTGGCACTTTTGCCTACAGTCGCATGCCTTTTGGCCTCTGTAATGCACCTGCGACTTTTCAAAGGTGTATGATGAGTATATTTTTGGACATGGTCGAATGGTTCTTAGAAGTTTTCATGGATGACTTCTCCGTCTTTGGATCCTCTTTCGATGACTGTCTCCAACATCTAAGTCTGGTACTCGCAAGATGTCAGGATAAGCGACTTGTCCTAAATTGGGAAAAATGCCACTTCATGGTAAAGAAAGGAATCGTGCTAGGACATGTCATTTCTGACAAGGGTATTGAGGTCGACAAAGCTAAGATTGATATTATCTCGACCCTACCAATTCCTAAATCTGTGCGTGATATTCGATCTTTTCTTGGACATGGAGGATTCTACAGGAGATTCATTAAGGATTTCTCCCAGATAGCTCGACCCCTATGTAGTCTTCTGGCTAAGGATAGCCCTTTTGACTTCAATGCTGACTGTGCAAAGGCATTCGAGCGTCTTAAATCTGAGCTTACTTCTGCGCCCATCATTCGCCCTCCTGATTGGACCATACCTTTTGAAGTGATGTGTGACGCATCCGACTATGCTCTTGGAGCAGTTTTGGGCCAAAGAGTCAACATAATGCTGCATGTGATATACTATGCGAGTAAGACTTTAAACTCGGCTCAGTTAAACTACTCCACTACTGAAAAAGAGCTTCTGGCCGTTGTTTTTGCTCTGGATAAATTCAGACCATACTTATTGGCCACTAAAGTCATAGTTTATACGGATCATGCGGCTCTGAGATATCTAATGTCCAAAAAGGAGACGAAGCCGAGATTGATAAGATGGATCCTTCTATTACAGGAATTCGATCTAGAGATCAGGGACAAGAAAGGAACTGAGAATGTTGTGGCTGATCACTTGTCAAGGCTGACTTTAGAATCTAATTTTGAATCTCAGCCCATTCTCAAAACTTTTCCTGACGAACAACTGTTCGCTATCTCCGTCACCCCATGGTATGCTGACATTGTCAATTACCTAGTGACGGAGGAAATACCATCTCATTGGTCAAAACAGGACAAAAATCAATTCCTAGCAAGAGTTAAGTATTACTCTTGGGACGAGCCTTATTTATATAAATACTGTCCTGACCAAATTATTCGTCTATGTGTCCCTGAATCTCAGCAGTTGAATATCTTGTCCTCTTGTCATGACCAACCATGTGGTGGTCACTTCAATTCCAAAAAGACGGCTGAGAAAATCCTACAATGTGGATTCTACTGGCCATCATTGTTTAGAGAAACACATATCTACTGCAAGGCCTGCCCTAATTGTCAAAACCTTGGTAGAATTTCTCAGAGAAATATGATGCCCTTGAACCCTATTCAAGTCGATGAGATATTCGATATGTGGGGTATTGATTTCATGGGGCCCTTTCCTACATCCAATGGTTTCCAATTCATCCTCCTAGCTGTGGACTATGTCTCTAAGTGGATTGAGGCAATTCCTACAAGAACCAATGACCATCAAGTTGTGGTGAGATTTTTGAGGGAGTACATTTTCACAAGATTCGGAGCCCCCAAAGCCATTATAAGTGATGGGGGTAGCCATTTCTACAATAGAGTTTTTGAAAAGTTAATGAAAAAGTACGGTGTAACACATAAGGTTGCCTTTGCTTACCATCCGCAGACCAGCGGTCTGGTCGAGGTCTCCAATCGGCAAATCAAGCAGATACTGGAAAAGACAGTCAATACAACTCGTAAAGACTGGTCTACACGCCTCTCAGATGCTCTATGGGCTTACCGAACAGCTTAAAACTCCCTTGAATATGTCTCCATACCGGTTGGTTTATGGTAAACCTTGTCATCTCCCTGTTGAGATTGAGCATCGCGCCCTATGGGCGATCAAAAAACTCAATTTTGACTTAGACGCAGCAGGAGAGGAAAGGAATTTACAACTCAATGAATTGGATGAACTGAGAAATGATTCATATGCCTTGTAAAAAAAGTATAAAGATAAAATGAAATGGATACATGACTAGAGCATTCTTAGGAAGGATTTCCACCAGGGATAGAAGGTCTTACTTTACAATTCTAGACTTCACATCTTCCCTGGAAAATTGAAATCCCGATGGTCAGGCCCATTTGTTGTTACTGAAGTCAAGCCCTATGGGGCTATAACTGTTGAGGATCCGAAGGATAATTCAACCTTCCAGGTTAATGGACAGCGTCTCAAACCTTTTCAAGAATTAGACGTGTCATCAATTCAAACCTTCGAGATAGTTCTTATTGATCCAATATATGAAGACTGATGTTTTTGTCATTCTCTCTGATCTCCAAATTAGTTGGGGGTAAATTTCACCCCCGTTGTGTCTGGCTGAAGACATAAAACTTAGCGCTTTCGGAAAGGCAATTCCGGTATTCCTAGAAGTCATTGAGTCTCATGCATAATTATTATATTTCATATATTATTATGGCTATACAGGTACAATTCCTCTCACTACCATCAGGTATCACCAAATCTCAGCCATACTGGTATAACTCTTCCTCTAACATGCATCACATTCAGAGTTTTCATACATTTTTGTCCAGGTCAGAGCACCAAGGACGGTGCTGTATTTCAGTTGGGGGTGGGGATTTATCAAAACTCATGTGTTCATTAAAAAAAATAAAAATAAAAAAAAATAAAAAATAAAAAAAAATAAATTGAGAAAAATGAGAAAAAGATGTATTTTTGGGGTGATAACCTATGTTTTACAAAGTTTTCTGAGTACTTTCGAAATGCTTTTCAAATCCTTTACAATGATGATTACAAAATTTTTGGAAAGTCTATTTATTGAAAAGGATGTCTGTTTTGAAAAATCACTTATTAGCTCTTCATTCAGTTTGAAAGCAAACATTACTATAGTGGATTGAAAAATATTTGAAAACTCAGATTCAGCAAAAATGTTCACATATCAACGTCAGAATTATCTGAAGTTTAGATTATCCAGATATCCAAGAAGAACAAGTGTGGAGACCTAACCCAGTGAGCTTTTGATCTTTTCATTATTTCTAGGGGTAATAAAATTATTCTGAGTCACAAGATGACTCATAATTCTTCTACTTCCCAAATATTTCCATTGAGTGATCTCATTAACCCTTGCTTTGGTCATGGAACTCAGAACAACATCAAATTTGGATTATTATAGAAAGAATCTTCTCTATATCTATTCGAGACATCGAAGATGAAAGTACAAACTCTAGAAAATGATATAGGCCATCTTTCTAACCAATCAGACTTTTTAGCTTCCCTAACATCTATACCGTTAGAAACTATTTTTGAGCATTTTGATGAAAACCTTTTCTTGTTAAACCCATCAACCAAAAACCCAATGCCAAAAAGAGTTCAATACGATAACCTACTTCAGAGAGGGATCAAAAAGTATTTGGTATGATTACACCAAGAAAAGAAAAGAAACAAATGGTTTGTGTTGAAAAGAAACATGATCAAAAAGAAAGAATGAAAGGAAAAAGAATTTGAAAAAGGTTGAAGAATATTCAAAAAGACAAAAAAAAAAAAAATTGGAAAAAAAGGAAAGAAGAAAAATCAAGAAAATATTACCCCTGGGAAAAACTACAAAGAATAGTGAGATACCCTCTCAGAATTTTTGAATACCAGAATATCCTTCTTTTTTGAACCTATCCTAAGCCTTGATATAACCTATATAAGTCCTATTTGATTCTAGATTTGTACCATCATCAAGTGTGGAGAATGGAGAAAAGAGAAATTATAGAGTTTGATCCGACGTTCTTAAGTGATATGACATTCCAATCATGAGATCTTAAATCTTCTTATATCCTCCATTCAATAACTATATATGTGAGACGTTTGCCAATTTTTATATTCATCTCCTCACATATAGTTTGAGAGAAAAGTATAAAACCACTTCTGAGTGATTCACTTCTGAGTGGTATACAAGTGAGGATTGAGGTCGAGGCACAGAGTCTCTAAGAAATTCCAAATATCTCTACTATCAGATAAGGATGATGTTGAACACACACACACACTGAGTCTGAGTAATCTTTTGTTTAAAGGTCCATTTGTAGAAGTGTTGTATTTTGCTGATTAGTTCTAATTTGTGAATGATTTCTTACATCCTTCAAATAATCGGACAAAACGGAATTTTTTCTGAGTAATGCAAATAAGTTTTCTAGCATGTTCTGCCAAGCCCTTTTTAGCTCACTTATTTCGCAATAATTGCCAAGGATTGTCAATATGCTAGTTGGGGGTTGTGATATTCGCTCAAAAGTGCTTATTTTAAGTCATTATCCTTATAGCGATGTCGCATTCTCCTACGTAAAACTTGTCTTTTCATCGACTTTTTCACGTAAGAGTTTCTTCCAATGCGTAGAGCGCAATCTTTAAACAAAAATTGACTATTTACATGAAATATACGCATTTCGGATAGTCTAGATATAAAGCCGTTTTGATTAAGTCTCATTACGTGCTTTTCTCTCGCAGGAAACCTGATCGGGCGATTTTAGAGACTTGCGGGCCCATGATCAACCATAGAAGTCTAATATCAAAGCTTAAGGAGTTAACAAGCTATGACAAGAAGATACCGGCCAAGTACGGGTCAAGTTAGAGGATCGTAGAGCCAGATAAAGAACCAAGAGAGAGGAAAAGCTGAAGACCAAGAGACGAGCTAAAGTGATTCAAAGCCGCACCAACTGACATAAAATGACGGCTTACGTAATTGGTAAAGCCGACGGAAGATTACATTGAATATCAGGGTTCATGACCCTCCGCCAGCTCTTTTGCCATTATTTTGTATTATTTTCTCTCTCCTCTCTCCTAATTCTCTCTCCATCTCTCTAGACTCTAATATCTAACCTGTAGATCATCTCATCCTACCATTAGATCCCCAGATCTACCATCCGATCCCCCTCTCCATGATCGAATTGCTTATATCTCACCATCCGATCCTTAGATCGATCGTCCTAACCCTCTGATCTCCATCATCTAACTTCAGATCTTCTCTCCTTTAGCTTTATTCCATCTCTCATAGTTCTTTTACCGTTAGATCTTCAATTCGACCGTTAGATCATTCATCTGACCGTTGGATCTTTCCAGATCCTACGGTCCGCCAATTGTGGACCGAGTCAGACTGCCACCTCATCTCATCCAATTATCATAGTTTCATCATCTAACAGCCCCCATGGCCAAGTGGCCCACAAGCAAATTGGAAGCCCACGGCCTTGTAACCCGTCCTAGAGCCCATGGTGTTTTGGGCTCATTTACCATTTTTTCTCCTCTAGCGGCCAAACGCACCCTAACCCATGGCCTCGCAAGAGGCCCATATCCATTTGGCCCATTAGGGAGATGCTTATCCTTGAGCCCATGCCCATGACCCATACCCAATCTTTCGGTCCATTATCCCTGTGGCTCACTGGCCGACATGTGGCAATTCCCTTGGCCCAACTCTATGGCATAGGACCTACCCATTTAATAGCCCAAGGCCTATGGATTCATCACCCAATAACCTCATGGCCCAAAGCCCATTCATTAGAAGCCCACACCACCTTTGCTTGAGAGAGAAATGGTCTTCACAAGACCAATTCTCCCTCAATCTCTCCAACTAATTCCACAATTCTCTCTCCTAATCACTATTCCTCTCTCCTAAAACTATAAGAGGAACCCACGGTTCCCTTAGAAGTTTGGTTCCCTCCCCCTCAAAATCTCTATCTTCTTTCCCCTCTCTTCCCTGATCATTGTTTTGCTCCTTCTCTTCACCTTCTCCGGCGAAAACCACACCACCGTCCACCATTGAAATCAGCCATCTATCCACCTCCATTCCTCTCCACCATAGCCAACACATCCAGCCACCTTGCTGATGTGTCTTGCACACCCGCAACACCACTTTGCAAATTGCAAACGGTACACCAGCAGCAGCCCACGGCTTGGTAGCCTTGAGAACCAGCAACCAAGCAAGCCAACACCTCCTTCTTCTCCTAAGTTGCTGACCATTCACGGTCTGCAATTTACAACTCTCTCCTCCATTACAGCAACCTTCTTCTTCTTCTTCTTCTTCTTCTTAAACCCCATCCTCCATTAAAACCGTCCTACAACTCATTGTTGCAGGTCCATTTTTCCACTCCTTGCACCATCAAAACTTGCTGCAACCAACAGCAAGCAACCACCGTGAGAAGCATTCCACCAATAGCCACGCACCAATCCACCGTTGCTGGTATCCTTTTGTTGTTGCAGCCTTGCTGTGCACCTCCTGCCCCCCCTCCCCCCTCCTTTCTTCTTCTTCCTGTTCTTCTTCTTCACTTGTTAACCGGAGTTGCCTACTTGCAACTCCGGCGATCTTCTGGTTCTCTTTCCCACTTGTGTGAAGGAATACCACCAACAGACCTGCTTCATTTTCCCTCCTTCAGGTTTGAGGTCTTGTGCTAGGTCTGTGCGTGTGGATCTTCCAAGACATCCTCAGTTAGATCTAGTTCTCATTGCCTGGCTGTGCAAACAGCAACCACCAGCAACCTTCCACTCCGCCTGCAACTCCGGCGAGTGTGATAGCAGCTCCCCAAGCTCAGGTCTTCCTCCGCCCTATCTCCAAACCACCAGGCTGCTGCACATCAACCTTCTAGTCTCAAGTCTCTCAAACCTGCCGGTAGCTTTTCCTCATTGCTACCGGTTTAATCTCCTTCTTTGCTGCACCTGCAACATGGTGTACAGCACTTAACTCCGGTGACCTCCATGGATTCCGGCGCAACCTGCAAGATCTCTATCATGAATTGTCTTCGGTAAGTGCAGTGGCAAGTCTACCTGCTCACTCGGTTCTGCTACCCCAGTCACCACGAGCAGCAACCTCTTTAGCAGGTTTTCCACTTCTTCTCACCGTCAACACCTATTTTCACGGTGCATGTGAACCCGATTATTCCTTCCAGCAGCCACACATTAGCAGCTCATCAACGTCTGCTCCTCCACTGGGTTCATCCTCATTGCTCCCTTGCTTGCATGCCGTTGCCGGACTGATCCCATTCAGCTCCTCCCCGAGCCACTACATACCACCAGTCTTGCTTCTCCACATTTGCTGCCCTCTCCTCAGTGCACCTTTTATCTCCAACACCGAACGTCCACCTGCAAGCACTCCTTGCAGCTCGTACCTGTGCATGCACCCACGTAAGCATAAGATCCATGTGGCCGATGCAAACCTTTGGTAAGTTCATGGTGAGATCCTTCTTTCTCTCTCTTCTTTCATTCTTTCTCTAAAATTCTCAAACCTTCTCTCTCTATTTCTCTTTCTCTCTCTACCTTATTCTCTTTCTCTCTCTATCATTTTCACTCTCTAAAAATCTCTTCTCTCTCTAGATTTTAAAAATCTCTTGTTTCCCTCTAGTTTCTCTCTCTAAAGCTTATTTCTCATTTTTTCTCACTTTCTACCTAGTTTCTCTCTCTAGTTTTGTTTTACATGCTTTTGAATTTGATTAATTTCTAGTTAATTGTTAGTGAATTTTGAATTGATTTTTGTAAGCACATTTGATCATTCAATAAATTGAGTTGAAGTTTATTATTTTGGTATTTTCTATTTTCTTTTATTCCTACTCAAATCTATTTTCTTTTCTCCAAAAGAGTGTTTTAAAAATCAATCATATCACCATTCTCACCCTTCCATAAATTCTCAGCAGTTTCTATTATTATTGTTCTTAATTTGCCCTAACCCCGAGTGCGGACGATATCCGACACGAGCCACTGTGCAAATCTGCATTTTTGCAGATTAAGTGAACCAAATCGGAGAAATTACAAATATTGTTGAACTTTAGGGTTTCCGTAACCAACGACGCGGAAAAACCTTAATTTCACACCGTGGCTGCATCTTCTCTCTTCAACCACCGCCTGTGCCTCCTGCACCGCTACAAGCTCTACCACCAGCACCGCCCTCTCCAATAGCGCCTCAACCTCCACTACAGTCAGCTCCTCCCACCTTCGTAGCAGCAACGTTGCTGGTGTTGCATAACAGCAACACCAACACCGCCTAGACCGCCTACACACCATGCACCACCAATTTTTCTCCACTCTTGCTGTCCTTGCAGCAAGGTCAACTGGCGACACCACCACTAGCCACCACTTGCAAGTATGTATAAGCCTGGCAGCGCCTTAAGCACCACCAGCAGGCTGTAACTCCCACCAGCGTCCACATCTTCAAGCAACGCCCACCATCTTATCTCCCATGCAGTGCATACCGTGCACTTTCAAGTGCATCCTCTTCTCCGGACAGCAATTCATGATTTGACTGTGAGTCCTCCATCCTCCCTCTAGGCCGAAACTACCATCATCAATGGTCGATCAGGATGATCTCCGAGTAAGTCGTTAGGTAATATTCTATCTTTCTTTCCCTCTTTTCTTTCTCTCTCACCTTTTCTCTCTCTAGTTCCCCTTCTCTCTCTAGAATTTGTCTCCCTTTTCTCTCACTAGATTCTATCCTCTCTCAAGTTTCTTTTCTTTTGTTTTAATTACTATAGTATTTTGATTTTCAGCATTGTAAAAGATAATGGTTTTTATGAAGAATCTTAAACTAGCTTTCTTTGATTAAAAGTTTGATGTGTTGCGTTGTTCATTTTATTCGTGATATTAGTTAATGTCCTCTCTAAAAAAAACCCTGAATCATGTTTTAAAAATCCCGAATCCACCATTCTCAACTCTCCATAATTCTGATAAAAATCCATCATTTTATGTTCATAATTGCACTAACTGACCCCCAGTGCGGATCGACATCCGACACGAATCCCTATACAAATCTGTCAATTTTGCAGGATAATCGGATAAAAATTACAAATGTGTTGAAGTTAGGGTTTCCGTAACCAACGACGCGGAAAAATCCTACTTTCAAAATACTTGACAAACATTATATACATAATTTAACTGGAGTTGTAGTTGACATTTAACAGACCAACCTAACATGGCCACACCAACTAGCCCCTAGGAGTGATTTATCCTTTAGATCATGCTTACTTTGTAGGATCTCATCAATGCATCCAGTGTTTCAAGTAACTACTGGTCCTTTTCTTTGACCAATATTAGTGACCAATGAGCCAATACTTATAACTCTCAACTTGAGCCAATAACTTACGGTGGAATTACTTACTATATATGCACACCCTATCATTGCACAATATTTGCCACACAAGAATCCACAACTTTGATCTGCGTACTAAAAGATCACATCTAATTTACTTCTTTTGCATTTGTAGTTAGAAAAATCTTCGTTATCAATATTTATTATGTTATTCACTATATATTGAATTTATTTTAAGAGATAGACAGCCCCAGTGAATGACATGAACTTGGTATTCATTGTGTCACCACAAAGTCTATATTTTGTAGCACACAAACATAAATGATTGCTTTTCACTGTAACTTATATTTCTTGTCCGTTGGTAATCTTATTTGTCCTTTGTTGGTCTCCCCTTACTCAAACTTTTTTCTCTTCCACCTCACCATAAAAAGAAGAGGCTGTAAATTGAAGAAGCTCCTAATATTTTTAGATTTTTCCTGACGTCTGTCACATGAACTTGTACTTTCATCCAGATTTGGTTTGTAGACCTGCATTTTTTTTTTTTTTAAATTTCCCTGTTTGCATCTTGTCAAAATGATATGGAGGTCCATTACTTTGGTCGCAGGAATGTTGATGGACCTTGTTTATCCACTGTTCCCTTGAACTTTTGTGGTAATAGTTTGCTTAGGCAGCATATCAAGATCATTCAGTAAGTACTCTATAAAACTCGGTTCTATAATACATTATGAAAGCTGTAATGTCAGTTGAAAGTAGCTAATAGATGTTTGACTTCTGCTGTTTGGGAGCTTCCTTAGTTTTTCTTAACTCTCTATCAGCGGTTATTTGGAAATCAATATGAAATCAGCAGCATTTACTCAAAAGTTTTTGGTAAAAAACAAAGATTGTAAGTACTGGCTTAACTAAACAATGCTTCATTGAATAAAATTTGTCATATGTTAACACCATAAGGAAAACAACTGACCATGAACCTCAACTAGCAAAAAGCATAGGCAGCTCTATTTATTGAGTACCACTTTCATTTATGTGGATCAGTTCGTTCCACTTTACTTAATTATCAAGAAAAATCAAAAAGAAAATCATTCCACTTTACTTGAGTATGGAAAATCTGGCCCAATTTGCCTTTCAACCTTCTCCTTGAAGATTGGTCCTTCGTCCTTGAAGCCACAAGGCTTAAGTTTTGTTTATTGTAGCTCATCTGATTGATTAAAGAGGAGCAAGGGCCTAGACATGGAGGAATTTTTCTACCCAGTATTGCCTTGGGTGTACCCTTTAACAAAGACTATTGTCACAACCATTACAACAAAAGTTTGTTTTTGTTTTTCCATTTGTTTGCTTGTAATATATTTATGTTTTCTTTATTAGGAAAAATAAGGCTAACAATCGTTTATGCATATCAAGTTAAATGTGGTGTTCCTTTCCCAGTTGTCTGCAACCAAAGCTTGATTGTTGGCAACCTAATGGTTGTAGCTCGGCTGTATCTGCAAAAAGTGGATGGTTAGGAAGCACATCGAGGTTCTGAGAGAGATCCAGGTTTGATTTTTACAATTGCTTTTTTATGAGGGTAGCGTTAACTGGTGTATTTGTTCTATTCAGTGAGGAGAGTTGTAAAATATAGTTTTAGATCTGCAATTTTTGGTATGCTGGTTGGAATTTGTGTTAATTGTTTACTTTTGATACAATGTGATAGCTGAAAGTAGGGTTTTTCCGCGTCGTTGGATCGGAAACCCTAATCTCAACACATTTTGTAATTATCCAAGACTTATTCCTGCAAAATTAAACAGTTCTTGCATAGTGGAAAGTCGGAGTCGTATCCGCACTCGGGATTAGTCAGATCAGTGCAATAAGGAACATAAAATAACAGGAATTCATCGATCTTGAATCAAAATAAACTTTATTTCATGAATTCAAATGTAACTTATAACTCAAACATGAAACAATTAATCTAGAAAATAGTAAGATTGAATTAGAGAGAGAAAGATAAGAGAGATGAAAGATAAGTAGAGAGAGAAAATATCAAAACCTAGAGAGAGAAACTAGTGTGAAGAGAGAGAAAGATGAAAGTAGAGAGAAATCTAATCCTAGAGAGAGGTCTAGAGAGAGAAAGGAAAGTAAAAGTAGAGAGAGAAAATGGAGGTTTGTACCTTTGGACTTACCAAGATTTGGCCAATGTTTTAACCGGCCATGAGAGCATGATGAAAGTGATCGGCCATGTGATGGTGTATTGCTCATGAGTGGTTGCGTGGTGCATGATCGGGAGTTGATTGCAGCGATGACGAGTAGCCATCCAAGATGAAGATGTTGAGGGAGAAGAGATGGACGGCTTGTGTGAACAGCTTTGGTGCTTCACGGTGGAGGAGACAGCTGAAGGATCTTTCAGTGGCTGGCGGAGGTGAAAATGGTGTTGAACAGCAACGTGGTTGTTGGTTGGTGGTGCAGCTTATGGGTGAGTAGCAACGGTGCTACACGAATAGCAAGGAGGGAGGCGCTGCTGGTGAGGACTGCAGGTGCAAGATGGTGGTGGCAAAGACGGTTTCAGGTTGTCTTCCGGTCGAGGTACAGACCCGAACCCGTTGGCACTTGCAGGCGTGGTGGCTGAGGTAGGAACGTGAGGTGAAGTAGAGAAGAGCGTTGCCGGAGTTGCTGTTGATGAGGGAGGAGGCGGAGCAAGGTGAAACTGTGGAGGAGCTGTGCGGTGGTGGTGTTGTTGATTCCAGTAGTCACAAACCTGCTGTAGTTGCAGGACCGCCTGATATTCGCTCAAAAGTGCTTATTTTAAGCACTTATCCTGTTAGCGTTATCGCACTCTCCTACGTAAAACTGCTCTAATTATCCACTTTTCTACGTAAGAGTCTATCTCATTGAGTAAAACACACTTTTCTGGACGAAATGGTATATTTGCATGCATTAAACACATTTTCGGAAGTCTAAATATTAAGCCGTTCTGATAAAGTCTCATTACGCGCTTCTTCTGTCGCAGGAAACCCCGATGGGACGATTTTCGAGACTTGTGGGCCCAAATCAATCATGAAAGCCCATTATCAAAGCTTAACAAGCCCACATGCTATAACTAGAAGATATGGGCCAAATATGGGCTGAATAAGAGGACCAAAAAGCCGGCCCAAAGAACGAAGAGAGCAGGAGAGCCAATGACCAAGAGACGGACCAAAGCGTTTAAAGCCACATGAGTCAGCAAGGAATGATAGTCGACTCTACTGGAGAAGCGTGAGGATGGTCACAGTGAAGAACAGGGTTCCAGACCCTCCGCCAGTGCTTTTTTCCATTTTTTTGATACTTTTTCTCTCATCTCTCCTTATTCTCTCTCTCTCTTCATCTCTCGATCCTCGAATCTACTGACCTAACCCCAGAACTCCTGCCTATCAGCTCTATCTCATCTCCCTTAGCTTTCTGACCGTTGGATCTTTCATCGGACCGTTGGATCTTCAATCGGACCGTTGGATCTCTCTAGATCCGTCGATCTACCAATCTGGGTCCCAATCAAGTCACCATCCATCCGATCGCCTTCAGAATGCCTGTCACATCATCTTGTGAGACGATGGACATCATCAGTCCATGTGGGCCAGTAGCCGGGCCCATCAGCATCGACCCGCTGTCCGACCAGTTAGTGGACCTCGCGAATTTCAAAAATAATTTTAATTAAATGGGGGGTCCACTAATTGGGGAGATTCCCCATAGAAAAGTAGGTTTTTACTTTTCAAAAAAAAAAAATTTTTATTTTCAAAAAATACCCTATTTCCATTAATGGAAATAGGGAGCTTTATAAGATGAGGGAGAAGGGTTCGTTCGAACCCTAATCCCCCCCCCTTTCTCTTCCATTCTCTCCCCCAACTCGTTTCTCCCTTTTCCCCCTCTCTTGGCCGCTGTTTTCCTCGACTTCTCCTCCACCTTCGTCATCTTCTTCACCGTTTTTTCCACCGGAGTTGCAGCCTGCAACTCCGGCCACCACCTGCAACTCCGGCGAAACCAACATCACCAGCCACCATCTTCTCCGCCTCCTTTTCACCATCGAACCTAGAAATTCCAAAAACCCCGTCCTCACCTTGGATCCCTACGTGCGATCCCTCAACCCAACGTTTTCTTCATCACTTCCTTGCTGCCCTCCACGTTCCTGGTGGCTCCTCCACCTGTTGCGCTACTGTCCTCTCTTCCTCTTCTCATCTTTAAGTTGCAGTGCCAGCAACTTACCGGCCAAAAATTGGCCTACAACTCTGACCGGTGAAGCTGCTGCCCCTTGCGAATCAACCAACGCCTACAACATCCGTTGTTGTAGGCCGTGCACACCAGCATCTCCAGTGAGTCTTCAATCCAACAACCTCTCACAAACTACGGCCATGATATCTAGCGATCACGACCGTTCATCTATCCTACACCTTCGTCAACTTGCATGACTGTTAGCACTGATATTCGCTCAAAAGTGCTTATTTTAAGCAATTATCCTTTTAGCGTTATTGCATTCTCCTACGTAAAATACTCTATTTACCTACTTTTCTACGTAAGAGTCTCTTCTGTTGCGTAGAACACACTTTTCTGGACGAAATGGTATATTTGCATGCATTAAACACATTTTCGAAAGTCTAGATATTAAGCCGTTCTGATAAAGTCTCATTACGCGCTTCTTCTGTCGCAGGAAACCCGATGGGACGATTCTCAAGACTTGTGGGCCCAAATCGATCATGAAAGCCCATTATCAAAGCTTAAAGAGCCCACATGCTATGACTAGAAGATATGGGCCAAATATGGGCTGAATAAGAGGACCATAAAGTCGGCCCAAAGAAAGAAGAGAGCCGGAGAGCCAATGACCAAGAGACGGACCAAAGCGTTTAAAGCCACATGAGTCAGCAAAGAATGATAGTCGACTCTACTGGAGAAGCGTGAGGATGGTCACAGTGAAGAACAGGGTTCCAGACCCTCCGCCAGTGCTTTTTTCCATTTTTTTTGATACTTTTTCTCTCATCTCTCCTTATTCTCTCTCTCTCTTCATCTCTCGGTCCTCGAATCTACTGACCTAACCCCAGAACTCCTGCCCATCGGCTCTATCTCATCTCCCTTAGCTTTCTGATCGTTGGATCTTCCATCGGACCGTTGGATCTTCAATCGGACCGTTGGATCTCTCTAGATCCGTCGATCTACCAATCTGGGTCCCAATCAAGTCACCATCCATCCGATCGCCTTCAGAATGCCTGTCACATCATCTTGTGAGACGATGGACATCATCAGTCCATGTGGGCCAGTAGCCGGGCCCATCAGCATCGACCCGCTGTCCGACCAGTTAGTGGACCCCGCGAATTTCAAAAATAATTTTAATTAAATGGGGGGTCCACTAATTGGGGAGATTCCCCATAGAAAAGTAGGTTTTTACTTAAAAAAAAAAAAAAAAAAAAAAAAAAAAAAAAAAAAAAAAATATTTTTCTTATTTTTTTATTTTCAAAAATCCCCTATTTCCATTAATGGAAATAGGGAAGCTTTAAAAGGAGAAGGATAGGGGTTCGTTCGAACCCTAATCCCTCTCCCATCTCTTCCTCTCCTTCCCCCTATCCTTTCCCTTCTTCCCCACGACTTCCCTCTCCTCTTCTTCCTCCTTTCTTCTTCGTCTTCTTCCCTATCCTTCGCCGGAGTTGCAGGTTTGCAACTCCGGCCGTTCGTCTTCTTCTTCTTCTTCTTCTTCTTCTTCTTCTTCTTCTTCTTCTTCTTCTCCTTCTTCTTCTTCTTCTTCTTTTATCGCCTTTGTCTTCTTCTCGCCGGAGTTGCAGACCTGCAACTCCGGCCGCCAGCTGCGTTCTCCACCTGCTGGACCGCCCCTCCACATCTCGCCGGACTGCTGCATCGCCACCACCAGTTACTTCACCACAGAGGAAACCAGCAACCTCGTTGTTGCTGGACTGCCCCACCACGTTCTTCTCTTCAAAGCACATCTACTCCAACTCCGGCAACACCCCAGAAATCCTCACGTTCACGCCTCCCCCCTTGCTGGAATTGGGTTCGTCTTCCCTTCCTCCATTTTACCCCTGCTGCACGCTTGAAAGAATCACCACCGAACTTGCTTCACTCTTCCTCCTTCAAGAGAACCAGGGCGTCCTCCATTTCTTCTTGCTGTGCAATCACCGTTGGGTAACACCATACTTACAGCCACCGCCCTCAACTCCTTGCTACTCCCATCCTCTCATAACGTTGGTGTTAGGCGCAACATTTCACCGGTTGTCTTTTCCCCTGCTGTTTCAAGCAACCTGAACATCCTTCACGCCATGAGCACCACCATCTCTTCACCAGCCCGGTTGCATCACACCAGCATGCATCTCCATCTCCAGCCCTTGCACCTCGTGGCTCCTCCTCACCAATACGCACAGCCAGCCTGCAACACCCTCCCCTTGGGTCCCTATCTGCTGGCCAATGACACATCTTGCTGATCGTGTCCTTCACGATTTCACTGGGATTCATACTCACCGCCACCATCTCCTACCACAATCAGCTGCTTGCAAGGGCAGCAACTTGCATCCTCTTTGATCGGCTACCATATTTCACCATTGGCTGATCCACCCTTGTTTAGTCGATCAAGGGTTGATCTCAACCACCCATCTCCGGTAAGTTTGCAGGTTAGATTTCTATCTCTTTTCTCTACCTCTAGATGCCTCCCTATAATTTTCTCTCTCTAGGATCACTTCCTCTCTCTAGTTTCTCTCTCTTACTCTCACTCTCTCTCTTTACTAATGTTTTCTAGATTAGTCTTGAGTTTTTCTTTGTTTATTTTTTAATTGCTATTGCTTACTTGATATTCTTGGGCATTGTAAGACTTTGAATTTAATGAATAAGGTTGATTTTATGAGAATGATGTTTCTTTGAATATTTTTTTTTAGTATTTCCACTAAGATGAATTTTAGCAATCTCTCTGAGAAAAAGAATGTTTTAAAAAGCGATAATTAATTATCACTCTCACCTCTCCATCCTTTATTTTTATCATTTTCTGTGGAAAAATTCGTCATTTTATGTTCTTGTCTGCGCTACTAATCCCGAGTGTGGATCGACATCCGAAACTTCCCACTGTGCAAGAATTCTAAATTTTGCAGGATAATCGGATCAAATTACAAATCTCGTTGATTTTAGGGTCATTCTCTCAACGACAGAAAAACCCTACTTTCAAATGGCGCCGCTGCCGCTCGGGTGTTCGGGACTGCGAAAAAGGACGTAAAGACGGAATTGGAAAGTTGCTGAAGCGGAAAGCTGCTCAATTTGGACAGCCCAACCTTTTCGGGAAACTTTCTATTTTTTGTTTTTAGTGATTTTTAGCAGTTTTTAATTACTATTTTTAATGCTTCGGAAGGCCGAGTGCAATTTGTAATAATTTAGGAATTTTATTGCTTTCCATATAACTGCTAGATCTTGTTCTAGGGTTTTTTAGAAACCCTAGATTAAGTGGAAATTACCAAAAAAAATTAAAAAATCAAAATTCAAAAAAATTAGGGTTTTATATTCTGCAGGTTTTTAGAAATCACCAATCAAGGATTTGCGATTTTTGGAAAGATTCCAAAATCTTGAAACTCTGCTTAATTAGGGTTTTCCCTTTTAGAAGTTTCCTCTTTAGAAGAATTTCTATCTTTAGAAATCTTCCGAATTTGGAAAAGTCTGCAAAAGGAAACATCCCATATCTAGCAGAATTTCAATTTTGGGAAATTTCCCAAAATTATAAGGGATCTCGCAATCAAATCTTTCTTGGAAGATCTTAATAGTTCGGGAAACTTTCCAATCTAGGTATTTTCCATCTGGAAATTACTAAATTTTAACCCATCTCGAATTTGGAAATTAATTCAAAAACTTGCCTAAATCCAGTGCTTGTTCAGTGAACCCTAAAAAGGCAAGGATCTTCCAAATAGAATCCCAAATACCTAGACCGTGCGATCTAACTTTTCTGCAGGAACACGATCCAGTGTGGGTAGAGAGCGAAAGCTCAACGAGGTGGAGTCGGGCCCAAGCCCATTAGGATACCCCTCTCTAACCCACGGAGGCGACCCCGTGGCGTGGCCCATGGGAGGTAAGTCTCTATCCTCGCCTTGAGTGCGATACAGAGCAATTTGGGTGAATCATTGCCGCTTGTCTATTTGCTTTTGCATACATATTATTCGACTTGCGTGGCGTGGCCGTTAATCAATCAACTCTAAGAGAGCAGACCCAGCTCCAAAATTGAAACTGGTGGGATTTCATCACCCACCTCATCACTCCAGCTGAAATTGCTCCCCAGGATCCATCTATAATAAAAAGAATCAAGAAGTAGAGCCAATTAGCCCGGTGTTCGAGGAAAAATCCACGCAAAGCGAACCCGCTTAACATCCAATCGAAATAAGACCACGAGCGCGGGTCCCTGTTGTCTAACACACCCATAAGTCCCTGCTACTCAAGTACACTGAGCTCGACGTGGCATCTTGGACTATTCGGCGGTTAGTTGCGTGTGGACTAGGAACACGCACCAACCCTAGCTTAACCCGAGGGAACACTCTTCTTCTACACTTGACCAATCCGGTTAGTCTGGGACGTACTTAAGACAGCCATTGTGCCGCACGTCTGTCTAGGCTTCGGATTGCCTTGTTGTTGACTAGAGTTAGTACTAAAGGATTCGCTCTGAAGAGTGTAGCCTGGTGAGAACCTCTGAGTGCAAACAGTTAGTCCGGCGGCTAAGAGATAAACCAGTGGTCCGCCCACTGTCATAATCTACTCCAGCCCCAAAACTAATAAGATAATGCCTAACATATATCCTGATTGTTTAGAATAGGATTATCTGTGCTTGGTGTGCATCATTTAGAATCACCACTCCAGTATCTCCTTTTGGCAACTTTTTGCCAAAGCTTGGGCTTGCTTTTTCAAGTAGAAGCCCAGTTGGACCTGTCCTCACCTTTTACTGACTCGATCTGAGAGTTAGTCCACCGCACCCCTCCATCGCCTCTAATGGCAGATGAACGGCCTCTGTATGAGACCTACTACAGTTTCTGTGAGAATCGAAGTGATCACTCTCAACAATGGTATGACAATTCTGCGTATCATCATGATACTCCAGTCTCGCACACTTCTACAGGGTATGATAATCACCGAGATCCGGCGTACAATTCTGTACTCCAAGAGCTTAAAAATTCAGTCTCTGCCCTTCGTGCCGCAGTCCAGCAACCTGTGCACCATTCCCAGTCTGTAGGATATTACCCTCCTATCCAGCAAGATGTCTGTACCTTTCCATCTCCAATGCAGACATCCTATGACAACACTTATTATCTGGCTAATAGGAATCACCATAACTTTGGTTGGGAACAGTCTGCTCTCCCGCAGCAACTGCCACAGGATAATTATCCTTCCGGGTTCCATCAACCCAATGGAGAGTATGACTGGCAATACTCGCAATCCCAGTACCCGTCATATCCACAGAATGACTATTCTGATCAACAGTGGGCCCCTCAGGATTTCCAGAGTCAGCAACTAGTCCCAGACTCCACTTTGCCTTACAACTTTCATACCCAGTCAGACTATAATCAAGAGTTGTCACCTCAGCTCCCCTTGGCTGAACCACCTCCGTTGGCTACCAAACCCGGTCTAGAGGACCTTCTCTCTCAGTACATTGCCCAGCAACAACAGTATTTCCAAGGTCTAGAGCACCAACAACAGCTATCTATGGAGAGCTTGGAGCAACGTCTAGTTAAATTAGAAAACGAGAGAGAGGAAGTCAACTTCACTAGCCCACCAATAGCCTATCTTGAGGAGAGTGACATGGCCACTGTCTATAATGAGGAGTCGCACAATTGGACCAAGTACCAGAATTGCCCGGATGAAATAGAAGTTGTTACCATCCCTAGATCAAGCTTGATTATTGAGGAACCAGTGTATCCTTATACAGTGCCTTTAAAAGCACCACATCCTGAACCTACCTCAGAGCAACCTATTTCTCACTCTCCCACTGCTGCTTCTAATCTGGACCCTGAAGATGATCATCATGACACTGAGTTTTGTCTCGATCGTAGGATCCCTACTGTCATAGATCTACCATTCCTCCCCACTTCCCTTAGTATGAGCCATAATAGTGATGAACCCGTGTCTCCATCTATGGTGCCCTTAACAGCACCAACTTCTAGACCGAGCCCAGAGAAACCCGGTTCCATCTCTATCTCTGATAATTCTTTCTCTGCCCTGGATGCAGACATTCCTACCGTAGAACCGTGTCTAGAATATGAGACTCCCGCTGTCCTGGACCTACCGATCCCCACCGAGGAGGGACGTATTGAATGTAGGGATTGGAACATCCCTATCCCATTAAGAAACATCGAGGAAGAGGTCAACAATTTTCACCCGCTACCCTATGTCGATATTATCGGTGACCCGTGTGCCGTAGCGAGTCTAATTCAAGACTCTCCTGAAGATAATTTATCCAAGTGTCATGAACTATGTGAGTTTGACTTCATCTCGGAGTCCAATATCTCTGGTATTACTGATCTGCAGGAGTCTGCTCCATTCAGATACATTCCCGCAAAACTCAATGAGTTTGCGGCTCTGCTAACCACGGTCAGAGAACCCACTACTACTCCCCTCTCAGTCTTTACTGAGAAGCTTCTATCCCTCCCCGCTGAACTAAATGTTTTTGCGGCTCTGGTCAGAGAAACCACTCCTACTCTCCTCTCAATCTTTATTGAGAAGCTTCGATCCCTCCCAGATCAACTCCGTACTTTTGCCAGTCTGCTCAGAGAGCTCAATGCCCTTCTCTCAGTCTACACTGAGAAAGACCTGTTCTACACAGGTATACCTAGACAAGGGATAGGATAACTGTCTCCGTTCCACCTTAGGTGTCAGGAAGACTGCAGATTCACTCAGTCTCCATGAGTTTTAACCTGGTTGGGGGTACTTGATATACCCCCGTCATGTCTGGCTGAAGACGTAAAACTTAGCGCTTTCGGAAAGGCAATTCCGGTATTCCTAGAGTACATGAGTCTCATGCATTTGTGATTATTGTTATATCTCTGAAAATGCAGGTACATTCATTCTCCCAATCATCAGGTATCACACACTGTCGAGTTTTTGCCGACTTGGTAACATCCTTCCTGAATCTTTGCATCATCATCACTGATTTGTTATCATTTTATGTCCCGGTCATGAGCACCGAGGACGGTGCTATATTTTGGTTGGGGGTGGGTATTTACCAAAACTCATGTATTCCTTTTGATAAATATAAAAAAAAAAAAAAAAAAAAGAAGGTTGTTTTTGGGGTGATTTCCGATGTTCTCCAAAAGTTTTCTAGAATTTCAAAAATGTGTCAAATACCCTGACTTTGATTAGCTGAAAACCTCCGTTAAGTCAGTATTGAGGATGTCAATTTTTGTTTAAGGTTAGCTTTGAGTCAAGTCAAGCGTGGCTACAGCAGGTTTGAAAACTCAGAAAAACTCAGATTTGGCACAATTGTACACTATCAACATCAGAGTCATCCTAAGTTTTGAAACTCTAGAGATCCTGTGAGAATAATTGTGGAGACCTAACCCAGTGAGCTTTCGAGCCTTTAATCATTTCGGAGAGTTATACAATAATCCTGAGTCAATGGATGACTCACTATTCTTCATGCCCGCAATATTCGTTGAGAGATCTCATTATCTTTTGCTTCGATCATGGAACTCAGAACGACATCAACATTGGATTATTACGACAGAACCTTCTTCGTATCCAGTCAAGACAGTATACATGATAGTGCAAACCCAAGAAAATGATTTAGGCCATTTTTCTGAACCATTCAGCCTTTTTACTCACCTGAATTATACTTCACTAGAAACCCCTTGAACCCTTCTATAAAAGCCTTTTCTTTGTAAGCCCATTAACCAAAAACCCAGTTCAGCTACGAAGTGTTACTAGCTACCCTACTTTTGAGAAGGACAAAAGAATAACTGATGTGGGTGTACCGTGAAAAGAAAAGTAAAGAAGAAGAATCAAAAGGAAAAGAAAGTGGTTCAAGCTGAAAACAAAATATGAAAAGAAAGTATGAAGAAGAGCTGAAAAGAAATTGAGCAGTCTCAGAAATATCAAGAAAAAGAGAAAAATACGAAAAAAGGAAAAAGAACCAGATAATGGTGTTACGTCACAGGAAAAATTCAAGAAAATGGCAATATCCTCTCAAGATCTTTGAAATCCTGTATTCCTTTATCTCTCTACACCTGACCTAAGCCTCATTACAACCCAGGAAAGTCCTACTTGATTCTAGGATAGCACGATCATAAAATGTGGAGATTGGAGAAGGAGAAGCTATAGAGTTTGATCTAACGTTCCCGAGTGAAGTGGTATTCCAATCATGAGATCTTCTTCTGTTAAAGATGTCCTTCCTTCAAATAATACATATGTGAGATCTTTGCTTTCATATATCAATACATCTCCTCACATATAAATTGAGAGAAAAGAAGAAAACCCTTCTTGTGTGATTCTATTCTGAGTGCTAAACGTGTGAGATTTGAGGTCGAGGCATAAAAACTTAGAGGTGATCTAGAAATCTTTACTGTCGGATGATGAGAATGTTGAGCACACACACACGCAGAGTCTGACTATTCTGGGTCATGATTATCAGTCTGTAGTCTTGCAAATACTTTCCAACTCTTCGCTAGCATGTAACTGTTTTTGCATCCATTCAATGATTTGACGAACGGTGTTTTCCCGGAGCTAATATGAAAAAGTGTGCAGCATGTGCAGAGCCCTTTTAAGCTCATTTATTTCGCACTAATTGCCAAGGATTGGCAATATGCTGGTTGGGGGTTGTGATATTCGCTCAAAAGTGCTTATTTTAAGCAATTATCCTTTTAGCGTTATTGCATTCTCCTACGTAAAATACTCTATTTACCTACTTTTCTACGTAAGAGTCTCTTCTGTTGCGTAGAACACACTTTTCTGGACGAAATGGTATATTTGCATGCATTAAACACATTTTCGAAAGTCTAGATATTAAGCCGTTCTGATAAAGTCTCATTACGCGCTTCTTCTGTCGCAGGAAACCCGATGGGACGATTCTCAAGACTTGTGGGCCCAAATCGATCATGAAAGCCCATTATCAAAGCTTAAAGAGCCCACATGCTATGACTAGAAGATATGGGCCAAATATGGGCTGAATAAGAGGACCATAAAGTCGGCCCAAAGAAAGAAGAGAGCCGGAGAGCCAATGACCAAGAGACGGACCAAAGCGTTTAAAGCCACATGAGTCAGCAAAGAATGATAGTCGACTCTACTGGAGAAGCGTGAGGATGGTCACAGTGAAGAACAGGGTTCCAGACCCTCCGCCAGTGCTTTTTTCCATTTTTTTTGATACTTTTTCTCTCATCTCTCCTTATTCTCTCTCTCTTCATCTCTCGGTCCTCGAATCTACTGACCTAACCCCAGAACTCCTGCCCATCGGCTCTATCTCATCTCCCTTAGCTTTCTGATCGTTGGATCTTCCATCGGACCGTTGGATCTTCAATCGGACCGTTGGATCTCTCTAGATCCGTCGATCTACCAATCTGGGTCCCAATCAAGTCACCATCCATCCGATCGCCTTCAGAATGCCTGTCACATCATCTTGTGAGACGATGGACATCATCAGTCCATGTGGGCCAGTAGCCGGGCCCATCAGCATCGACCCGCTGTCCGACCAGTTAGTGGACCCCGCGAATTTCAAAAATAATTTTAATTAAATGGGGGGTCCACTAATTGGGGAGATTCCCCATAGAAAAGTAGGTTTTTACTTAAAAAAAAAAAAAAAAAAAAAAAAAAAAAAAAAAAAAAAAAAATATTTTTCTTATTTTTTTATTTTCAAAAATCCCCTATTTCCATTAATGGAAATAGGGAAGCTTTAAAAGGAGAAGGATAGGGGTTCGTTCGAACCCTAATCCCTCTCCCATCTCTTCCTCTCCTTCCCCCTATCCTTTCCCTTCTTCCCCACGACTTCCCTCTCCTCTTCTTCCTCCTTTCTTCTTCGTCTTCTTCCCTATCCTTCGCCGGAGTTGCAGGTTTGCAACTCCGGCCGTTCGTCTTCTTCTTCTTCTTCTTCTTCTTCTTCTTCTTCTTCTTCTTCTTCTTCTCCTTCTTCTTCTTCTTCTTCTTTTATCGCCTTTGTCTTCTTCTCGCCGGAGTTGCAGACCTGCAACTCCGGCCGCCAGCTGCGTTCTCCACCTGCTGGACCGCCCCTCCACATCTCGCCGGACTGCTGCATCGCCACCACCAGTTACTTCACCACAGAGGAAACCAGCAACCTCGTTGTTGCTGGACTGCCCCACCACGTTCTTCTCTTCAAAGCACATCTACTCCAACTCCGGCAACACCCCAGAAATCCTCACGTTCACGCCTCCCCCCTTGCTGGAATTGGGTTCGTCTTCCCTTCCTCCATTTTACCCCTGCTGCACGCTTGAAAGAATCACCACCGAACTTGCTTCACTCTTCCTCCTTCAAGAGAACCAGGGCGTCCTCCATTTCTTCTTGCTGTGCAATCACCGTTGGGTAACACCATACTTACAGCCACCGCCCTCAACTCCTTGCTACTCCCATCCTCTCATAACGTTGGTGTTAGGCGCAACATTTCACCGGTTGTCTTTTCCCCTGCTGTTTCAAGCAACCTGAACATCCTTCACGCCATGAGCACCACCATCTCTTCACCAGCCCGGTTGCATCACACCAGCATGCATCTCCATCTCCAGCCCTTGCACCTCGTGGCTCCTCCTCACCAATACGCACAGCCAGCCTGCAACACCCTCCCCTTGGGTCCCTATCTGCTGGCCAATGACACATCTTGCTGATCGTGTCCTTCACGATTTCACTGGGATTCATACTCACCGCCACCATCTCCTACCACAATCAGCTGCTTGCAAGGGCAGCAACTTGCATCCTCTTTGATCGGCTACCATATTTCACCATTGGCTGATCCACCCTTGTTTAGTCGATCAAGGGTTGATCTCAACCACCCATCTCCGGTAAGTTTGCAGGTTAGATTTCTATCTCTTTTCTCTACCTCTAGATGCCTCCCTATAATTTTCTCTCTCTAGGATCACTTCCTCTCTCTAGTTTCTCTCTCTTACTCTCACTCTCTCTCTTTACTAATGTTTTCTAGATTAGTCTTGAGTTTTTCTTTGTTTATTTTTTAATTGCTATTGCTTACTTGATATTCTTGGGCATTGTAAGACTTTGAATTTAATGAATAAGGTTGATTTTATGAGAATGATGTTTCTTTGAATATTTTTTTTTAGTATTTCCACTAAGATGAATTTTAGCAATCTCTCTGAGAAAAAGAATGTTTTAAAAAGCGATAATTAATTATCACTCTCACCTCTCCATCCTTTATTTTTATCATTTTCTGTGGAAAAATTCGTCATTTTATGTTCTTGTCTGCGCTACTAATCCCGAGTGTGGATCGACATCCGAAACTTCCCACTGTGCAAGAATTCTAAATTTTGCAGGATAATCGGATCAAATTACAAATCTCGTTGATTTTAGGGTCATTCTCTCAACGACAGAAAAACCCTACTTTCAAGCACCGCCTGCAAGCACCACCACTCACGGTTAGGCCGTGAACCTCCTTCCACATCAAGTCCCTCCACCACACCACCTCACATCATGGCCGATCCTTCTTTGAACCGATCCTTCGCTGTTGGGTTGATCTCCATCACTCTCGGTAAGTTTGCAAATGTGAGATTCTCTCTCTAACCCTCCATAGCTTGTTTCTCTCTCTTCTTTCTCTCTCTCTAGTCTCTTCTCTCTTTCTAAAAATTCATACTCTCTCTCCTCTTATTCTCTTCCTAGTTCTTACGGCTTTATAGTTTAATCCTTTTAGTTCTTTTTATGTTTAGTTCGCAATTTTGATTGAGAATATTGTAAGAAAATTATTATTTCAATAAATTCTAGTATTACTTCATTGTTTTAGTTATTTTCTTTTTAATCTTATGGCAATTTCTCTCTCTAGAAATCACTAAGCATGTTTTAAATCCATCACCATTCTCACCTCTCCATGTTTTCTTGATAAAAATCCGTCATTTCATGTCTTTGAATTACGCACACTAACCCCGAGTGCGGATCGACATCCGACACGAATCCCTATACAATATCGCATATTTTGCAGGATTAAAACTCGGATCAAATTACAAATCTTGTTGAGATTAGGGTTTCCGTAACCAACGACGCGGAAAAATCCTACTTTCAAATGGCGCCGCTGCCGCTCGGGTGTTCGGGAGTGCGAAAAAGGACGTAAAGACGGAATTGGAAAGTTGCTGAATCGGAAAGCTGCTCAATTTGGACAGCCCGACCTTTTTCGGGAAACTTTCTATTTTTTGTTTTTATTGATTTTTAGCAGTTTTTAAATTACTATTTTTAATGCCTCGGAAGGCCGAGTGCAATTTGTAATAATTTAGGAATTTTACTGCTTTCCATATAACTGCTAGATCTTGTTCTAGGGTTTTTTAGAAACCCTAGATTAAGTGAAAATTACCAAAAAAATTAAAAAATCAAAATTCAAAAAAATTAGGGTTTTATATTCTGCAGATTTTTAGAAATCACCAATCCAGGATTTGCGATTTTTGGAAAGATTCTAAAATCTTGAAACTTTGCTAAATTAGGGTTTCCCCTTTTAGAAGTTTCCTCTTTAGAAGAATTTCTATCTCTAGAAATCTTCCGAATTTGGAAAAGTCTGCAAAAGGAAACGCCCCATATCTAGTAGAATTTCAATTTTGGGAAATTTCCCAAAATTATAAGGGATCTCGCAATAAAATCTTTCTTGGAAGATCTCCACAGTTCGGGAAACTTTCCAATCTAGGTATTTTCCAATTTGGGAATTCCTAAATTTTAAACCATCTCGAATTTGGAAACTAATTCAAAAACTTGCCTAAATTCAGTGCTTGTTCAGTGAACCCTAAAAAGGCAAGGATCTTCCAAATAGAATCCCACATACCTAGACCGTGCGATCTAACTGTTTCTGCAGGAACACGATCCAGTGTGGGTAGAGAGCGAAAGCTCAAAGAGGTGGAGTCGGGCCCAAGCCCATTAGGATACCCCTCTCTAACCCACGGAGGCGACCCCGTGGCGTGGCCCACGGGAGGTAAGTCTCTATCCTCGCCTTGAGTGCGATACAGAGCAATTTGGGTGCATCATTGCCGCTTGTCTATTTGCTTTCGCATCCATATTCTTCGACTTGCGTGGCGTGGCCGTTAATCAATCAACTCTAAGAGAGCAGACCCAGCTCCAAAATTGAAACTGGTGGGATTTCATCACCCACCTCATCACTCCAGCTGATATTGATCCTCAGGATCCATCTATAATAAAAAGAATCAAGAAGTAGAGCCAATTAGCCCGGTGTTCGAGGAAAAATCCACGCAAAGCGAACCCGCTTAACATCCAATCGAAATAAGACCACGAGCGCGGGTCCCTGTTGTCTAACACACCCATAAGTCCCTGCTACTCAAGTACACTGAGCTCGACGTGGCATCTTGGACTATTCGGCGGTTAGTTACGTGTGGACTAGGAACACGCACCAACCCTAGCTTAACCCGAGGGAACACTCTTCTTATACACTTGACCAATCCGGTTAGTCTGGGACGTACTTAAGTCAGCCATTGTGCCGCACGTCTGTCTAGGCTTCGGATTGCCTTGTTGTTAACTAGAGCTAGTACTAAAGGATTCGCTCTGAAGAGTGTAGCCTGGTGAGAACCTCTGAGTGCAAAACAGTTAGTCCGGCGGTTAAAAGATAAACCAGTGGTCCGCCCACTGTCATAATCTACTCTAGCCCCAAAACTAACAAAGATAATTCCTAAAATATATCCTGATTGCTTAGAATAGGATTATCTGTGCTTGGTGTGCATCATTTAGGATAGTGTTCCTCTCTGGCAACTTTTTGCCAAGTATAGAGCTTGCCTCATTCGCGTATGCCCGTTTGGAATCGTCCGAACAAACGCTTGGTTCGATCTGAGAATCACATCCCTACAGTGGATCCTCCACTGAATTCTTCCCCATCTCTTTCACCACCCGCCTCCCCCAGTACTACTACCTTTGTAGTCATGGCAGTCGAACGACCTCTTATCGAGACGTTCGCTCCTATCTCTGCCAATCCGCCCACTTGCATTGTTCTCCCACCTACTACGGCGGTACAATTTGAGATCAGGCCACAGACGATCCAAATGCTGCCAACCTTTCGTGGTCTCCCAAGAGAAGACCCATATTCCCATATTAGGGAATTCCAACATGTCATCCTACTTTTCAAGAATCAGAACCTCGATGATGACAATGTCCGTCTGCGAGTTTTCCCATTCTCGCTCAAAGACCGAGCCTCAGATTGGCTCTACTCCTTACCCGCTGATTCAATCAGCAGTTGGAAAGAGTTGGTAGGCAAATTCATGTCTAAATTCTACCCCATGACTCGGACCAACCAAATGAAGCAACTCATCCAGGACTTTCGACAAAAGTCCGATGAGAAATTTTTTGAAGCGTGGGATAGATTCCAAGGCAATTCAATCAGGGTCAGTACCAGCAGAATCAGTACCCATCTACTCAGAACCAGCAATTCCAACAGGGTCAATACTCTGGACAATCAAGCACATTTCAGAATCAGCAAAGAGTCCCACAGACCTTTCAGAACCAACCGATTGTCCCAACTAATTCTCCAGCCTATAACTATAATGCCCCAATGAGCTCGAGTCGCGAATTGGTGCCTCAGCTCCCATTAGCTGCCCCCCAACAGTCGGTCCCCAAATCTGGTATCGAAGACCTTCTAGCTCAACTCATTACTCAGCAACAACAATCTATGCAAAGCCTAGAGCAACAGCAACAGCAATCCATGCTTCGTCTAGAGCAACGTCTAGGTAACTTGGAAGCTGAGAAAGCTAAGGGGATCTTTCCTAGCCAACCCATTGCCAACCCTAAAGGAAATGCCAAAGGGGCAGTATATGAGATCGGATCCCAATCTCAAAGCCAGAATGAGAATTGTCAAGGGGAGGTGCAAGCTGTAACCACCCTACGATCTGGAAAAACTGTGGACATGGGAGTCCAACCACCACCGGTGCCATCTCCAGCACCCATCACTCGCACCCTGGAAACTAGTCCAAATCCTACCTCTGCTTCTTCTACCTCTGCACCAACATCAGATATCCCTGTGCAGAAATCTAAGGCTAAAGACAAACCCATTTGTCGAGTAAAGCCTCCCTTCCCGGACAGACTTGTCCAAGATAAGCGGGATCAGCAATTCTCTGAAATCTTAGATGTCTTTAAAGACGTCCAGATCAATATCCCATTCCTTTCTGCTATCAAGCAAATCCCTTCCTATGCCAAATTCCTCAAGGACTTGTGCACAGTTAAGCGGCGTACGCATGTACCCAAAGCTGCCTTTTTGGCCGAAAAAGCTACCGCGTTCATTCAACGCAATAGTGTGATCAAACACAAGGATCCAGGTAGCCCAACTGTCCAATGTGAAATTGGTGACAACTTTAGCTGCACTGCCTTGCTAGATTTAGGGGCTAGCGTTAACCTCATACCATTCTCGGTATATCAGCAATTAGGACTGAAAGATATGAAGCCTACCAATGTCACCCTGAAATTGGCTGATCAGTCCATCAAGATTCCAAGAGGAATCATTGAAGATGTCCTAGTAAAAGTCGCTGACTTTTATTATCCTGTGGACTTTATCATTCTAGACACCGAGCCGTGTCACGACAACCGCATTCCAGTCATCTTAGGCCGTCCATTCCTTGCCACCGCGAACGCACACATCGGGTGCCGGGACGGAAACATGTCCATTGCTTTTGGTAACCTCAAAGCTGAGGTCAACATCTTTCGTTTAATGCAACAAGATGCCGATCGCGATGTGGCCGATGAAATGTGTGCCGTTGAGAGTCTAATCCCGGACTCCACCGAAGATATTCTTAAGCAGTGTCTAGAACACTTTGGAGCTGACTTTGCAACAGAGTCAGCTATTTCTGATCTCAATGATCTTTTGGAGACTGCTCCACTGATAGAGATCCCCGCTCCTCTCATCGAGTTCGAGCCTCTGATAACCATGGCCAGAGAACCCATCATTCCTTTTACTACTGAAGTCAAACCTCTTCAATCCGTGTCTTCTGTGACACCTACTTCAACTCCATCTGCTCCAACATTGGAGCTCAAGCCACTTCCAACAGATCTTTCCTATGCCTATCTTGGTCCTAAGGAAACCTACCCTGTCATTATTGCTTCCGCTTTGTCTGAGAGTGAACGTAAGAAACTTCTCGAGCTGCTCAACGAGCACAAATCTGCGATAGGTTGGACTATAGATGATATTCGAGGCATAGACCCCTCGGTGTGCCAACATCACATCTATCTCGAGGATGAATCCAAAACCTCTCGAGAACACCAGAGGAGGTTGAACCCCGTCTTGAAGGATGTAGTCCAGGATGAGGTCCTTAAACTGTTAGATGCGGGTATCATTTATCCCATCTCCGATAGCAAATGGGTGAGTCCTATTCATGTCGTCCCTAAAAAGGCAGGATTCACAGTTGTGGAAAATGAGAACAAGGAAATGGTAACCCAGCGCCTGAAGAAAGGGTGGAGAGTCTGCATCGATTACCGACGACTCAACACCAACACTAGGAAGGACCATTTTCCTTTACCCTTCATAGACCAAATGTTGGAGAGATTAGCAGGTCACTCCTATTACTGCTTCCTCGATGGTTACTCAGGGTATAATCAAATACCCATCGCCCCTGAGGATCACGAGAAGACAACTTTCACCTGTCCCTTTGGCACTTTTGCCTACAAGCGCATGCCCTTTGGCCTCTGCAATGCACCCGCGACCTTTCAAAGGTGTATGATGAGTATATTCTCTGACATGGTGGAAAAATTCCTTGAAGTCTTTATGGACGACTTCTCAGTTTTTGGGTCATCCTTTGATGACTGTCTGAACCATCTAGGGCTGGTACTTCAACGCTGTCAGGACAAGCGACTTGTCCTCAATTGGGAGAAATGCCACTTCATGGTGAAGAAGGGCATTGTTCTGGGACATGTCATTTCCCATCAGGGCATTGAGGTCGACAAAGCTAAAATCGATATCATCTCGACCTTGCCCATTCCTAAGTCCGTGCGTGACATCCGATCCTTTTTGGGACACGGAGGATTCTATAGGCGATTCATCAAGGACTTCTCTCAAATCGCTCGACCTCTGTCCCATCTTCTAGCTAAAGATAGTCCTTTCGACTTTAATGCTGACTGTGTCAAGGCATTTGAGCGTCTCAAATCTGAGCTCACTACTGCGCCCATTATCCGTCCCCCGGATTGGACTCTACCTTTTGAGGTAATGTGCGATGCTTCTGACTACGCGTTAGGCGCCGTTCTAGGGCAGAGAATCGACAAACGATCCCATGTGATCTACTACGCGAGCAAAACTCTTAACTCTGCCCAAATGAATTACTCCACCACTGAGAAAGAACTCCTGGCGGTAGTCTTCGCCCTTGATAAATTTCGTCAGTACCTCTTAGCCACTAAGGTGGTTGTGTACACTGATCATGCAGCCCTTCGTTATCTCATGTCGAAAAAGGAAACCAAACCTCGATTAATTCGATGGATTCTCTTACTGCAGGAATTCGACCTCGAGATTAAGGATAAGAAAGGAACTGAGAATGTAGTGGCTGATCACTTGTCTAGACTGACTTTAGAGTCATCCTTCGACACCCAGCCCATCCCTGAAACCTTTCCAGATGAACAACTGTTCGCCATCTCTGTTAATCCTTGGTATGCTGACATTGTCAACTACCTTGTCACCGAAGAAATGCCTTCACACTGGTCAAAACAGGACAAAAGCCAATTCCTAGCAAGAGTTAAGTACTACTCTTGGGATGACCCTTATTTGTATAAATACTGTCCTGACCAGATCATTCGTCTCTGTGTCCCTGAGTCGGACCAACTCAGTATCTTGTCCTCGTGTCATGACCAACCTTGTGGTGGTCATTTCAGTACTAAGAAAACTGCAGAAAAAGTCTTGCAATGCGGATTCTACTGGCCTACACTATTTAAAGATGCCCATATCTACTGCAAAACCTGTCCTAATTGCCAGCATCTAGGCCGCATCTCCCAGAGGAACATGATGCCCCTCACTCCCATCCAGGTCGATGAAATATTTGACATTTGGGGCATCGACTTCATGGGCCCCTTTCCCATTTCCTATGGTTTTGAGTACATTCTCCTTGCGGTAGACTATGTATCCAAATGGATAGAAGCCATTCCCACCAAGACCAATGACCACAAAGTGGTGGTCAAATTCCTAAAGGAGTTCATCTTCGCTCGATTCGGTGCCCCTAAGGCCATCATTAGTGATGGGGGCACCCATTTCTGCAATAAGATATTCGAGAACTTAATGAAGAAGTATGGGGTAACCCACAAGGTTGCCCTAGCTTATCATCCACAGACTAGTGGTCAAGTGGAGGTTTCTAATCGTCAGATCAAGCAGATCTTGGAGAAGACAGTCAATACCACATGTAAAGACTGGTCTACTCGTCTCACCGATGCTTTATGGGCATACAGAACCGCCTACAAGACCCCACTCAATATGTCTCCCTATCGTCTCGTCTTTGGGAAATCTTGTCATCTACCGGTAGAGATTGAACATCGTGCCCTATGGGCCATTAAGAAACTCAACTTCGACCTAGACTCCGCAGGGGAGGAGCGGAAACTTCAAATGAATGAGTTAGAAGAACTCAGAAATGATGCCTACAACTTGTCCAAGAATTACAAAGCCAAAATGAAGTGGATACATGACAAGAGCATCCTCAGGAAAGAGTTCCAGCCAGGACAGAAGGTCCTTCTTTATAATTCTCGTCTCCATCTCTTCCCTGGGAAACTGAAATCTAGGTGGACCGGTCCTTATACGGTCACCGCAGTCACACCCTTTGGGGCAATCACTATTGAGGATCCCAAGGATCACTCCTCTTTTCAGGTCAATGGGCAGCGTCTAAAACAGTTCCATGAACTTGACGTATTGTTCATTCAGACTTTTGAGATCGATCTAATCGATCCTGCCTATGTCGACTGATGATCTACTCAGTCTCCTGTGCTCCAACTTGGTTGGGGGTGCCTGTCACCCCCGTCATGTCTGGCTGAAGACGTAAAACTTAGCGCTTTCGGAAAGGCAATTCCGGTATTCCTAGAGTACATGAGTCTCATGCATTTGTTATTATTGTTATATCTTTGAAAATGCAGGTACATTCATTCTTCCGATCATCAGGTATCACTCACTGTCGAGTTTCTGCTGACTTGGTAACATCCTCCCTGATCCTTTGCATCATCATCACCGATTTTTCATCATTTTATGTCCCGGTCATGAGCACCGAGGACGGTGCTGTATTTTGGTTGGGGGTGGGTATTTACCAAAACTCATGTCTTTAAAAAAAAAAAAAAA
Organism: Euptelea pleiosperma; assembly: GCA_035048495.1. Taxonomy (NCBI): domain Eukaryota; kingdom Viridiplantae; phylum Streptophyta; class Magnoliopsida; order Ranunculales; family Eupteleaceae; genus Euptelea; species Euptelea pleiosperma. Next base: position 12,461,937 of record CM068544.1, on the reverse strand, counting down.
AAAAAAAAAAAAAAAAAACTAATTTTTGGGGTGATTTCCGATGTTCTCCAAAAGTTTTCTAGAATTTCAAAAATGTGTCAAATACCCTGACTTTGATTAGCTAAAAACCTTCGTTAAGTCAGTATTGAGGATGTCAATTTTTGTTTAAAGTTAGCGTCGAGTCAAGTCAGGCGTGACTACAGCAGGTTTGAAAACTCAGAAAAACTCAGATTTGGCACAATTGTACACTATCAACATCAGAGTCATCCTAAGTTTTGAAACTCTAGAGATCCTGTGAGAATAATTGTGGAGACCTAACCCAGTGAGCTTTCGAGCCTTTAATCAATTCAGAGTGTTATACAACAATTCTGAGTCACAAGATGACTCACTATTCTTCATGCCCGCAATATTCGTTGAGAGATCTCATTATCTTTTGCTTCGATCATAAAACTCGGAACGACATCAACATTGGATTACTACGACAGAACCTTCTTTGTATCCAGTCAAGACAGTATACATGATAGTGCAAACCCTAGAAAATGATTTAGGCCATTTTTTCTGAACCATTCAGCCTTTTTACTCACCTGAATTATACTTCACTAGAAACCCCTTGAACCCTTCTATAAAAGCCTTTTCTTTGTAAGCCCATTAACCAAAAACCCAGTTTAGCTACGAAGTGTTACTAGCTACCCTACTTTTGAGAAGGATAAAAAAATAACTGATGTGGGTGTACCGTGAAAAGAAAAGTAAAGAAGAAAAATCAAAAGGAAAAGAAAGTGGTTCAAGCTGAAAACAAAATATGGAAAGAAGTATGAAAAAGTGCTGAAAAGAAATTGAGCAGTCTCAAAAATATCAAGAACAAGAGAAAAATATGAAAAAAGGAAAAAGAACCAGATAATGGTGTTACGTCGCAGGAAAAATGCAAGAAAATGACAATATCCTCTCAAGATCTTTGAAATCCTGTATCCCTTTATCTCTCTACACCTGACCTAAGCCTCATTACAACCCAGGAAAGTCCTACTTGATTCTAGGATAGTACGATCATAAAATGTGGAGATTGGAGAAAGAGAAGCTATAGAGTTTGATCTGACGTTCCCGAGTGAAGTGGTATTCCAATCATGAGATCTTCTTCTGTTAAAGATGTCCTTCCTTCAAATAAAACATATGTGAGATCTTTTGCCTCTTTATATTAAATATATCTCCTCACATATAAATTGAGAGAAAAAGAAGAAAACCCTTCTTGTGTGATTCTATTCTGAGTGCTAAACATGTGAGATTTGAGGTCGAGGCAGAAAAACTTAGAGGTGATCTGGAAATCTTTACTGTCAGATGATGAGAATGTTGAGCACACACACACGCAGAGTCTGACTATTCTGGGTCATGATTATCAGTCTGTAGTCTTGCCAAAACTTTCAAACTCTTCGCTAGCATGTAACTGTTTTTGCATCCATTCAATAATTTGACGAACGGTGTTTTCCCTGAGCTAATATGAAAAAGTGTGCAGCATGTGCAGAGCCCTTTTAAGCTCATTTATTTCGCACTAATTGCCAAGGATTGGCAATATGCTGGTTGGGGGTTGTGATATTCGCTCAAAAGTGCTTATTTTAAGCACTTATCCTGTTAGCGTTATCGCACTCTCCTACGTAAAACTGCTCTAATTATCCACTTTTCTACGTAAGAGTCTATCTCATTGAGTAAAACACACTTTTCTGGACGAAATGGTATATTTGCATGCATTAAACACATTTTCGGAAGTCTAAATATTAAGCCGTTCTGATAAAGTCTCATTACGCGCTTCTTCTGTCGCAGGAAACCCCGATGGGACGATTTTCGAGACTTGTGGGCCCAAATCAATCATGAAAGCCCATTATCAAAGCTTAACAAGCCCACATGCTATAACTAGAAGATATGGGCCAAATATGGGCTGAATAAGAGGACCAAAAAGCCGGCCCAAAGAACGAAGAGAGCAGGAGAGCCAATGACCAAGAGACGGACCAAAGCGTTTAAAGCCACATGAGTCAGCAAGGAATGATAGTCGACTCTACTGGAGAAGCGTGAGGATGGTCACAGTGAAGAACAGGGTTCCAGACCCTCCGCCAGTGCTTTTTTCCATTTTTTTGATACTTTTTCTCTCATCTCTCCTTATTCTCTCTCTCTCTTCATCTCTCGATCCTCGAATCTACTGACCTAACCCCAGAACTCCTGCCTATCAGCTCTATCTCATCTCCCTTAGCTTTCTGACCGTTGGATCTTTCATCGGACCGTTGGATCTTCAATCGGACCGTTGGATCTCTCTAGATCCGTCGATCTACCAATCTGGGTCCCAATCAAGTCACCATCCATCCGATCGCCTTCAGAATGCCTGTCACATCATCTTGTGAGACGATGGACATCATCAGTCCATGTGGGCCAGTAGCCGGGCCCATCAGCATCGACCCGCTGTCCGACCAGTTAGTGGACCTCGCGAATTTCAAAAATAATTTTAATTAAATGGGGGGTCCACTAATTGGGGAGATTCCCCATAGAAAAGTAGGTTTTTACTTTTCAAAAAAAAAAAATTTTTATTTTCAAAAAATACCCTATTTCCATTAATGGAAATAGGGAGCTTTATAAGATGAGGGAGAAGGGTTCGTTCGAACCCTAATCCCCCCCCTTTCTCTTCCATTCTCTCCCCCAACTCGTTTCTCCCTTTTCCCCCTCTCTTGGCCGCTGTTTTCCTCGACTTCTCCTCCACCTTCGTCATCTTCTTCACCGTTTTTTCCACCGGAGTTGCAGCCTGCAACTCCGGCCACCACCTGCAACTCCGGCGAAACCAACATCACCAGCCACCATCTTCTCCGCCTCCTTTTCACCATCGAACCTAGAAATTCCAAAAACCCCGTCCTCACCTTGGATCCCTACGTGCGATCCCTCAACCCAACGTTTTCTTCATCACTTCCTTGCTGCCCTCCACGTTCCTGGTGGCTCCTCCACCTGTTGCGCTACTGTCCTCTCTTCCTCTTCTCATCTTTAAGTTGCAGTGCCAGCAACTTACCGGCCAAAAATTGGCCTACAACTCTGACCGGTGAAGCTGCTGCCCCTTGCGAATCAACCAACGCCTACAACATCCGTTGTTGTAGGCCGTGCACACCAGCATCTCCAGTGAGTCTTCAATCCAACAACCTCTCACAAACTACGGCCATGATATCTAGCGATCACGACCGTTCATCTATCCTACACCTTCGTCAACTTGCATGACTGTTAGCACCGCCTGCAAGCACCACCACTCACGGTTAGGCCGTGAACCTCCTTCCACATCAAGTCCCTCCACCACACCACCTCACATCATGGCCGATCCTTCTTTGAACCGATCCTTCGCTGTTGGGTTGATCTCCATCACTCTCGGTAAGTTTGCAAATGTGAGATTCTCTCTCTAACCCTCCATAGCTTGTTTCTCTCTCTTCTTTCTCTCTCTCTAGTCTCTTCTCTCTTTCTAAAAATTCATACTCTCTCTCCTCTTATTCTCTTCCTAGTTCTTACGGCTTTATAGTTTAATCCTTTTAGTTCTTTTTATGTTTAGTTCGCAATTTTGATTGAGAATATTGTAAGAAAATTATTATTTCAATAAATTCTAGTATTACTTCATTGTTTTAGTTATTTTCTTTTTAATCTTATGGCAATTTCTCTCTCTAGAAATCACTAAGCATGTTTTAAATCCATCACCATTCTCACCTCTCCATGTTTTCTTGATAAAAATCCGTCATTTCATGTCTTTGAATTACGCACACTAACCCCGAGTGCGGATCGACATCCGACACGAATCCCTATACAATATCGCATATTTTGCAGGATTAAAACTCGGATCAAATTACAAATCTTGTTGAGATTAGGGTTTCCGTAACCAACGACGCGGAAAAATCCTACTTTCACCGCCCAAGGTGATGGTGCACCGGCTTGAGCCCATGGGAGGGAGGTCGAGAACGTGGAAGACAGCGTTGATGGTGGCGCTGGTTGCTGCAGTAGACGTGGCAGCAGGCGGACAACAAGGAAAGGAAGAAACGGAAGAAAAGAAAGAGGAAGAAGAAGGAGATAAAGAGTACGAAAAAAAAGAAGAGGAAGCTGAGGAAGATGGCCGGAGTTGCAGACCTGCAACTCCGGCGAGAATGTTGAGAAGAAGAAGATAACAGGAGGAGGAGGAGGAGGAAGACGATGAGGAAGAAGAGATGGGAAGAAGGAAAGGGGGAGGAAATGATGGAGGTGTGCGGTGTGTGTAGCAGCAGCTACGGCGGAGAAGCTGTGGGCGACCGGAGTTGCAGGTGTGCAACTCCGGCGTGAAGAAGGGAGGAGGAAGATGACCGGAGTTCTGCAACTCCGGTGGACTAACAAGGAAAAGGGACAGAAGAAGAAGATAGAGAAGAAGAAGAAGAAGAAGGAGAAGAAGAAGAAGAAGAAAAGAAGAAGAAGAAGAAGAAGAAGAAGAAGAAGAACGGCCGGAGTTGCAAACCTGCAACTCCGGCGAAGGATAGGGAAGAAGACGAAGAAGAAAGGAGGAAGAAGAGGAAAAAGAAGTCGCGGGGAAGAAGGGAAAGGATAGGGGGAAGGAGAGGAGGAGATTGGAGGGGGATTAGGGTTCGAACGAACCCCTCTCCTTCTCCTTTTAAAGCTCCCTATTTCCATTAATGGAAATAGGGTATTTTTGAAATAAAAAAAAATATATATATATATATATATATATATTTTTTTTTTAAGTAAAAATCTACTTTTCTATGGGGAATCTCCCCAATTAGTGGACCCCCCATTTTTTTGAAATTTAATTAAAATTCTTTGGAAATTCACGGGGTCCACTAACTGGTCGGACAACGGGTCGATGATGATGGGCCCGGCTACTGGCCCACATGGATTTGTGATGTCCATTGTATCACAAGATGATGTGACAGACGGTCTGATGGCGATCGGATGGATGGTGACTTGATTGGGACTCAGATTGGTAGATCAACGGATCTAGAGAGATCCAACGGTCCGATTGAAGATCTAACGGTCCGATGGAAGATCCAACGGTCAGAAAGCTAAGGGAGATGAGATAGAGGCGATGGGCAGGAGTTCTGGGGTTAGGTCAGTAGATTCGAGGACCGAGAGATGAAGAGAGAGAGAGAATAAGGACAGATGAGAGAGAAAGTATCAGAAAATAGAGAGAAAAGCACTGGCGGAGGGTCTGGAACCCTGGTCTTCACTGTGACCATCCTCACGCTTCTCCAGTAGAGTCGACTATCATTCTTTGCTGACTCATGTGGCTTTAAACGCTTTGGTCCATCTCTTGGTCATTGGCTCTCCTACTCTCTTCGTTCTTTGGGCCGGCTTTTTGGTCCTCTTATTCAGCCCATATTTGGCCCATATCTTCTAGTCATAGCATGTGGGCTCTTTAAGCTTTGATAATGGGCTTTCCTGATCGATGTGGGCTTGCAAGTCTCGAGAATTGTCCCATCGGGGTTTCCTACGACAGAAGAAGCGCGTAATGAGACTCTATCAGAATGACTTCATGTCTAGACTTTCGAAAATGTGTTTAATGCATGCAAATATACCATTTCGTCCAGAAAAGTGTGTTCTACGCAACAAAAGAGACTCTTACGTAGAAAAGTAGATAAATAGAGTATTTTAACGTGGGAGAATGCAATAACGCTAAAAGGATAATTGCTTAAAATAAGCACTTTTGAGCGAATATCAATAGCTCACCAAATAATTTGCTTAGAAAGCATCCTTGCCCAATGGTCTAAAGGTTGGTTGGGTGTTTGATTTTACTATCCCACTTGTGCTGGATATAGTTTTCGTAGGAAATCATGGCAAACTTGTTTCCCTTTTTATTGGATGTTAGTTCAGTTAGAGATATCACGAATTACAGTAAAACACTAAATTTTGTAGGACTCTCAGCTTTTGGCACCATTAAAGGTTCTTCTATATGGATGTGTAGCAGAAAAGTTGGACTATTTATATGAGGCGGCAAAAGCCCTTTTTTGGTAGTGAACTAGTGAGAAACTTGCTTCAAGAATATGATATTGAAGAAATTAAATTTATGGTAGAGGATTTTTTGAAAAATCTTTAATCGTTTGAAGAATGTAAGGCATGAACTTGATGTGGGAATTAGTTAACTTACATGTGGCATTGTTTTCTAAAGACCAATTTAAGTATTCAAGCTACTCATATATAAATGCATTGTATATGTTGTATGTTAAATCCATGTATATTTCAGAAAATTATTGCTGCTAAAGATTAGCAGTGAAAATGGATGTTAACACTCTCAAAAGTTAGTACATAATAAAGAAGACAAACTCAGGTTAATTGAGTTTTATACTTTTTGTCTTCTTCGTTATGTGGCGACTTTTGTGAGAGTATTAGCATTGGTTTTTGCTGTGAATTGCTAGCAACACATATTTTCTCAAAATTTTTATCTAAATTCATATGCATGCATCTTAATTTGTTGGAAACTATAGCCCATTGCCTGCCACAATCGTTTCCCCTAAAACAAACTTGCCTCACTACATATATTCCAGGAGTTCCTAGAAGCCGTTGTGACTTTCTATTAATGATTTGATATTCTCTCCACCTCAGCTAGTTACAGAATTTCCAAAATGCCTCTAGTAGTTAACTTAAGAATTAAGTATTGGGTAAAAATCTTTTAGACAGTAATAATTATGCATCAATTTGGTAGATTTTGATAAATGTCGTAAACTCTAATTTTGGAACTCTTGATTGTACACCATGTCTAAATCTTTACTACCCATGAGAATCCTGACTGTGTTAAAAGATGTATCTAGGTATTCTATGCATGCTGGAATCACTAGTTAGCTTATCTTTTCTTTTTCTAAATGAAATTTCTTAAGAACTCTTTTATTGTCCTCTAATATCTTAATGAAATTTCTTAAGCAAACCTGCCTAATATCTTTACAACTCTTTTATTGTCCTCTAGATCAACTATTTATATGTCTGCATGGAAACTTGTTTTTAGCCATTAATGAAAGTAAGATACACGAATAAAGTAAAATGCACTATTATTAGCTTCTAGGTTTTTGATTCATTGTCTTATAGCTAGCCATTTCTTGGGATATTTTTCTAATATCATTGATTACTGGCAAGCCTTTGTAAGCTTTCAGTGGTTTTGTTTTGGGTTTTGATTGAATGATGTGAAAACATTTTTAAGCTCATGTTTTTGTTTACTGCCTTTATCCTTTTGTTTCAATGTAATGTAATTGTTGCTTATACTTTTATTTGTTGAATACACATGAATCAGGACATAGGCGTGCTTGTGGGGTCTCAATAAGAAACAACTGGAGATAAAAGTGGCTCTATCTAACTCGTTCAACTTCGGAGGCCACAACTCATGCATCCTATTTGCCCCTTAAAAGTAAATCTGGTCCTAGGGCCACACATGCACGTACACACACATCTTCTTCAAAGCATCTTGTAGAATGGCATTCCATCCATAATCAAACTCGAAGATTTTTGACTTGGTAGAGTTCCTTCATGATTGACGCCTACTTAGAGCTCTCAAGCCTTATCTCTAATAATACCCTACCAACTGAACTCTTCTTGTTTGGAAATTCTATTATTTCTTTCCTTCCAAAAACTTGAACCTCAAAAAATTAATATGTCAATAAAGTGGGCTGACTATGTTTGTTTTCTTTATCAGGGGATTATGAATCATAGAATGGTAAAATGCCTCTATTTCTATACGATAAATGAACACTCTCTATTTTTGGGGCATTGTTTAGCCGCTTGCAGCTTTAGTGGGTAGTTGCAACTGTTAGATAACCAAGAAATATAGACAGCAGGGTTTTAACTTGGGTTTAGATGATTCTAAGTGAGGCTTTTAGAGTTGGTTAGTGAAAGCGATTGGATATACTATTAGGACTGCTAACAAGATTGTAAATAATGGGTTGAATTTTTCAGAATAACAGAGAAATAAGGTTAGAAAGAATTGGGTTGCAAGAATGGGGATTTTTGGCTTAAAATCAATGAAGAAATTTATAAACAGAAGAGAACTAAAAGGATAATTGAAGCAAAGTCTCACCACTTCGAAGGAGATTCTAGTTTTCCACCAACCTAGGATCACCAATGATGGAGTAACACCACCAATTAGAGAATCACACCATTAAGATAACAATCAGCAGCAAAGCTTAAACCCTTTAGTTAAACTAAAGTTTCTTAAAACCTAGCTTGACTCACTTGCCTAAAACTAACCCCACTAAAATTAAGAAAATAAAATTGAAATATTTCTAAAAGAATCTAGAACATAGAAACTAAAATAAAAGGCCAAAAATAGTAACCCCATCTTGGTTTCTTACTTCGTTATACAGACAAGGGAGGAGTGCAAGGTATTTGAATTGAAGATAAGCTTGTTATAGTTCACTTGCCCAGTGTTTGTTTATGTGTTATGTGTGTTAGTTACTATTTCAGCAATCTAACTTTGAAATGAGTAGATCTTTCTTGTTTTGCTTTTTGTCACACAAGATCACCACTTTACCCATTTTGATAGTTTGAGCATTTATCTTATGAACTTCCATTTCTCACCAATGATTTAATTTTGTTGGAATAGAAGATAGACACCACATTCACGCTTATCCCATTAGACTAGTACACCAAAATCAGCTTGATAGATGATTTCTAACCATTAGATTTAATTTGCAAGAATCAACATGTTGCGAATAAGAATGGATGCATAGGGAGAAGTGTCTATATAGGATAAAGACCACCAAAGGGTCAGATTGTGCCTATCTACTCATTTCTTCTCATCTTGCATTTCTTAATACTACCACAGCTTTGTTGTTCCAATGGCAATGTATGTGTATAGCTAGCCTTGTTCATTCTGGGTGTTTGGGCTTCTCAAGCCATGTCACGAACACTCCAGGAGCCATCATCTATGCCTTAGCCCTCATGTTTGGGATCGGCAACATGAATCCTATTTTACCATCATCATCATCTATGCCTTTCCTTCCATTTAAGGTGTATTTGGTGATTAAATTCTGATATCTTTTTTCATTTCTTTACTTTTTGTTATATTTGTACTGCTTTTTAGAGTTCCCTGTTCTTGTCTTCTTTATCGTCCACAACCTGTGCTGATTGCTCCATTCTTAGCTAAAGGACTTGCTAATAGATTTTAGTTTACAGTCCTATGACGTTTGCTTCTTTTACACTACCAGGTATACTTTGAAAACAAAGAAAGTAAATAGAGTGACACAAAGGGTAAAAATGCTAATAAGATTTATAATGACGGGTCTCGATCTTTATTGATTAAAAATTCAACACATCATCTTTATTACAGTCATAGTGAAACTTGTTATTCAGTTTCCAAATTGGATGGACCAAATTATAGACCAGTTGAGTCTACTGATTCATTATAAAATTAGAGTTTAAAGTTGGTAGGCACAAAGAATAGCCCAGCAAAAGTCCACTTACAAGTTGATTGGGCATGTCCCTTGACGTTGTTTTGAGGTTTGGACTATAAAATAGGTCAATAGTATTCTCTTCCTTTATGTAGATATTGTTGGATGTTATGCCTCCAAGCACATACAAATGCCGTTTGCGCACAAACTTGTGATATTTTATATCTAGTTCATTAGGATAGTTTCAATGCAACCTTCTAATTTTTCACATGGTGTTGTGAAGATCTTATTCTTTGATTATTAGTTTTCTTACTTTTGACCTTTGTCATTTTTTGTTTTCTTGGTTCAGGTTTGAAGGTGTCAATGCTGATGAGAAGCAAAAGTTATTGCTTGAGTCCATAGAGTGGGATTACAGTGATATAAAGGTTCTTCTTAGCCAACATGGGTTTGCGTGGGATGAATCACGAGAAATGGTCATAGCTGATGATCGTGTATGGGATGCTTATATCAAGGATGATCTATGATCGTAGGTTTCTTACAGACCGCACCAAATGATGACAAAAGTATATAGCATTTTCCTTTGATGTTGTTTTTTCAGTGTAATTCACAAATAATTGTTAAATGTGTTCCTTTGTTGCTGATTTGCTCATTCAATCTCTTTTCATCCTAAGTGTTCAATGTTCTTTGGTTTATAATGATTATGTAAAGTAGGTGTTTGTAGTGTATATAAAAATTGAGTTGAAGTTCTATTTTTTATTTATCAATTGTATCTGATTTTTGTTTGTTCTATCAAGTTGGGTAAAATGTCTGGATACATTTTTTTTTTTAAATTGCATTCCCATTTTTTTTTAAATTTTGACTGGATTCACCGGTGGCTATAAACCGCCGAAAATTCACCGACGGCATAGGTAAAAGCTCAACACCGGCGGTTTTATAAACCACCGGGGAAAGGATATCTTTGACGGCGGTTATAAAACCACCGGCGATTGTCTTTTACCTACGCCGTCAGCAAATTTTTGACGGATTGTGCGGCGGGTTATAACCGCCGGCGAAGTATTTGCCGGCGGTTTAGAGCTGCCGGGAAAATCTAATTTTTTGGTAGTGCAAGAGAATCCAACAAACCATGGCCGAACCCTATGAGAGATCCATGACACAAGGTTGAACCCTAAAGAGGGATCCAAGACACATGGCCGAACCCTATGAGGGATCCAAGACACATGGGTGGAATCCCCATGCATACAAGTCTAAATCAAACAACAAGGCTAAAACCTTAATAGTCAATAATCATGACTGAACCTATGAGTTCCTAAAGCCATTAATCGTCCAAAATCCAAGAAATAGGGCTTTGTAGAAAAATTATATTTTTTTTTAATAAATCATAACTAAATAAATATAAATTAGAAAAATACAAACTCAAAGGATTTGAATATAGATTCACAGAGGTCTTTAGAAAAAATAAATAGAAAAATATTCAGATTCAAAATATAGGTCAAAACCCTCAATGAAGTAGACCGGATAGAATTAGGAATTTTGGGTTTTACAGAAAAGTCCCACACATTTGAAAAATCATAACTTAATCAATACAACACAGAAAAATACAAACTTAATGATTATAGAAACTAAATTTGTAGAGATATTTAGAAAAAATAAATATAAAAATATTCAGATTCAAAATATGGGTCGAAACCCTTAATGAATTGGGCCGGACAAAATCTAAAATTTTGAGTTTTATATAAAAGTCCCGTACATTTGAAAAATCATAACAGAATCAATACAAATCAGAAGAATATAAACTCAAAGGTGCTAGAAACTAGATTGATATATCTACCTATGAAAAATAATTAGAAAAATATTTAGGTTAAAAATATAGATCGAAATCCCAAGTGAAGTGGACCATGCAAAATCTGGAATTTTAGGTTTTATAGAAAAGTCCAGCACGTTTAAAAAATCATAACTTAATCAATACAAATCAGAATAATACAAACTCAAAGGTTCTAGAAACTAGATTAATATAAGTATCTATAAAATAATTAGAAAAATATTTAAATTAAAAATATAGATTGAAATTCCAAGTGAAATGGACCATATAAAATCTAGAATTCTAGGTTTTTTATTAAAGTCTAACAACTTAGAAAAATCCTAACTTAATCAATATAAATAAAAAAAATACAAACTCAAAGGTTCTAGAAACTAGATTGATAGAGGTATCTATAAACAATAATTAGAAAAATATTTAGGTTAAAAATATAGATCAAAATTCCAAGTGAAATGGACCATGTAAAATCCAAAATTCTAGGTTTTTTGTTAAAGTCCAACAACTTAGAAAAATCATAACTTAACACAAATCAGAAAAATATAAACTCAAAGGTTTTGGAAAGTAGATTCATAGAGGTATTTGGAAAAAATAATTATAAAAATATTCAAATTATAAAAATAGAATAAAAATGATAAAGAACATAGTCATCCGTTATAGGTACAAAATAGACCATGGCCAAACCCATCATGGTGGCCCAAAATAAAGATCAACCCAATAAAAATAAAGTAAATATTGTTGAAATTAATTTATAATGAGTATCAATGATTACCTAATGAACGAAAAATAAAATCTTAAAGAAAAATAAGTATAGGATGGATTAAACACACTTACCTCAAGGTTTCTTGAACTTTAATGAAAATTAAAAGTTTCTTCAAATTTGAAAGTCGTCGGATCGTCCTCTTCTCGGGGTATGTTCTTGTATTCAGAGTCTCCGTCAATTCTCCCTTCTTGCTCGAGTGCGATAGGTGCCCGGATGAAGGTTTAATGGAGCTTTCTCTATTCTTCAATGGAGTTGGGTTTGTGAAAACATCTAAAGCTTTAGGGTTTTCATAAATAGGTTTAGGGAAGGATTAGTGTTTCTATATTAGTAAAATTCGCAACTATCAAAGGAATGACTTTTTAAACCCTCAAAAACTCATATTTTACATTACTAATAGATTAGAAATGGGCCCAAGGCCCATATATGTCAATAGACTTCATTTAAGAATATTATTAAGCCCAAAAGATCTCTAGATTGGTCATACGGTCCCACCTAACAATCATAACATAAATAATTATTAATTAATTTAATTAAACTATATTATATAATTTAAAAGTTGATACGTCAAGGTATTGACACATGTCACACACATAAATCACTTAACATAGTCTAAATACACAAAAATCATGAAAAAGTTCAAAACCTCAAAAAAGTATCAAGATGACCTCGGAATGACCGGAAAAGGGATTCGCACGTCTCATACTCTTATTAAATAAATAAAATATAATTAAATATTAATTTTGAAAAATATAAGAATGGTAGAAAAATTCAAAAATTATGAAAATACTATTTTGTCAAAATCTCTCAAAATCTTTGACTAGAGTTTTTATGTTTTCAGAAAGGTTCCAAATTTCTCAGGTAAGTTGGGAAGGTTAAAATATAAATATTTTTGGTGTCTCGGGCCCACAAAATAATTTTTTTATAAAAGTTCTAGAATATTAGCTGGGGAAAGAAAAAGTCCCCTGTAAGTTATGATTCATTATTTTTAGCAGGAATTTAGCCCGAAGGAGCGAGTTTCAAAAATAACAGGTTTTTCAGAGTTGTTAGAATAAAACTGAATTAAATACACATACTCAAGCATTATATTAAATCATAAAAACAATAATAGAAGTTTGAAAAGGATTCAGGTTTCATTATTAGGTAAATTTACCATAATACCTTAGAACGAAAGTTCAGGGTATTACAGCTAATCACCAAAATTTTCAATTTTCTACCATGATCTAATCTTAATTTACCATATGTCACGTCCTAATTTTATGATTTTATAATTAAAGTCAGTGCCAATCAACCATACACAAATGTATAAAGAATAATTCATATTCTAGTTTGGCAAAGATATTTCGTGTGGCACAAAACATTCTTCTAACCATTCCTACGAGCATCAGTGTAGCATTGAAGATATCATGGTACGCATAGTTCACCGACTACGTGAAGACTAAAAGACCAAGACAGCAAGAATCAGACTGTTAACGACATGAGTCATCTGAGTAATTGCATTTGTCCATTAGAGATCGTGCGCACTCGCATAGAAGGTAAGTGAAAGTAGGTTTTTCCATGTCGTTGTGTCTGAAACCCTAATTCAACACATTTGTAAAATCTGATTCTTTTTCTGCAAAATAAACACTTGTATAGCAGTATGTGTCGGATGTCGATCCGCACTCGAATACGTCAGTGCAATAAGGAATTAAAACTAACAAATAATATATATTGAAAAATGAGAATGCGGTGGGAGAGATGAAAAGGGCGAGTCGATTTAAATATTTTTAAAATGAGATCGAGAGAGTACTAAACTAACTAAAATCAAATTGCATTAATCAATGTGTTGCTTACATGAAATAAATGACAAAAATTAAGAAAGCAGATAAATCTATTCTAGAAAGCATGTAAAGGGGGTTTAGAGAGAAGAAGGGGTAAAGAAGGGTTTTGACAGAGAAGCATCCCATGATCTTTGGAGCAAAGGCACTACCGATCAAGAAGATGATCGTCCAAATTTTATGAAATGTTGCTCAATCGTGAGAACATGAGAGAGAATGTAGAGAGAGAATGTAGAAAGTCAGAACACGAGATTAGGGATAAGACGTCCCTTCCAAGTCATTTAGAGAGAGAGAGATAGAAAGTAGAAAATAGTAGAGAGAAACATCCATGGAGATCTCGGAGCTAAGGCGCTATCGATCAAGAAGACGATCGTCTAAGATTTCAATAGATGTTTTCAATTGAGAGAAGGAGAAGAGAAGAAAACTAAAAGGGAGAGAGAATTCACCTCAGAGCTTACTAGTCCCATGATGAACGATAATGTGCCCTAAGAAGCTCACATTTTGCACTTACCGAGAGGAGTCGGCCAAGTGAAGAGGCAATCACCCTGAGGATTCTAAAAGAGAAAGTTATTAACCCTAGAGAGAGAACATGTTTCTAGAGAGAGAAACTCATGGTAGTGAAGAAAAAGAGAGAGAAGTAGAAAACTTAGAGAGAGAAAGTGAAAGAAAGAGAAAAGAAAAGAATCGAATTAGTCTATGATGGAGGCATGGTGCATGAAGTCAGCCATGGTGTCGCACAAGAGAAGAGTGCAGCCATGCTGCATCCAACGGTGTGGAGTAGTTCAGACGTGCAATGATGCATAGGAAATTGTTGCAAGCCTGGTTGGCCAACGAGGTGGAGGAGGCGAGGAAGCCGTTGAAAGGAGAGGAAAAGGGTGTTGGCTATAGTGCACCCTGTGGTGGTGCTTGCATGTGTGCAGGCCAAGAAGAGGGTACACTAGTGTGCACCTGGGAGAGACCACAGAAAGCAGCATGGTGGAGGTGGAGAATGGTCCCTTCAATGGTGGAAGGATGCAGCAACGTTCGGCCATTGGAGGAGATGATGGTCGTGATGAAGCTTACCGATGGAGTACTGGCTGAAGGATGCACAGGCAGCCAAGAGAGAGAAGTATGCCCGGAGGAGGAAGGATTATGGGTTCGGTGGTGTGGTGCCTCATGTCACCAAAGTTGCGGTCCGACTCAAAGTTGAGGTGCTGACCAGTGCTAGTTCACTAGTAGGTGGAGAAGGAGAGAACGGTGTTGAAGCACCTGCTAGTGCGGAGTTGCATGGAGAAGATCTGGCCGGAGAAAGGACTCCACTGGTTGGACGGTGGTGGTTTGGAGAACCAATGGGTTGTGGCTGTTCAACCTGCAAGCCGGTGGTTTGGGAGAGTTGTAGGTGCTGTTTCAGACCTGCAACTCATAATTGCATGTCATAGAAGGAGACCGCGATTGGGTTGTGAAACAAGGGTTTTTCTGTGTCGTCGGATCGAAAACCCTAATTTCAACAAAATTTATCTTTTCGGTTCACTTTTAAATCCAGCAAAAAATACAAACTTTGTATAGCGGTATGTCGGAGGTCGGATTCGCACTCGGGTGAGAGAACACAATATCCGAACATCAATAGATAGAAAATGCTATAGAAAAGATGGAGAGATGGGTCATGCATTCAAACATTTTTTTTTATTTTGTAGATTTTGAAACTAACCATCACTATAATGCAAAATAAAACATAACCATGTTGAAAATGAACTTTATTCAATCAACTAGAGACCAATTACAAACTTTAATCAAAATTATTCACAAAAAAACAAATAACAAACCTAGACAAACTAGAAAGTGATTAAAGAGAGGTAAGGGATAGAGAGAAAATATTTCTAGAGAAAGAAAGAAGAAGAAGTGAGAGAAAGAGACGAAGTTACCCTTTCAACTTACCATGGATGATCGACCAAAGATGAGGATGGTTGAGATGGTTGTGATCTGCTGGTCTGGAAAAGTAGCAGGCAATGGTGGATGTAGGTTGGAAATGGTGGCTTCGTGGAAGAGCAACAAAGTGGAAGAGACGTTGCTGACTGTTATAGCAGCCAATAGAGAAGAAAATGACCTGTGGACAGTGGTTCAGGGGAGTGCAACACCGATTGGAGCCACAAGTTGCAGGCTGAGGTGTAGCAAGTGGAGACCAAGTTGCTGCCCAAATGTTTAACTGGTGAGATAGCCAGTTGTAGCAGAGGTTGGGTTGCTGGTAGAGCCTATAAGGATGAGTTGTTGGTGGTAGTGGTGATCTTGGATCACTGCATGTGTAGAGTTCTTGCCGGCATTCAATGGAGATTGAAAGTTGCAGGCTATAATGGAGAGGAGGATTCAGTCCGTTGTTGGAGAGGGAGATGCTGGCTGGAGTTGCAGGCTTTGCAAGTGGACGGCGACACTTGGAGGAGCAGATCGCGGCTGATGATGGAAGCTTCAAGAATGGAGGACGTGCAGCAGAGGTTCATGGCTTGGAGAAACCGTGAAGAAGCAATGGTCTACTCCTTCCTTCTTCTTTTCTCTTTGGTTTTTCTGATTTCCTTTTTTTTTGTGAGAAGATGAAAGGGGAGAGGATGGTGAAGAGGTGAGGATGGCTAGGCTTGTAGAGATGAAAGTTTAGGGTTTCTTTTCTTTGGAGAAAACATTGGAGATTGATATTGCAAGAATGGATTCCGGTTTTGGGTTGTGAATGCAGATGTTCCTTTTTAGAAAATGTGGTGAGCAAAGAATGCCAGAATGGGAGAGACTCAACATGGAAGAGAGGAGCCTATATATGGTTGCCCAAATCAGCAAGTTAATAGGGACGTGGGGCCCTTCTAAGAAGAGAGATCTTCTCCCTTTAATGCTTAGATTCCACATTTCTCTCTTTTTATGGGGATTGACTTATAAGTTTCCCATGTTGAGAAGAAATTCTCCAATGTCCTTGCCACATCAGCCTCTGAGTAAGCATATTAATACCTCTTTTAAAGGTGAGATTCTCCTCCAATAGATCACAACCGTTCATTTGTAAAAACATTCCGTACCCAAAAATGGCAAAAAACCTTTTTCAAAAAGATGCTATTTTAAAATCAAATGTAGATTTTTTTCTTTTTGATTTTCAAAAATTTTCCAAAACTTGGTTCGCCTTTTTTAAAGAACCTTTCTATTTGTTTTGTAAAAACAAGTCTCTCCTTAATATGGGTCATCCATCTCTGTAATACCCTGAACTTTTGTTCATGGATTTTTGAGTAAATTGATATTCGCTCAAAAGTACTTATTTTAAGCAATTATCCTTTTAGCGTTATTGCATTCTCCTACGTAAAATACTCTATTTACCTACTTTTCTACGTAAGAGTCTCTTCTGTTGCGTAGAACACACTTTTCTGGACGAAATGGTATATTTGCATGCATTAAACACATTTTCGGAAGTCTAAATATTAAGCCGTTCTGATAAAGTCTCATTACGCGCTTCTTCTGTCGCAGGAAACCCCGATGGGACGGTTCTCGAGACTTGTGGGCCCAAATCGATCATGAAAGCCCATTATCAAAGTTTAACAAGCCCACATGCTATGACTAGAAGATATGGGACAAATATGGGCTGAATAAGAGGACCAAAAAGCCAGCCCAAAGAACGAAGAGAGTAGGAGAGCCAATGACCAAGAGATGGACCAAAGCATTTAAAGCCACATGAGTCAGCAAAGAATGATGGTCGACTCTACTGGAGAAGCGTGAGGATGGTCACAGTGAAGACCAGGGTTCCAGACCCTCCGCCAGTGCTTTTCTCTCTATTTTCTGATACTTTCTCTCTCATTTCTCCTTATTCTCTCTCTCTCTTCATCTCTCGGTCCTCGAATCTACTGACCTAACCCCAGAACTCCTGCCCATCGGCTCTATCTCATCTCCCTTAGCTTTCTGACCGTTGGATCTTCCATCGGACTGTTGGATCTTCAATCGGACCGTTGGATCTCTCTAGATCCGTCGATCTACCAATCTGAGTCCCAATCAAGTCACCATCCATCCGATCGCCATTAGATTGTCTGTCACATCATCTTGTGAGACGATGGACATCATCAATCCATGAGGGCCAATAGCCGGGCCCATCTTCATCGACCCGCTGTCCGACCAGTTAGTGGACCCCGCGAATTTCAAAATAATTTTAATTAAATGGGGGGTCCACTAATTGGGGAGATTCCCCATAGAAAAGTAGGTTTTTACTTAAAAAAAAAAAAAAAAAAAAAAATTATTTTTCTTATTTTTTTTATTTTCAAAAATCCCCTATTTCCATTAAAGGAAATAGGGAAGCTTTAAAAGGAGAAGGATAGGGGTTCGTTCGAACCCTAATCCCCCTCCAATCTCCTCCTCTCCTTCCCCCTATCCTTTCCCTTCTTCCCCGCGACTTCTTTCTCCTCTTCTTCCTCCTTTCTTCTTCGTCTTCTTCCCCATCCTTCGCCGGAGTTGCAGGTTTGCAACTCCGGCCGTTCCTCCTCCTCTTCTTCTTCTTCTTCTTCTTCTTCTTCTTCTTCTTCTTCTTCTTCTTCTTCTTCCTCTTCATCTGTTCCCCTTGCTGCTGCGTGCAGCACCATTTCCTCCGCCTGCAACCACCGTCTTCTTCATCTCTATAACCGGAGTTGCAGCCTGCAACTCCGGCCAGCAACCTCCATCTCTCTTCCATCTCCACTGCTCGCCTCTTCCTCTTCTTTCTCCTCTCATCGCTCCTGTCCGCCATTAGCGCCACTGCCTGTTGGCACCATTCCCTGGCGTACCACCACATCCAGAACCGCCGTTAGCGTACTCCAGCACCACCTCATTCCAGTGATCTCTGATCTCCACTTCTTCTTGCACGCCTCCATCACCATCTCACCTTCTTGGTTTCACCTCTCCTTTCTCTCCTTGCTGCCGCCCTCCGATCTACCGCCTCTTGCAACTCCGGCTTGCAACACTATCACCAACGTCTTCTTCCCCTGGTTCTTATTCTCTTCCTTCTCCTTTACGATCTGCCATTCACCACCGCCTGGCACCTCACAAAACGACCGCCTGCCGCTGCAACCAGTCCATCCTTTTCAAGGAAAGGTTGCTGGTAGCAACCCAGCACCACCAGCAACATACCACGCCGCCCTCACATCTGCTCCTCTTCCCTTGGCCCCACTCATGGCTGCTACCTAGAGGTTGCCGCCTGCAACTGTTAGAGCCATGCAACAAGCATCACCAGCAAGCAACCCATGGTTGCTGCCATTGTAGACACGTCTTCAACACCTGCAACTCAAGGTTCCACCGCTGCAAGTAAGCAACGAACAGCAAGCATCATCTCCATCTCCCCTCCCTTTGGCTGTGCTCCTCACGGTCTAGTCATCGTCTTGTTGGGCAGGCCGTACACCTTCAAGCCACACCAGCCTCCCCACCTACTGGATCTTCTATCCCCTATGCCTCCATGCTGCTACCTACACCAAAACCTGCAAGTCTGAGTTGCAGATCCGCCTCTAAGCACCAACAGCACCGCCTGTAGCATCCAACACTTCCACCGGCCACAGCCATGGCTCGAACATCTTAAACAGGTTGGCCCTTCATCCATAGCCCGTTCGCCACCTCTCTTTGGCCACTACCATCTCGGCCACCCACGAGTTCATCACCACGTAGATCACTCCTCGCAGCCAACCTCTTCTAAGGCCATGCTCTCCATCATCATCCTTGGTAAGTGATGAGTTATCTTTCTCTCTCCCCTTCTTTAGACTCTTTTTCTATCTTCTCTCTCTAGGAATACTCCCTCACTTCATTTTCTCTCTCTAACTCTCTCTAGAATTTTCTTCCTTAAAATTACTTTTTTGTTTATCTTATTGTATGTTATTTTCGATTCAAGCATTGTAATAAACATTTGATCACTGAATGATGAAGTTTGTTTTTATCTATTATTTCTTGTGATGGTCGGTCAGTTTTTGTTCTTATTCGCACTAATCCGACTAATCCCGAGTGCGGATCAACATCCGACACGAATCCCTATACAAAAGTTCATATTTTACAGGTTAAAAGTTTCGGATAATTACAAATGTGTTGATTCTAGGGTTTCCGTAACCAACGCCGCGGAAAAAAAACCTACTTTTATAAATTAATTATAAAAAGTTGAATTTGACTCAATTTTTTTTCTACAATTTATTTTTAATGATAATTAATTATATTTCTATTGTGGATTATGAGTGGCATAGTCGTAATAAATAATTAATGAGTTATACTTGTTGGGTGGGCCCGTATGGCCAATTTATAGGCCTTTTGGGCTTAATAATAATCTTAAATGAAGCCTACTTGGGCTTCGTTTGGGATTACGGTTTGCTGAAAATAAGTATTTATCAAAAAGCACCTTTTGTAAATAACTTAATTTAAGTCATTTTGGGTGTTTGGCTCATCCCGTTAGAAATGTGCTTATTTTAAGAAAAAATACTATTACGGCGTTTGGTTATGTAATCAAAAAAAGTTTTATTTTTTGTGGAATAACTTGTCAAATGACTTTTGTGCCCTTAAATAGTGAAGTAGATTCTTATTTTTTTCGCCCTAAACTCTTCACCTATATGACCCCGTCACCTTGAAATTTCAAATCAAATCTTCTTTCATGGAAGACTAACAGGCAACAAAATCGAGTATAACTTTGTTGATAGTGCCAAGTAAAACATTTAGACAAGTATAACATCCATCTTATGCCTCCTATAGCCAACACATTAAGAATTTGAATATATGAAATTATTAATCTATTAGGATGCCAAGTAAAACTACTTGAAGGAATAAAACTTCTAGGGGTGGGTGGTGGGGCTGAACCAAAAAAGTGTGTTGAGGTGCTTAACATTCAGCAAGTGGATAAAGTAGACATGCATGACTATCCAACAAAGTGTCTCATAAGTAACCGTCAACAGCATGGATCGATGGTATGGTGTGAGTTTGGGTTTGGGTGTAGGTGGGGGCCTATAGGTATATCATGATGTGGTATTTTTTTAAAAGCACAAGTATATTTGCGTTACTATAGAAATTTGGGTAATGTTGGCCCTTTTTGGAAGCTGAAATTCTAGATCCTCAAAAGCCCTTTGTTAAAACTTTTGTCACAATGAGTTGTGACCGAAGCCGTGACCGAAGCCGGTCACAACCCACAATACGAGCCACGTGGCACATTATTAGAAGGCGCCGATCGTACGGATGTTTGGCTAGTCCCTCAGTGGACCTGCAAACCAAAAATCAGCCTAATCAGTGATTTTCAAGCGTTGGATTGAAGTTATTTTCATGGGTTGATTTTAATCGTAGAAATTTGAGCATTAGAGCGTCTTTAGGTGCATAGATCCAAAGGTTATAAATCACTAATCATGCTGATTTTTGGTTTGCAGGTTCACCGAGGGACTGGCCAAACATCCATATGGTCAGCACCCTCTAATATTGTGCCACGTGGCTCGTATTGAGGGTTGTGACCAGCTTCGGTCACAACCTGTTGTGACAGAAGTTTTACTCTTCTTCTATGACAGAACTTGAAAACAAAAGAAACCAATCAGAGAGAGAGAGAGAGAGGTCTGTGGAGTTTGTTTTGATTTCGGTAAAGAATTTCAGAAATCAAAATGGCCAAGCGGAGCTCTCGAACACTTTGAAGAACTTGAAGCTGAGAAAGCAAAACAGAGCTACATTGAATCAACATGGGTCTTCCCCCCCCCCCCCCTTTTTTTCTACTCTTCAAATTTACGAACTACCAAATTGAGATTTAGTCCTGTATTTCCTTGAACTCAATTGGGTATTCATTCTTATTTCAGTTCATGCAAAGGGCATCTCAGAAGGAGGAGAAGGACAAGAAAGAAGAAAAGGTCAAACCCGAATGAAACTTCGCTTGGCCAAATACCCATAATAGAAATGGTATCCTTTCTTCTATTTTCCTTTTAAAATCATTTCATGTTTTTGCATGTTTCCTGTTCAACATTTTTGTTGGATGTTAGTTGTGATGTGTTTATTGTTCCCCATAAGAAACATGTTAGAATATTTTTTTCTCTCATATTTTCTTCCAATAAAATCGAAGGGTCCCGAATAACAAGTGAAGGAAGATGCATGTGATTTTTGTTTACCGTAGAGAGCTTGGGGAGTGGCGACAGGAGAGACACGACGACCAGAGAGAGCTCACTGATATTCGCTTAAAAGTGCGTATTTTCCACTGTTATCTTCTAAGCGTTTTTACACTCTCCTACGTTAAAATGCTCTATTTATCTACTTTTCTACGTAAGAGTCTCTTCTGTTGCGTAGAACATACTTTTCTGGACGAAATGGTATATTTGCATGCATTAAACACATTTTCGAAAGTCTAGACATTGAGTCGTTCTGATAAAGTCTCATTACGTGCTTCTTCTGTCGCAGGAAACCCCGATGGGACAATTCTCGAGACTTGCGAGCCCACATCGATCAGGAAAGCCCATTATCAAAGCTTAAAGAGCCCACATGCTATGACTAGAAAATATGGGCCAAATATGGGCTGAATAAGAGGACCAAAAAGCCAGCCCAAAGAACGAAGAGAGCAGGTGAGCCAATGACCAAGAGACGGACCAAAGCGTTTAAAGCCACATGAGTCAGCAAGGAATGATAGTCTACTCGACTGGAGAAGCGTGAGGATGGTCACAATAAAGACCAGGGTTCCAGACCCTCTGCCAATACTTTTATCTCAATTTTCTGATATTTTCTCTCTCATCTCTCCTTATTCTTTCTCTCTTCATCTCTCGGTCCTCGAATCTACTGACCTAACCCCAGAACTCCTGCCCATTGGCTCTGTCTCATCTCCCTTAGCTTTCTGACCGTTGGATCTTCCACCGGACCATTAGATCTCTCTTGATCCGTCGATCTACCAATCTGGGTCCCAATCAAGTCACCATCCATCCGATCGCCATCAGATTGTCTGTCACATCATCTTGTGAGATGATGGACATCATCAATCCATGCGGGCCAGTAGCCGTGCCCATCATCATCGACCCGCTGTCCGACCATTTAGTGGACCCCGTGAATTTCAAAATAATTTAAATTAAATTTTAAAAAATGGGGGGTCCACTAAATGGGGAAATTCCCCAAAGAAAAATCCCCTATTTCCATTAAAGGAAATAGGGAAGCTTTAAAAGGGGAGAAGAGAGGGTTCGAAACCCTAATCTCCAAACCCCTCTCCTCTTCTCTTTCCCCCCACGTTTTCCCCTTCTTCTTTCTCCTCCTCTTCTTCCGCTTTTCTTCTTCTTTTCTTCTTCTTTTTCATCTTCTCAAGATTTTGCCGGAGTTGCAGGTCTGCAACTCCGGCCTGCTGTAACAATCCGCCACCGAAACTGGTTCTGCCTCCTTGTGCTCTCCGCTGGTGCGCCACCCCTTCACCAACGTGCTGGATGTGGGGATCTTCCTCAGACCACCCATCTCCACCACGATCTACCCCTCTCCTTGGGCAGCAACCCAACGCCTCCGCCTGCAGCACTTGCAGCACCACCGCCTTCTTCATCTTCCCCATTGTTCTTCCCAGAGTTGCAGACCTGCAACTCCAGTAACATCTTCCACTCTTCCGCCAGAAGCTTCGCCCCTGCTGCTGTGCACTCCACGCACTACTTCTCCACAACAACAGCGCCCCTACTCCATTCTCCACCACTTTAACGGTGCAGCAGCATCTCCACCACCTTCTTCACGCTGTCCACCACCGCTTGCATATTCTTCGCCCGCCAGCGCCACTACCAACAGCACCTCTTGCGCCCTTCCCTTGCGACTGCAACACCCCCAGCAACTCGGCTTGAGCACCTCCTTCCACGACTTCAACCAGCATCACCGTCTGGTTCCTCTTCTCCAACCCTAGCCAACACAGGTCTGGTCCTAGTGCCTGTCCATGGTCTGCTGAACGCACTCAAAAAAACTCCTCCCATGATCTCGTCACTACCACAACACACCGGCCAGGTTTCCTTCACCCTCACGTGTGCACCCCTCCTCCAAAGGTCTACACGTGCTCCTCGTCTCCTCAAACTTGTTGCCCATCTTCCTGTCTACACCACCAGCATGCACTTTCCATCATCAGGAACCACGCTTGATGCTTCAAGGTTCCAAGCTTGACGTGGAAAGCTTGCTGTCACCAAGACCACCAGCATGCCCCTTCAGCAAAAACGCAGCCTACTCCATCTCATGGCTGGTCACAAACTCCTCAAAGCCTTACTGCCCTCACAATGGCACATCCTCTCCTCACATCGGTGGCCAGCAAGTTCATCTCCTCCAAAGCGGTTGTCAATCTCCATTCACAGCCCCTCAACATGCTCATCTTTCCTTGGGAGCACCTGGTTGAGCACCACTTTTCCACCGTATGCAACACCAGGCCAGCCAATATCATGCACTCATGTTCGACCATCTTTAAGTCCGATGGCCTCTTCCCATTAGTCGATCATCTTTTTCATCACTGGCCGATCCATCCGTTGGTAAGAATTGCAAGGTAACATTCTTTCTCTCTCATCTTCACTTTCTCTCTCTACCTTTGATCTCTTCTTCCTTTCTCTCTCCTCTTTACTTTCTCTCTAGACTCTCTCTTTAGAATCCCCAGGCTGATCGCCTTTTTGCACCGCCGACTCCGTTCGGTGAATGCAAGAGGGTGAGTTTTTCTCTCACCTCTACCTTGTCGGCCAGTAAACGACAGAGGTGTGAAAAATCTCTCTCTACCTTCTTCCTCTCTCTCTAAAAGTTCTCTTTACATGCTTTCTTACATGCTTTCTAGAATATATTTACTGCTTTATTTATTTCTGTCATTTATTTCATGTAAGCAACAGTTTAATTAATGCAATTTGGGTTCGATGATTTTAGTCTTCTCTGGATCTTATTTGGATGTGTTTTAAATCGACTCGCCCTTCTCATCTCTTCCATCATCCTTCCACGTTTCTCTTGTATATTATCTATCATTTTATGTTCTTATTCGCGCTAATCCGACTAATCCCGAGTGCGGATCGACATCTGACACAAGCCACTGTGCAAAATTGCTCATTTTAAAGGTTAAAAGTTTCGGATCAATTAAAAATGTATTGAAGTTAGGGTTTCCGTAACCAACGACGCGGAAAAATCCTACTTTCACTCACGATGGGAGAGGTGCAGAGGCAGCTACGGGAGAAAGCAAAGGGGAGAGAGCAAAGAGACGGTTTAGGTTTTTGTTTTTGTTTTTATTATTGAAGACAAGGCTTTCTCGTCATTTTGAAATGTTGATAAGGACAAACAGGGAAACAAAAGCTAAGTGACTAGCTGAGCGCAAACGCAAAATGCAAAAGCCATTCTAAAACGGCTTCTAAGTTTTGTCTTTTTTTAGCTTATAAAGGTTATAAAAGGCTGCTTTTTTGTTTCAGCCAAATGTTCCAAAACTACTTATAGCGGTCTGAAAGTGCTATAAGCTAGTTTATTGCATTTAGACCGCACTCCCAAACACAGCCTTGATACCCATAGGTCTTAGGTCTATTTTTAGCCCATATCCATCTTAAAATAAGCCTTTTAGTGAGTTATAAAATTCAACCATTTTATAGTGACGAAAATAACTTAAAATTAGAAACCCTACTTCTTAAACCTATTTAATAAAGTATTGGGAGCTTGTGAACTCTTACAAACCCTAAACCATTACTCCAATATTTTTCTCATCTTTCTCTCCCTCTTCTTATATTGAAGCACCTCCATTAAAGAAGAACCTTCGAAGCCCTAGAAACACTATAGCGTGTTATCATTTGACATCATCTATTGAGACAAAAATATTGATGAGACTCCGAAGCATAACATACTAGAAGAATGACTTCATCCGACAACAATCAAAAAAATATACTACATAGTTTCATCTCTCTCGAATCTAAGAGAAAGTAATAACAAATAAGTACACTCTTATATGATTTTTCAATTAATTAATTTGGGTTATACTCTTTGTATGCGTATTGCACTCGAATGTATTGAAATTTTGGAGATCTAGTGAATGATTGGATATTGAATTGCATACATTTTTGAAGTGTGGGATTAATCCCAATGGCTGAAAATTTTTAAGCAAGAAAGGCCTAGAGCCTTTGGGTGCAAAGTCCTAAACCCCTGCAGAAGAGTTCTTGGTTGAACTACTCCCGATGTGGGAAAGAAAAGGAGACCCATCATCACGCCCCGGATCCGAGCACGCAAATCGAACCCGAATGCCTATGGATCAGCCCATTTACCCAAAATCCAGGGTGTGAAAAAAATAAAATGCTCAAAAAAATAAAATAAAGAAAACATCAAGAATCACTATCGTGATTTATAAAGAATGGTTCAACTCCAGTAGTCAAATAATGCAGAAGTGTATAAGCTATTACGGTGAATAACCAAAGTCAAAATCAAAGTCAAACTTTTAATTTTGGTCAATATCACTAATTAGGATCTCTATAATTACCTAAAATTTATATCAAACATCTTTTGTAAAACCACTTAAGCAAAAACGCCCATTGAAGATAGTTTTGAAACTTAAGTTTCGTGGTTCAAAGAAAAATGGTCAACTTTTGGTCAAAATTCAAAATATGTCAAAAAATTATTTTCTTGGAGGGTTTTATTCTAAAAATCATAAGGTACAACTTTAACAAAGGAACTTTGGCTAAAAATGACATTTACAAATTTTTTGAGTCAGTTCTCCACTCTCAATTCAGCCATAACGGTAACCGTCAAAAATAGGTAAAAAGTAAGATTTTCCATTTGTATTAATTTTTATGATTTTGATCAGAATCCAAATCAAGTAAATAAAATATGGGTTTTTATCTACTCAAAATAAACTAAATTTACATGTAATAAAATCCTATGGTCCTATTTTATAACTTAGGAAAACATTTACACAAAGGTTTATAAAATTAGATATTTTACAGTCAGGTAGTTCTGACCTTCTCTTAGTAAAATGGCTCTACAGGATATGTCCTATCGAATCTATTAACCCACTATATATGGATGGAAATGTAACTTAAAAACCTATAACCTTTGCATTTTTTCCTTGACCAGATTCGGATATCTAATAAGAACTAAAGCTGCTTAAAATCAAAATAAGAGTGCTGATTCTACAAAATCAGCACAAAAATTTTGAGATTTGTGCCAAACTGCACCCACTTACATAACTCTTAAAATCATAAAATAATTCAGTCAAATATTACATTGAATTATGGTTCTAACCTCTTTAGAATCATACTAAAATATTATCGCATGAATCTTTTATGAATATTTCCGCATAAGACATCGAAAAACCCAACATGTTAAAAATAAAAATAAAGTGATCAATTCAAACTATTGATGGTCCCCCCGACCCCAACCATGTTAAAAATTCATTATTACATCATTAAAATCTTTAAATCATTTAAGCATTAAAATCTCTTCTTCAATTCCTATACCATCCATAGACTCAATCTCATCCAAAGTATCCTCCTCACCGAGATCAACAAAATCTGAAATGTTTCGGTTTAATACCGTGAGCGAAAGCCCAGTAAAGTACAACGAGTACACAAAACAATGAAGATAATCCAATCATAATTACTTTAACATGTTAATCAACATATTAACCCAAAATCAAGAAGATCAAACCATCCAAAATAATCAATCATGATGATGATATTAAATGCACTATATTCCTCATTCATTCACACCAAGAATAACAAATTCTCATCAAGGGCAACAATTTCCCACCAAGGGTAATGAATTCCCACCAAGGGCAACGATTTCCCACCAAGGGTAACGAATTTTCACCATAGGCTACGATTTTCTACCATGGGCAACAATTCCCACAATAAATATAAAAAAACCCATGAATTTATGATGCTTACCCATATATGATTAACAAATAAGATTAAAATCTCAAAAGAATACACCAAAAACACCATATAATCATTAACAAGACTATAGTAATTGACAAATATATTCAATATTGTAGAGTGTACTTACTTGTTATTACTTTCTCTTAGATTCGAGAGAGATGAGAATGTGTAGTGTATTTCTTTGATTGTTGTCGATGAAGTCATTCTTCTAGTATGTTATGCTTCGGGGTCTCATCAATATTTTTGTCTCAATGAATGATGTCAAATGGTGACACGCTATGGTGTTTCTAGGGCTTCGAAGGTTCTTCAAGTTCTTTAATGGAGGTGCTTCAATAGAAAAAGAGGGAGAGAAAGATGAGAGAAATATTAGAGTAATGATTTAAGATTTTTAAGAGTTCACAAGCTCCCAATGCTTTATTAAATAGGTTTAGGAAAGTAGGATTTTTAATTTTAAGCGATTTGCGTCACTTTAAAATGGGTGAATTTTATAACCCACTAAAAGACTTACTTTAAGATGGATATGGGCTAAAAATGGGCCTAAGGCCTATGGGTATCATGTAAGCTTCATTTAAGATTATTATTAAGCCCAAAAGGCCTCTAAATTGGCCTTACGAGGCCACCCAACAAGTATAATTCATTAATTATTTATTACAACTATGTGACTCATAGACCACAATAGTAATATAGTTAATTATCATTGAAAATAAATTGTTGAAAAAGAAATTAAGGAGTCAAATTAAACTTTTTATAATTAATTTACTCAAAAAAACATTAAGAAAAGTTCGGGGTATTACAACCTACCCCCTTACAAGAATTTCGTCCTCGAAATTTAAAATATATTAAAATTTTTTTTTCTAATCCATCACTTCAGAATAGTCGAGAAATCATTAAAGTCAAGCTTAGTTAGAGCGGTCGACAAAATTTTATAGTGAAACCTAATCAAATTGGTCAACTTAATTAACATAGTAAACTTAGTCAAATTGGTTATCTACATTAATCTAGTCCAACCTAGTTAAGCTAATCAATATAGTCAACATCAATTAAATTGGTAAACTTAGTCAATATATTCGACCTAGTCAACTGGTAAATCTAGTCAATATGTCTTCCAATCACACTAATAAAGTAATTCAATTGACCAACTAGTTAGAATAGTAAGGCTTCTAAATCATATTATTTTTTTTTACATCATGTGCATATATTTGTGACTATTAAAACATTACTTAAGCTAATTTTTTTTAATTAGGTGTGAAAATTAAAAATTTTAATTTTTAATATGATTAAGTTATTAATCCGAATATATCAGAGTTCAACGTAGCCATCACACAGTTCTCTATTAGTAAATTTTGATTTTAAGGTTCATAAATAATTATATATAATTCAAATAAGCATAGACCAATTACACACAAATCCCTAGGTGTCTGAAGCCTATGCTCTGATACCATTCTGTCACTCTCCGGATCCGGGCACCCAAATCAAACCCGAATGCCTATGGATCAGCCCATCCAAGATCCAGGGTGTTAAAAAATAAAATACTCAAAAAATAAAATAAAGAAAATATCAAGAATCATTATCGTGATTTATAAAGTATGGTTAAATTCTAGTAGTCAAATAATGCGGAAGCGTATAAGTTATTACGGTGGAATAACCAAAGTCAAAATCAAAGTCAAACTTTTAATTTTGGTCAATATCACTAATTAGGATCTCTATAATTACCTAAAATTTATATCAAACATCTTTTGTAAAAATACTTAAGTAAAAACGCCCATTGAAGATAGTTTTGAAACTTAATTTTCGCAGTTAAAAGAAAAATGGTCAACTTTTGGTCAAAATTCAAAATATGTCAAAAAATTATTTTCTTAGAGAGTTTTATTTTAAAAATTATAAGCTACAACTTTAACAAACGCACTTTGGCTAAAAATGACATTTACAAATTTTTGGAGTCAGTTCTTCACTCTCAATTCAGCCTTAACGGTAATCGTAAAAAATAGGTAAAAAGTAAGATTTTCCACTTATATTAATTTTTACGATTTTGACCGGAATCCAAATCAAGTAAATAAAATATGAGTTTTTATCTACTCAAAATAAACTAAATTTACATGTAATAAAATCCTGTGGTTCTATTTTACAACTTAGGAAAACATTTAGACAAAGGTTTGTAAAAATTAATTATTTTACAGTCAGATAGTTCTGACCTCCTCTTAGTAAAACAGCTCTACAGGATATGTCCTATCGAAAATATTGACCCACTATATATGGATGGAAAGGTAACTTAAAAACTTACAACTTTTGTATGTTTTTCTTGACCAAATTCAGTCATCTAATAGGTACTAAAGCTGCTTAAAGTCAGAATATGGGTGCTGATTCTGCAAAATTAGCATAGAAATTTTGAGATTTGTGCCAAACAGTACCCACTTATATAACTCTAAAATCATGAAATAATTCAGTCAAATATTAAATTGAATCATGGTTCTAACCTCTTTGAAATCATATTAAAATTTTATCGCATATATATTTTATGAATATTTCTGCGTAAGACGTCGGAAAATCCAACATGTTAAAAATAAAAATAAAGTAATCAATTCAAATCATTGATGGTCCCAACGACCCCAACCATGTTAAAAATTCAATATTACATTATTAAAACATTTAAATCATTTAAGTATTAAAATTTCTTCTTCAATTCCTATGCCATCCATCGACTCCGTCTTATCCAAAATATCCTCCTCACCGAGATCAACAAAATCTTAAATGTTTCGATGTAATACCGTAAGCGAAAGCCCATTAAAGTACAACGAGTACACAAGACAATGAAGATAATCTAATCATAATTACTTTAGCATGTTAATCAATATATTAACCCAAAATCAAGAAGATCAAACCATCCAAAATAACCAATCATGATGATGATAATAAATGCACTATATTCCTCATTCATTCACACCAAGAGTAACGAATTTCCACCAAGGCAACAATCTCCCACAAAGGGTAACGAAACGATTTCCCACCAAAGATAACGAATTCCCACTGAGGGCAACTATTTTCCACCAAGGGCAACAATTCTCATAATAAATGTAAAAAAATACATGAATTTATGATGCTTACCTATATATGATTAACAGTAAGATTAAAATCTCAAAAGAATACACCAAAAATATCATATAATCATTAACAAGATTATAGTAATTGACGAATATATTCAACATTGTAGAGTGTACTTACTTGTTATTACTTTATCATAGATTCGAGAGAGATGAGAATGTGTAGTATATTTCTTTGATTGTGGTCGATGAAGTCATTATTCTAGTATGTTTTGCTTTGGGGTCTCATTAATATTTTTGTCCTAATGGATGATGTCAAATAGAGGTGCTTCAATGGAGAAAGAGGGAGAGAATGATGAGAAAAATATTTGAGTAATGATTTAGGGTTTTTACGAGTTCACAAGCTTCCAATGCTTTATTAAATAGGTTTAGGAAAGTAGGGTTCCTAATTTTAAGTAATTTTCGTCACTTTAAAATGGGTGAATTTTATAACCCACTAAAAGGCTTATTTTAAGATGGATATGGGCTAAAAATGAGCCAAAGGTCTATGGGTATCAAGTAGGCTTCATTTAAGATTATTATTAAGCCCAAAAGGCCTCTATATTGGCCCTACGGGCCTACCCGACAAGTATAACTCATTAATTATATTTTATGACTATGTCACTCATAGACCACAATAGTAATATAGTTAATTATCATTGAAAATAAATTATAGAAAAAAAAATTAATGAGTCAAATTCAACTTTTTATAATTAATTTACTCAAAAAATAATGAACAAAAATTCAGGGTATTAGTCGACTAATAATTAAAGTTAAGCTTAGTTAGAGCGTTCGACAAAAATTTATAGTTAAACCCAATCAAATTGGTCAACTTAATTAACATAGTAATCCTAGTCCAATTGGTCATCTACATTAATCTAGTCCAACCTAATCAATCTAATTAATATAGTCAACATCAATTAAATTGGTAAACTTAGTCAATCTATTCGGCCTAGTCAACTGGTAAATCTAGTTAATATGTCTTCCAATCACACTAATCAAGCTATTCAATTGACCAACTAGTCAGAATAGTCAGGCTTCCAAATCATTTTTTTTTTACATCATGTGCATATATTTGTGACTATTAAAACATTGCTTAAGCTAATTTTTTTTAATTAGGTGTGAAAATTATAAATTTAAAATTTTTAATATGATTAAGTTAATAATCCAAACATATCAGAGTTCAACGGAGCCATCACACAGGTCTCTATTAGTAAATTTTGATTTTAAGGTTCATAAATAATTATATACAATTCAAATAAGCATAGACCCATTACACACAAATCCCTAGGTGTCTGAAGCTTATGCGCTGATACCATTCTGTCACGCCCCGGATCTGGGCACCCAAATTGAACCCGAATGCCTATGGATCAGCCCATTTACCCAAGATCCAGGGTGTGAAAAAAATAAAATGCTCAAAAAAATAAAATAAAGAAAACATCAAGAATTACTATCGTGATTTATAAAAAATGGTTAAACTTTAATAGTCAAATAATGCGGAAGCATATAAGCTATTACGGTGGAATAACTAAAGTCAAAATCTAAGTCGAATTTTTTATTTTGGTCAATA
The DNA here is from genome assembly GCA_035048495.1 of Euptelea pleiosperma. Lineage (NCBI taxonomy): Eukaryota > Viridiplantae > Streptophyta > Magnoliopsida > Ranunculales > Eupteleaceae > Euptelea > Euptelea pleiosperma. The sequence goes on along the minus strand of CM068544.1, from coordinate 12,429,805 downwards.
TCACTAATTATGATTTCTATAATTACCTAAAATTTATATCAAACATCTTTTGTAAAAACACTTAAGCAAAAACGCCCATTGAAGATAGTTTTGAAACTTGATTTTCGCGGTTAAAAGAAAAATGGTCAACTTTTGGTCAAAATTTAAAATATGTCAAAAAATTATTTTCTTGGAAGGTTTTATTCTAAAAATTATAAGATACAACTTTAAAAAATGCACTTTGGCTAAAAATAACATTTACAAATTTTTGGAGTTAGTTCTCTTCTCTAAATTCAGCCCTAATGGTAACCATCAAAAACAGGTAAAAAGTAAGATTTTCCACTTGTATTAATTTTATGGTTTTTTATCGGAATCCAAATCAAGTAAATAAAATATGAGTTTTTATCTACTCAAAATAAACTAAATTTACAGATAATAAAATCCTATGGTCCTATTTTACAACTTTGAGAAACATTTAGACAAAAGTTTGTAAAAATTAGATATTTTACAATCAGGTAGTTCTGACCTCCTCTTAGTAAAAAGGCTCTACAGGATATGTCCTATCAAATTTGTTGACTCACTATATATGGATGGAAAGGCAACTTAAAAACTACAACTTCTGTACTTTTTCTTGACCAGATTCGGTCATCTAATAGGTGCTAAAGCTGCTTAAAGTCAGAATAAGGGTGTTGATTCTGCAAAATCAACACAGAAATTTTGAGCTTTTTGCCAAACCGTACCCACTTATATAATTCCTAAAATCCCAAAATAATTCAGTCAAATATTACATTGAATCATGGTTCTAACCTCTTTAGAATCATATTAAAATATTATCGCATGAATATTTTATAAATATTTCCGCGTAAGATGTTGAAAAACCCAATATGTTAAAAATAACAATAAAGTGATCAATTAAAACCATTGATGGTCCCAACGACCCCAACCATGTTAAAAACCTTTAAATCATTTAAGCATTAAAATCTCTTCTTCAATTTCTACGCCATCCATCGACTTTGTCTCATCTAAATTATCCTCCTCACCGAGATCAACAAAATCTGAAATAATTTGGTGTAATACCGTGAGCGAAAGCCCAGTAAAGTACAACGAGTACACAAGAGAATGAAGATAATCCAATCATAATTAGCATGTTAATCAATATATTAACTCAAAATCAAAAAGATCAAGCCGTCTAAAATAATCAATTATGATGATGATATTAAATGCACTATATTCTTCATTCATTCATACCAAAAGTAACGAATTCCCACTAAGGGCAACAATTTCTCACAAAGGGTAAGGAATTCCCACCAAGGGCAACGATTTCCCACCAAGGGTAATGAATTCCCACCAAGGGCAATTATTTTCCACCAAGGGCTACGATTTTCCACCAAAGGCAATAATTCTTACAATAAATGTAAAAAAAACTCATGAATTTATGATGCTTACCCATATATGATTAACAAATAAGATTAAAATCTCAAAAGAATACATCAAAAATATCATATAATTATTAACAAGACTATAGTAATTGACGAATATATTCAACATTATAGAGTGTACTTACTTGTTATTACTTTCTTTTAGATTCGAGAGATATTAGAATGTGTAGTATATTTCTTTGCTTATTGTCGATGAAGCCATTATTCTAGTATATTATGCTTCGAGGTTTCATCAATATTTTTGTCTCAATGGATGATGTCAAATGGTGACACGCTATATGTTATAGGGCTTCGAAGGTTCTTCAAGTTCTTTAATGGAGGTGCTTCAATGGAAAAAGAGGGAGAAAAAGATGAGAGAAATATTGAAGTAATGATTTAGGGTTTTTAAGAGTTCAAAAGCTCTCAATGCTTTATTAAATAGGTTTAGGAAAGTTGGGTTTCTAATTTTAAGTGATTTTCGTCACTTTAAAATGGGTAAATTTTATAACCCACTAAAAGGCTTATTTTAAGATGGATATGGGTTAAAAATGGGCCTAAGGCCTATGGGTATCAAGTTGGTTTTATTTAAGATTATTATTAAGCCCAAAAGGCCTCTAAATTGGCCCTATGGGCCCACCCAACAAGTATAACTCATTAATTATTTATTACGACTATGTCACTCATAGACTACAATATTAATATAGTTAATTATCATTGAAAATAAATTATAGAAAAAGAAATTATGGAGTCAAATTCAACTTTTTATAATTAATTTACTAAAAAAATTATGAACAAAAGTCCAGGGTATTACATCAATGGTGGGTTATTGGTTGCATGTACATATTGATTTTGGATCGTAGTTTATTTTGAAATACTTGTTATTCTTGTTCCATAGTAATATTCTGCATATGAACTATTGATTGATAGAACTATCATAGATATGATGTAGTGATTAAATCTTATTGTGCTTTCATAAGCTCACGATTCAACTGATAATATTTTTCAAATTATTTGGGGATAGAAGAAATGATGGACTAAAAGGCGGTGTACCAAAGAATATTGAAGTGTTCATTGAAGACACAGTTTTATTTATTTATTTTGGTTTTATAATTGTAATAACTTGAATCTTAATTTTATTGGTCTATTTTGAATCTGAATTGATTGATTTAGTACTTTTATTTTATTATTTGCATTTTAATAAAATATATAATCTTACCCAAATGTAGTGTTTCTGCCATAAATCGAATTATATTTTTTTTCAACAAAACTCGAAAGGGCCAATTGAGAGTGAAAATTTGTTAAAATAAAATAATAAATGGTATTTTTGGACAAAATGCCTTCACAAAAGATGCTTAAAATGATTTTTTAATAGTCGAGAATTAATAAAATAAATTTTTAATGAAATTATATTTTTTGAAAAATTTTACGCCTATCCGCTAAAATTCTGAAAAGTTAATTCAGAAAGCCTATCAAATAGAAGTTTTAGGCAAAACATCTTTACAAAAGATTTTTATTTTAATCTATTATGAATTATGGTCATTTTTAAAATTATTTCAGAGCATTTTTTATTTTTATCACCTTGGGTCTTGGGTAAACGAATCATTTTTCAGGCATTCGGGTAGGATCTGGGTGCCCGAGTCCTGGGCGTGACAATCTTTGTTGGGATCATGATCATCTTGGTCAATATTGTGACCGTAGGATCTATAAAAAGATGACCGTATGACTTGAGATGGTAGGTGATGATAGGATGGATTATCTACTAGCGATCAGACAGTAGACTAGGATGGCGATGATTGGATGGATTGTTGGACGGTGGAGATCGGCCAAGGTAGGCCGTAGGATTGAATGATTGCGAAGGTAGAGAGGATCGGATGATTTAGATTTGAGAGTAAAGAGAGAATGCGGGTTTAGAGAGAGGAGAGAGGAATTATTACAAAAATAAAGAGAAAATACTAACAGAGGGTCTTGAATCCTAGTCTTTGACTTGGTTTTCTGCGAGCTTTACCAGCTAGACAAGTCTACTTCTGGTGTTAGTTGATTGAGCTTTAATCTCCTTAGTCTCTTCTCGGGGCGCTTGGCTCTCCTTCTCTCATGATCTTCTCTCAGGCTTTTTCGACTCTCTGGCTATCCCAATATTTGGCATGTATCTTCTTATCCGGAGCCTATTGGAGCATGAACTTTGGTCCTAGACTCTAGCAGTTGGTTGTGGGCCCACATTCCATCGAAATTGTCCACTCGGGTTTCCTGTGATAGAAAATGCACATAATGAGGCTTAATCAAGACAACTTTGCATGTAGACCTCTAAAAATGTGTTTAATTCATGCAAAAGGTCAATTTTTATCTAAAAGGTGTGTTCTAAGCAATGGAAGAAACTCTTACGTAGAATTATTGACGAAAATCAAAATTTTACGTAGGAGAGTGTGATACTACTAAATGGATAATGGCTTAAAATAAGCACTTTTGAGTGAATAATATCAGGTTTTGCTGCTGGTGTTGTGCGAGATGGAAGTAGTTGTTGATAGAGAAGATGAACCAGGGAGTTGAAGGATGTTTGCTGGAGTTGTTGTTGGCTAGCAACTTGAGGGTTGTTGGTTAGGAGATCGTGAAGGCTAGGAATGCACCAGCAAGTGGGGATTTGGCAAAGTGATTGGTGCACCTACAATTCTAGAAGGTGGTGTTGCTGTGGTAGTGGCATGGTGGCTCTAATGGGAGCCACCGATTGTGCCATCCAACGTAAGAGAGCCTCATCGAGAGAGAAAGAAGATGGTTTCTTCTTTTAGAGAGAAAAATTAGAGATCCGTGGGAGAGGGGAGTTAGTTGTTAGGGGAGGAGGAATGGATGGCTAGGATTAGAATTGGTGAGGTGAGAGATGAGAGAAACGTGGGAGAGGAGAGAGTCTCACGGTTTAAGAAACCGTGGGATTTTCTTTTATTTTATTGTTATATTTTTTTTATTCTTTTATTCTTTTTTATGTTTTGGGTTAGAGTGGGGGTGTGGGCACGGACTATAGGTTCATGGGCCTCATTTGAGTGAAGGCCATGGACATTGTGGGTGAAGGCCGTGGGCCTTGTAAACTGTTTAGCCACAAACGTTGGGCCATGGATATTGAGTGTGAGATGGAGGAATAGGATCGAGTTAGGGTTAGGGTGAGAAATATGGGTGATGATAGAGCTATGATGACTAGGTCAGGCCCAATATTGGCGAATCGTCGGATCTAGAGAGATCCAATGGCCCGATGGATGATCTAACGGTTCGATGGAAGATCTAAAGGTGAAAAAACTATGGGAGATGGGATAGAGCTAGACTAGAGGATATCAGAGGGCTAGGATGGTCGATCCGAGGATCGGATGGTGAGAAGTGGGTAGTTAGATCAAAGAGAGGGAGATCAGACGGTCGATCTGAGGATCTAATGGTATGATGAAATGATCTTAGGGTTAGATGTTAGGGTTTAGAGAAATGGAAGAGAAATGAGAGTTAGAGGAGAGAAAAGAATAGAATACAAAGAGAATAGCTAGAGGAGGGTCTTGAACCCTGATCTTTAACGTAGTCTTCAGTAGGTTTCACCAATCACGTAAGCCGTCATTTGGTCCAACTCTCAGTTCTTGGTCCAGCTCTATGATCTTCTGGCTTGACCTGTACTTGGTTTGTATCTTCTTGTTATGGCCTGCTGGCTCTTTAAGCTTTGATATCAGGCTTATGTGGTTGATCGTGGGTTCGCCAGTCCCAAGAATTATCCGACCGAGTTTCCTACGATAATGAAAAGCGCGCAATGAGACTTTAATTAGAATGGTTTTATATCTAGACTTTCGAAAATGTGTTTAATACATACAAATATACCATTTCGTCCAGAAACGTGTGTTCTACGCAATGAAAGAGACTTATGTAAAAAAATGGATAAATAGGGAAGTTTTACGTGAGAGAGTGTGATAACACTAAAAGGATAATGACTTAAAATAAGCACTTCTAAGAAAATATCAGTAAGTGACTTATTGACCATAGGAATAGGTTTTAAATGAATAAAATATAATGGTCAAACCTAGTCAGAGGACAGACTCGAGTCTAGTCAAGATTTTGACTATAGGGGTATGTCCAATCGATTGGATCTTCCTGATCAATCGATTAGACCCTATGGAACAAAAACTGTTTCAAAGTCCGATTGATTAGACTCTCCTAATCAATCGATTGGACTCTACAGACAACTCATTCTAAGTCCAATCAATTGGACCCTTAGTACAATAGATTGGATTTACGAAGGAAAAACCCATCCATACTAGCACAATCGATTGGACCAAAAGACCAATCGATTGGACTGTGCGCGAATAGGTTGTTTTAGATCCAAAATTCTAGGTTTCACCTTCCTCGCTTCTCATATGACTCAAGGCTACGAAACTCTATAAATATAACTCTTCACTGGACTTACAGATTACATATTAACACTCAGAAGAGAGAGTTTTATTTATCAAGAGTTGTTCATTTGAAGAAGAAAATTTCAAAGCTTTAGTATTATTTCTTGAGAGCTTTTTTCTTGATCATAGCTTAGTGCTTGATCTTCACTCAGCTTAGGTTTCCCACTTAGAATCTTAAACCTCGCAAGTTTGAGAGTACCAGTGCATCTCAACAATATTTGAGTAACTTAGGGTTCAGGGTGTACTGAGTTCTTCACCTCTAATAGAGGCTGGAGAGTTGAGAATTAAGATTGGAGTGGCTGATCGAAGGTAGGTATGGGGATTAATAAACTGAACAAGTGGACAAGGCTTCTTGATTGGGAGGGTGCACGTGGAATCATAGCGTTGATTCAGAGGATGTAGACGCATCGTGAAAGTAAGGTTTTTACACGTCGTTGGTTACGGAAACCCTAGAATCAACAAGATTTGTAATTTGATCTGAGCCTCAAAATTCCTACAAAATTACAGGCTTTGTATAGCAGTTTTGTGTCGGATGTCGATCCGCACTCGGGGTTAGTGTGCGTAATTCAAAGACATGAAATGACTGATTTTTATCAAGAAAACATGGAGATGTGAGAATGGTGGTGGATTAAAACATGATTGGTTGATTTTAGAGAGAAAAATAGCTATTCAAACCATAACAAAAATTGCAAAAACAACCTTAACTTTTATTCATCAAATTGGAATGTTGCATATTATTCATCAAATTGGAATGTTGCATACAACTTCTTGAAAGGTGGAACAACAATAACAACAATCAACTAGAAAGCAATGTAATGGATTACTCTAGAAAGCATGTAAGAATGAGAGAGAAAATAAGTCTTGAGATAGAGAGAGAGAAAATAGAACACTATCCTAGAGAGAGAAAACTTAGTATTCTAGAGAGAGAATAGAAAGAAGAGAAACAAAGTGAGAAAAATGGAGAGAGATAGAATGATTCCTAGAGAGAGAGTGAGGTGTCTACCCTAGAGAGAGGAGAGAGAAAGAAAAGGAGAATGGAAGGGAGGTTTACCTTGATGCTGTAAAGAGGAGGCACATGGTTCACCTTGTGGATTCCAAGCTTGCAACCAAGCGGTATGTGGAGGCTTTAGGAGCTTAAATGGCAGTGTGATGAACCCGTGAAGATGGTGGTCCGACATGTCAAACCAGTGACGAGGACGCTGTGGAGACTTGCTGGTTCGGTGGGAAAGAGCACCGTGGTGTTGCTGTTTGTGCAACTTGCAGGTGGAGATGGAAGGGGAGAAGGAGGAGCACCCCGCACCAAGACGTTGAGGCAGCAGGTTGGTGGTGCAGGGGTTAACGGCCTGCAATGGTTCTAGGCCGTGGTCGTGAACCAATCAGTTGAGGGGAGGCTGAGAGAGGTAGAGAAGAAGGAGAGTTGATTTCAGTGCCGGAGTTACAGTCCGCCGGAGGAGATGAAGATGTTGGCTGGAGTTGCAGGCTTGCAACTCCAGCACCCTTACCGTTAAAGGATTTGCAGGTTTTGCAAGTGGAGGGCTACATTTAGAGGGCTGCGATGAGGAGGAGCAACAGGAAAGCCATCAAAGAAAGGGACCCACGGCGGTGCAAAGAGGTGTACCACCATTGAAGGTGGTGGCTGGCGAGGAAGAACCCACGTCCAAGAGAGGGAGAGAGTGATGATGGAGAGAAAACGTATGTGGTGTTGCAGACCTGCTATTGCAGGCGGTGGTGAGCGGCAGATCGTGAAGGAGAAGGAGTAGAAGAAGAACCAGGAGAAGAAGACATTGGTGATGGTGTTGCCGGCCGGAGTTGCAGGCGCAACTCCGACGAGAAAAGAGAAAGAAGAAGAAGAAGAAGAAGAAGAAGAAGAAGAAGAAAAAAGAAAGAAAGAAAGAAGAAAGAAGAAAGGGAAGAGAGGAAGAGGAAACAAGAGAAGAGAAGCAGAAGAAGAAGGAAGAAGGACGGCCAGAGTTCTGCAACTTCGGCGAGATCAAGAAGAAAGAAGAAGAAGAAGAAGAGAGAAGAAAGAAAAAGGAGAAAACATGGGGGGAAGGAGAGTAGAAGAGGGGTTTTGAGATTAGAAGAGAAGGGGGGGATTAGGGTTCAAACGAACCCTTCTCCTTCCCCTTTTAAAGCTTCCCTATTTCCTTTAATGGAAATAGGGTATTTTTCAAAAATAAAAAAATAAGAAAAATAAAAATATATATATTTTAAGTAAAACCCTACTTTTCTTTGGGGAATTTCCCCATTTAGTGGACCCCCCATTTTTTAAAATTTAATTGAAATTATTTTGAAATTCACGGGGTCTACTAAATTGTCGGACAACGGGTCGATGATGATGGGCCCGACTACTGGCCCACATGGATTGATGATGTCCATCGTCTCACAAGATGATGTGACAGACAATCTGATGGCGATCAGATGGATGGTGACTTGATTGGGACCCAGATTGGTAGATCGACGGATCTAGAGAGATCCAACGGTCCGGTGGAAGATCCAACGGTCCGATTGAAGATCCAACGGTCAGAAAGCTAAGGGAGATGAGACAGAGCCAATGGGTATGAGTTTTAGGGTTAGGTAAGTAGATTCGAGGACCGAGAGATGAAGAGAGAGAGAATAAGGAGAGATGAGAGAGAAAATATCAGAAAATGGAGATAAAAGTATTGGCAGAGGGTCTGGAACCCTGGTCTTTACTGTGACCATCCTCACGCTTCTCCAGTAGAGTAGACTATCATTCCTTGCTGACTCATGTGGCTTTAAATGCTTTGGTCCGTCTCTTGGTCATTGGCTCTCCTACTCTCTTCGTTCTTTGGGCCGGCTTTTTGGTCTTCTTATTCAGCCCATATTTGGCCCATATCTTCTAGTCATAGCATGTGGGCTCTTTAAGCTTTGATAATGGGCTTTCCTGATCGACGTGGGCTCGCAAGTCTCGAGAATTGTCCCATCGGGGTTTCCTGCGACAGAAGAAGCGCGTAATGAGACTCTATCAGAATGACTTAATGTCTAGACTTTCGAAAATATGTTTTATGCATGCAAATATACCATTTCGTCTAGAAAAGTGTATTCTACGCAACAAAAGAGACTCTTACGTAGAAAAGTAGATAAATAGAGCATTTTAACGTAGGAGAGTGTAAAAACGCTTAGAAGATAATAGTGGAAAATACGCACTTTTAAGCAAATATCACATCGGTAGTGGGCCTCGGCTAAGGTTGGAAGCTGCATTTGCAACGGTGCTGCTTGGGTAACTTCTGTTTCGTTTAACTTTTCAGTTAGTGATACTTTTCGTCTGGACTTTGTCCCGTGGTTTTCTTTGGCTAAGGTTTTTACGTAAAAACTCTTTGTCTTGTAGATGTTTGATTGTTGTTCCGCTAATTGTATTGATTAAATTAAATGACGAAAAGACAATATACCACGGACGTATATTTGATTTGACTCAGTTGTGATAATCATTTTATCAATCAACTAAGGCATGCGAGTTTATTACCTTATCTTGACCAGTAATCTTGTGATGGGTTAGATTAATTTTTGAATAACAAATCACCCCCCCTTCTAGGTATTCTTGAGTAAAAGAGAACGGACCGATTGTTTCAATTGGTATCAATGTGGGTTCACTCATTAACGGTTTAATCACCCGAGTAAGTTCCTACGTATAGTCTATTTTCTTTTATATCTAATGGATTCATAGAAAGAGGGTGGTTCTATTGTTCGTGTCGCAACTCGAACCTGGGACCCATGACCCGACCCAAAAGAGTATGGATCGAACCTGGTATCCGAGGCTAAGGCATGGTGTGCGAATTAAAATAATATTAATGAAATAATGAGCATGTATCTAAGTCAATAAACCAATCAAAATAAATCAATCTCATAATGATAATTTCATAAACGTAAATCTGAAACTTGTTTCTGATTACATTTTAAATGTCAAGTAATAACCTACTGAGATAACTAGGAATTTAAATGACTAAAAGCAAAACCTAAACATAGTTTCTAGGAAAGCAATAAAAGTGATAGAATCTTTTAGTTCCTATCACTGAGCCGATGGTCCATCCGGTATCTCTGCAAAAATGATAGAAAATAGGCATGAGTTATCAGCAATTCAGTCGATTCGCTACACCACCCATACTTCTATGGGGATGAGCGGTTAAAACATGATAAAAATCATATAATGGCTAAAATATGCATCACTGCTATTGATAATCAAATAACTGAACTTATCGGGTAAATTCCAACACCCCAATGAGTCAAAATAATAACGAGAGTGAATAGTTGGGCAAAACAAGTGGCGTTTCTTACGGGCGGGTCATGCCGTTAATTCCACCACAAGGATGTAGGAATGTTTCGGGTCTTTCGCCATTGGGAGTAGAATGTCCCTATTGCTTTTTAGGCTTGCTCTCGAAATTTGAGAGAGCATCCAAGGGCTCATGGTGTAATACTCTGAATTTTCGTTCTAGGGCATTATTGCAAATTCACCTAAAAATAAAAACTTAAAACTTTTTCAAACTTCTATTATTGTTTTTATAATTTAATATCATGTTTGAGTATGTATGTTTGGCAGCCACTTGCCCCCGACAAATATTTAGCCGGGCCCACAAATTTGTCCGCCTCAGCGGGAAAACACCTCCCCCCTCCCTGTGTAAATATTTTCACGCCAACTAAGCCTTGGTGGAAAGATTTTATTTTCTTGCTGGAAAATCACGTACTGAATTGGCCCTAATTGCCATTTATTTGCTGCAAGATTGATTGATTTTTTTTTGTCATCCATGAAAAACACAATAATCCAGTTAGAAGTCAAAACAAACTGATACATAATTATCCCTAACTGATGTTACATAATGTTTCAAGTTTTGATATACTTGCAATGTACGGGATCAAGCCTCATCCTCGTTTAGCAGATTCATGCTCGACGGCCCTCATGAGGAAACTATTACTCTTGAGGGCCACCTGAATGGGAGACTCGCCGATCCCACGCGCCACAGCGAGCATTATCTCCTTCATTTCAGACCTAAACTCCTCTAGATCAACTGTCCCACTACTATCAGAGTCGAATTTCTCGAAGACAATGTCGTAGAGATTGCCTATCTCCTCCTCTGTGATACCCGAATCGTTCTCCAACGACAACAAGCTATCGAATCCCACCCGTAACTCCGAACGAGAAAGGACTCCATCGCCATTAACGTCGAGGACGGTGAAGTGTTCATCGATGCATTTGTTGAAGGCATCCCGGTCGTCGATGAATTGCGTCACCGTTGGGCCGTTAAGGATAGCAACGCTCATTTTCTCGAGACCGTTAAGAGAGGGGACGATAGCTATGACGACTTCTGTTCAGATAGTTTTTTCCGTCTGTCCATCTACCTATATGTAAAAGGAGGACTTTATTTGTTTTCCATTGTTAGGGCTTTATTAGTGGTTGATTGGCCTTCATTTCAGTTGATTATTGGAGGGTACATATGCCCTTGCTTTAGTGTGTGCCACGTGGCCTCCTTTATTGGACTCAAGAACTTAATTCGGTCTTGCCGCAAAATAAAGTTCAGTTCTATGCGGCGCATATGCTACGCTATATTTATATACTTTTTCTACTTTAAAACGAAGGCTTGAAATAAAATATAAAAAAAGTTTTATGCCCTTGTACACTTGTAGATAGTGGTGTAAATGGGTCGGCTTGAACCACTTAAAGGTTTTCTGGATATTAATCAAGTTGTACGTTCCCTACTTCTAGAAGGGATAATCTGCTTTGGAGTGTCGCCACTGATGTGGCATTGCATTTGCAATGAGAATAAATCTTTAATGACGGACATCTCACCCATCTCCCTATTGGCACGTGGAACACTCTCAAAGCCCACGCCCACTGACCATCTGGTTGTTTGGGCCATCCCTAGTTGGATCCACTGACCAAAACTAAGTTTGATTGGTGATTTCTAACCATTGGATCTGAGTACTCCAAGCAATGATCGACCCCTCAGTTAAAAATTGACTTGTAAAAAAGACTGGAATCCAACTATTAGATCTCACAAATCAGGCTGATTTTTTGTCTGAAGGTCGGCCTAGGGATGCTCCAAACATCCATACGGTCAATAGTCTCCAAGAATGTGCCACATGGCGCATACAGACGTCCGTGACATCAAAAACTCCATCATCAAAGATTTATTCCATGAAGGTGTGATCCACCATTCAAATTGGGCTGATCCATCATTCTAAAGGTGGGTTTTTGTTTATTTATTAAATCTGGAGGAAATTATTGTTTAATTTATTATTTTAGATATAATTCTTTTCGTAGCAAAAAAAAAAAAAAAATCTGGAGGAAATGGAATTGTTGAATATTTGGAAGTAAAGAAAGGGAAACGTTTTTTATGCATGAAAATCTCAATGCAGTTAATGAATCCTATGTTGTGATGCCCTGCATTTTTCTGAACCTCGTTTGCATTTTTAGTGTAAAAGCCACATCAAATGACCCAGTTTTATCTCGATTTGCGTGTTAAAATTTTAACATTTATGAATAAACATCCGTTACTTAGGGTGTGTTTGATTGCCAAGTGGGAAAATTGCACTTTTCACCTGAAAATACGCATTTATTTTCTCACATGATAAAGGAGTAAAGTGACAAGTGAGGTGAAAATACGAATGATCCAAAAATCTTTCACCGAACAAAACCCCTACAAGCCTGGAATCCATTTCCCTTCCACGTACGTGAGAACATGATTGAAATATTTGCAATCCAACAGCCATTTAAGGCATGTCCCAGATGTATTTTCTCAGGAAAATTTTCCGTGTAATCAAACAACACCCCTTAATCCACTTCGAATCCATCTGATCGGATTTTCAAAATTCATCCTGTAGACGTCTGAGACACAAGTGTCTCTTGGATTTTAATTTATAAAAATGCCCTTCTTTGTTTATAAATATATATTTTTTTATTTTACAAAAAAATTGGTATTTCCAGTTTCATTCTCATCACCCACCGATGGAAGCTTGCATAGGGGAAATTCATATATGAGATAGCAAACTGAAATTCAGCTCTTTTAGCTGAAATCCAGATATGAGATAGCAAACCGAGAGAGTTACACTTCGACATAAAAATGAATCCATTGATTTCTGCATATATATGTGTGTGTGCGCGCACGTGTGTCTGGATTCAATTAAGCTATTTATAGAATTTTGTAATTGAATTTCTTTTCTTTTGATTGTTCTTTGTTATACATTTTCTATACCAGAAAAGATTATGAAAAACTTTTACTTATTCTTTAGCTGTTTATTTGGAATGAAGTTAGTTTTTATAATCTTCTGTCACTATATACTTCTAATAATTTGTTCACTGAATTTTCCTTTGTATCATTTAATTTTCAGATTTCAGAAATTTCTGTATTAATTAATCAGAATATACAAGGATTAATTTATAAATCTTGTTGTTTAAACCAAGGTTTAAAAGGGTCCGTTGTAACGGTATAACGGACTGGGGGTGTTACCTTTTTTTCCGTTGTAACGAATTGTAACCCTCAGGGGCGATAACGGGAAATAACAGAAAAAATGGAAACATTGGTGCTGAAATTTAAATTTTGACAAATTTTCAAAAAATGGAAAAATAACGGAAAATAACAACGGAAATAATGGCCGTTTTTTTTTTCACAAAAATTTCCAGAAAATAACAGTCGTTATTTTCGTTATAACGGCCGTTTTTTAAACCATGTTTTAAACTTCTTGGATCATGCGTGCCAGAGAACCATTATCTCTGTGCAATGAAATTGTTGAATTCATGGTCGTTACTTGTGCATATCTGCTATTTTTATGAGACAAGTTTAATTGTTGCACAAGTTCCAACTAGGGTCGGGCTCAAGGGACCCCCATTTCTGACCCCCTTTTTTGACCCCCCATCTTGGCGTACCCATGTAGAAGATGAATCAATGGCTGATTTTTGGTGAGGATGATCTCTATGGTGAGGCGATCATCATCACAAAAATTCAAATCATTCTGATATTCATAGACTGGTTTAGAAGCTGAAGCATTATGGACCGCCAATTTTTACGTGTAACTTTAAAACCACATTTGATGGGGTTAGAAATTTCAGAATAGGCTGATTTTTTGTTGGGGTGATCTATATGGTGAGGTTATCATCCCACCAAAAATCAGCCATTGATTCATCTTCTACGTGGGTACGCGAAGATGGGGGTAAAAATGGGGTCCCTTGAGCCTGACCCTTTTTATATAGTCTGTGGTGCAAAGTTATTTTCTCGTTAGTTTCATCAAAACTTTATTAAATACTATGATAAACAGGGATTTAGTTATGAATTTATATACTGTTTGTGCAGAATTGTTTTGGTACAAGGTCGACCCAAAAACTGTGGGCCAACCGAAAAGTTCAGAACTTGAAAAACGTACGTTGGCCACTAACACTTTTTCTCCTTAAAAATGTTTAAGCATTTACTTTAAGTTATTTAATGAAAATAAAAATATAGTCCCCATTTGAATTTAATAAATATTTTTTTCAGAATTTAATTCTAATTAAATAAAATAGTGAAATTCCAATTCAAGAAAAATGGTGTATTCCAAAAAGTAAGATTTTTCTTATTTTTAGAAGCTAATGATTTTTCGTATGTTGTATTAAATATAAAACATCAATTATCGGGAATAATATTTCAAATTAAATGAAGTTTTGATAAAATAATTTTTATCAAATAGTCAAATTTTAGCATTTTTGCCTATTTTGTACTAATCTAATTTTTGGATCATATTATAATATATTTGAAATAACCAGTCCATTCTCTTTTACTTAAGAATACCTAAAAGGATGGTGATTAAGTATTTAAAAATTAATCTAACTTATCATAAGTTTACTAGTCAAGGTAAGGTGATAAACTTGCATGTTTTAGTTGATTGATAAAAGGATTATCTCAACCGACTCAAATCAAATATACCTTTATGGTATATTGTCTTTTCGTCATTTGATTTAATCAATACAACTAGCGGAACAACAATCAAACATCCACAAGACAAAGAGTTTTTGCGTGGAAACCTTAGCCAAGGAAAACTATGGGACCACATCTAAATAGAAGTTACCTACGCAGCACCATTGTAAATGCAGCTTTTAACCTTAGTCAAGGCCCACTACCGATGCGTCCATGTCCTCTGAATCAACCTTGTCACAACCTTGTCCACTTGTTCAGTTTGGTACTTTCCAAACCTACCTTCGATCAGTACTCCCCGATCTTAATTCTTAGCACTCTAGTCTCTACTGAAGGTGAAGAATTCAGTACACCCTGACCCCCAAGTCACTCAAATAGTGTTGAGACACACTAGTACTCTTAGACTTGCTAGGTTTAAGATTTTAAGTGGGAAATCTAAGCTGAGTGAAGATCAAGTACTAAGTTATAATTAAAGAGAAGAGAAAAGCTCCCAAGAAATAGTAATGAAGCTTTAAACTTTTTTTCTTCGAATGGACAAGTCTTAAAAAATAAAACTCTCTCTTCTGTGTGTTAATGTGTATTTTGTAAGTCCAGTGAAGGGTTATATTTATAGAGTTTCGTAGCCCTGAGTCATAAGAGAGGTGGAGAATGTGGAACCTTGAATTTTGGATCTGAAAAGACCTATTCGCGCATAGTCCAATCGATTGGGCCACTACAGATGGATTTTTCTTTGGTAAATCCAATTGATTGTACCAAGGGTCCAATCGATCGGACTCTTTTAAAGTTTATATTCCGTGGTGTCCAAGCGATTGATCAAGAAGATCCAATCGTTCAGACTAGAATGAGTTATATATGTCCGTAGAGTCCAATCGATTGATCAAGAAAGTCCAATCGATCGGACTTGAAACAATTTATGTTCCGTAGGGTCCAATCGATTGATCAGGAAGATCCAATCATTTGGACATACCCCCATAGTCAAACTCTTGACTAGACTCGGGTCTATCTTCTGACTAGGTTTGACCATTATATTTATTTATTTAAAACCTATTCCTATGGTCACTAAGTCATTGACCTTCCTATGCGAGTGCGCAGGATCTTTAACGAACAAATGGGCAGTTACTCAGATAACTCGAGGTGTGCATGAGGAGTAGCTATTGAAGCCCCGGAAAGTTGTTGTTGATGGACAGATGGTGGGCCGATGATGATGGTACAGCGTTGGAACTCAGCAGGTTATCGGTTTTGGCCAACAAGTTGAGGAGCTGGTGTGAGAAGACGATCCTCAACCTTAAGAGAACCACTATTGGACGATTGGTGAAGGAGCAATGTTGGTGCTCTGATGGAGTTGCTGCACCTTCAACATGAAGTAACCATAAAGAAAGAGAGATTCGACCAAGAGGACCAGCGGCTGTGAAGTTGTAGACTTGCCGGAAGTGCAAGTCTGCTCGGTTCTAATAGTGGACCTTCACAAGCTGGCTTTCGTCCAGAACTTGAAGAGCAGCAGGTGACACACCGCACGACTAGGGAGATGAGAGAAAGAGAGTGGAAAGGTACGGTTGCTGTGCAACTAGAAGACTGGCCGACCTAAGTTGCAGTTGGCAACTCCGGTGATAGAGAAAGAAGAAGAAGAAGACAAAGAAAAAGAAGAAGAATGAGGAAGAGAAGGGGGAGAGAAATAGGAGGAGCTTACCGTGAAGATCTGCAGGTGCTCAGATGCCTGAAAAGATGACGGCGGTTCAAGGGGAGGGCATGAACAACATCGGTGTTCACCGGAGTTGCAGCAACAAGTGGTGCAATGATATTCGCTTAAAAGTGCATATTTTTCAATGTTATCTTCTAAGCGTTTTCACACTCTCCTACGTTAAAATGCTCTATTTATCTACTTTTCTACGTAAGAGTCTCTTTTGTTGCATAGAACACACTTTTCTCGACGAAATGGTATATTTGCATGCATTAAACACATTTTCGGAAGTCTAGACATTGAGTCGTTCTGATAAAGTCTCATTATGCGCTTCTTCTGTCGTAGAAAACCCCGATGGGACAATTCTCGAGACTTGCGAGCCCACATCGATCAGGAAAGCCCATTATCAAAGCTTAAAGAGCCCACATGCTATGACTAGAAGATATGGGCCAAATATAGGCTGAATAAGAGGACCAAAAAGCCGGCCCAAAGAACGAAGAGAGTAGGAGAGCCAATGACCAAGAGACGGACCAAAGTGTTTAAAGCCACATGAGTTAGCAAGGAATGATAGTCTACTCTACTGGAGAAGCGTGAGGATGGTCACAGTGAAGACCAGGGTTCCAGACCCTCTGCCAATACTTTTATCTCCATTTTTTGATATTTTCTTTCTCATCTCTCCTTATTCTCTCTCTCTTCATCTATCGGTCCTCGAATCTACTGACCTAACCCCAGAACTCCTGTCCATTGGCTCTGTCTCATCTCCCTTAGCTTTCTGACCGTTGGATCTTCAATCGGACCGTTGGATCTTCCACCGGACCGTTGGATCTCTCTAGATTCGTCGATCTACCAATCTGGGTCCCAATCAAGTCACCATCCATCCGATCGCCATCAGATTGTCTGTCACATCATCTTGTGAGACGATGGACATCATCAATCCATGTGGGCCAGTAGCCGGCCCATCATCATCGACCCGCTGTCCGACCAGTTAGTGGACCCCGTGAATTTTAAAATAATTTCAATTAAATTTTAAAAAATGGGGGGTCCACTAAATGGGGAGATTCCCCCTTTAAAAGGGGAAGGAGAAGGGTTCTTTGGAACCCTAATCCCCCTTCAATCCCTTTCTCCATCTCCCCATATCAATTCCGCACGTTCTCCTTCTCTTCTTCCTTTCCTTTCTTCTTCTTCTTCTTTTCTTCTTCTTCTTCCATCTTCGCCGGAGTTGCAGGCAGCAACTCCGGCCATCTGGATCTTCTTCTCCCTCTCCTTCTTCTTCTTCTTATTCTTCTTCTTCTTCTTCTTCTTCTTCTTTCATTTTCTAATTTACTTACCGGAGTTGCAGGTAGCAACTCCGACCGTTCTTGCTGGTTGCAAAACCAGCAACGGTTTTGAACCCCCTGCCCAACCAGCAACACCGTCACCATCCTCTCCTTCGCCTTCTTCTTCTTTTCATCGCCTCCACCACCACCTGCTGCCACCACAGGTGGCAGTACCAACAGTCCGTCCACAAGTCTTCTCCCACAATCCTCGTCGGAGTTGCAAGTCTGCAACTCCGGCCATCTCCCCTTCTTCCTCTCCTTTTCCTTCTCCTCTTGCGCCTCCTCCTCTTCTGGTCCTTCTCTTCCTCTTCTCCTTCTTCTGCCTGCACTTTAGGCGCTCCTGCAACCTTGCATCAGATCGTTGCATCTCACCCCATACCAGCCAACAACCGTTAGCACCACCGTGCTCTTCACTTTTCTCCCACCATTTCCCACCAGCTGGTTAAAAGCCGCTGGACCTCCTCCCTTGGTCATGTTGATGTGCAACAACGATTCTGGGTTGCTGCACTCAAAAACCCAGACCGTGGACTCCATCTTTCTTTCCTCTCTTCATCCCCCCACCACGTTTTCTCCTTACCATTGATGGCCTCCCCATCACGCTGCCAACAAGGAGAAGCCGTCAGCCACTCCATTACCGCCTCTTCTCCACAACTTCACCACGACCTACAACGCTGAGTTGCAGGCCTACTTCTCCAAGCCGTTCAAAAATAGAAAAAAAAAGGGAAAGAAAAGAGATAGGAGAAGAAGAAGAAGAGAAGAGGAATGCCTACCTGCTGTTCCTCTCCACCTCGATCGGTACCTCCGCCAACCACCACCTCTTGGTCTGCCGCCAGCCACCAACGTCTCCACTCTTCCAAGCTGCTTCACCTTCCACATTGTAGTGTCTCTCCACAGTAGCCACCTCCTCCACCAAACAATCAACGATTGCTGTTCTCCACCGTTTCATCCCCACATGCAGAAGTCGTCATCATATGCAGCACACAAGCCGCCTTCACCACAACAACACCCATCCCGACTCCTCCATTATCGTCTTCACCATCACCATTCCCCTCTTGAACAGCCACCTCTCTCTTCTTCTCTCTTCGTTTTCACCAAGAAAGCAAACAAGGGAGGGCATCGTACCTTCCATGGTGGCTGCTGCCCACTCACCATCACAATCGCACCTTTAGGCCGTTCCAACCATCTTGGGCTAGTCCATCATGATCGATCTCCGACCAAGCATTCCGGGTATGTTTCGAGGGTAAGATTCTCTCTCTTAAGCTCTTTCTCTCTCTAGTCTCTCTCTCTAAAACTCAATTTTCACTCTCTAGATCTCTTAATTTCTTTTTCTCTCTCTAGTTAATCTCTCTAGATTCTAATCTCTTTTTCTTTCTTACGATCTTTTTCTCTCTCTAAGTCTAGTTCGTTTCCCTCTCTACAACCTATCTTTCTCTCTGTAGATTAAATTTGTTTATGGCTTTCTAGATTGTTTCTGAATTTAATTTGATTTGTAAGAACTCATTGAGGATGAATAAAATTGTTATTTTGACATTTGTTAGTTTACTTTTGTATTTTTGGTTGTTTGTGGCAATTTCTCTCTCTAAAAATCACTAAGCATGTTTTAAATCGCATCACCATTCTCACCCCACCACAATTTCTGAGATAAATCCGTCATTTTATGTTCTTATTCGCGCTAATTCGACTAATCCCGAGTGCGAATCGACATCCGACACGAATCCCTATACAAAAGTTTATATTTTGCAGGATTAAAATTTGGATCAAATTACAAATGTGTTGAAGTTAGGGTTTCTGTAACCAACGACACGAAAAAATCTTAATTTCAAATGGCACCGCTGCCGCTCGGGTGTACTGGAGTGCGAAAAAGGACGTAAAGACGGAATTGGAAAGTTGCTGAAGTGAAAAATTACTCAATTTGGATAGCTTGACCTTTTCGGGAAACTTTCTATTTTTGATTTTTAGTGATTTTTAACAGTTTTTAAATTACTATTTTTAATGCCTCGGACGGTCGAGTGCAATTTGTAATAATTTAGGAATTTTACTGCTTTCCATATAACTGCTAGATCTTGTTCTAGGGTTTTTTAGAAACCCTAGATTAAGTGGAAAATACCAAAAAAAAAAAAATTAAAATTCAAAAAATTTAGGGTTTTATATTCTACAGATTTTTAGAAATCACCAATCAAGGATTTGCGATTTTTGAAAAGATTCCAAAATCTTGAAACTCTGCTAAATTAGGGTTTCTCCTCTTAGAAGTTTTCTCTTTAGAAGAATTTCTATCTTTAGAAATCTTCTGAATTTGGAAAAGTCTGCAAAAGGAAACACCCCGAATCGAGCAGAAATTCAATTTTGGGAAATTTCCCAAAATTGTAAGGGATCTCGCAATCAAATCTTTCTTGGAAGATCTTTACAGTTCGGGAAACTTTCCAATCTAGGTATTTTCCAATCTGAAAATTCCTAAATTTTACCCCATCTCGAATTTGGAAAATAATTCAAAAACTTGCCTAAATTCAGTGCTTGTTCTATGAACCCTAAAAAGGCAAGGATCTTCCAAATAGAATCCTGAATACCTAGACCGTGCGATCTAACTTTTCTGTAGGAACACGATCCAGTGTGGGTAGGGAGCGAAAGCTCAAAGAGGTGGAGTCGGGCCCAAGCCCATTAGGATACCCCTCCCTAACCCACGGAGGAGACCCCGTGGCGTGGCCCACGGGAGGTAAGTCCCTATCCTCGCCTTGAGTGCGATACGTTGTTATTGGGTGCATCATTGCCACTTGTCTATTTGCTTTCGCATACATATTCTTCGACTTGCGTGGCGTGGCCGTTAATCAATCAACTTTAAGAGAGCAGACCCAGCTCCAAAATTGAAACTGGTGGGATTTCATCACCCACCTCATCATTCCAACTGATTTGATCCCAAGGCTCCATTTAATTAAAAAGAATCAAGAAGTAGAGCCAATTAGCCCGGTGTTCGAGGAAAAATCCACACAAAGCAAATCCGCTTAACATCCAATCGAAATAAGACCACGAGCGCGGGTCCCTATTGTCTAACACACCCATAAGTCTCTGCTACTCAAGTACACTGAGCTCGACGTGGCATCTTGGACTATTCGGCGGTTAGTTGAGTGTGGACTAGGAATACGCACCAACCCTAGCTTAACCCGAGGGAACACTCTTCTTATACACTTGACCAATACGGTTAGTCTGGGACGTACTTAAGACAGCCATTGTGCCACACGTCTGTCTAGGCTTCGGATTGCCTTGTTGTTGACTAGAGTTAGTACTAAAGGATTCGCTCTGAAGAGTGTAGCCTGGTGAGAACCTCTGAGTGCAACAGCTAGTCCGGCGGCTAAAAGATAAACCAGTGGTCCGCCCACTGTCATAATCTACTCTAACCCCAAAACTAACAAGATAATGCCTAAAATATATCCTGATTGTTTAGAATAGGATTATCTGTGCTTGGTGTGCATCATTTAGAATCACTACTCCAGTGTCTCCTTTTGGGCAACTTTTTGCCAAATCTTGGGCTTACTTTTTCAAGAAGAAGCCCGGTTGGACCTGTCCTAACCTTTGACTGACTCGATCTAAGAGTTAGTCCACCGCACCCCTCTATCTCCTCTGATGGCAGATGAACGGCCTCTGTATGATATCTACTACAGTTTCTGTGAGAATCTATGTGATCACTCTCAACAGGGGTATGACAATTACAAAGATCCGAAGTACAATTCTATACTCCAAGAGCTTAGAAATTCAGTCTCTGTCCTTAGTGCCACGGTCCAGCAACCTGTGCACAATTCCCAATCTGTAGGATATTACCCTCCTATCCAGCAAGATGTCTGTACCTTTCCATCTCTAATGCAGACCTCCTATGACAACACTTATTATTCGGATAATAGGAGTCACCATAACATTGGTTGGGAACAGTCTGCTATCCCGCAGCAACTTCTACAGGATAATTATTCTTCCGGGTTCCATCAACCAAATGGAGAGTATGACTGGCAATACTCGCAATCCCAGTACCCGTCATATCCACAGAATGACTATTCTAGTCAACAGTGGGCCCCTCAGGATTTCCAAAGTCAGCAACTAGTTCCAAACTCACTTTGCCTTACAACTTTCATACCCAGTCGGACTACAATCAAGAGTTGGCACCTCAGCTCCCCTTGGCTGAACCGCCACCGTTGGCTACTAAACCCGGTCTAGAGGACCTTCTCTCTCAATACATTGCCCAGCAACAACAGTATTTCCAAGGTCTAGAGCACCAATAACAGCTATCTATGGAGAGCTTGGAGCAACGTCTAGTTCAATTAGAAAATGAGAGAGAGGAAGTCCACTTCACTAGCCCACCAATAGCCTATCCTGAGGAGAATGATATGGCCACTGTCTATATTGAGGAGTCACACAATTGGACCAAGTACCAGAATTGCCAGGATGAAATAGAAGTTGTTACCACCCCTAGATCAAGCCCGATTATTGAGGAACCAGTGTATCCTTATACGGTACCTTTAACAACACCAAATCTTGAACCTACCTCAAAGCAACCTATTTCTCACTCTACCTCTGCTGCTTCTAACTCGGACCCTAAAGATGATCTTCATGACACTGAGCTTTGTCTCGATTGTAGGATCCCAACTGTCCTAGATCTACCGTGCCTGACCTCCACTGGAGTGTGCACCACGAGTAATGAACCTGAGTCTCAATCTTTGGTGCCCTTAACAGCACCAACTTCTGGACCAAGCCCAGAGAATCCCAGTTCCATCTCTATCTCTGATAATTCTTTCTCTGCCCTGGATGCAGACATTCCCACCGATGAGCCGTGTCTAGAACATGGGACTCCCGCTGTCTTTAACCTATCGGTCCCCACCGAGGAGGAACATATTGAGTGCAGGGATTGGAACATCCTTATCACATTAGGAAACATCGATGAAGAGGTCAACAGTTTTCACCCGTCACCCTACATCGATGCTGTCGATGAACCGTATGTCATGGTGAGTCTAATTCAAGACTCTCACAAGGATAAATTATCCAAGTGTCAAGAACACTTTGAGTCTGACTTCATCTCGGAGTCAAACAATTCTGGTATTACTGATCTGCAGGAGTCTGTTCCATTCAGATACATTCCCGCTAAACTCAATGAGTTTGCGGCTCTGCTAACCACGGTCAGAGAATCCCCTACTCCTGTCCTCTCAGTTCTTACTAAGAAGCTTCAATCTCTCCCTACTCAACTACACACTTTTGCAGGGCTACTCAGAGAACTTACTGTCCTTCTCTCAGTCTACACTGAGAAAGACCTGTTTTACACAGGTATACCTAGACAAGGGATAGGATAACTGTTTCCGTTCCACCTTAGGTGTTAGGAAGACTGCAGATTCACTCAGTCTCCATGAGTTTTAACTTAGTTTGAGGTACTTGATACACCCCCGTCATGTCTGGCTGAAGACGTAAAACTTAGCGCTTTTAGAAAGGCAATTTCGGTATTCCTAGAGTACATGAGTCTCATGCATTTGTTATTACTGTTATATCTCTGAAAATGCAGGTACATTCATTCTTCCTATCATCAGGTACCACACACTATCGAGTTCTGCTGACTTGGTAACATCCTTCCTGAACTTTTGCATCATCATCACTGATTTTTTATCATTTTATGTCCCGGTCATGAGCACCGAGGACGGTGCTATATTTTGGTTGGGGGTGGGTATTTACCAAAACTCATGTCTTCATTTTGATAAAAAAAAAAAAATATTCTTATTTTTGGGGTGATTTCCGATGTTCTCCAAAAGTTTTCTAGAATTTCAAAAATGTGTCAAATACCCTGACTTTGATTAGCTAAAAACCTCCGTTAAGTCAGTATTGAGGATGTCAATTTTTGTTTAAAGTTAGCGTCGAGTCGAGTCAAGCGTGACTACAGCAGGTTTGGAAACTCAGAAAAACTCATATTCGGCACAATTGTACACTATCAATATCAGAGTCATCCTAAGTTTAGAAATTCTAGAGATCCTGTGAGAATAATTGTGGAGACCTAACCCAGTAAGCTTTCGAGCCTTTAATCAATTTAGAGGATTATACAACAATTCTGAGTCACAAGACGACTCACTATTCTTCTTGCCCGCAATATTCGTTGAGAGATCTCATTACCCTTTTATTTGATCATGGAACTCGGAACGACATCAAAATTGGATTACTACAACAGAACCTTCTCTGTATCCAGTCAAGACAGTATACATGATAGTGCAAACCCTAGAAAATGATTTAGGCCATTTTTTTGAACCATTCAGCCTTTTTACTCACCTGAATTATACTTCACTAGAAACCCCTTGAGCCATTCTATAAAAGCCTTTTCTTTGTAAACCCATTAACCTAAAACCCAGTCCAGCTACGAAGCATGACTGGCTATCCTTATTTTGAGATGGACAAAAGAATAACTGATGTGTGCATACTGTGAAAAGAAAAGTAAAGAAGAAAAATCGAAAGGAAAAAAAAAAGGTGGTTCAAGCTTAAAACAAAATATGGAAAGAAAGTATGAAAAAGAGCTGAAAAGAAATTGAGTAGTCTCAGAAATATCGAAAAAAAGAGAAAAATATGAAAAAAAAAAAAAAGGAAAGAGAACCAGATAACGGTGCTACATCGCAGGAAAAATACAAGAAAATAGAGATATCCTCTCAAGATCTTTGAAATCCTGTATCCCTTTATTTTTCTACACCGGACCTAAGCCTCATTATAACTTAGAAAAGTCCTATTTGATTCTAGGATAGCACGATCATAAAATGTGTCGATTGGAGAAGGAGAAGCTATAAAGTTTGATCTGACGTTCCCGAGTGAAGTGGTATTCCAATCATGAGATATTTTTCTGTTAAAGATGTCCTTCCTTTAAATAATACATATGTGAGATCTTTGCTTTCATATATCAACACATCTCCTCACATATAAATTGAGAGAAAAGAAGAAAACCCTTCTTGTGTGATTCTATTCTGAGTGCTAAACATGTGAGATTTGAGGTCGAGGTATAAAAACTTAGAGGTGATCTGAAAATCTTTACTGTCGGATGATGAGAATGTTGAGCACACACACACGCAGAGTCTGACTATTCTGGGTCATGATTATCAGTCTGTAGTCTTGCCAAAACTTTCCAACTCTTCGCTAGCATGTAACTGTTTTTGCATCCATTCAATGATTTGACGAACGGCGTTTTCCCTGAGCTAATATGAAAAAATGTGCAGCATGTGCAGAGCCCTTTTAAGCTCATTTGTTTTGCACTAATTGCCAAGGATAGGCAATATGCTGGTTGGGGGTTGTGATATTCGCTTAAAAGTGCGTATTTTTCAATGTTATCTTCTAAGCGTTTTCACACTCTCCTACGTTAAAATGCTCTATTTATCTACTTTTCTATGTAAGAGTCTCTTTTGTTGCATAGAACACACTTTTCTGGACGACATGGTATATTTGCATGCATTAAACACATTTTTGGAAGTCTAGACATTGAGTCGTTCTGATAAAGTCTCATTACGCGCTTCTTCTGTCATAGGAAACCCCGATGGGACAATTCTCGAGACTTACGAGCCCACATCAATCAGGAAAGCCCATTATCAAAGCTTAAAGAGCCCACATGCTATGACTAGAAGATATGGGCCAAATATGGGCTGAATAAGAGGACCAAAAAGCCAGCCCAAAGAACGAAGAGAGTAGGAGAGCCAATGCCCAAGAGACGGACCAAAGCGTTTAAAGCCACATGAGTCAGCAAAGAATGATAGTCTACTCTACTGGAGAAGCGTGAGGATGGTCACAGTGAAGAGTAGGGTTCCAGACCCTCTACCAATACTTTTATCTTCATTTTCTGATATTTTCTCTCTCTCTTCATCTCTCAGTCCTCGAATCTACTGACCTAACCCCAGAACTCCTGCCCATTGGCTCTGTCTCATCTCCCTTAGCTTTCTAACCGTTGGATCTTCAATCGGACCGTTGGATCTTCCGCCGGACCGTTGGATCTCTCTAGATCCGTCGATCTACCAATCTGGGTCCCAATCAAGTCACCATCCATCCGATCGCCATTAGACTGTCTGTCACATCATCTTGTGAGACGATGGACATCATCAATCCATGTGGGCCAGTAGCCGGGCCCATCATCATCGACCCGCTGTCCGATTAGTTAGTGGACCCCGTGAATTTCAAAATAATTTCAATTAAATTTTAAAAAATGGGGGGTCCACTAAATGGGGAGATTCCCCAAAGAAAAGTAGGGTTTTACTTACCGGAAACTAGGGAGCTTTAAAAGGGGAAGGAGAAGGGTACTTTGGAACCCTAATCCCCCTTCAATCCCTTTCTCCATCTCCCCATATTAATCCCGCACGTTCTCCTTCTCTTCTTCCTTCCCTTCTTCTTCTTCTTCTTCTTCTTCTTCTTCTTCTTCTTTCATTTTCTAATTTACTTACCGGAGTTGCAAGTAGCAACTCCGACCATTCTTGCTAGTTGCAAAACCAGCAACGATTTTGAACCCCCTGCCCAACCAGCAACACCGTCACCATCCTCTCCTTCGCCTTCTTCTTCTTTTCATCACCTCTACCACCACCTGCTGCTACCACAGGTGGCAGCACTAGCAGCCCGTCCACAAGTCTTCTCCCACAATCCTCGTTGGAGTTGCAGGTCTGCAACTTCGGCCATCTCCCCTTCTTCCTCTCTTTTTCCTTCTCCTCTTGCGCCTCCTCCTCTTCTGGTCCTTCTCTTCCTCTTCTCCTTCTTCTGCCTACACTTCAGGTGCTCCTGCAACCTTGCATCAG
Organism: Euptelea pleiosperma; assembly: GCA_035048495.1. Classification (NCBI taxonomy): domain Eukaryota; kingdom Viridiplantae; phylum Streptophyta; class Magnoliopsida; order Ranunculales; family Eupteleaceae; genus Euptelea; species Euptelea pleiosperma. The sequence goes on along the minus strand of CM068544.1, from coordinate 12,403,349 downwards.
ATCGCTCCATCTCACCCCACACCAGCCAACAACCGTTAGCACCACCGTGCTCTTCACTCTTCTCCAACCGTTTCTCACCAGCTGGTTAGAAGCCGCTGGACCTCCTCCCTTGGTCACGTTGATGTGCAACAAAGATTCTGGGTTGCTGCACTCAAAAACCCAGACCGTGGACTCCATCTTTCTTTCCTCTCTTCATCCCCCCACCACGTTTTCTCCTTACCATTGATGGCCTCCCCATCACGCTGCCAACAAGGAGAAGCCGTCAGCCACTCCATTACCGCCTCTTCTCCACAACTTCACCACGACCTACAACGCTGAGTTGCAGGCCTGCTTCTCCAAGCCATTCAAAAATAGAAAAAAAAGGGAAAGAAAAGAGATAGGAGAAGAAGAAGAGGAGAAGAGGAACACCTACCTACTGTTCCCCTCCACCTCAATCAGTACCTCCGCCAACCACCACCTCTTGGTCTGCCGCCAGCCACCAACGTCTCCATTCTTCCAAGCTGCTTCACCTTCCACGTTGTAGTGTCTCTCCACAGTAGCCACCTCCTCCACCAAGCAATCAATGGTTGCTGTTCTCCACCGTTTCATCCCCACATGCAGAAGTCATCATCATATGCAGCACACAAGCCGCCTTCGCCACAACAACACCCATCCTGGCTCCTCCATTATTGTCTTCACCATCACCATTCCCCTCTTGAACAGCCACCTCTCTCTTCTTCTCTCTTCGTTTTCACCAAGAAAGCAAACAAAGGAGGGCATCGTACCTTCCATGGTGGCTGCTGCCCACTCACCATCACAATCGCACCTTTAGGCCATTCCAACCATCTTGGGCTAGTCCATCATGATCGATCTCCGACCAAGCATTCCGGGTATGTTTCGAGGGTAAGATTCTCTCTCTTAAGCTCTTTCTCTCTCTAGTCTCTCTCTCTAAAACTCAATTTTCACTCTCTAGATCTCTTAATTTCTTTTTTTCTCTCTAGTTAATCTCTCTAGATCCTAATCTCTTTTTCTTTCTTACGATCTTTTTCTCTCTCTAAGTCTAGTTCGTTTCCCTCTCTACAACCTATCTTTCTCTCTGTAGATTAAATTTGTTTATGGCTTTCTAGATTGTTTTTGAATTTAATTTGATTTGTAAGAACTCATTGAGGATGAATAAAATTGTTATTTTGACATTTGTTAGTTTACTTTTGTATTTTTGGTTGTTTGTGGCAATTTCTCTCTCTAAAAATCACTAAGCATGTTTTAAATCGCATCACCATTCTCACCCCACCACAATTTCTGAGATAAATCCGTCATTTTATGTTCTTATTCGCGCTAATCCGACTAATCCCGAGTGCGGATCGACATCCGACACAAATCCCTATACAAAAGTTTATATTTTGCAGGATTAAAATTCGGATCAAATTACAAATGTGTTGAAGTTAGGGTTTCCGTAACCAACGACACGGAGAAATCCTACTTTCATGCAACCTTGCTGTTTAGGAGGAGCAACACAAGAGGAGAGGGTCCTCTAGAGTTTCAGGCGGTCTTAAAGATCGACAATGAGAGAAGTCTGGTTATTGAACTAGTCTCGGCCAGAGTTGTAGAGTTGCAATTCTGACGGTGATTCAGAGAAGATGAAGGGTAGGTGTGTTGCCGACATTGCTTACTAGAACAAGAAGAAGAAGAAGAAGAAGAAGAAGAAGAAGAAGAAGAAGAAGAAGAAGAAGAAGAAGAAGGAGAAGAAGGAGGAGGAGGAACCGAACCAGTCCTTGCTGGAGTTGGCTCGCCGAAGAAGAAGAAGAAGAAGAAGAAAGAGAAGAAGAGAAGGGGGATCTAGGGTTTGGAGGAGAATAGGGGGTTCCTTTTTAAGGGAGAAACCGTGGGCTTCTCTCTTAGAAACCCACGGTTTCTAAATTTTTGTTATTTATTTATTTTTTCATTTTTTCATTTATTTATTTTTTATTTTCCTATTTTATTTTTATTTTGAAAATGATTAGTGGGTTGCGGGCTTGGGTTCATGGTTGATGGGCCGTTTGGCCATGAGGCTTGTGGGCCCCTTGTGAGGCTGTGGATAGGTTGTGGGCCATGGGATTGACGCAAAAAATTGTGGGCCCAAAGTGCATCGGCCATGGGCTAGAAGGTGGGTGAGTAGGATAGTGGGACCTGGACTCCAGGATAAGCTGGCTAATGGGCTAGATGGATGGTGATTTTCCTGGTCATCGGATTATAAGATGATGTGATGGATAATTTGTTGACGATCGGGTGATAGAAGTGGATGGTGACAATTGGATGGACTATCAGACGGTGGACATCATTGGTGATGGATGGATTATTGGATGGTAGAGATTGGCCAAGGTAGGCCGCAGGATAGGGTGCTTGTGATAGGAAAGAGGATCGGATGGTTGATATTGAGAGGAGAGAGAAAAATGAGGGTTTTAATGAGAGGAAGGAGAAAATGCTACAAAATAAAAAAAAGTTGCTTGTAGAGGGTCTTGAACCCTGGTCTTTGACTTGGTCTTTTGCATGCTTTACCAACTGAGCAAGTCCTCATCTTGTAGTTGATAAGCTCTAATCTCCTTAGTCGCTTCTTTGAAGGCTTGATTCTCCTTCTCTCTTATTCATCTCTCAGGATTTTTGATTATCTGGCTCTGTCCGTACTTGGTCTTATCGCCTCCTGAAACTAGGCTTTTTCCGCGTAGTTGGTTACAGAAACCCTAATTTCAACATAATTTGTAATTGATCCGATTTTCCAGCAGAATATGGAGATATTATATAGGGATTCTTGTCAGATGTCGATCCGCACTCAGGATTAGTTGGGTTAGTGCATTATCAGAACAATATGACAGAAAATTGCTAGAAATAGTGAGGAGGTGAGAATGATGATCACGAGATTTAAAATAAGATTTTTATTTAGTGAATTTTTAGAGAGATAATCATAAATCCATTATGTACAAAATGTTTCAAGCAATTGAGATGTAAAGCTCAAACATGAAACCAATTAATCAAAAACCAACTTTTATTCAAATTATTGTACTGAAAGTAGGGTTTTTCCGCGTCGTTGGTTACGGAAACCCTAGAATCAACAAGATTTGTAATTTTTATTCGATTATCCTGCAAAATTGACAAATTTGTATAGGGATTCGTGTCAGATGTCGATCCGCACTCGGGATTAGTCGGATTAGCGTGAATAAGAACAAAAACTGACGGACCATCACAAGAAATAATAGATAAAAATAAACTTCATCATTAAGTAATCAAAATGTCTATTACAATGCTTGAATCGAACATAAAACAAAATAAGATAAACTAAAAAGCAGTTTTAAAGAAGAAAATTCTAAAGAGAGTTAGAGAGAGAAAATGAAGTAGAGAGAGAAAGTGAGAAAGAGGTCTCTAGAAAGAGAGACTACTCTCTAGAGAGAGAAAAAGAGATATAGAGAAAAAGAGATATAGAGAAAAAGAGAGGATTTAGCGAAAGAAAAGGGAGAGAGATCAAACCTTGGATGAAAGTGCCGCAAGGGTGATGCGACAATCTACCCAGAGTGAAGGTGATGTACGCAGCCCGGTTGTGAGCAAGGAGATATGTAGGCCAAGACCGTAGGGATGGAGTGCGGGTGCACGCTGTTGTAAGTCAATCCTCAGACTAACCCGAGATGTTGCTGTGACGTACAACAAGGTGAGGAAATTGTGATGCAGCCTCAGCTACACGGTGGTATTGGGCTAGAGAGAAGGGTGCTGCCCTGTGTGAGCCACGTGGAAGAGAGGAATATGACCTGCTGTTGTCTACTTTTGCATGCGTGCTTTGATCAGCCTGAGAAGAAACTTGCCGGAGTCGCTGGTCTTGTCCAAGGATTGCAAATTGGGGATGAAAATCAGGGAGGAGTGGAGACGCACTGTCTCGTGGTGGCTCGCTTGAGTTGGTGGGCGCACTAGCAGGAGACGCAGGTTGGAGAAGACAAGGTAATGGTGGCTGGCGGCAAGAGGAGGGGTTGCTATCCGAGAAAGGAAGAACTGACCGTTGCTGGTCCAAGGAGCAGGTTTAGGGAGATCAAGAAGCAACACCAGGGAGAGTACGTGTTGACGTTCCTGCTGGTTTGGCCAGCAAGGATATGTGGTGGAACGATGGGTGAAGCAAAGAGGAAGGGAGGTATTGCTGGTAGGTGTAGTGAAGATTCCGGCGAGCTTCTCGCCGGAATCAATAGCAAGAGGCGGTGAAACAGGTGCAAGCCGTGAAAGAGAAGATAGTTGCAGGTATTCCACCGAAAAAAATGAAGATAACGGTCTGCAACTGGGTGCTGCTATAGGAGAAGGCGGAGATGGAGTTCATCGATGAAGAAGGAAACGCCTCAGGCAATGTTACAATCCACGATGGAGAAAGAGGAAGGAGTTGCAGATCTGATTGCCGGAGTTGCAGGTCTGCAACTCCGGTAACCAATTGAAGAAGAAGAAGGAGAATAAGGAGGGAAAGAGGAGAGGACGTGGGGTGGAACGGTGATGAAAGGGTGTTGTGCAGCGGTCTTGCGACTCCAAGGAGCGCCTGAGATGGCAGCAAGTTGCACCAGCCGGAGTTGCAGGTTGCAACTCCGGTAAAGAAGAAGAAGAAGAAGAAGAAGAAGCGAAAGAGGAAAAAGAACGTAGGGGGGTTTTTGGGGGAAGATTGAAAGAGATTGGAGGGGGATTAGGGTTCAAACGAACCCTTCTCCCTCCTCTTATAAAGCTCCCTATTTTCTTTAATGGAAATAGGGTATTTTTGAAATAAAAAAAATATTTTATTTTATTTTTATTTTATTTTTTATTTTTTTTAAGTAAAAGTCTACTTTTCCTTGGGGAATGTCCCCATTTAGTGGACCCCCCATTTTTTAAAATTTAATTAAAATTCTTTGGAAATTCATAGGGTCCACTAACTGGTCGGACAGCGGGTCGATGATGATGGGCCCGGCTACTGGCCCACATGGATTGATGATGTCCATCGTCTCACAAGATGATGTGACAGACAGTCTGATGGCGATCGGATGCATGGTGACTTGATTGGGACCCAGATTGGTAGATCAACGGATCTAGAGAGATCCAACGGTCCGTTTGAAGATCCAATGGTCCGATGGAAGATCCAACGGTCAGAAAGCTAAGGGAGATGAGATAGAGCCGAAGGGTAGGAGTTCTGGGGTTAGGTCAGTAGATTCGAGGATCGAGAGATGAAGAGAAAGAGAGAATAAGGAGAGATGAGAGAGAAAGTATCAAAAAAATGGAGAAAAGTATTGGCAGAGGGTCTGGAACCCTGGTCTTCACTGTGACCATCCTCACGCTTCTCCAGTAGAGTAGACTATCATTCCTTGCTGACTCATGTGGCTTTAAACGCTTTGGTCCGTCTCTTGGTCATTGGCTCTCCTGTTCTTTTCGTTCTTTGGGCCGGCTTTTTGGTCCTCCTATTCAGCCCATAGTTGCCCATATCTTTTAGTCATAGCATGTGGGCTCTTTAAGCTTTGATAATGGGCTTTCCTGATTGATGTGGGCTCGCAAGTCTCGAGAATTGTCCCATCGGGGTTTCCGCGATAGAAGAAGTGCGTAATGAGACTTAATCAGAACGGCTTAATATCTAGACTTCTAAAAATGTGTTTAATGCATGCAAATATACCATTTCGTCCAGAAAAGTGTGTTCTACGCAATGAGATAGACTCTTACGTAGAAAAGTGGATAATTAGAGCAGTTTTATGAAGGAGAATGCGATAACGCTAAAAGGATAATTGCTTAAAATAAGCACTTTTGAGCGAATATCACAACCCCCAACCAGCATATTGCCAATCCTTGGCAATTAGTGCGAAATAAATGAGCTTAAAAGGGCTCTGCACATGCTGCACACTTTTTCATATTAGCTTAGGGAAAACACCGTTCGTCAACTCATTGAATGGATGCAAAAACAGTTACATTGCTAGCGACGAGTTGGAAAGTTTTGACAAGACTACAGACTCATAATCATGACCCAGAATAGTCAGACTCTGTGTGTGTGTGTGCTCAACATTCTCATCATCCGACAGTAAAGATTTTCAGATCACCTCTAAGTTTTTATGCCTCGACCTCAAATCTCACATGTTTAGCACTTAGAATAGAATCACACAAGAAGGGTTTTCTTCTTTTCTGTCAATTTATATGTGAGGAGATGTGTTGATATATGAAAGCAAAGATCTCACATATGTATTATTTAAAGAAAGGACATCTTTAACAGAAGAAGATCTCATGATTGGAATACCACTTCACTCGGGAACGTCAGATCAAACTCTATAGCTTCTCTTTTTCCAATCTCCACATTTTATGATCGTGCTATCCTAGAATCATGTAGGACTTTCCTAGGTTGTAATGAGGCTTAGGTCAGGTGTAGAGAGATAAAGGGATACAGGATTTCAAAGATCTTGAGAGGATATTGTCATTTTCTTGCATTTTTTCCAGGGTTTAACACCATTATCGGGTTCTTTTTCCTTTTTTTCGTATTTTTCTCTTTTTCTTGATATTTTTGAGACTGCTCAATTTCTTTTTAGCTCTTTTTCATACTTTCTTTCCATATTTTGTTTTCAACTTGAACCACTTTCTTTTCCTTTTGATTCTTCTTCTTTACTTTTCTTTTCACGGTACACCCATATCAGTTATTCTTTTGTTCATCTCAAAATAAGGGTAGCCAGTCATGCTTCGTAGCTATACTGGATTTTAGGTTGATGGGTTTACAAAGAAAAGGCTTTTATAGAACGGCTCAAGGGGTTTCTAGTGAAGTATAATTCAGGTGAGTAAAAAGGCTGAATGGTTCAGAAAAATGGCCTAAATCATTTTCTAGGGTTTGCACTATCATGTATACTGTCTTGACTGGATACAGAGAAGGTTCTATTGTAGTAATCCAATGTTGATGTCGTTCCGAGTTTTATGATCGAAGCAAAGAATAATGAGATCTCTCAACGAATATTGCGGGCATGAAGAATAGTGAGTCATCCATTGACTCAGGATTATTGTATAACTCTCTGAAATGATTAAAGGCTCGAAAGCTCACTGGGTTAGGTCTCCACAATTATTCTCACAGGATCTCTAGAGTTTTAAAACTTAGGATGACTCTGATGTTGATAGTGTACAATTGTTCCAAATCTGAGTTTTTTTGAGTTTTCAAACCTGCTGTAGTCACGCCTGACTTGACTCAACGCTAACTTTAAACAAAAATTAACATCCTCAATATTGACTTAACGAAGGTTTTCAGCTCATCAAAGTCAGGGTATTTGACACATTTTTGAAATTCTAGAAAACTTTTGGAGAACATCGAAAATCACCCCAAAAACAGAAGTTTTTTTTTTATTTATTTTTTATTTTTTTATTTTTATTTATTTATTTATTTTTTATCAAAATGAAGACATGAGTTTTGGTAAATACCCCACCCCCAACCAAAAATATAGCACCGTCCTCGGTGCTCATGACCGGGATATAAAATGATGAAAAATCGGTGATGATGATGCAAAGGTTTAGGGAGGATGTTACCAAGTAGGCAGAAACTCGACAGTGTGTGGTACCTGATGATCGAAAGAATGAATGTACCTGCATTTCCAGAGATATAACAGTAATAACAAATGCATGAGACTCATGTACTATAGGAATACCGAAATTGCCTTTCCGAAAGCGCTAAGTTTTACGTCTTCAGCCACACACAAAGGGGGTGGTAGGCACCCCCAACCAAGTTGGAGCACAGGAGATTGAGTGGATTATCAGTCGACATAGACAGGATCGATGAGATCGATCTCAAAAGTCTGAATGAGCAATACGTCAAGTTCATGGAACTGTTTAAGACGCTGACCATTGACCTGGAATGAGGAGTGATCCTTGGGATCCTTAATAGTGATTGCCCCAAAGGGTGTGACTGCTGTGACCGTATAAGGACCGGTCCACCTAGATTTTAATTTTCCAGGGAAGAGATGAAGACGGGAATTATAAAGAAGGACCTTCTGTCCTGGATGGAACTCTTTCCTGAGGATGCTCTTGTCATGTATCCACTTCATTTTTGCTTTATAATTCTTGGACAAGTTGTAGGCATCATTTCTGATTTCTTCTAACTCATTCATTTGAAGTTTTCGCTCCTCCCCTACAGACGAGACGATGTTCAATCGAGGTCGAAGTTGAGTTTCTTAATGGCCCACAGGGCACGATGTTCAATCTCTACCAGTAGATGACAGGGTTTCCCAAAGACGAGACGATAGGGAGACATATTGAGTGGGGTCTTGTAGGCGGTTCTGTATGCCCATAAAGCATCAGTGAGACGAGTAGACCAGTCTTTACGTGTGGTATTGACCGTTTTCTCCAAGATCTACTTGATCTGACGATTAGAAACCTCCACTTGACCACTAGTCTGCGGATGATAAGCTAGGGCAACCTTGTGGGTTACCCCATACTTTTTCATTAATTTCTCGAATGTCCTATTGCAGAAATGGGTGCCCCCATCGCTAATGATGGCCTTAGGGGCACTGAATCGGGCGAAGATGAACTCCTTTAGGAATTTGACCACCACTTTGTGGTCATTGGTCTTGGTGGGAATGGCTTCTATCCATTTGGATATATAGTCTACCGCAAGGAGAATGTACTCAAAACCATAGGAAACGGGAAAGAGGCCCATGAAGTCGATGCCCCAGATGTCAAATATTTCATCGACCTGGATGGGAGTGAGGGGCATCATGTTCCTCTGGGAGATGCGGCCTAGATGCTGGCAATTAGGATAGGTTTTGCAGTAGATATGGGCATCTTTAAATAGTGTAGGCCAGTAGAATCCGCATTGCAGGACTTTTTCTACAGTCTTCTTAGTGCTGAAATGACCACCACAAGGTTGGTCATGACACGAGGACAAGATTTTGAGTTGGTCCGACTCAGGTACACAGAGACGAATGATCTGGTCAGGACAGTATTTATATAACTAAGGGTCATCCCAAGAATAGTACTTAACTCTTGCTAGGAATTGGCTTTTGTCCTGTTTTGACCAGTGTGAAGGCATTTCTTCGGTGACAAGGTAGTTGACAATGTTAGCATATCATGGATGAACGGAGATGGCGAATAGTTGTTCGTCGAGAAAGGTCTCAGTGATGGGCTGGGTGTCGAAGGATGACTCTAAAGTCAGTCTAGACAAGTGATCAGCCACTACATTCTCAGTTCCTTTCTTATCCTTAATCTCGAGGTCGAATTCCTGCAGTAAGAGAATCCATCAAATTAATCGAGGCTTGGTTTCCTTTTTCGACATGAGATAACGAAGGGCTGCATGATCAGTGTACACTACCACCTTAGTGGCTAAGAGGTATTGACAGAATTTATCAAGGGCGAAGACTACCGCCAGGAGTTCTTTCTCAGTGGTGGAGTAATTCATTTGGGGAGAGTTAAGAGTTTTACTTGCGTAGTAGATCACGTGTGATCTTTTGTCAACTCTCTGCCCTAAACGGCTCCTAAGGCGTAGTCAGAAGCATCGTACATTACCTCAAAAGGTAGAGTCTAGTCCGGGGGATGGATAATGGGCGCAGTAGTGAGCTCAGATTTGAGACGCTCAAATGCCTTGACACAGTCAGCATTAAAGTCGAAAGGACTATCTTTAGCCAGAAGATGGGACAGAGGTCGAGCGATTTGAGAGAAGTCCTTGATGAATAGCCTATAGAATCCTCTGTGTCCCAAAAAGGACCGGATGTCACGCACAGACTTAGGAGTAGGAAAGGTCGAGATGATATCGATTCTAGCTTCGTCGACCTCAATGCCCTGATGGGAAATGACATGTCCCAGAACAATGCCCTTCGTCACCATGAAGTGGCATTTCTCCCAATTGAGGACAAGTTGCTTGTCTTGGCAGCGTTGAAGTACAAGCCCTAGATGGTTCAGACAGTCATCAAAGGATGACCCAAAGACTGAGAAGTCGTCCATAAAGACTTCGAGGAATTTTTCCACCATGTTAGAGAATATGCTCATCATACACCTTTGAAAGGTCGCGGGTGCATTGCAGAGGCCAAAGGGCATGCGCTTGTAGGCAAAAGTGCCAAAGGGACAGGTGAAAGTTGTCTTCTCGTGATCCTCAGGGGCAATGGGTATTTGATTATACCTTGAGTAACCATCAAGGAAGCAGTAATAGGAGTGACCTACTAGTCTCTCCAACATCTGGTCTATGAAGGGTAAAGGAAAATGGTCCTTCCTAGTGTTGGTGTTGAGTCGTCGGTAATCGATGCAGACTCTCCACCCTTTCTTCAGGCGCTGGGTGACCATTTCCTTGTTCTCATTTTCCACAACTGTGAATACTGCCTTTTTAGGGACGACATGAATAGGGCTCACCCATTTGCTATCGGAGATGGGGTAAATGATACCCGCATCTAACAGTTTAAGGACCTCGTCCCGGACTACATCCTTCAAGACGGGGTTCAACCTCCTCTGGTGTTCTCGAGAGGTTTTGGATTCATCCTCGAGATAGATGTGATGTTGGCACACCGAGGGGTCTATGCCACGAATATCATCTATAGTCCAACCTATCGCAGATTTGTGCTCGTTGAGCAGCTCGAGAAGTTTCTTATGTTCACTCTCAGACAAAGCGGAAGCAATAATGACAGGGTAGGTTTCCTTGGGACCAAGATAGGCATAGGAAAGATCTGTTGGAAGTTGCTTGAGCTCTAATGTTGGAGCAGATGGAGTTAAAGTAGGTGTCACAGAAGACACGGATTGAAGAGGTTTGACTTCAATAGTAAAAGGAAGGATGGGTTCTCTGGCCATGGTTATCAGAGGCTCGAACTCGATGAGTGGAGCGGGGATCTCTAGTAGTGGAGCGGTCTCCAAAAGATCATTGAGATCAGAAATAGCTGACTCTGTTGCAAAGTCAACTCCAAAGTGTTCTAGACACTACTTAAGAATATCTTCGGTGGAGTCCGGGATTAGACTCTCAACGGCACACATTTCATCGGTCACTTCGCGATCGGTATCTTGTTGCATTAGACGAAAGATATTGACCTCAGCTTTGAGGTTTCCGAAAGCAATGGACATGTTTCCATCCCGACACCCGATGTGTGCATTCGCGGTGGCAAGAAAAGGGTGTCCTAAGATGACCGGAATGCGGTTATCCTGACACGGCTCGATGTCTAGAATGATAAAGTCCACAGGATAATAAAAGTCAGTGACTTTTACTAGGACATCTTCAATGATTCCTCTTGGAATCTTGATGGACTGATTAGCCAATTTCAGGGTGACATTGGTAGGCTTCATATCTTTCAGTCCTAACTGCTGATATACCGAGAATGGTATGAGGTTAACGCTAGCCCCTAAATCTAGCAAGGCAGTGCAGCTAAAGTTGTCTCCAATTTCGCATTGGACAGTTGGGCTACCTGGATCCTTGTGTTTGATCACACTGTTGCATTGAATGAACGCGGTAGCTTTTTCGGCCAAGAAGGCAGCTTTGGGTACATGCGTACGCCGCTTAACTGTGCACAAGTCCTTGAGGAATTTGGCATAAGAGGAGATTTGCTTGATAGCAGAAAAGAATGGGATATTGATCTGGACTTCTTTAAAGACATCTAAGATCTCTGAGAATTGCTGATCCCGCTTATCTTGGACAAGTCTGTCCGGGAAGGGAGGCTTTACTCGACAAATGGATTTGTCTTTAGCCTTCGATTTTTGCACAGGGATATCTGATGTTGGTGCAGAGGTAGAAGAAGCAGAGGTAGGATTGGTATTAGTTTCCTCTGTACAAGTGATGGGTGCTGGAGATGGCACCGGCGGTGGTTGGACTCCCATGTCTACAGTTTTTCCAGATCGTAGGGTGGTTACAGCTTGCACCTCCCCTTGACAGTTCTCATTCTGGCTTTGAGATTGGGATCCGATCTCATATACTGCCCCTTTGGCATTTCCTTTAGGGTTGGCAATGGGTTGACTAGGAAAGATCCCCTTAGCTTTCTCAGCTTCTAAGTTACCTAGACGTTGCTCTAGACGAAGCATGGATTGCTGTTGCTGTTGCTCTAGGCGTTGCATAGATTGAGTAATGAGTTGAGCTAGAAGGTCCTCGATACCAGGTTTGGGGACCGACTGTTGGGGAGCAACTAATGGGAGCTGAGGCACCAATTCGCGACTCGAGCTCATCGGGGCATTATAGTTATAGGCGAAAGAATTAGTTGGGACAATCTGTTGGTTCTGAAAGTTCTGGGGAACTCTTTACTGATTCTGAAATGTGCTCTGTTGTCCAGAGTATTGACCCTGTTGGAACTGCTGGTTCTGAGTAGATGGGTACTGACTCTGTTGGTACTGACCCTGATTGAATTGCCTAGTGGGTTGATTGAACCCAGGGGGATACATGCCCTGAGGTTGACGCGGAGGTTGAGCTGGCGGTTGAGTAAACTGAGGTCTCCAAGAGAAGTTAGGGTGATTTCTCGTGTCAGGATGATAAGATTGACTATACGAGTTCTGAGTGGGTGGTTTGTATGTGCTAAAAGCACAAACTTCTTCCTGAAGAGGATTAGACCATCCTTCATTCAAAGGACAATGCTCAGTAGTATGGGAGGTTTGCAGACAAAGGGTGCAGGATTGCATAGGATTCTCGTGTCCCACATGCATGATTGGGGTAGATTGTTGAGTAGGCTTTTGTACAGACACAGCCAGTGCCGAGACTGACTTGCTCAATTCTTGAATGACAGATCGAAGCTCAGTGTCTACTGTAGCGTCATGTGCCTTGGTAATCCTTTGGACTGAAGTGGTTCGACTAAACTCTGAGTCAGTCGTCCAATGTTGAGAGTGTTCTCCTAACTCTCCCAAGAATTTGTATGCATCGGTCGGAGTTTGGTGCAGGAATTTTCCTTGGCACATTGACTCTACCATGGTCCGGGACTCATCAGTAAGTCCCTTGTGGAAGACGTGTACAAGATTGCCCTTGTCGATGCTATGGTGGGGACACTTAGTCAGGTAGTCTTGGAATCTATCCCACGCTTCAAAAAATTTCTCATCGGACTTCTGTCGAAAGTCTGGATGAGTTGCTTCATTTGGTTGGTCCGAGTCATGGGGTAGAATTTAGACATGAATTTGCCCACCAACTCTTTTCAACTGCTGATTGAATCAGCGGGTAAGGAGTAGAGCCAATCTGAGGCTCGGTCTTTGAGCGAGAATGGAAAAACTCGCAGACGCACATTGTCATCATCGAGGTTCTGATTCTTGAAAAGTAGGATGACATGTTGGAATTCCCTAATATGGGAATATGGGTCTTCTCTTGGGAGACTACGAAAGGTTGGCAGCATTTGGATCGTCTGTGGCCTGATCTCGAATTGTACCGCCGTAGTAGGTGGGAGAATAATGCAAGTGAGCGGATTAGCAGAGATAGGAGCAAACGTCTCGATAAGAGGTCGTTCGACTGCCATGACTACAAAGGTAGTAGTACTGGGGGAGGCGGGTGGTGAAAAAGATGGGGACGAATTTAGTAGAGGATCCACTGTAGGTACGTGATTCTCAGATCAAATCAAGCGCTTGTTCGGACGAGTCCAAACGGGCATACGCTGAGGAGGGAAGCTCTATTCTTGGCAAAAAGTTGCCAGAGAGGAACACTATCCTAAATGATGCACACCAAGCACAGATAATCCTATTTGAAGCAATCAGGATATATTTTAGGAATTATCTTTATTAGTTTTGGGGCTAGAGTAGATTATGACAGTGGGCGGACCACTGGTTTATCTTTTAACCGCCGGACTAATTATTTTGCACTCAGAGGTTCTCACCAGGCTACACTCTTCAGAGCGAATCCTTTAGTACTAACTCTAGTTAACAACAAGGCAATCCGAAGCCTAGACAGACGTGCGGCACAATGGCTGACTTAAGTACGTCCCAGACTAACAAGATTGGTCAAGTGGATAAGAAGAGTGTTCCCTCGGGTTAAGCTAGGGTTAATGCGTGTTCCTAGTCCACACGCAACTAACCGCCGAATAGTCCAAGATGCCACGTCGAGCTCAGTGTACTTGAGTAGCAGGGACTTATGGGTGTGTTAGACAACAGGGACCCGCGCTCGTGGTCTTATTTCGATTGGATGTTAAGCGGGATCGTTTTGAGTGGATTTTTCCTCGAACACCCCTAATTGGCTCTAATTCTTGATTATTTTTAATTAAATGGAGCCTTGGGATCAAATCAGTTGGAATGATGAGGTGGGTGATGAAATCCCACCAGTTTCAATTTGGAGCTGGGTCTACTCTCTTAGAGTTGATTGATTAACGGCCACGCCACGCAAGTTGAATAAGTTGTTGCTAGAAAACAAATAGACAAGCGGCAATGATGCACCCAATATGCTCTGTATCGCACTCAAGGCGAGGATAGAGACTTACCTCCTGTAGGCCACGCCACGGGGTCACCTCCGTGGGTTAGGGAGGGGTATCCTAATGGGCTTGGGCCCGACTCCACCTCTTTGAGCTTTCGCTCCCTACCCATACTGGATCGTGTTCCTGCAGAAACAGTTAGATCGCACGGTCTAGGTATTTGGGATTCTATTTGGAAGATCCTTGCCTTTTTAGGGTTCACTGAACAAGCACTAGATTTAGGCAAGTTTTTGAATTAATTTCCAAATTCGAGATGGGTTAAAATTTAGGAATTTCTAGATTGGAAAATACCTAGATTGGAAAGTTTCCCGAACTGTGGAGATCTTCCAAGAAAGATTTGATTGCGAGATCCCTTATAATTTTGGAAAATTTTCCAAAATTGAAATTCTGCTAGATTTGGGGTGTTTCCTTTTTGCAGACTTTTCCAAATTCGGAGGATTTCTAAAGATAGAAATTCTTCTAAAGAGGAAACTTCTAAGAGGGGAAACCCTAATTAAGCAGAGTTTCAAGATTTTGGAATCTTTCCAAAAATCGCAAATCCTTGATTGGTGATTTCTAAAAATCTGCAGAATATAAAACCTTAATTTTTTTGAATTTTGATTTTATTATTATTTTTTTATTTTCCACTTAATCTAGGGTTTCTAAAAAACCCTAGAACAAGATCTAGCAGTTATATGGAAAGCAATAAAATTCCTAAATTATTACAAATTGCACTCGGCCTTCCGAGGCATTAAAAATAGTAATTTAAAAACTGCTAAAAATCACTAAAAACCAATAATAGAAAGTTTCCCGAAAAGGTCAGGCTGTCCAAATTGAGCAGCTTTTCGCTTCAGCAACTTTCCAATTCCATCTTTACGTCCTTTTTCGCACTCCCGAACACCCGAGCGGCAGCGGCGCCATTTGAAAGTAGGGTTTTCCCGCGTCGTTGGTTACGGAAACCCTAGAATCAACAATATTTGTAATTTTTATCCGATTATCCTGCAAAATTGACAAATTTGTATAGGGATTCGTGTCGGATGTCGATCCGCACTCGGGATTAGTCGGATTAGCGTGAATAAGAACAAAAACTGACGGACCATCACAAGAAATAATAGATAAAAATAAACTTCATCATTAAGTAATCAAAATGTCTATTACAATGCTTGAATCGAACATAAAATAAAATAAGATAAACTAAAAAGCAGTTTTAAAGAAGAAAATTCTAAAGAGAGTTAGAGAGAGAAAATGAAGTAGAGAGAGAAAGTGAGAAAGAGGTCTCTAGAAAGAGAGACTACTCTCTAGAGAGAGAAAAAGAGATATAGAGAAAAAGAGAGGATTTAGCAAAAGAAAAGGGAGAGAGATCAAACCTTGGATGAAAGTGCCGCAAGGGTGATGTACGTAGCCCGGTTGTGAGCAAGGAGATATGTAGGCCAAGACCGTAGGGATGGAGTGTGGGTGCACGCTGTTGTAACTCAATCCTTGGACTAACCCGAGATGTTGCTGTGACATACAGCAAGGTGAGGAAATTGTGATGCAGCCTTAGCTACACGGTGGTATTGGGCTAGAGAGAAGGGTGCTGCCCTGTGTGAACCACGTGGAAGAGAGGAATATGACCTGCTGTTGTCTACTTTTGCATGCGTGCTTTGATCAGCCTGAGAAGAACTTGCTGGAGTCGCTGGTCTTGTCCAAGGATTGCAAATTGGGGATGAAAATCAGGGAGGAGTGGAGACGCACTGTCTCGTGGTGGCTCGCTTGAGTTGGTGGGCGCACTAGCAGGAGATGCAGGTTGGAGAAGACAAGGTAATGGTGGCTGGCGGCAAGAGGAGGGGTTGCTGTCCGAGAAAGGAAGAACTGACCGTTGCTGGTCCAAGGAGCAGGTTTAGGGAGATCAAGAAGCAACACCAGGGAGAGAACGTGTTGACGTTCCTGCTGGTTTGGCCAGCAAGGATATGTGGTGGAACGATGGGTGAAGCAAAGAGGAAGGGAGGTATTGCTGGTAGGTGTAGTGAAGATTCCGGCGAGCTTCTCGCCGGAATCAATAGCAAGAGGCAGTGAAACAGGTGCAAGCCGTGAAAGAGAAGACAGTTGCAGGTATTCCACCAAAAAAAAATGAAGATAACGGTCTGCAACTGGGTGCTGCTATAGGAGAAGGCGGAGATGGAGTTCATCGATGAAGAAGGAAACGCCTCAGGCAGTGTTCCAATCCACGATGGAGAAAGAGGAAGGAGTTGCAGATCTGATTGCCGGAGTTGCAGGTCTGCAACTCCGGTAACCAATTGAAGAAGAAGAAGGAGAATAAGCAGGGAAAGAGGAGAGGACGTGGGGTGGAACGGTGATGAAAGGGTGTTGTGCAGCGGTCTTACGACTCCAAGGAGCGCCTGAGATGGCAGCAAGTTGCACCAGCCGGAGTTGCAACCTGCAACTCCGGTAAAGAAGAAGAAGAAGAAGAAGAAGCGAAAGAGGAGAAAGAACGTAGGGGGGTTTTTGGGGGAAGATTGAAAGAGATTGGAGGGGGATTAGGGTTCAAACGAACCCTTCTCCCTCCTCTTATAAAGTTCCCTATTTCCTTTAATGGAAATAGGGTATTTTTGAAATAAAAAAAATATTTTATTTTATTTTTTTTTTTTTAAGTAAAAGTCTACTTTTCCTTCGGGAATGTCCCCATTTAGTGGACCCCCCATTTTTTAAAATTTAATTAAAATTCTTTGGAAATTCACGGGGTCCACTAACTGGTCGGACAGCGGGTCGATGATGATGGGCCCAGCTACTGGCCCACATGGATTGATGATGTCCATCGTCTCACAAGATGATGGGACAGACAGTCTGATGGCGATCGGATGCATGGTGACTTAATTGGGACCCAGATTGGTAGATCAACGGATCTAGAGAGATCCAACGGTCCGTTTGAAGATCCAATGGTCCGATGGAAGATCCAACGGTCAGAAAGTTAAGGGAGATGAGATAGAGCCGAAGGGTAGGAGTTCTGGGGTTAGGTCAGTAGATTCGAGGATCGAGAGATGAAGAGAGAGAGAGAATAAGGAGAGATGAGAGAGAAAGTATCAAAAAAATGGAGAAAAGTATTGGCAGAGGGTCTAGAACCCTGGTCTTCACTGTGACCATCTTCACGCTTCTCCAGTAGAGTAGACTATCATTCCTTGCTGACTCATGTGGCTTTAAACGCTTTGGTCCGTCTCTTGGTCATTGGCTCTCCTGTTCTTTTCGTTCTTTGGGCCGGCTTTTTGGTCCTCCTGTTCAGCCCATAGTTGGCCCATATCTTTTAGTCATAGCATGTGGGCTCTTTAAGCTTTGATAATGGGCTTTCTTGATTGATGTGGGCTCGCAAGTCTCAAGAATTGTCCCATCGGGGTTTCCTGCGATAGAAGAAGCGCGTAATGAGACTTAATCAGAACGGCTTAATATCTAGACTTCTAAAAATGTGTTTAATGCATGCAAATATGCCATTTCGTCTAGAAAAGTGTGTTCTACGCAATGAGATAGACTCTTACGTAGAAAAGTGGATAATTAGAGCAGTTTTACGTAGGAGAATGCGATAACGCTAAAAGGATAATTGCTTAAAATAAGTACTTTTGAGCAAATATCATGTACCTTACAATGCAAGAGAAATAAGAGTCTAATAAGATAAACATAAAAATAATAACCGTAGAGAGAGAAAGAAGAGAGAGAAAAGTAGTAGAGAGAGAAAATGACTAAATAGATCTAGAGGGAGAGAGAGAGAGAAAGAGGAACAGTGAAAAGAGAGAGATAGGAAATACCTTCGGACATCTTACCTACGGGGATGAGGATTGGCCAGCAAGAAGAAGACTAACCGTGAGAAAATCATATGCTGCCCGATGCCTTGGAGGATGGTACAAATGATGAAGGTGTGGTTGGAAGGTGGGGAAGGCTTGCTACACGTTGGTGGTGGATTGAGATGTTGTAGGCTGAGACAGGCAGCAAGGATGTTGCCTGTGCAACAGGTGGATCATGGTATCAGCCACGTGGTGGAGCGCTTGAAAGAGGAGGTGTCGCACCACAGACCACCGTGAGGATGAGATGAGGGCAGACTAGTGCTGTAAGGTGCTACTGAAGTTGACTGGAGGAAGGACCTAGCAACTCGAGTTGCAGGTTTTGAAGCCCGAACTTCCACGATGGTATTGGCGGTGTGGTGTGCATGCAGGCGAGAGGAAGGAGCAGTGGTGACGGTGGTGGTTGCCGGTGCTCATTGCAGGTGAGGAAGAAGTGGGGGCAGGCGGTGCAAGCTGGCTGGAGTTGCAGCAACTTGAGGAACGGTTTTTGCTGGTGGAAGATGAGGAGCAGGGGCGGAGCTAATGCTGACGGTGCAGCAGAAGATGGAAGTTTACTTGGTGCACTAAGGAGGCAGTAGGTTGCTGTGCAGGTTTCCGGCGAGCTTCTCGCCGTAGAAGATGACCGGAGTTGCACCTGCAACTCTGGTGAAATTAAAGAAGAAGAAGAAGAAGAAGAAGAAGGAAAATAAGAAGAAGAAGACGAAGATGTGCTGTGGAGGGAAGTAAAAGCACTAGATGCTCTGGCGAGATGTTGCAGGTCGGTGGAGCTTCCAAAGGAGAGGCGGCGAGAGGTGGCGCTCACGGTCTGCACCCTTTCAGATCGTGAAACCATAGTAAGGTGGACGTGCAGGGCAGGAACAAAGTAGCAGTGAGGAGGAGCAGCCGCTGGCTACTGCCAAAGCGTAGAGAAAGAAGAGATTGGCATCCGGTGCTTGGAGATAACTAGTCCGTGATGAAGAAGAAAGCGTGGAGAAGAAGAGAAGGAGGAAAAAGAAGGGGGAGGGAACCTGCAAGGTTTTGATTAAGAAGAAGGAGAAGAAGAAGAAGAAGAAGAAGAAGAAGAAAAAGAAGAAGAAGAAGAAGAAGAAGAAGGAGGAGGAGGAGGAGAAGGGAGAAACCAAACCAGTCCGCCGGAAACGAAGGGAGCTGGCCAGAGAAGAGGAGCTCGCCAAGAAGAAGGAGAAGAGAAAGAAGATAAGCCAGAAGAGAAGGAAGGAAGGAAGAGGAGCAAGAAAGATGAGGGGGATTAGGGTTCAAACGAACCCTTCTCCTTCCCCTTTTAAAGCTCCCTATTTCCTTTAATGGAAATAGGGTATTTTCCAAAAATAAAAAAAATAAGAAAAATAATTTTTTTTTTTTTTTTAAGTAAAACCCTACTTTTCTTTGGGGAATTTCCCCATTTAGTGGACCCCCCATTTTTTAAAATTTAATTGAAATTATTTTGAAATTCCCGGGGTCCACTAAATGGTCGGACAGCGGGTTGATGATGATGGGCCCGGCTACTGGCCCACATGGATTGATGATGTCCATCGTCTCAAAAGATGATGTGACAGACAATCTGATGGCAATCGGATGGATGGTGACTTGATTGAGACCCAGATTGGTAGATCGACGGATCTAGAGAGATCCAACGGTCCGGTGGAAGATCCAACGGTCTGATTGAAGATCCAACGGTCAGAAAGCTAAAGGAGATGAGACAGAGCTAATGGGCAGGAGTTATGGGTTAGGTCAGTAGATTCGAGGACCGAGAGATGAAGAGAGAGAGAATAAGGAGAGATGAGAGAGAAAATATCAGAAAATGGAGATAAAAGTATTGGTAGAGGGTCTGGAACCCTGGTCTTCACTGTGACCATCCTCACGCTTCTCCAGTAGAGTAGACTATCATTCCTTGCTGACTCATGTGGCTTTAAATGCTTTGGTCCGTCTCTTGGTCATTGGCTCTCCTGCTCTCTTCGTTCTTTGGGCTGGCTTTTTGGTCTTCTTATTCAGCCCATATTTGGTCCATATCTTCTAGTCATAGCATATAGGCTCTTTAAGCTTTGATAATGGGCTTTCCTGATCGATGTGGGCTCGCAAGTCTCGAGAATTATCCCATCGGGGTTTCCTGCAACAGAAGAAGCGCGTAATGAGACTTTATCAGAATGACTCAATGTCTAGACTTCCAAAAATGTGTTTAATGCATGCAAATATACCATTTCATCCAGAAAAGTGTGTTCTACACAACAAAAGAGACTCTTATGTAGAAAAATAGATAAATAGAGCATTTTAACGAAGGAGAGTGTGAAAATGCTTAGAAGATAACAGTGGAAAATACGCACTTTTAAGCGAATATCACCTCCTATTTTCAGCTTTTGGCTTTTTGGGCTTTTGGTCCTAAACTTTGGCAGTCAGTTGTGGGCCGCAATCCATAAAATTGTCGAATCTGGTTTCCTACGATAGAAAAAGCGGGTAATGAGACTCAATCAGAACGGCTTAATATCTAAAATTCTAAGAATATGTTTAATGCATGCAAATATACTGTTTCTTCCATAAAAGTGTGTTCTATGCAATGAAAGAGACTCTGACGTAAAAAAGTGGATAAATAGAGCAATTTTACATAGGAGAGTGTGATAACGCTTAGAGGGTAATAGTGAAAAATACGCACTTATAAGCGAATATCATAACAACCTTAGCTAAGTTAAGATCAAGTACTAAGCTATGATCAAAGAGAAGAGAAAAGCTCTCAAGAAATAGTAATTTTTCTACTAAATTGAAATTATAATAAATTCTGGTTTTCTTATGTTCTTAGTCAATGCAATTGACTTATATTGATTAGAATTTGACTTTTAGTAAACTTAACTCTATTCAACTGCGTTTACTAGTATTTCACCCAAGATGATCTATTTTGGTTATTTAGCTATTTTGTTCAAGTTTAAGTCTATTAACAAAAGGGTTATAGACCCAATTTGATTTCGAGTTGATTTGCAAAGTATGAGAAAAGGTTTGGATTTACCGTCATGTTTGAATTAGTATGTCTGAAAATATGGGATGTTAGAGGGTGTCTCGCGTATATGGTTGGGTATCGAGTGGATCCTGATTTGCGAATAGTTCTTTGATTGGGAACCCCGCTAGCATAAGCATCAGTCAGAATATTAGTTATAAATGAGATTTGTATATATAGATTATATTTCACACTTGGATTTTTGGTATTCGAATCATACATTTTAACGAATTTGACGTGTGATTTTAACATATAATCAAACATATAATGAGAGATATATATGTATGATCGATCGGACACTAGATTTACAGGCTTACCTAATAGGTTTTTAGACACGATGGTAAACTACCCTAGATTGTTCTTTGAATATTTAGGAAATCTACAATCATGGATGCTTGTGTAAAGTCATACTTTATTGTATTGTCAATTCCATGAGAAGTGTATGTCATGTTGTATTTGTCATTGTCTATTCTTGAAAAGTCTCGGTTGTCAAATCCTAGGAATACTTAGTTATTTGGTAATATATATCACTGTGTCTCGAATCCCCTGAAGACTAAAGTGTTAAAGATCAAGTGGACTTCAAAAAAATAAATCAAAGGAGAATTAAAACTGAAGAAAATCAACCCAAGTGTTCAAGATCAACTGAAGACAAAGTCAAGTGATTAAGATCAACTGAAGACAAACTCAAAGCTCAGGCAATGAAGATTTAAAAGTTCATAGTACGTTCTCACTCAACGAATGTTCAACTATGAAGAATCTCGTGTTGCGGTTACTTATGTAAATCTAAGGGTACATCGCGCGTTGCCAGCGGATCAAGATTTACCCTAGATGGTTCAGTGATAGTTAGAAATCATGTGCGTATCAAAAAGAGAAATTCTAAAAAGTTTAGAAGTGTTCGGTTCTGGACTAAGAGGTCTAGCAGACTGACCTTGTTGAGCGAGCAACCGAAGGTCCGGTCAACCGGCCAAAAAGGTTGCGGTCGACCTTAACTCTTGGGTTCAAGATTATGTGGTATCTACCTGAGCGGGTGACCGACTAAAGGTTCGGTCGACCGAGGTCTGGTCGGTAGGCCAAAAATGCGGTCGACCCTGCTCCTTTTGGATCTCGTTTTGACTCAATCTCTTAAGCGAATTTAAGCACACTTTGGCCCTTCAAACAGTTATGTTTGGTTCGGTTCTATTGATAGGAGGCTTTCTTATAAATAAGAGCTTTCTCCCTTCATTAGAATTAACCCAATCAAGAGATCTCTATTTTACATTATTTGATTATCATTATTTGAGTCCAGAGATCTAAAATTTGTGAGAGCTTCACCAGAGCAAAGCTGTGTATTCATTGTGAAGGCTCTAAGTGTTTGGAAGAGACTATTTGGTATAATTATTGTGCAACCATATTCTTCTAAGAAGAGGATTACTCTTGGCAGAGTGTCTCTTGGGCGAATTCTTCTCAAAAGGATTTTTCATTTGATCGTATTCATCGAAAGGTAAGTATTTCTATGATCAAATACCTTTTTGATAGAATTCAAAATTTATGAACACTGTGTATTTTGTGATCGGTGGATGAGTGAGGACTCATCTAACTGAGTTGAGGATTGTAGATCCATGAGAAAAGAATTTCTCTAAATTGACTACTAGCTTAGGTTGGCTCTCAAGGTGAGCGAGAAATGATTCTCGTTAGATTAAAACTAAGTGATATCTTAGTTAGTGAATTATTTATTTCAATTGGATATGTTGTAATGCATGATTGAGATAGTATAATATTACTCATGTTGAGTATTGGACAGTGGACATAGGTACGGAGTCGTCGAACCACTATAAATCTGAGTTTCGTGTGATTGTGAATGTTTGCATATTTGTATCTCAGATTTTCCCTTATCTATGTTCTGTGGATGATTCATATTTTAATTGCTTGATCCTTTTCCACCTTATGTGATCAATAATTTTTTAATCCATATAGAATTCGCAGAGGAATTAAAAATTGTCCTATTCACCCCCTCTAGGACTTAACTTGGTAATTAAAAGAAAATTTCAATTCTAAGTCATGTAATATCTGAAAGAGACAAGGCATGAAGAACAAAGCTACATTGGATCAAGTTGTACTTGTAAATCATTTGATCCAGCACTTCAAGGGACATCAAACAAAATACTTCAAGCTCATCACAATCAAGCCTCAAGCTTTGTACATCAAATATTGATTCATTTTCAACAAGATTTGAAAGTGTTCAAACACAGTCGAAGATGATCCAAACTCAAAAGGTATATCAGGTTTGTGCCTGTAGGTTAATCTTCATTTAATTGGACTTTATTGTTGTAACTCCTTATTGACCTTAGTCTAGTTCTTTGTTTTGGACAATGAAATATCTATCCACATACTTCATATCATATATCATTGGATAGATAATTTCAATTAGCTTTCCAACGAGCTTTAAATCAATCAAATCAGACTTCGAAATCAAAAGTTATGACCATTTTACTAAATGGGTACCATGCTATTTTTTTGAAGTGGGCGGGGGCGACCGAAAGAGTGGCAGTCGACACAAAATCTTGGACTACCCAAGTCATCTGGGGCGACCACGGGTACATGCCTTCCTGCTCCTGCGAAGTTCTCAGAGCATGATTGACCGAGATGTTTTTGGTCGATCTTACTCCTTCCATGGATTTTTGTCCATTGGAGAGCCTTTTCATGGGTACTATTTAGACCCCTTTTGGCCTATTTTGTTAACAACTTTTGTGAGCTTATATTTAGCCTACATTGAGCAAACCCTAAGCCTAGAGAAGTTGTTTGGTTGAGACCTAATCTCTCCATAGCTTCAAATACTTTGAAAAAACCTTATTGGAGATTTGGTTGGTGCGTTTAGAATGACTTCTACATCTTTAACGAGACTTACATGTGTCAAGGGAGTCATTTGGTTCTTGGAGTAGCACCATAAGTTGGAGTTGCTTTCATCAAAGCTTCATCGCTTCTATATTCTTCATCTAAAGAGGTAAGATTTGTTTGATTTGGTTTAGCCTATTAACAGGCATTAATTATGATTAAATTTTTATAAACCCAAATAATTTAGAGTCATAGTGAGTTGTTACTCACTTTGGACTCGTTGGGAGAAATCCATTGCAAGTTGCGTTGTTACTTGACTCTACTTGACCTAGAGCATAATTTGGCGTTGACCTACTTGACTTAGAGTGTAACTAGGCACTAGAGAAAGCGATTCTTTTGGTGTTAGGTTAGTTGGATTTCTAGTCTTTGTTATTCAATTGTAATAGTGTGATACTTGATTGAAGAGTGGATTCTTGATCTCTTTTATCATATCTTTTGGTTTCTTTACATTATATTATTTATGTGGATGTGAATGTATGTGAATTTAATGAACTGGGAATTGAACTAGACCTTAATTGTAATCCGCAAAGAATTTTTAAGAACCGACCTATAGTCCTAATCACACCCCCTCTAGGACATTCATAATGGTTGTAAGGGAATTTTAGTTTGACCAACGGTGAAATAGGTCTGTGTCGAAGGCATTTGATTCATCATAAAATGAGTTGTTTGCTCGCATCGAATGAATCAATGGTTGACTCCAGTCGATTCATATGGAGGCAATAATAGCAAACCACGATTGATGAAATTTGGTGTCATATTTTGTTACGAGGGTTGATTATGATTGTGATATCCCATACCCAAACTGGGATGGTGAAAAAACTAGGTCATACTTCTAGTTGTTGAAATAAACTTATGAAATAGATTTCCAACCTAAAGACGTAAAAGTAGAAAAATGA
Source organism: Euptelea pleiosperma (assembly GCA_035048495.1). Taxonomy (NCBI): domain Eukaryota; kingdom Viridiplantae; phylum Streptophyta; class Magnoliopsida; order Ranunculales; family Eupteleaceae; genus Euptelea; species Euptelea pleiosperma. Next base: position 12,378,529 of record CM068544.1, on the reverse strand, counting down.
AGATGCATGAGTAATGCATCTTAGGATGGGAGGTTACAACTTGGGCCTATCAATAGTATTGATGATTGTGTTGCATTCGTACATGCTTAGCATTGATCAGATGTTAGTTTAGGCTTTTCGAACATTTATCGATGATATTCATGATGTCACGCCCCAAATTCGGGTATCAAAATCCATGGGTCAACCTCATACCCGAACCTAGAGATGATCTATGAATGCATCCTAATGGTTCAAGTGTAACTCTAAACCACTAGGATCCATCCTCAAACAAGCCAATCTATACCACAATTCATTAAGTGATTAAACAGATTTCGATAATTAGACCATAGAATAAATTATGGAATTAATTATAAAAAAATATAAAATTAATTATTTTTTATTTTTAAACTATATAGAATTAACCCACTATATATAAGGAAGTCTCAAACCAAAAATTAGATCAAATGAAAAAATAAATTTTCCTTCTATTTTTCCTATCTTTATAGTGCTCCCCGGACAGTGCTGCAGTAAAATGGCCACCATTTCTTCGTCCGATGTCTGATTTGGCCATTCTAAATCCCTTTGGATAGTCCTCTGAGTTGGATACAAATATATTATTGATCTCAAAGCTCAAAGGTGCCATCTAAAGGGTCGAAACTAGGTCTGTTTGGCTTGTGTTCATAATAGACTAGTTCGTACTACAGTCAGTGTTTTGGCTATAACGTTCTGGATAGAAAGAATCTGTGAAAATTGTTTACATTGCTGGAAAGTTAACGGAAAGACCTTCGAAAAGTCTTTTTGCAACAATCACAAATTCTATAAGTTTCCATATCAAAAATATATTACAAATTTAAAATTATAATTGTCTCATATGGTATTTCTAGTGCTTTTAGTCTCTCGAGTTCAAAACTCGGTCTAGGTTCATTAAGGGTCAATTTTCCATTATTAACCACTAATCTGCTATATCATATAAACAATATAATGTCAAATCATTATGTTTATCAAATAAAAATAACTAAGTATCATCCATAAGATAAAAAGGGACAAGTTCCCAAAGATAGGCCAGAAACAAGCCCGAAATCAAAATCAAGGATAACTAATTTTTTATCAAGAAAGCGTTTCAAGGACTAGAACTCCTCTGAGGCTCACCGTGATCACCATCCTCATACTACTTATCGTCAGGTACTTCCCATGAAGAGTCATCCATCGGGTTAAAGCCCAACTCATCTGTGCTATGTCATAAAATACCATGAGTCCAACGGACTCAGTAGTGCATGACCTTTTTTGCAAAACTCTGAATTTTAGATTTTGGGCAGTCCTCTTCTTTAAGAATTTTGACTTTGATTTTAGAAATAAATATTTTTGAATTTATTTTTCATAGCAACCTTAGTGAATATAGTCTTTAAATCCTTTGAGTTTGTATTTTTCTAATTTAGATTTATTTAGTTATGATTTATTAAAAGGAAACACGATTTTTCTACAAAGCCCTATTTCTTAGATTTTTGACGATTAATAGCCTTGGGAACCCTTAGGGGTGGTTCAATCATGATTATTGACTATTAATGTTTTAGCGTTGTTTGACTTAGACTTGTATGCATGGGGATTCCACCCATGTGTCTTGGATCCCTTTTAATGCTCGGCCAAGTGTCTTGGATCTCTTTTTAAAGTTCGACCTTGTGTCATGGATCCTTCATAGGGTTCGGCCATGGTGTGTTGAATTCTCTTGCGATTTCTACTTATATTGTTCATCTATGTTGATCGTGACCTTTGGTGATTGTTACATGTTATTCATGTTTAACCCTAATTCATTCCTATGTTATCACTTTTGATGATCATGTGTTCATTTTATATTCTTATTTAAATGTTAAATACATGTTTGCTTATGCCATGTAACCCTAGTACCATCTTGTTATTATACCATGATCATCACGTCAGTTCATATAAGGAGTGCATAAGGGAATAGGGTTGAAGTATATTTTATACGTTTATATTGGTTTTATCAATTAATCATGGTTCGGTACCCTAAGGTGAAAGGCCCTAGACGTTATTATATCCTGCAGATTGGTCGATGAGACCGCTCCTACTGCAGGAAGGAGATGGAGACCCTATGTGGTTATGGGTACTAGTTGTATTTGCATCCCGTACTCACTTGCATTCACCCTTATATTCATGTTATCCTGATATATAATTGAGATGCATACCTTGGTTAAAAACTATTATAATATGACATCATACCATGCACATTGTTGTATTACTGGGCATCGGTTCACGGTGCTACACCGATACTATTTTCAGATTTTGAGGAGCTGGGTACATGGGATGATTTTGAGACGGAAGACTCTGGTGTACTCAAGGAGATCAACGAGAATTTGAGAGTCGATCCCACACTTTAGAAAGCTGTATTTGATTATTTTATAACATTATTTATTTATTTTCACTAACATGTAAGTCTTTGATTGAGAGCATGTTCTCACCTCCTTTTCTCCACATTTAGTTGATTGATTGAATTATTTTAATTATTTGTTTTCTACATTTAGACTTTTTTTTTACTTAGTGGGTTTTCGAATGAACATTAGTAGTCTAATTGACCTAATTGGACCACTAGGGGACATTCATGGATCACCTCTTGATATTCGCTCAAAAGTGCTTATTTTAAGCAATTATCCTGTTAGCGTTATTGCATTCTCCCACGTTAAAATACTCTATTTATCTACTTTTCTACGTAAGAGTCTCTTCTATTGCGTAGAATACACTTTTCTGGACGAAATGGTATATTTGCATGCATTAAACACATTTTCGGAAGTCTAGATATTAAGCCGTTCTGATAAAGTCTCATTACGCGCTTCTTCTGTCGCAGGAAACCCCGATGGGACGATTCTCGAGACTTGTGGGCCCAAATCGATCATGAGAGCCCATTATCAAAGCTTAAAGAGCCCACATGCTATGACTAGAAGATATGGGCCAAATATGGGCTGAATCAGAGGACCAAAAAGCCGGCCCAAATAACGAAGAGAGCAGGAGAGCCAATGACCAATAAACGGACCAAAGCGTTTAAAGCCACATGAGTCAGCAAAGAATGATAGTCGACTCTACTGGAGAAGCGTGAGGATGGTCACAGTGAAGACCAGGGTTCCAGACCCTCCGCCAGTGCTTTTTTCCATTTTTTTGATACTTTTTCTCTCATCTCTCCTTATTCTCTCTCTCTCTTCATCTCTCGGTCCTCGAATCTACTGACCTAACCCCAGAACTCCTGCCCATCAGCTCTATCTCATCTCCCTTAGCTTTCTGACCGTTGGATCTTCCATCGGACCGTTGGATCTTCAATCGGACCGTTGGATCTCTCTAGATCCGTCGATCCACCAATCTGAGTCCCAATCAAGTCACCATCCATCCGATCGCCATCAGAATGTCTATCACATCATCTTGTGAGACAATGGACATCATCAGTCCATGTGGGCCAATAGCCAGGCCCATCTTCATCGACCCGCTGTCCGACCAGTTAGTGGACCCCGCGAATTTCAAAATAATTTTAATTAAATGGGGGGTCCACTAATTGGGGAGATTCCCCATAGAAAAGTAGGTTTTTACTTAAAAAAAAAAAAAAAAAAAAAAAATATTTTTTATTTTCAAAAAAATACCCTATTTCCATTAATGGAAATAGGGAGCTTTATAAGAGGAGGGAGAAGGGTTCGTTCGAACCCTAATCCCTCTCCCTCTTTCCCTCTTCTTTCTTCCTCCCTCTGGCCCTCTTCTCTCTTCCGGCGGATTCTTCCGGCGAGTGGGCGGACCGTCTTCTTCTTCTTCTATTTCTTCTTCTTCTTCTTCTTCTTCTTCTTCTTCTTCTTCTTCTTCTTCTTCTCCTTCTTCTTCTTCTTCTTCTTCTTCTTCTCCTCTTCCTCCTCATCTTCGTCTTCTTCGTCTTCTTCTTCGTCTGCACCGTCGCCGGAGTTGCAGACAGCAACTCTGGTCGTCGTTTTCACACACCACCTCCAGCACGTTCTTCCCCCCCCTCTCCTCCTATCCTTCTTCTTCCTCTTCGTTTTCTTCTTCTTCTTCTTCTTCTTCTTCTCCTTCCCTTGCTCCTCCTCTTCTTGCTCTACTTCGTCTTCATCTTAAAGCTCGCCGGACTAGTTCATCTTTTCCGGCGAGCTCCTCTTGGACCACCTCCTTTTCTCCGTCTCCCTCCGTTCTTCTTCGTCTATTCCTCTCTCTTCCTGCGTCTGCAAATGCAAGCAGCACCATCCATCACTGCCTGCACCGTTCACTTCCACCACCGTCATCCTTCACACGCCGGACTGGTTTTTTTTTTCTCACCGCCATTAACGCCTGCAACTCCGGTGAACACTGGTGCTATCCATGCTCCAGCAGGTCCTCCACGAGGTCTCCCTCCATTTCTTCTATCAAGACTGACCTGCAACGATGAGTCGCAGGTCTGTCTTTCCACCATCTCCAAACCACCATTAAAACTGCCCCCACCTGCTGCAACACCGTGCATGCATGGTCATCATCACCATCTGTGCGCCTCCACCACCGCCTACAGTTGAAATCTCCGCCTACAACTTCGGTTGAGAGTTGCAGACCTATGATTCTCTTCCTTCTCCACCCAACACCGCCACTCTCATCTCCTTCACGTTCCACCTGGTAGGGTGCAACAGCACCATATTCTCCACCATTAAAGACTGCTGGACGACGACGGCCTGCATCATCATTCTCGGCAACTCACAGATCTTGCCGCAATCCTTCCACCACCAGTCCACGGCTTGCTGGCCTACTAATCCACGCTGGGAAAACCCCAGTTGCACTGCTCCTCTCTTTGGATGGATCAACAATCACGTATCTAACGTGGCCGAGAGTTTCCCCTTGCTGGTCGGACATGTTCTTCATGCTATTTTCTCCACCATCTCACGTGTCCCCTTCGACCTGTTGAACCTCTAGAGAGTCACCTCCATCAAAGATCGACTGGCCAAGGTAAGTTTCTAAAGAGTGAGTTCTCTCTCTCTCTCTCTTCTCCTCATTAGTTTCTCTCCCTATTTTCTCCACTTTCTATCTCTCTCATTTTCTCTCTCTACCTATTCTCCTTATATTTTTCTCTCTCTAGAATGTTTTCTTTTAGTCTGGCTTTGACTATTGCTAATTCAAATATTGTAAGGACATTTTGATTAATGAATGATGAAGTTTGTTTTTATCTATTATTTCTTGTGATGGTCCGTCAGTTTTTGTTCTTATTCGCGCTAATCCGACTAATCCCGAGTGCGGATCGACATCCGACACGAATCCCTATACAAATCTATCAATTTTGCAGGATAATCGGATAAAAATTACAAATGTGTTGAAGTTAGGGTTTCCGTAACCAACGACGCGGAAAAAACCTACTTTCACTTCTAGGTTTGGGTACGGGTCGATCCACAGATTTTCGCGTCGTATCTGGGTATCCAGATTCGGGGCGTGACAGTAGCCGTATGGCTCATCTGCAAGATTGTTTGGGATCTTTCACCCTAGGGTTTTTGAACCCTTCTTGCTTAACGACAAACATAATAAACTTCCTCTCATATGAACCCCCAAGTGACCATGATAAGCATAATGTAAATCAAACGTCAAAATAACTATAGCGAGAGGAGGGCTAAGGTCAAAAAAGTTTTCACCTAGAGGTGTTTTCATGACCGATCCACTAATAAGAACTATCCGTAGTTCCCATTAGTACATGGTCATGGCACATTTTTGAAAAAATAACCAGTCCGTTCTCTTTAATCAGAAATACTTAGAAGGGAGGGGTGATTAGGTTATTCAAAAATTAATCTAACCTATCACAAGTTTACTGGTCAAGGTAAGGTGATAGGCTTGCATGCCTTAGTTGATTGATAAAAGGATTATCTCAACCGACTCAAATCAAATATACCTCCGTCGTATATTATCTTTTCGTCTTTTGATCTAATCCATAGATTTAGTGGAACAACAATCAAACATCCACAAGACAAAGAGTTTTAGAGTGGAAACCTTAGCCAAGGAAAATCACCGGATCACGTTCAGACGGAAAGTATCACTAACTAGAATGTTAAACAAAACAAAGGTTACATACGTAGCACAATTGCAAATGCAGCTTCCAACCTCAGCGAAGGCTTACTGCCAATGCGTCCACGTCCTCTGAATCAACGCTACTAATCCATGCGTGCTCTCCCAGCCAAGAAGCCTTGTCCACTTGTTCAATTTTGTATTCCCCAAACCTACCTTCGATTAGCCACTTTGATCTTAATTCTCAACTCTCCAACCTTTGCTAAAAGTGAAGGATTTAGTACACCCTGAACCCTAAGTCGCTCAATTATTGTTAAGACGCACTGGCACTCTCAAGCAACTAGGTCAAGTTCTATGTGGAAGACCTAAGCTGAGTAAGAGATGAAGCTTTTGGCTTTGATCTAGACGAGAAAAAGCTCACAAGATATTTATAAGATCTTAAGGTTTTTTTCTTTTCGAATGGACACTAGTGATAAATAAAACTTTCTTCTCTGTATTTTAATGTGTAGAAGTGTATTTTATAAAGCTAGAGAGGAGTTATATTTATAGAATTCATAGCCTAGAGTCTTTTAGAAAGTGGGATAAGTGGAGACTAAAATTTTGGATCTAAAAAGGACTTAATCCGTGTGAAGTCCAATCGATTGGGCTAAGTCCAATCGATTGTACTTTGGGTCCAATCGATTGGTCTTGTATGGATGGGTTTTTCCTTTGTAAATCCAATCGATTGTACATAGTCCAATTGATTGGACTTAAATTAATTTGTCTCGTAAGCTCTAATCGATCTCATAGAGGTCTCTAATCGATTGGGCTTCAATTAAGTTGTCTCGTAGAGTCTAATCGATTTCACAGAGGTCTTCAATCAATTGGACTTTGTCCAATCGATTGGCCTAAATAGTCCAATCAATCGGACTTTCCCAGAAGTCAATAATCTTGACTTAGACTCGGGTTTGTCCATTGACTAGGTTTATTCATTTTAAACCTATTCCTATGGCCACTAAGTCACTTACCTTCCTAAGCGAGCGTACACGATCTAAAAGCGACAAATGGGAAGTTACTCAGATGACTCCTGTCGTCAACCGTCTGATCCTTGCTGTCTTTGTCTTCTAGCTTTCACGTAGTCGGCGAAGTATGCGCATGAAAGTAAGGTTTTTCCGTGTTGTTAGATCAGAAACCCTAGTTCAACAATATTTGTAATTCCAGTTCACTTTAAATCCTACAAAAATGCAGACTTTGTATAGCGATATGTCAGATGTCGAATTCGTACTCAGGGTTAGGGAACACAATTTATCGGAACATTAGAACAATAGAAAGTGCTTGAAAATATGGATGGAAGGGTGAGAGTGGTGATTAATGATTGAGATTTAAAATAATCTTTTTGGAGATATTTCTATCAACTAATTAACATAACTAAAGAGAAAGAAACACCATAAATGAAAAGAGAAACTATTTATTAAAATAATGTAAATTACAATGCTTGAATCTAATTTATTCATAAAAGAAAATAAAATAAATAACAATCACTCTAGAAAGCATTATAAGGGAAGAAATATAGAGAGAGAACAAAATTTTAGAGAGAAAATGAAAGAGAAGATAGAAAATGGAGATTTATCTTGGTGACTTACCAATTGAGAAGAGGACTACAAGGCCATGTTCTTTCTGATTTTTGGATGAGAACCGAACCAGGGAGAAGAGAGAGATAAAGAAGTTTAGAGAAGAAGGGGAGAGGGAACCTAGGGTTAGGTTGTGAGAGGGGGAGAGAACCGAATCTCACATGGGGTTGATTCTCTTTTTAAACTAAAGGTGGACCTCTCCCAACCATTGGATTGAAGGGAAGGATAAGGGAGAGATCCCTTTCCTTCAGAGAGAATGGCTTCCTAGATGGATGATAAGTGAGAATAGGTCAAAGGAGACCTATTCCCTCCTTTAGGAATGAGTTTGTGAAATGGGTAAGTGAAAATGGGTCAGTATGAGATAGGCTTGTGAGAGCCCATAGGTAGTTAAAATAGAAGGCTTATGGGCTAAACATTGAGAATGCCATGTGTCGGCCAGAGGATAGGTGGGCTAGTGAACCAATGGGATAGTGGGCCTCTAGAAAAAGCTAATGGGCCAGAGAATAGGAGGGCTTTTACTCATTGAGTATCGGGCCAATTAGTGAGCTGGCATGGTAGCAGGCCTGTGAGAAAATGGGTTTGGTGTGCCAATAGAGATATCATACGATGTTTGACACAAAGTAACTGGCAGGAGGTATGGGCTGAAATTAGATCATGGTGATGAAGCCATTCAATTAGCAGAAGGTTAGGATGGATGGTAGGGAATCGACCAGCCAAGGTATTAATAATGATCATGATGATCAAATGGCCGATCGGATGGTTAGAAGATCTAATGGTCAGATGTTAGAGTTTAGAGAGATAGAGAGAGAATTAGGAGAGAGGTGAGAGAAAATATAAAAATAAAGAGAAAAAGATATGACAGAGGGTCTTGAACCCTAGTCTTCTTCATTCTTCCTCATGAGCTTCGCCAATTAAGCAAGCTAGCTTGTGATGTCAATTGGTGTAGCTTTTAACACATTGGTCCTTCTCTTGGTCTTCAACTCTTCCGTTCTCTTGGTTCTTTGGATCGGCTCTGCGATCCTCTAGCTTTGCCTGTACTTAGCTTCTATCTTCTTATCCTAACCTAATGGTTCTTTAAGCTTTGATAGAGGGTTTCTGTGGTCGATCGTGGGCCCACCAGCCTTGAGAATTGCTCGATAGGGTCTCCTATAAGTGAAAAAGCGCGTAATGAGATTCAACTAAAATGACTTGATACTGAACTATCCGAAATACGTATATTTCATGCAAATAGTCGATTTTCGTCTAAAGAATGTGTTCTATGCAATAGAAGAAACTCTTATGTGGAAAAGTCGATGAAAAGATAGTTTTACGTAGGAGAATGTGACTTCGCTAAAAGGATAATGGCTTAAAATAAGCACTTTTGAGCGAATATCACATCCCCCAACTAGCATATTGTCAATCCTTAATAATTAGTGCAAGATAAGTGAGCTAAAAAGGGCTTAGCACATGCCAAAAAACTTATTTGCATTACTTAGGAAAAACTCCGTTTTGTCAGATTATTTCAAGGATGCAAGAAATCATTCATAAATTAGAGCTAACTAGCAAAATGCAATACTTTTACACATGGTCATTCAAACAAAAGATTACTTAGACTCAGCGTGTGTGTGTGTGTGTTCAACATCATCTTGATCTGATAGTAAAGATATCTCGATCACCTTAGAGACAATGCCTATACCTCAATCCTTATTTGTATACCACTTAGAAGTGAATCACTCAGAAATTATTTTATTCTTTTCTCTTATATTATATGTGAGGAGATAAATATAAGAACTTGCAAACGTCTCACTTATATAGTTTTTGAATGGAGGATATTAGATGTTTTAAGAAGATCTCATGATTGGAATGTCATATCACTTAAGAACGTCGGATCAAACTCTATAATTTCTCTTTTCTCCATTCTCCACACTTGATAATGGTACTAATCTAGAATCAAATAGGACTTGTATAGGTTGTATTGAGGCTTAGGATAGGTGAAAGTAGGGTTTTTCCGCGTCGTTGGATCGGAAACCCTTGATTTCAACAATATTTGTAATTTCTCCGATTTGGTTCACTTAATCTGCAAAAAAATACAGATTTACATAGTGGCTCGTGTCGGGTATCATCCGCACTCGGGGTTAGGGCAAATAAGAACAACAGTAACAGAAATCTGCTAAAAATGATGGAAAGGTGAGAATGGTGATTCGATCAAGATTTAAAACAAGCTTTTTGACTTAGATCAATGAACTTATTTGAGCAAGAATTACCAAATATAGATAACACTAAAATAATACGATCAAAATAAATGCATTGACTACTCAAATGTGTTTACAAAAACTCAACAAATAAAAACAAATTAACTAGAAAGCAATTTATAGAGAGAGAAAATCAAGAGAGAGGTCTAGAGAGAGAAAGTGAGAATAATTCTAGAGAGAGAAATCAATTTAGAGAGATAAAATGGTAATAGGTTTTAGAGAGAGAAAATGGAGGATTCTACCTAGAGAGAGAAAGTTAAGGGAAAAGAGAGAAAGAGAGAAAGTGAGGGGAGATGAAAGAAGAGTGATTGACTTACCATGATACACTAACCTTGGAAGCGAAAGATAAGCACATCATTCGGGTTGGTGCATGGAGAAGAGCACTATGGTTCTTGAAGATCGCCACCACAAGTTGCAGGTTCACGGAGAGGAGAACGGGAACAATGAAGTTGCAGGTCCAGTGCCTTGAAGTGGTGCATGCAACGTGCTAGTGGAAGGAGGACCAATTGTGCACGCTGTTGGCTTAGCGGAGAAGATGGAGAGGAGTGCACACCAGCCAAAATAGTTTGACAACGTGGCTGGTTGTTGGGGACCCCAACTGGATGTGAGGTAACACAGAGGTGCACCAGTGACTGGAGGCCAAGACTGAGGTGCTTGTATAGGAAGGTCAATAGAAGTGGTGAGAAGAAGTTAACGGGAGTAGCAGATGTGATCTCCGATTATAACCTTTGGGAGCAAACGGTGATTGATGGAGGAAGCAAGGTTGTGTGGAGGGCTTGCCGGTGGGCTGTGTAGCCTTGAAGGATTCACTTTGCTGGTTCAGCCAGCAAGTGGTTCAGTCCGTAATGGGCAGACATTTGGAGATCTAGATCTCCATAGTGAAGTTGCAATGATGTTTCCCGGTGAATTTACAGGTCCAACAATGGTTGCAGGTTGGAGCAGCTTTGCAGGTGATGACGGTGATGGTAGCTGCTGGTGTGGAAGTGAACAAGATAAGGAGGCGGTGCACGTGGTTGGTGAAGATCCAGAGGGGATGCAGTTCAGGTTTTCTGGAATTAACGGTGATAACAGGTGCAGGTGGCCGGAGAAGATGACTGGAGTTGCTGGAGCAACCGTGAATTCCAAATCTGATACGTACTGTGGGTTGAAGCGATGCTTGTTGGTTGCAGGAACCGTTGAAAGGGAGGTGGAGGTTATGCTTCTCCAACATCCAGCAAGGAGGTGACCACCATTGATGGGCGGTACACCTGCTGGATTGAATGGTGGTGAAACGGGGGTGGTGCTAGCAGCAGAAGATTTGAAGGGAGAAGATGGAAGGAGCGTGGTTGCAGCAGGTAGGAGGAGAAGACCGCCTGCAAGTGGAGTTGCAGGTTGCGTGGACAGGACGATGAAGGAAAGGTGGTGAACGATGCTGATTGCAAGTCTGTCAGAGGAAGGGAGAAAAGATAGGAGCAGCAGGCCGGAGTTGCAGCAACTCCGGCGGGAAGATGGAGAAGAAGAAGAAGAAGAAGAAGAAAAGAGGAGAAGAAGAAGAAGAAGAAGAAGAAGAAGAAAGAGGAGGAGAAGAAGAAGAAGAAGAAGGTGGTGAATGGTGGTTGCGATTCCGGCGAGCTTATCGCCAGAATTAATGGTGAGATGATGGATGGTGATCCAGTCCGGTGAAGAATGGAAATGGTGAAGAACAAGATGGTGGACAATGGCTTGGGGTAGGTTGCAGCAGGCTATTTCAAGTGGGAAATCGGTGGTGGAAAGCGCAAACCAGTCTGTCTTTGGAACAATTCCAGCGAGCTTCTCACCGGAATTAATGGTAGATCAACACTATTCACGGAGTGCGAAGAGGAGAGCAACCCGTGGTTGCTAGTGTTGTTGCCGGAATGGGATTGAGAAAGAGAGAGGGTGAAGGGAAAAAGAGGTTAAGAATTTTAGAGGGGGGAGAGAACCAAAGAAACCCAAGGTTTCTCTCTCTTTTATAGGAGTAGTTTGTTGTGGGAGAGAGAAACATGGGAATGAAGTTGGGGATTGATGAGAAGTGGTCAAAGTTGACCACTTCTCCCATTGGCTTGAATGTGGGCTTGTGAGAGCCCATGGGTTTATGTTGGCCACTTGCTTTGATTGGGTCATTACAAGGATAATTGGCCCGTGGGCCTTGTGATCATGTGTCAATGGGTATGGGCATGGGCTCAAGGATAAGCGGGCTAATGGGCCGGATAGATATGGGCCTCTTGCGAGGCCATGGGTTAGGGTGCGTTTGGCCGCTAGAGGAGAAAAAATGGTAAATGAGCCCAAAACACCATGGGCTCTAGGATGGGTTACAAGGCCGTGGGCTTCCAATTTGCTTGTGGGTCACTTAGCCATGGGGGCTGTTAGATGATGAAACTATGATAATTGGATGAAATGAGGTGGCAGTTTGACTCAGTCCACAATTGGCGGACCGTAGGATCTGGAAAGATCCAACGGTCAGATGAATGATCTAACGGTAGAAGAACTATGAGAGATGGAATAAAGCTAAAGGAGAGAAGATCTGAGGTTAGATGATGGAGATCAGAGGGTTAGGACGATCGATCTAAGGATCGGATGGTGAGATATAGGCAATTCGATCATGGAGAGGGGAATCGGATGGTAGATCTGGGGATCTAATGGTAGGATGAGACGATCTACGGGTTAGATATTAGAGTCTAGAGAGATGGAGAGAGAATTAAGAGAGAGGAGAGAGAAAATAATACAAAATAATGGCAAAAGAGCTGGCGGAGGGTCATGAACCCTGATCTTCAATGTAATCTTCCGTCGGCTTTACCAATTACGTAAGCCGTCATTTTATGTCAGTTGGTACAGCTTTGAATCACTTTAGCTTGTCTCTTGGTCTTCAACTTTTCCTCTCTCTTGGTTCTTTATCTGGCTCTACGATCCTCTGACTTGACCCGTACTTGGCCGGTCTCTTCTTGTCATAGCTTGTTGACTCCTTAAGCTTTGATATTAGGCTTCTATGGTTGATCGTGGGCCCGCAAGTCTCTAAAATCGCCCGACTGGGTTTCCTGCGAGAGAAAAGCACGTAATGAGACTTAATCAAAATGGCTTCATATCTAGACTATCCGAAATGCGTATATTTCATGCAAATAGTAGATTTTCGTTTAAAGATTGCGCTCTACGCATTAGAAGAAACTCTTATGTGAAAAAGTCGACGAAAAGACAAGTTTTGCGTAGGAGAATGCGACATCGCTATAAGGATAATGGCTTAAAATAAGCACTTTTGAGCGAATATCAATAGGTTCAAAAAAGAAGGATTTTCTGGAATTCAAAAATTTTGAGAAGATATCTCACTATTCTTTGCAACTTATCCCAGGTGCAGCATTTCCTTGTTCTATCAGCCTTTTTTTCAGATTCTTTTTCCTTTCTTTCTTTCAGATCATATTTCTTTTCAGCTTGAACCATTTGTGAAAAGTCTCGGTTGTCAATCCCAGGAATACTTAGTTCTTCGGAAATATATATCGTTGTGTCACGAATCTAGTGACGATTGAAGTGTCAAAGATCAAGCGGACTTCGACAAAATAAATCAAAGAAGAATTAAAGCTGAAGAAAATCAACCCAAGTGATCAAGATCAATTGAAGACAAAGTCAAGTGATCAAGCTCAACTGAAGACAAAGTCAAGCTCAAGCATGAAGATTTAAAAGATCAGAGTACGTTCTCACTCAATGAACGTTCAACTATGAAGAATCTCATGTTGCGGTTACTTACGTAAATCTAAGGGTACACTGCGCGTTGCCAGCTGATCAAGATTTACCCTAGATGGTTCAGTGATAATTAGGTATCATGTGCATGTCAAAAAGAGAAATTCCTAAAATGATTAGGATTGTTCAGTGTTGGACTAAGAGGTCCAGCCGACCGACTTTTTTGAGCGGGCGACTGGATGTTCGGTCAACTGGCCAAAAAGGTGCAGTCGACCCAAATTCTTGGGTTCGAGATAAACTAGTACTGACCTGAGCGGGCGACCGACTAAAAGGTTCAGTCGACTGAGGTCTAGTCGACTGGCCAAAAGTGCGGTCAACCCCGTCCCTTTCGGATCTTGTTTTGACTCAATCATTTCTGCGATTTTAAGTGCATTTTGGCCCTTTAAACGGCTATATTCGGTTCGGTTCTATTGATGGGAGGCTTGCTTATAAATAAGAGTTCTCTCCCCTCATAAGAATTAACCCAATCAAGAGATCTCAATTTTACATTCTTTAATTATCATTCTTTGAGTCCAGAGATCTGAAATTTGTCAGAGCGAAGAGCAAAGTTGTGTATTCATTGTAAATGCTCTAAATGTTTGGAAGAGACTATTTGATATTATTATTCTGCAAGCATCTTCTTCCAAGAAGAGGATTACTCTTGACAGAGTGTCTCTTGGACGAATTCTTCTCCAAAGGATTTTTCATTTGATCGTATTCATCGAAAGGTAAGTGTTTCTATGATCAAATAGCTTTTTAATAGAATTTAAAATTTATGAACACTCACTACCAAAAAAATAGTTTTTCTCGGTGGCTCAAAACCGCAGGCGAAGGCTTCACCGGTAGTTTTGAGCCGCGAAAGTCCAACACTGATGGTTGGAATCCGCCGGTATATCAGTTTCAGTGGCGGATGATAACCGTTGATTATAGTTGTTCTCCGGCGGCTACATAAACTGCCGGTGTTGACCTTTAATCTACGCCGTCTGTAAATTTCTGACAGATATGCGTCGGTCTATAGCCGCCGGTGAAAGTTTTACAACGGCAGTGTTGAACAGCCGGTGAATCTAGTCGAAATTACAAAAAAAAAAAAAATGACGCACTATTTTTTAGAATGTAATTTTTTTTTAAAATGTTCTATTGATGTCATTTTACCCAACCTGATAAAACAAACAAAAAATTGACACAATTGATAAATAATAAACAAAATATCCCATTGTCTTCCAGGACAACTAACTTAAATCATCTGCCCATTATTATAATTATAATTCTCAAATAGATCAAAGAAAAATTACATAGCACAATCGATTAAAAGGAAAAGAAGTTGGAGCCTAATATTATGGTGTGCACAAAAGAATTATTTTGTTTTCTGACAAGTCTGACAATAAGTATATCCTGTACACTGATTTGGCAAAAAAGAGAAACTTTTACATGTGAAAGAACTGAATCTTGTACTGGATCATGGTTCTTGGAAGGAATCTCCAAGATTGTTGGAATCTGCTTGTTGTAGCTATCAACTAGAAACCTTATAATGTTTGCAACCTGAAAAAGAAAACACATTCAAATTAGTATTTTTAAAATAGTAGGACTCAGATTTTGACCAAATATCTAGCGTTTCCACATAAGCTAGCCTTATTCAAACTAAAACAGGTAGGACTCATACAAAGACTAATAAGATTACAAACGAACAAGACAAGGCTGAGAGACAAAGTGTGCTTAGCCCTTGTGTGGTTTTGAATAAGTGGTTTTCTGAAAATAACATTCCATAGAAAATCAAGTTGGTGCACTGCAAATGTTTTTATGTACCAATTCTAAAGATTCTTACTTTGAAGGAAGGCAAACAAGAACCTGAAGCATGAACTGTCACCCTCTCATTTAAGTATCAATTCTAAAGTTTTTTAATTTGATGGCAAACAAGAATTGAAACTGTCACCCTCTCATTTAAGTATCAATTCTTAAGTTTCTTAATTTGAAGGCAAATGATATTCGCCTAAAGGTGCGTATTTTCCACTGTTATCTTCTAAGTGTTTTCACACTCTCCTACGTTAAAATGCTCTATTTATCTACTTTTCTACGTAAGAGTCTCTTTTGTTGCGTAGAACACACTTTTCTGGACGAAATGGTATATTTGCATGCATTAAACACATTTTCGGAAGTCTAGACATGAAGTCATTCTGATAGAGTCTCATTACGCGCTTCTTCTGTCGTAGGAAACCCCGATGGGACAATTCTCGAGACTTGCGAGCCCACATCGATCAAGAAAGCCCATTATCAAAGCTTAAAGAGCCGACATGCTATGACTAGAAGATATGGGCCAAATATGGGCTGAATAAGAGGACCAAAAAGCCGGCCCAAAGAACGAAGAGAGTAGGAGAGCCAATGACCAAGAGACGGACCAAAGTGTTTAAAGCCACATGAGTTAGCAAGGAATGATAGTCTACTCTACTGGAGAAGCGTGAGGATGGTCACAGTGAAGACCAGGGTTCTAGACCCTCTACTAATACTTTTATCTCTATTTTCTGATATTTTCTCTCTCATCTCTCCTTATTCTCTCTCTCTTCATCTCTCGGTTCTCGAATCTACTGACCTAACCTCAGAACTCCTGCCCATTGGCTCTGTCTCATCTCCCTTAGCTTTTTGACCGTTGGATCTTCAATCGGACCGTTGGATCTACCACCGGACCGTTGGATCTCTTTAGATCCGTCGATCTACCAATCTGGGTCCCAATCAAGTCACCATCCATCCGATCGCCATCAGATTGTCTGTCACATCATCTTGTGAGATGATGGACATCATCAATCCATGTGGGCCAGTAGCCGGGCCCATAATCATCGACCCGCTGTCCGACCATTTAGTGGACCCCATGAATTTCAAAAGGGGAAGGATAAGGGTTCTTTGCAGTGTGCTCTCCACAGCAGCCACCGGTTGAAGCCACCTCCACCACCACCACGGTTCAGGTCCGCAATTTGTTCAGACCTCACCACTTGCTCATCGGTAAGAGCTCCCCTTGCTGGACGTTCCCCTTCACCGAGCGACCTGGTGCAAATCTTCTTCTCAGCATATACCTCCATCTTGGCCTCCTGCACTTCGTCTTCTCCGGGTGCCGCCTGCAACTTCTCCACGGCACCACGCACCAACAATCAGCGTCCTTCACCGGTGTTATTTCTCCACAAGCACCACCAGCGACGTGGACTGCTCCTCTTCACCTAGTTCGGGCTCTAAGCAGACCGGCCAACATCACCATTGTTGGTGCAAGCAACCGCTCCACCTGCAACTCAAACACCTCTTCGATCACAGGATAGCTCCTCCCCAACGCCGGCAATCTCCTCTCAAGTACACGGTCTGCAACACACTTGCAGACTGTCTTCCCCAGCCTGCACCTTAGGACGAATCAGCATCTTCCTAGCGCCTCAACCTGAAACTTTGGCCAGACTTCCATTTGCAGGCCAACCACCATTGCTGCCCTCATGCTCGTCAAGCATCCCACGGTGCTGCCTTCCAATCACAACACTGCAGGTGCTAGTCTCTTCCAACCCGGCTAACTTGAAGCTCTACCTTCATTCATCGCCGATCACTCGGGGTAAAGTTCCCTAAGGGAGTAACTTCTTCCCTCATCTTCTCTCTACTTTCTCTCTCTTGATTTTTTTTCTCTTAATTTCTATCTCTCTAGATTTTCTCTCTCTACCTAATCCCTTCATCTTTTGTTTCTCTCTCTACATCTCTTTATAGTCATTATTTGTAGTGATTTTTGCAAAGAAAGTTTGTAAACATTTTGATTGAATAAAGTTTAGTTGAGTTTGCATTATTGCGTTTTTAGTCTTATTCTTGTTTTAAATTGCTTGTGGGAAAGTCTCTCTCTAAGAACCGCCTAAGAGTGTTTTTAAAATCGATCCAACTCTCTCATCCCTCCACCATCTTTGCAACCTCTTCGTAAAATCTAGAGTTCTTGAATGCAATACCCTAACCCGAGTGCGGATTCGACATCCGACACACTGTCCACTGTACAAGCTTGAATATTTTGTAGAAAGAAATAGTGAACTAGAAGGATCAAATTAAACATGTGTTGAAACCAGGGTTTCCGTAACCAACGACGCGGAAAAATTCTACTTTCAGATTAACAGAAATCATGAAATGTCAGAGAATTATAAGCTCCATCTAATTACATTGCAAATTGGCTTTTAGTTCCCATAAAACAATAAGGAACCATATTCCCTTCACGAAAGAAACTATTTCTCCTGTCCACACATGAAGTCAGAATAAATATTAAGTTGAAAACATCCACACGTGTTCCTTATTCCTTATCCAAAATAATTCTAACTTCATGTCCACACAGGCAAACACAACAAAACATGAGGAATAATGCACTATGTTATAGGATCCTGTTGGAGCTGCCAATGCATCACATGACATTCTAAAATATAGTGCTATAATTGGAAATATGGTCAAGGGTATTGAATGAGTGTATAATTAGCTTATGCTACTTGTTTTTGGACCCTATTGATATGTGGAAAGTCATAACAAGAGATTCAAAGGCTTTGTCTTAAAGAAATGGAAGTCTGCAAATTTACAGGGGATTTCAGAAACATATAAAATGAAAGGCTCTTCTACAATGTCAGCACCAAAAGTAAACGTGATGCTACCAAGAGTAAACGTGAACCCCTTACCAATTTTCATTGACACTATAGATTCCTTCACTCATATTGTCATCCCATATGAAACAACATAAACTTTCAATCTCATGATCGCAAAAACCAGTAGATATGGGTGAGTATTGATTGTACCATTTCAGTGTTAATCGATGCCAACACGATATAGCTACCTAAATATTAGGAGCAAGTTCTGAAAGTAGGGTTTTTTTTTTTTTTTTTTTTTTTTCGCGTCGTTGGTTACGGAAACCCTAGAATCAACAATTTTTTTTTTTGTAATTATCCGAATCTTGTTCACTCAAATCCTGCAAAAATCACAGGGTTGTACAGTGGCTCGTGTCAGGTATCGTCCGCACTCGAGGTTAGTGTGCGTAATTCAAAGACATAAAATGACGGATTTTTATCAAGAAAACATGGAGAGGTGAGAATGGTGATGGATTTAAAACATTCTTAGTGATTTTTAGAGAGAGAAATTACCACAAACAACCAAAAACACAAAAGTAAACTAACAAATGCAAAAATAATAATTTTATTCATCCTCAATGAGTCTTATAAAATCAAATTAAATTCAAAAATAACCTAGAAAGCCATAAAAATTAGAGAGAGAAATGAGAAAATGTAGAGAGAGAAATATCGAAGATAGCTATCCTAGAGAGAGAATGTGGGGACACTAGAGAGAGAAATAGCCTTACCGTGGAGAACTTGCTGGAGAATTACTATTGATGGGGTCGCATGGGCATTCTTTGCCAAGTGTGGGAGTGGTTGCCTTGAGATGATGGTGGATCTATGAAGAGCGTGTTGGAGATGACGATCTCCATCAGTGCAGCTCACAGTTGGTGATGATGACGAGTGAAGATGGGGATGGCGAGTTCCTTAATGGTGGTGGCGGTAGTGGAGAAGAACCATGGGGGTTCTCACGGTCTTGAGGCCCGTGAAGGTGAGGTAGGATAGGGGTAGCAAGAAGAGGGGGATCTTCCCTCTTTCTTCTTCTCCTTTTCTCTGTCGTTATTTTCTTTTTTTTTTTTTTTTTTTTTGACTGTGGAACGGTGAAGAAGAGGAGGAGGGTGACGGTGGCTGGCTGTTGAAGGGGGCAGCGTGGATCGATGGAGGATAGGAGCTTGGAGATGGCTAAGTGCAGGGATTGGAGGAGAAGAAAACGTGGGGAGAAGAAGAGGTGGCTAACGGCTTGAGGTGGAATAAGAAGGCTTCAACGAAGGTGAAGGAGAGGCCGACCGGAGTTGCAGGTCTGCAACTCCGGTGATGAAAGTTCACTCCGGCTACACCGTGGTGCAGCCTTGCTGTTTTTGAGCAGCAAGGTGGGAGAGGAAAGGTTGGTGGCAGCAATGGAAGACCGCCTGCTGGCGCGTGGATGAAGAGCACAGGAGATGTGCAGGCGTTAATGGAGGTCGCCGGAGTTGCAACCTGCAACTCCGGTGATCTTGAAAGAAAAAATTTTTTTTTTTTTTTTTTTTTTTTCTTTCAAGGTGAAGTGTAGTTCGTGTGCACTGAAGGAGAGAGACCAGCAGGTGTTTCCGTTTCCGAAGAGGTTCTAGGCGGAGAGACTGAAAAGAAGAGGGAGGTGTTTCCGTTTTGCACTAGAGGTAAGTGCAGTGTGTTAATGGCAGCAAGGAGAAGAGCTCTCCTTGTTCCAAAAACGTGGGGCGGCTTGGGTTTGTGAAGATCCGGAAGAAGGAAAACAAGGAGGGAAGAATGAATCAGGCGTGGGGAGAGTGAGAAACTAGAGGAGAACGGCTGGTGGATGTAACGGCTGGGAGAGGAAGAAGTTGGGGAGGACGGCTGGGGTTCAAAGGCAGCAAGAGAGAAAGACTTCTCTCTTTCCAAAACGTGGGGGGGGGGGGCAGAAATGGAAGGAGCGTGGCTCCCTTTATGTGACGGCTTTAGGGTTTCTCTTCTTTTCCACTTGAAGAACATGCTGCCCACAATAGAAACCGTGGGTTTCTATATTAGAAACCCATGATTTCTAATATCTTTTAAGGGCTATCCCTTCCCTTCAACGGTTCTAGCCGTTTAAATGAACCCATAAAGATAAAGCTTTTCAAAAAAAAAGAAATTCTAATTTGGTAAGCTTCCTAGTTTTGTTCAAAAAATCATTTTATGGCAATAGGATATTCCTCTTTTAAAAATTTCCTTCTAAAGTTTTTTTTTTTTTTTTTTTTTTTTTGTCATGTTTAAGAAATATCTAGGGTTGAGGGGTCCACTAAAATGGCTGGGCTGTGGATCACAGCTAATGGGCTCGCATCTCATCTTGGCTTAGGCCCATAGGATTAAATCATGAAGTGATGAGGGCCATTGGATTTTAAGAGATGGTGAGATGGATGATCGGGGGATTGACTGAGCGATTGTACAGTAGAGATGGACAGTGATGATTGGGCGATGGAATTTGGACAAGGTAGGTCGTAGATTTGAGGGAGGAGAGAGGATGGGATTTAGAGAGAGGAGAGAGAAAATATTACAAAATAAAGAGAAAATGCTAGTAGAGGGTCTTGAACCCTGGTCTTTGACTTGGTCTTCTGCATGCTTTACCAACTGAGTGAGTCCTCATCTTATGTTAGTTGATAAGCTTTAATCTCCTTAGTTTCTTCTTTGAGGGCTTGTCTCTCCTTTTCTCTTGATTTTCTCTCAAGCTTTTTCGATTCTCTGGCTCTTCCTGTCTTCAGCCTACTTCTTCTTGTCTAAGTCCATTGGCTCTTTATGCTTTGATTAAAGGCTCTGGCAGTCAGTTGTGGGCCCACAATCCTTAAAATTCTCCAATCGGGTTTCCTGCGATAAAAGAAGCGCGTAATGAGACTTAATCAGAACGGCTTTATATCTAGACTTCCGAAAATGTGTTTAATGCATGCAAATATACCATTTCGTCCAGAAAAGTGTGTTCTATGCAACAGAAGAGACTCTTACGTAGAAAAATAGATAAATAGAGCATTTTACGTAGGAGAATGCAATAACGCTAAAAGGATAATTGCTTAAAATAAGCATTTTTGAGCGAATATCACAACCCCCAACCAGCATATTGCCAATCCTTGGCAATTAGTGCGAAATAAATGAGCTTAAAAGGGCTCTGCACATGCTGCACACTTTCACATTAGCTCCGGGAAAATACCGTTTGTCAAATCATTGAATGGATGCAAAAATAGTTACATGCTAGCGAAGAGTTTGAAAGTTTTGGCAAGACTACAAACTGATAATCATGACCCAGAATAGTCAGACTCTGCGTGTGTGTGTGATCAACGTTCTCATCATCCGACAGTAAAGATTTCCAAATCACCTCTAAGTTTTTATGCCTCGACCTCAAATCTCACATGTTTAGCACTCAGAATAGAATCACACAAGAAGGGTTTTCTTCTTTTCTCTCAATTTATATGTGAGGAGATGTATTTAATATAAAGAGGCAAAAGATCTCACATATGTTTTATTTGAAGGAAGGACATCTTTAACAGAAGAAGATCTCATGATTGGAATACCACTTCACTCGGGAACGTCAGATCAAACTCTATAGCTTCTCTTTCTCCAATCTCCACATTTTATGATCGTACTATCCTAGAATCAAGTAGGACTTTCCTGGGTTGTAATGAGGCTTAGGTCAGGTGTAGAGAGATAAAGGAATACAGGATTTCAAAGATCTTGAGAGGAGATTGCCATTTTCTTGAATTTTTCCTGTGACGTAACACCATTAGCTGGTTCTTTTCCCTTTTTTTTTTTTTTGTATTTTTCTCTTTTTCTTGATATTTCTGAGACCGCTCAATTTCTTTTCAGCTCTTCTTCATACTTTCTTTCTATATTTTGTTTTTTTGCTTGAACCACTTTCTTTTCCTTTTGAGTCTTCTTCTTTACTTTTCTTTTTCACGGTACACCCATATCAGTTATTCTTTTGTCCATCTCAAAATAAGGGTAGCCAGTCATGTTTCGTAGCTGGACTGGATTTTAGGTTGATGGGTTTACAAAGAAAATGCTTTTATAGAACGGCTCAAGGGGTTTCTAGTGAAGTATAATTCAGGTGAGTAAAAAGGCTGAATGGTTCAGAAAAATGGCCTAAATCATTTTCTAGGGTTTGTACTATCATGTATACTGTCTTGACTGGATATAGAGAAGGTTCTGTCGTAGTAATCCAATGTTGATGTCGTTCCGAGTTTTATGATCGAAGCAAAAGATAATGAGATCTCTCAACGAATATTGCGGGCATGAAGAATAGTGAGTCATCTTGTGACTCAGGATTATTGTATAACTCTCTGAAATGATTAGAGGCTCGAAAGCTCACTGGGTTAGGTCTCCACAATTATTCTCACAGGATCTCTAGAGTTTCAAAACTTAGGATGACTCTGATGTTGATAGTGTACAATTGTGCCAAATCTGAGTTTTTCTGAGTTTTCAAACCTGCTGTAGTCACGCCTGACTTGACTCGACGCTAACTTTAAACAAAAATTGACATCCTCAATACTGACTTAACGAAGGTTTTTAGCTAATCAAAGTCAGGGTATTTGACACATTTTTGAAATTCTAGAAAACTTTTGGAGAACATCGGAAATCACCCCAAAAATGAGTTTTATTTTTTTTATTTTTTTTTTTATTATTTTTTTTTTAAAGACATGAGTTTTGGTAAATACCCACCCCCAACCAAAATACAGCACCGTCCTCGGTGCTCATGACCGGGACATAAAATGATGAAAAATCGGTGATGATGATGCAAAGGATCAGGGAGGATGTTACAAAGTCAGCAGAAACTCGACAGTGAGTGATACCTGATGATCGGAAGAATGAATGTACCTGCATTTTCAAAGATATAACAATAATAACAAATGCATGAGACTCATGTACTCTAGGAATACCGGAATTGCCTTTCCGAAAGCGCTAAGTTTTATGTCTTCAGCCAGACATGACGGGGGTGACAGGCACCCCCAACCAAGTTGGAGCACAGGAGACTGAGTGGATCATCAGTCGACATAAACAGGATCGATGAGATCGATCTCAAAAGTCTGAATGAATAATACGTCAAGTTCATGGAACTGTTTAAGACGCTGGCCATTTACCTGGAATGAGGAGTGATCCTTGGGATCCTCAATAGTGATTGCTGAAAGTAGGATTTTTCCGCGTCGTTTGTTACGGAAACCCTAACTTCAACATATTTTTAATTGATCCGAGACATTTAACCTGTAAAATGGGCAATTTTGCACAGTGGCTCGTGTCGGATGTCGATCCACACTTGGGATTAGTCGGGTTAGTGCAATAATGAACATAAAATGACGAGAAATTTGCAGAGAATGGAACATAATATTATTCAAATCAACTTCATTCAATCAAAATTGTCTCTTACAGCAAAAATCTGACAAATAACTAAACTAGAAAGCATTTTAATAAGAGAGGGATGTAGAGAGAGAAAGGGGTTTTGAGAGAGAGAAACTAGAGAGAGAAAGTTAAAAAAAATGTTAAAGAGGAGAGAGAGAAAGTGGTAGAAGAAGAGATAAATCTAATCCTAGCGAGAGGTCTAGAGAGAGAAAGAAAATTGCAGAGAGAAGAGAGAACTAGAGAGAGAAAGTGAAACTCGACAAAAAAAACTAGAGTTCTAGAGAGAGAAAAAGGATAAAGACACACCATTCTTTATTGACTTACCGGGAGTGGGTGGGTTGGCCGTAGAGAATGAACCCAATGAGTGGTCCGACCAGCACGTGATGATCCTGGTGGTGGAGAATCGGTGATGTAGGTGGGGTAATGAACCGATCCAGCAAGAAAAACTCGACTCATGCAGTGGAGGTGAGCACGGTCGGTGGTGGCGCATGAAGGAGCATGGTGTGCATAACAAGTGGAGGATGAGGGCTGAGGTGCGCACAGCAAAATAACGGACTGGAGTTGCTGGTTGCAACTCCAGCAACCGTTAGAAAGAGAGGAGATCGGCAGGCGGTGGTGCAATCCAGGGAGGTGGGCTGGTATAGACGTGGAGGTGGAAGGCAAACGGCCTGCAACTGTTTGGCAAGGGGTGAGGTTCGGAAACGGAGAGTTAGTTGCAGGTTTCAAATGGCTGGAATGGACGGACTGGTGGAGTTGAACCAGTCCGTCGGAGGAAGGAGGCGGACTCCTTGTAGAACAAGGAGGAGATGACGAAGAAAACGGGCAGAAGGAGGAGGCGCGCGTGTGTGTAGCGGCAGCAGCGGTGGAGAGATCGTGAGCGACCGGAGTTGCTGTTTTGCAACTCCGGCGTGAAGAAGGGAGGAGGAAGATGACCGGAGTTTTGCAACTCCGGTGTGCAAACGAGTGAAACGGAGAAAGAAGAAGAAGAAGAAGAAGAAGAAGGATAGGAGGAAAAAAAGAAAAAAGAAGGATAGGAGGAGAGGGGGAGGATCCTCACCAGCTCGCTGTGGTGAGGACGGTGATGGCACTCGGTTCGCCGGCCGGAGTTGCAGACCTGCAACTCCAGCAACAAAAACAAAAAAAAAGAAAATGAAGAAGAGGAAGAGGAGGAGGAAGAGGAGAAGAAGAAGAAGAAGAAGAAGAAGAAGGAAGAGAAGAAAAAGAAGGGGGGGGCTTACCGTTTTCTGATGTGCTGTCCGTTCAAGGGATGAACCAGACTCACCGGCGTTCATGGAGGTTGGTGACACTGGTTGTGGTGCTCCAAACCGTGGGGCAGCATGGAAGTGGGACGTGAGTTGCAGCCTGCTACTTGGAGTTGCAGGCCAAGGAGAAGAAGAAGAAGAAGAAGAAGAAGAAGAAGAAGAAGAAGGAGGAGAAGAAGAGGCCGGCGAACCAGTCCGGTGGTGGCTCACCGGAGATGAAGGGGCGGAGCAGAAGAGGAAGAAAGAGGAAAAAAAATGGGAGAGGAAGAGAGCTCTTGAGGGTTTTTCAACCCTCCCCTTAAGTAGAAACCGTGGGTTTCTACACTTAGAAACTCACGGTTTCTAAAAAAAATTCATTTTTTTATTTTTTATTTTAATTTTTATTTTTGAAAAGTGATGTGGGTTACGGGCTTGGGCTCGTGGGCTATTTGGCCATGAGCACCAGGCCAAAAGCTGATGCCACGTGTTGGCCAGTGGTTGGCCGAGAGATGACGCCACGAGTCGGCCAGTGGTTGGCCAATGGGAATGCTCAAAATCGTGGGCCCAGAGTGCATCGGCCATGGGCCAGAAGGTAGGTGAGAAGGATAGTGGGCCACTGGGCTCGATGGATGTGGGTTAGGGTGCGTTTGTTGCCAGGGGAGAAAAATGCATTTTTCCCCTTGAAATACCCATCAAGGAAAGATGTATTTTCCTTTCTTCGGAAATCGAGCTCTACGCTCTCAGCCACGATCAATAATCTGAGGCATTACTCTACAATCAAACCTGCCTTAGGGACTGATATTTTACACTGGAGATCGGGTGGTTGATAGGATGGATGATTGACTGATCAGTAGCATGATCGGATGGTCGGATGCATAGAATTGATAGATCACATGGCGATCTATAGAGATTCAACGGCCCGATGGAAGATCCAACGGTCAGAAAGCTAAGGGAGATGAGACAGAGCCAATGAGCAGGAGGTCTGGGGTTAAGTCAATAGATTCGAGGACCGAGAAATGAAGAGAGAGAAAATAAGGAGAGATGAGAGAGAAAATATCAGAAAAAGTATTGGCAGAGGGTCATGAACCCTAGTTTTCCATTGTTCTTCACTTGAGCTTTGCCAGTAGAGCAGGCCATCATTTGATGTGGCTTTAAATGCTTTGGTCCTTCTCTTGGTTATCAGCTCTCCCGCTCTCGTGGTTCCTTGGGCCAGCTCTTCGATCCTCTTTTTCAACCCGTATTTGGCCCATATCTTCTAGTCATAGCCTGTTGGCTCTTTAAGCTTTGATAATGGGCTTTCATGATCGATCTTGGCCCGTAAGTCTCGAGAATCATCCCATCGGGGTTTCCTGCGACAGAAGAAGCGCGTAATGAGACTTTATCAGAACGGCTTAATATCTAGATTTCCGAAAATGTGTTTAATGCATGCAAATATACCATTTCGTCCAGAAAAGTGTGTTCTACGCAACAGAAGAGACTCTTACGTAGAAAAGTAGGTAAATAGAGTATTTTACGTAGGAGAATGCAATAACGCTAAAAGGATAATTGCTTAAAATAAGCACTTTTGAGCGAATATCAATTGCCCCAAAGGGTGTGATTGCGGTGACCGTATAAGGACCGGTCCACCTAGATTTCAGTTTCCTAGGGAAGAGATGGAGACGAGAATTATAAAGAAGGACCTTCTGTCCTGGATGGAACGCTTTCCTGAGGATGCTCTTGTCATGTATCCACTTCATTTTTGCTTTGTAATTCTTGGACAAGTTGTAGGCATCATTTCTGAGTTCTTCTAACTCATTCATTTGAAGTTTTCTCTCCTCCCCTGCAGAGTCGAGGTCGAAGTTGAGTTTCTTAATGGCCCACAGGGCACGATGTTCAATTTCTACCGGAAGATGACAGGGTTTCCCAAAGACCAGACGATAGGGAGACATATTGAGTGGGGTCTTGTAGGCGGTTCTGTATGCCCATAAAGCATCAGTGAGACGAGTAGACCAGTCTTTACGTGTGGTATTGACTGTCTTCTCCAAGATCTGCTTGATCTGACGATTAGAAACCTCCACTTGACCAATAGTCTGCGGATGATAAGCTAGGGCAACCTTATGGGTTACCCCATACTTTTTCATTAATTTCGTGAATATCCTATTGCAGAAATGGGTGCCCCCATCACTAATGATGGCCTTAGGGGCACCGAATCGGGCGAAGATGAACTCCTTTAGGAATTTGACCACTACTTTGTGATCATTGGTCTTGGTGGGAATGGCTTCTATCCATTTGGATACATAGTCTACCGCAAGGAGAATGTACTCAAAACCATAGGAAACTGGAAAGGGGCCCATGAAGTCGATGCCCCAAATGTCAAATATTTCATCGACCTGGATGGGAGTTAGGGGCATCATGTTCCTCTGGGAGATGCGGCCTAGATGCTGGCAATTAGGACAGGTTTTGCTGTAGATATAGGCATCTTTAAATAATGTGGGCCAGTAGAATCCGCATTGCAAAACTTTTTCTGCAGTTTTCTTAGTACTGAAATGACCACCACACGGTTGGTCATGACACGAGGACAAGATATTGAGTTGGTCCGACTCAGGGACACAGAGACGAATGATCTGGTCAGGACAGTATTTATACAAATAAGGGTCATCCCAAGAGTAGTACCTAACTCTTGCTAGGAATTGGCTTTTGTCCTGTTTTGACCAGTGTGAAGGCATTTCTTCGGTGACAAGGTAGTTGACAATGTCAGCATACCAAGGATTAACAGAGATGGCGAACAGTTGTTCGTCTGGAAAGGTTTCAGGGATGGGCTGGGTGTCGAAGGATGACTCTAAAGTCAATCTAGACAAGTGATCAGCTACTACATTCTCAGTTCCTTTCTTATCCTTAATCTCGAGGTCGAATTCCTGCAGTAAGAGAATCCATCGAATTAATCGAGGTTTGGTTTCCTTTTTCGACATGAGATAACGAAGGGCTGCATGATCAGTGTACACAACCACCTTAGTGGCTAAGAGGTACTGACGGAATTTATCAAGGGCGAAGACTACCGCCAGGAGTTCTTTCTCAGTGGTAGAGTAATTCATTTGGGCAGAGTTAAGAGTTTTGCTCGCGTAATAGATCACGTGTGACCTTTTGTCAACTCTCTGCCCTAGAACGGCGCCTAACGCGTAGTCAGAAGCATCGCACATTATCTCGAAAGGTAGAGTCCAGTCCGGGGGACGGATAATGGGCGCAGTAGTGAGCTCAGATTTGAGACGCTCAAATGCCTTGACACAGTCAGTATTAAAGTCGAAAGGACTATCTTTAGCCAGAAGATGGGACAGAGGTCGAGCGATTTGAGAGAAGTCCTTGATGAATCGCCTATAGAATCCTCCGTGTCCCAAAAAGGATCGGATGTCACGCACGGACTTAGGAATGGGCAAGGTCGAGATGATATCGATTTTAGCTTTGTCGACCTCAATGCCCTGATGGGAAATGACATGTCCCAGAACTATGCCTTTCTTCACCATGAAGTGGCATTTCTCCCAATTGAGGACAAGTCGCTTGTCCTGACAGCGGTGAAGTACAAGCCCTAGATGGTTCAGACAGTCATCAAAGGATGACCCAAAAACTGAGAAGTCGTCCATAAAGACTTCGAGGAATTTTTCCACCATGTCAGAGAATATGCTCATCATACACCTTTGAAAGGTCGCGGGTGCATTGCAGAGGCCAAAGGGCATGCGCTTGTAGGCAAAAGTGCCAAAGGGACAAGTGAAGGTTGTCTTCTCGTGATCCTCAGGGGCGATGGGTATTTGATTATACCCTGAGTAACCATCAAGGAAGCAGTAATAGGAGTGACCTGCTAGTCTCTCCAACATTTGGTCTATGAAGGGTAAAGGAAAATGGTCCTTCCTAGTGTTGGTGTTGAGTCGTCGGTAATCGATGCAGACTCTCCACCCTTTCTTCAGGCGCTGGGTGACCATTTCCTTGTTCTCATTTTCCACAACTGTGAATCCTGCCTTCTTAGGGACGACATGAATAGGACTCACCCATTTGCTATCGGAGATGGGGTAAATGATACCCGCATCTAACAGTTTAAGGACCTCGTCCCGGACTACATCCTTCAAGACGGGGTTCAACCTCCTCTGGTGTTCTCGAGAGGTTTTGGATTCATCCTCAAGATAGATGTGATGTTGGCACACCGAGGGGTCTATGCCTCGAATATCATCTATGGTCCACCCTATCGCAGATTTGTGCTCGTTGAGCAGCTCGAGAAGTTTTTTACGTTCACTCTCAGACAAAGCGGAAGCAATAATGACAGGGTAGGTTTCCTGAGGACCAAGATAGGCATAGGAAAGATTTGTTGGAAGTGGCTTGAGCTCCAATATTGGAGCAGATGGAGTAGAAATAGGTGTCACAGAAGACACGGATTGAAGAGGTTTGACTTCATTAGGTAAAGGAAGGATGGGTTCTCTGGCCATGGTTATCAGAGGCTCGAACTCGATGAGTGGAGCGGGGATCTCTATCAGTGGAGCAGTCTCCAAAAGATCATTGAGATCAGAAATAGCTGACTCTCTTGCAAAGTCAGCTCCAAAGTGTTCTAGACACTGCTTAAGAATATCTTCGGTGGAGTCCGGGATTAGACTCTCAACGGCACACATTTCATCGGTCACTTCGCGATCGGCATCTTGTTGCATTAAATGAAAGATGTTGACCTCAGCTTTGAGGTTACCGAAAGCAATGGACATGTTTCCGTCCCGGCACCCGATGTGTGCGTTCGCGGTGGCAAGGAATGGACGGCCTAAGATGACCGGAATGCGGTTATCCTGACACGGCTCGGTGTTGAGAATGATAAAGTCCACAGGATAATAAAAGTCAGCGACTTTTACTAGGACATCTTCAATGATTCCTCTTGGAATCTTGATGGACTGATCAGCCAATTTCGGGGTGACATTGGTAGGCTTCATATCTTTCAGTCCTAACTGCTGATATACCGAGAACGGTATGAGGCTGACGCTAGCCCCTAAATCTAGCAAGGCAGTGCAGCTAAAGTTGTCTCCAATTTCACGTTGGACAGTTGGGCTACCTGGATCCTTGTGTTTGATCACACTATTGCGTTGAATGAACGCGGTAGCTTTTTCGGCCAAGAAGGCAGCTTTGGGTACATGCGTACGCCGCTTAACTGTGCACAAGTCCTTGAGGAATTTGGCATAGGAAGGGATTTGCTTGATAGCAGAAAGGAATGGGATATTGATCTGGACTTCTTTAAAGACATCTAAGATCTCAGAGAATTGCTGATCCCGCTTATCTTGGACAAGTCTGTCCGGAAAGGGAGGCTTTACTCGACAAATGGGTTTGTCTTTAGCCTTAGATTTCTGCACAGGGATATCTGATGTTGGTGCAGAGGTAGAAGAAGCAGAGGTAGGATTTGGACTAGTTTCCACGGTGCGAGTGATGGGTACTGAAGATGGCACCGGTGGTGATTGGACTCCCATGTCCACAGTTTTTCCAGATCGTAGGGTGGTTACAGCTTGCACCTCCCCTTGACACTTCTCATTCTGGCTTTGAGATTGGGATCCGATCTCATATACTGCCCCTTTGGCATTTCCTTTGGGGTTGGCAATGGGTTGGCTAGGAAAGATGCCTTTAGCTTTCTCAGCTTCCAGGTTGCCTAAGCGTTACTCTAGACGAAGCAAGGATTGTTGTTGCTGTTGCTCTAAGCGTTGCATAGATTGTTGTTGCTGAGTAATGAGTTGAGCTAGAAGGTCCTCTATACCAGATTTGGGGACCGACTGTTGGGGAACAGCTAAAGGGAGCTGAGGCACCAATTCGCGACTCGAGCTCATCGGGGCATTATAGTTATAGGCGGAAGAATTAGTTGGGACAATCTGTTGGTTCTGAAAGTTCTGGGGAACTCTTTGTTGATTCTGAAATGTGCTCTGTTGTCCAGAGTATTGACCCTGTTGGAACTGCTGGTTCTGAGTAGATGGGTACTGATTTTGCTGATATTGTCCCTGATTGAATTGCCTATTGGGTTGATTGAACCCAGGAGGATACATGCCCTGAGGTTGACGTGGAGGTTGAGCTTGTGGTTGAGTAGACTGAGGCCTCCAAGAGAAGTTAGGGTGGTTTCTCGTGTCCGGATGATAAGATTGACTATACGAGTTCTGAGTGGGTGGTTTGTATGTGCTGAAAGCACAAACTTCTTCCTGAAGAGGATTAGACCATCCTTCATTCAGAGGACAATGCTCAGTAGTATGGGAGGGTTGCAGACAGAGGGTGCAGGATTCCATAGGGCTCTCGTGTCCCACATGCATGACTGGGGTAGATTGTTGAGTAGGCTTTTGTACAGACACAGCCAGTGCAGAGACTGACTTGCTCAACTCTTGAATGACAGATCGAAGCTCAGTATCAGCTGTAGCATCATGTCCCTTGGTTGTCCTTTGGACCGAAGTGGTTCGACTAAACTCTGAGTCAGTCGTCCAATGTTGAGAGTTTTCTCCTAACTCTCCCAAGAATTTGTATGCATCGGTCGGAGTTTGGTGTAGGAATTTTCCTTGGCACATTGATTCTACCATGGTACGGGACTCATCAGTAAGTCCCTTGTAGAAGACATGGACAAGATTGCCCTTGTCGATGCTATGGTGGGGACACTTAGTCAGGTAGTCTTGGAATCTATCCCACGCTTCGAAAAATTTCTCATCGGACTTCTGTCGAAAGTCCTGGATGAGTTGCTTCATTTGGTTGGTCCGAGTCATGGGGTAGAATTTAGACATGAATTTGCCCACCAATTCTTTCCAATTGCTGATTGAATCAGCGGGTAAGGAGTAGAGCCAATCTAAGGCTCGGTCTTTGAGCGAGAATGGAAAAACTCGCAGACGCACATTGTCATCATCGAGGTTCTGATTCTTGAAAAGTAGGATGACATGTTGGAATTCCCTAATATGGGAATATGGGTCTTCTCTTGGGAGACCACGAAAGGTAGGCAGCATTTGGATCGTCTGTGGTCTGATCTCAAACTGTACCGCCGTAGTAGGTGGGAGAATAATGCAAGTGGGTGGATTCGCAGAGATAGGGGCGAACGTCTCGATAAGAGGTCGTTCGACTGCCATGACTACAAAGGTAGTAGAACTGGGGGAGGCGGGTGGGGAAAGAGATGGGGAAGAATTCAGTAGAGGATCCACTGTAGGTACGTGATTCTCAGATCGAATCAAGCGCTTGTTCGGACGATTCCAAACGGGCATACGCGAATGAGGCAAGCTCTATACTTGGCAAAAAGTTGCCAGAGAGGAACACTATCCTAAATGATGCACACCAAGCACAGATAATCCTATTCTAAGGAATCAGGATATATTTTAGGATTATCTTTGATAGTTTTGGGGCTAGAGGAGATTATGACAGTGGGCGGACCACTGGTTTATCTTTTAACCGCTGGACTAACTGTTTTGCACTCAGAGGTTCTCACCAGGCTACACTCTTCAGAGCGAATCCTTTAGTACTAACTCTAGTTAACAACAAGGAAATCCGAAGCCTAGACAGACGTGCGGCACAATGGCTGACTTAAGTACGTCCCAGACTAACCGGATTGGTCAAGTGGATAAGAAGAGTGTTCCCTCGGGTTAAGCTAGGGTTGGTGCGTGTTCCTAGTCCACACGTAACTAACCGCCGAATAGTCCAAGATGCCACGTCGAGCTCAGTGTACTTGAGTAGCAGGGACTTATGGGTGTGTTAGATAACAGGGACCCGCGCTCGTGGTCTTATTTCGATTGGATGTTAAGCGGGTTTGCTTTGCGTGGATTTTTCCTCGAACACCGGGCTAATTGGCTCTACTTCTTGATTCTTTTTAATTAAATGGAGCCTTGGGATCAAATCAGTTGGAATGATGAGGTGGGTGATGAAATCCCACCAGTTTCAATTTGGAGCTGGGTCTGCTCTCTTAGAGTTGATTGATTAACGGCCACGCCACGCAAGTCGAAGAATATGGATGCGAAAGTAAATAGACAAGCGGCAATGATGCACCCAATATGCTTTGTATCGCACTCAAGGCGAGGATAGAGACTTACCTCCCGTGGGCCACGCCACGGGGTCGCCTCCGTGGGTTAGAGAGGGGTATCCTAATGGGCTTGGGCCCGACTCCACCTCTTTGAGCTTTTGCTCTCTACCCACACTGGATCGTGTTCCTGCAGAAAAGTTAGATCGCACGGTCTAGGTAGTTGGGATTCTATTTGGAAGATATTTGCCTTTTTAGGGTTCACAGAACAAGCACTGGATTTAGGCAAGTTTTTGAATTAATTTCCAAATTCGAGATGGGTTAAAATTTAGGAATTTCCAGATTGGAAAATACCTAGATTGGAAAGTTTCCCGAACTATGAAGATCTTCCAAGAAAGATTTGATTGCGAGATCCCTTACAATTTTGGAAAATTTCCCAAAATTGAAATTCTGCTAGATTTGGGGTGTTTCCTTTTTGCAGACTTTTCCAAATTCGAAAGATTTCTAAAGATAGAAATTCTTCTAAATAGGAAACTTCTAAAAGGGGAAAACCAAATTTAGCAAAGTTTCAAGATTTTAGAATCTTTCCAAAAATCGCAAATCCTTGATTGGTGATTTCTAAAAATCTGCAGAATATGAAACCCTAATTTTTTTTGAATTTTGATTTTTTTATTTTTTTGGTAATTACCACTTAATCTAGGGTTTTTAAAAAACCCTAGAACAAGATCTAGCAGTTATATGGAAAGCAGTAAAATTCCTAAATTATTACAAATTGCACTCGGCCTTCCGAGGCGTTAAAAATAGTAATTTAAAAACTGCTAAAAATCAACAAAAACAAAAAATAGAAAGTTTCCCGAAAAGGTCGGGCTGGCCAAATTGAGCAGCTTTTCGCTTCAGCAACTTTCCAATTCCGTCTTTACGTCCTTTTTCGCACTCCCGAACACCCGAGCGGCAGCGGCGCCATTTGAAAGTAGGGTTTTTTTTTTTTTTTTTTTTTTCGCGTCGTTGGTTACGGAAACCCTAGAATCAACAATTTTTTTTTTTGTAATTATCCGAATCTTGTTCACTCAAATCCTGCAAAAATCACAGGGTTGTACAGTGGCTCGTGTCGGGTATCGTCCGCACTCGGGGTTAGTGTGCGTAATTCAAAGACATGAAATGACGAATTTTTATCAAGAAAACATGGAGAGGTGAGAATGGTGATGGATTTAAAACATTCTTAGTGATTTTTAGAGAGAGAAATTACCACAAACAACCAAAAACACAAAAGTAAACTAACAAATGCAAAAATAATAATTTTATTCATCCTCAATGAGTCTTACAAAATCAAATTAAATTCAAAAATAACCTAGAAAGCCATAAAAATTAGAGAGAGAAATAAGAAAATGTAGAGAGAGAAATATCGAAGATAGCTATCCTAGAGAGAGAATGTGGGGACACTAGAGAGAGAAATAGCCTTACCGTGGAGAACTTGCTGGAGAATTACTATTGATGGGGTCGCATGGGCATTCTTTGCCAAGTGTGGGAGTGGTTGCCTTGAGATGATGGTGGATCTATGAAGAGCGTGTTGGAGATGACGATCTCCATCAGTGCAGCTCACAGTTGGTGATGATGACGAGTGAAGATGGGGATGGCGAGTTCCTTAATGGTGGTGGCGGTAGTGGAGAAGAACCATGGGGGTTCTCACGGTCTTGAGGCCCGTGAAGGTGAGGTAGGATAGGGGTAGCAAGAAGAGGGGGATCTTCCCTCTTTCTTCTTCTCCTTTCCTCTGTCGTTATTTTCTTTTTTTTTTTTTTGTCTTTTTGACTGTGGAACGGTGAAGAAGAGGAGGAGGGTGACGGTGGCTGGCTGTTGAAGGGGGCAGCGTGGATCGATGGAGGATAGGAGCTTGGAGATGGCTAAGTGCAGGGATTGGAGGAGAAGAAAACGTGGGGAGAAGAAGAGGTGGCTAACGGCTTGAGGTGGAATAAGAAGGCTTCAACGAAGGTGAAGGAGAGGCCGACCGGAGTTGCAGGTCTGCAACTTCGGTGATGAAAGTTCACTCCGGCTACTGAAAGTAGGATTTTTCCGCGTCGTTGGTTACGGAAACCCTAGTTCTCAACAAGATTTGTAATGTGATCCGAGCTTCAAAATTCCTGCAAAATTATAGGCTTTGTATAGTGGTTCGTGTCGGGTATCGTCCGCACTCGGGGTTAGGGCAAATAAAGAACAAATTAACGAAAATCTGCTAAAAATGCTGGAAGGGTGAGAATGGTGGTGTGATAATCGAAATTAAAAACAATCTTTTGAGAGATGATTATGATTATCTAGAAATAAACAAATAAACTAGAAATTAACTAAATAACTGTGCTAAAATAAATTTAATTTATTAATCTGAGAATGTCAAATTACAATGATTTTGAAATAAATAAATGAAAACAACTAATGAAGCATGTAATAAACTAGAAAGCAATCAAAGAGGCTAGAGAGAGAAATTAGGTAGAAAGAGAGAGAAAATGATAGAGAGAGAAAAAGAATAAGGTAGAGAGAGAGAGAGAAATAGAGGGAGAGAACTACCTCGACCTACCGGAATGCTTGGATTCAGCAGTGGATGGGTAGCGTGGTGTTGTGCATACGTGGGTGCAAAGTTGCAGGCTGTTGAAGCGTATGGTGCAACAATGGATCTTGTGGATATCACGTCCCAACAGGCAGTGGAGAGGTGAGATTGCCTGCAACTGAGGATGCAAACCGAACCAGTGGTGGTCCGGCGAAAAAGGGGGGAGGAGCAGGTTGTTGCTAATTGCAACAGTGGTGGAGAAGACGCTGGTTGAACCTGAGAAGATGGCCGGAGTATGGGCTGTGCTAATGGTGGAATGGTTGTGCAGATCTGCAACTCGGTAATGGTGGTGGCGCTAGCAGCAATAGTAGGAAGAGAGGGCGGTGGTCTGTGGTTGCAGGAGGCGGTGTGTTGCAGACGTTGCTGTCTGCACTTGAAGGTGGACTGCAGATTCCGATTTGGTGGTGCAGCCCGTGAAGCAAGGGGAGGAGCAGCAAGAAAAGAAAGAGAAAACGAAGAGAACCGGGGAAGAAGATGACCGGAGTTGCAGGCAAGATCAAAAAGAGGAAGCAGATGAAGAAAGGAAGAAAGGAAGAAAGGAAAGAAGGAGAAGAAGAACACTTACAGTTTGCTGTTGCAGGTGTGGCCCACAATCGTGAAGGCGAGATGGAAGCAGCAAGGGGAACAAGCTTCGGGATTGAGGGAGGCGTTGTTGGATCTGCAACTTGATGGCAGTAGCAACTATGGGCCGAACCTGCAAGTGTTTTGAAACATTGCTGGTTTAATGGAAAGAGGACGACCCAAACCTGAGATGGCCGGAGTTGCTGCCTGCAACTCCGGCGAAGATGAAAAGATGAAGAAGATGAAGAAGAGGAGGAAGAGAAGGAAGAAAAAGAAGGAGAAGAAGGAGGGGAAAACCTATGGAACGATTTTGGGGAAGGAGAGGAGGAGAGGGGAGATGGATTAGGGTTCGAACGAACCCCTATCCTTCTCCTTTTAAAGCTTCCCTATTTCCTTTAATGGAAATAGGGGATTTTTGAAAATAAAAAAATAAGAAAAATAAGAAAAACCTACTTTTCTATAGGGGATCTCCCCAATTAGTGGACCCCCCATTTAATTAAAATTATTTTGAAATTCGCGGGGTCCACTAACTGGTCGGACAGCGGGTCGATGAAGATGGGCCCGGCTATTGGCCCTCATGGATTGATGATGTCCATCGTCTCACAAGATGATGTGACAGACAGTCTGATGGCGATCGGATGGATGGTGACTTGATTGGGACTCAGATTGGGAGATCGACGGATCTAGAGAGATCCAACGGTCCGATTGAAGATCCAACGGTTCGATTGAAGATCTAATGGTCAGAAAGCTAAGGGAGATGAGATAGAGCCGATGGGTATGAGTTCTGGGGTTAGGTCAGTAGATTCGAGGATCGAGAGATGAAGAGAGCGAGAGAATAAGAAGAGATGAGAGAAAAAGTATCAAAAAAATGGAAAAAAGCACTGGCGGAGGGTCTGGAACCCTGGTCTTCACTGTGACCATCCTCACGCTTCTCCAGTAGAGTCGACCATCATTCTTTGCTGACTCATGTGGCTTTAAACGCTTTGGTCTGTCTCTTGGTCATTGGCTCTCCTACTCTCTTCGTTCTTTGGGCCGGCTTTTTGGTCCTCTTATTCAGCCCATATTTGGCCCATATCTTCTAGTCATAGCATGTGGGCTTGTTAAGCTTTGATAATGGGCTTTCATGATCGATTTGGGCCCACAAGTCTCGAGAACCGTCCCATCGGGGTTTCCTGCGACAGAAGAAGCGCGTAATGAGACTTTATCAGAACGACTTAATATTTAGACTTCCGAAAATGTGTTTAATGCATGCAAATATACCATTTCGTCCAGAAAAGTGTGTTCTACGCAACAGAAGAGACTCTTACGTAGAAAAGTAGGTAAATAGAGTATTTTACGTAGGAGAATGCAATAACGCTAAAAGGATAATTGCTTAAAATAAGTACTTTTGAGCGAATATCACAACCCCCAACCAGCATATTGCCAATCCTTGGCAATTAGTGTGAAATAAATGAGCTTAAAAGGGCTTTGCACATGCTGCACACTTTTTCATATTAGCTCCGGGAAAACACTGTTCGTCAAATCATTGAATGGATGCAAAAACAGTTACATGCTAGCGAAGAGTTGGAAAGTTTTTGCAAGACTACAGACTGATAATCATGACCCAGAATAGTCAGACTCTGCGTGTGTGTGTGCTCAACATTCTCATCATCCGACAGTAAAGATTTCTAGATCACCTCTAAGTTTTTATGCCTCGACCTCAAATCTCACACGTTTAGCACTCAGAATAGAATCACACAAGAAGGGTTTTCTTCTTTTCTCTCAATTTATATGTGAGGAGATGTATTGATATATGAAAGCAAAGATCTCACATATGTATTATTTGAAGGAAGGAGATCTTTAACAGAAGAAGATCTCATGATTGGAATACCACTTCACTCGAGAACGTTAGATAAAACTCTATAGCTTCTCCTTCTCCAATCTCCACATTTTATGATCGTGCTATCCTAGAATCAAGTAGGACTTTCCTGGGTTGTAATGAGGCTTAGGTCAGGTGTAGAAAAATAAAGGTATACAGGATTTCAAAGATCTTGAGAGGATATTGCCATTTTCTTGAATTTTTCCTGCGACGTAACACCATTATCTGGTTCTTTTTCCTTTTTTCGTATTTTTCTCTTTTTCTTGATATTTCTGAGACTGCTCAATTTCTTTCCAGCTCTTCTTCATACTTTCTTTCTATATTTTGTTTTTGGCTTAAACCACTTTCTTTTCCTTTTGATTCTTCTTCTTTATTTTTCTTTTTCACGGTACACCCACATCAGTTATTCTTTTGTCCATCTCAAAATAAGGGTAGCCAGTCATGTTTCGTAGCTGGACTGGATTTTAGGTTGATGGGTTTGCAAATAAAAGGCTTTTATAGAACGGCTCAAGGGGTTTCTAGTGAAGTATAATTCAGGTGAGTAAAAAGGCTGAATGGTTCAGAAAAATGGCCTAAATCATTTTCTAGGGTTTGTGATATTCGCTCAAAAGTGCTTATTTTAAGCACTTATCCTGTTAGCGTTATCGCACTCTCCTACGTAAAACTGCTCTAATTATCCACTTTTCTACGTAAGAGTCTATCTCATTGCGTAAAACACACTTTTCTGGACGAAATGGTATATTTGCATGCATTAAACACATTTTCGGAAGTCTAAATATTAAGCCGTTCTGATAAAGTCTCATTACGCGCTTCTTCTGTCGCAGGAAACCCCGATGGGACGATTCTCAAGACTTGTGGGCCCAAATCGATCATGAAAGCCCATTATCAAAGCTTAAAGAGCCCACATGATATGACTAGAAGATATGGGCCAAATATGGGCTGAATAAGAGGACCAAAAAGCCGGCCCAAAGAACGAAGAGAGCAGGAGAGCCAATGACCAAGAGACGGACCAAAGCGTTTAAAGCCACATGAGTCAGCAAGGAATGATGGTCGACTCTACTGGAGAAGCGTGAGGATGGTCACAGTGAAGAACAGGGTTCCAGACCCTCCGCCAGTGCTTTTTTCCATTTTTTTTGATACTTTTTCTCTCATCTCTCCTTATTCTCTCTCTCTCTTCATCTCTCGATCCTCGAATCTACTGACCTAACCCCAGAACTCCTGCCTATCAGCTCTATCTCATCTCCCTTAGCTTTCTGACCGTTGGATCTTTCATCGGACCGTTGGATCTTCAATCGGACCGTTGGATCTCTCTAGATCCGTCGATCTACCAATCTGGGTCCCAATCAAGTCACCATCCATCCGATCGCCTTCAGAATGCCTGTCACATCATCTTGTGAGACGATGGACATCATCAGTCCATGTGGGCCAGTAGCCGGGCCCATCAGCATCGACCCGCTGTCCGACCAGTTAGTGGACCCCGCGAATTTCAAAAATAATTTTAATTAAATGGGGGGTCCACTAATTGGGGAGATTCCCCATAGAAAAGTAGGTTTTTACTTAAAAAAAAAAAAAATATTTTTTATTTTCAAAAAATACCCTATTTCCATTAATGGAAATAGGGAGCTTTATAAGATGAGGGAGAAGGGTTCGTTCGAACCCTAATCCCCCCCTTGCTCTTCCATTCTCTCCCCCAACTTGTTTCTCCCTTTTCCCCCTCTCTTTAGGCCGTTTTCCCTCTTCTTCTTCACCTTCTTCTTCATCATCTTCGCTAATTTTCTCGCCGGAGTTGCAGAACTCCGGCCATCTGCAACTCCGTTTTTCTCCACCTTAGCTCCATCTCCTTGACCCTGCTGGATCACCAGCACTTCCACAAAACCCAACGGTGGGTTGTCAATCACTGCAGCTTGGATTGCCGTCCCCTTCCATGTGAACAGCCACCGTCTCCGCCGGCGCTCCGCCACCACCTGTGCACGCTGCAACTCCGGCAACGCCCACACCACCAACCGCTTCTATCCTCCATCTAGTTGCTACCTAAAAGAGGGGCAGCAGCACTTGCTGTTGTGATATTCGCTTCCACCACCACCACTTCGCCGGAACTGCAACTCCGGTCGGCCCTCTCCTATCTTTTCCTCTCTCTTCTAGCGCTCTCACCCCCTCTAACGGTTGCTGGAGTTGCAACCTGCAACTCCAGTCCGTCCAAGCCTTCCTAGCCGGTCTCTTCCTCTCATTTCTCTTTCAAAAGAAAACCAAAAACAAGAAAAAAAAAAAAAAAGAAAAGAGAGAGAGGAAAGAAAGAAGAAGAAGATAGAGGAAGGGGTGCAAACCTGGTGCGCCCCTCTCCTTGCTGCCACCTCACCGCACTGCTGCACCACCATCTTCACCGTTCCACAGCTCCACTCACCACCACTTGCAGCCCATTCCACCCTTCAAACCGCTAGTCCACCTCAACTTTTGATCACCACGGGCTACCAGTCACCACCATCGCCATGGTTCGGAGCATCACTAGCAGTCCAAACCGTGGGCCCCATTTTCTCACTCACTATCCTTGGCCAAATCATGGCCAAGCATCCATTCCTTCCAAGTTCGGGTAAGTCTAGAATACATTCTATAATTTCTTCTCATTTCTACTGCTTCTCTCTACCTTTCTCTCTCTAGATCTCCACTTTCTCTCTCCCCCATATTTTCTCTCTCTAGGATAGCCTTCTTCGATGTTTCTCTCTCTACATTTTCTCATTTCTCCCTCTAATTTTTATGGCTTTCTAGGTTAATTTTTGAATTTAATTTGATTTTGTAAGACTCATTGAGGATGAATAAAATTATTATTTTTGCATTTGTTAGTTTACTTTTGTGTTTTTGATTGTTTGTGATAATTTCTCTCTCTGAAAATCACTAAGAATGTTTTAAATCCATCACCATTCTCACCTCTCCATGTTTTCTTGATAAAAATCCGTCATTTCATGTCATTGAATTACGCAAACTAACCCCGAGTGCGGATCGACATCCGACACAAGCCACTGTACAACCCTGTGATTTTTGCAGGATTTGAGCGAAAAAGAATCGGATAATTACAAAAATTGTTGATTCTAGGGTTTCCGTAACCAACGACGCGAAAAATTCCTACTTTCAGTTTGCACTATCATGTATACTGTCTTGACTGGATACAGAGAAGGTTCTGTCATAATAATCCAATGTTGATGTCGTTCTGAGTTCCATGATCGAAGCAAAAGATAATGAGATCTCTCAACGAATATTGCGGGCATGAAGAATAGTGAGTCATCTTGTGACTCAGAATTGTTGTATAATCCTCTGAATTGATTAAAGGTTCGAAAGCTCACTGGGTTAGGTCTCCACAATTCTTCTCACAGGATCTCTAGAATTTCCAAACTTAGGATGACTCTGATGTTGATAGTGTATAATTGTGCCGAATCTGAGTTTTTCTAAGTTTTCAAACCTGCTGTAGTCACACTTGACTTGACTCAATGCTAACTTTAAACAAAAATTGACATCCTCAATACTGACTTAACGAAGGTTTTTTTTTTTAGCTAATCAAAGTCAGGGTATTTGACACATTTTTGAAATTCTAGAAAACTTTTGGAGAACATCGGAAATCACCCCAAAAATAAGAATTTTTTTTTTTTTTTTTTTTTTTTTTTTTTTTAAATAAAGACATGAGTTTTGGTAAATACCCACCCCCAACCAAAATATAGCACCGTCCTCGGTGCTCATGACCGGGACATAAAATGATAACAAATCAGAGATGATGATGCAAAGATTCAGGAAGGATGTTACCAAGTCGGCAGAAACTCGACAGTGTGTGGTACCTGATGATCGGAAGAATGAATGTACCTGCATTTCTAGAGATATAACAGTAATAACAAATGCATGAGACTCATGTACTCTAGGAATACCGGAATTGCCTTTCCGAAAGCGCTAAGTTTTACGTCTTCAGCCAGACATGACGGGGGTGACAGGTACCCCCAACCAAGTTGGAGCTCAGGAGACTGAGTAGATCATCAGTCGACATAGGCAGGATCGATGAGATCAATTTCAAAAGTCTGAATGAACGACACATCAAGTTCATGGAATTGCTTAAGACGCTGACCATTGACCTGGAATGAGGAGTGATCCTTGGGATCCTCAATAGTGATTGCCCCGAAGGGTGTGACTGCTGTGACCGTATAAGGACCGGTCCACCTAGATTTCAGTTTCCCAGGGAAGAGATGGAGACGAGAATTATAAAGAAGGACTTTCTGTCCTGGGTGGAACTCTTTTCTGAGGATGCTCTTGTCATGTATCCACTTCATTTTTGCTTTGTAATTCTTGGACAAGTTG
Organism: Euptelea pleiosperma; assembly: GCA_035048495.1. NCBI lineage: Eukaryota > Viridiplantae > Streptophyta > Magnoliopsida > Ranunculales > Eupteleaceae > Euptelea > Euptelea pleiosperma. Next base: position 12,336,509 of record CM068544.1, on the reverse strand, counting down.
TAGGCATCATTTCTGAGTTCTTCTAACTCATTCATTTGAAGCTTCCGCTCCTCCCCTGCGGAGTCTAGGTCGAAGTTGAGCTTCTTAATGGCCCACAGGGCACGATGTTCAATCTCTACCGGAAGATGACAGGGTTTCCCAAAGACCAGACGATAGGGAGACATATTGAGTGGGGTATTGTAGGCGGTTCTGTATGCCCATAAAGCATCAGTGAGATGAGTAGACCAGTCTTTACGTGTGGTATTGACTGTCTTCTCCAAGATCTGCTTGATCTGACGATTAGAAACCTCCACTTGACCACTAGTCTGCGGATGATAAGCTAGGGCAACCTTGTGGGTTACCCCATACTTTTTCATTAATTTCTCGAATATCCTATTGCAGAAATGGGTGCCCCCATCACTAATGATGGCCTTAGGGGCACCGAATCTGGCGAAGATGAACTCCTTTAGGAATTTGACCACCACTTTGTGGTCATTGGTCTTGGTGGGAATGGCTTCTATCCATTTGGATACATAGTCTACCGCAAGGAGAATGTACTCAAAACCATAAGAAACTGGAAAGGGGCCCATGAAGTCGATGCCCCAGATGTCAAATATTTCATCGACCTGGATGGGAGTGAGGGGCATCATGTTCCTCTAGGAGATGCGGCCTAGATGCTGGCAATTAGGACAGGTTTTGCAGTAGATATGGGCATCTTTAAATAGTGTAGGCCAGTAGAATCCGCATTGCAGTACTTTTTCTGCAGTCTTCTTAGTGCTGAAATGACCACCACAAGGTTGGTCATGACATGAGGACAAGATATTGAGTTGGTCCGACTCAGGTACACAGAGACGAATGATCTGGTCAGGACAGTATTTATATAAATAAGGGTCATCCCAAGAGTAGTACTTAACTCTTGCTAGGAATTGGCTTTTGTCCTGTTTTGACCAGTGTGAAGGCATTTCTTCGGTGACAAGGTAGTGGACAATGTCAGCATACCAAGGATTAATAGAAATGGCGAACAGTTGTTCATCTGGAAAGGTCTCAGGGATGGGCTGGGTGTCGAAGGATGACTCTAAAGTCAGTCTAGACAAGTGATCAGCCACTACATTCTCAGTTCCTTTCTTATCCTTAATCTCGAGGTCGAATTCCTGCAGTAAGAGAATCCATCGAATTAATCGAGGCTTGGTTTCCTTTTTCGACATGAGATAACGAAGGGCTGCATGATCAGTGTACACGACCACCTTAGTGGCTAAGAGGTACTGACGGAATTTATCAAGGGCAAAGACTACCGCCAGGAGTTCTTTCTCAGTGGTGGAGTAATTCATTTGGGCAGAGTTAAGAGTTTTGCTCGCGTAGTAGATCACGTGTGACCTTTTGTCAACTCTCTGCCCTAGAACGGCGCCTAATGCGAAGTCAGAAGCATCGCACATTACCTCGAAAGGTAGAGTCCAGTCCGGGGGACGGATAATGGGCGCAGTAGTGAGCTCAGATTTGAGACGCTCAAATGCCTTGACACAGTCAGCATTAAAGTCAAAAGGACTATCTTTAGCCAGAAGATGGGACAGAGGTCGAGCGATTTGAGAGAAGTCCTTGATGAATCGCCTATAGAATCCTCCGTGTCCCAAAAAGGACCGGATGTCACGTACGGACTTAGGAATGGGCAAGGTCGAGATGATATCGATTTTAGCTTTGTCGACCTCAATGCCCTGATGGGAAATGACATGTCCCAGAACAATGCCCTTCTTCACCATGAAGTGGCATTTCTCCCAATTGAGGACAAGTCGCTTGTCCTGACAGCGGTGAAGTACAAGCCCTAGATGGTTCAGACAGTCATCAAAGGATGACCCAAAAACTGAGAAGTCGTCCATAAAGACTTCGAGGAATTTTTCCACCATGTCAGAGAATATGCTCATCATACACCTTTGAAAGGTCGCGGGTGCATTGCAGAGGCCAAAGGGCATGCGCTTGTAGGCAAAAGTGCCAAAGGGACAGGTGAAAGTTGTTTTCTCGTGATCCTCAGGGGCGATGGGTATTTGATTATACCCTGAGTAACCATCAAGGAAGCAGTAATAGGAATGACCTGCTAGTCTCTCCAACATTTGGTCTATGAAGGGTAAAGGAAAATGGTCCTTCCTAGTGTTGGTGTTGAGTCGTCGGTAATCGATGCAGACTCTCCACCCTTTCTTCAGGCGCTGGGTTACCATTTCCTTGTTCTCATTTTCCACAACTGTGAATCCAGCCTTTTTAGGGATGACATGAATAGGACTCACCCATTTGCTATCGGAGATGGGATAAATGATACCCGCATCTAACAGTTTAAGGACCTCATCCCGGACTACATCCTTCAAGACGGGGTTCAACCTTCTCTGGTGTTCTCGCGAGGTTTTGGATTCATCCTCGAGATAGATGTGATGTTGGCACACCGAGGGGTCTATGCCTCGAATACCATCTATAGTCCAACCTATCGCAGATTTGTGCTCGTTGAGCAGCTCGAGAAGTTTCTTACGTTCACTCTCAGACAAAGCGGAAGCTATACTGACAGGGTAAGTTTCCTTAGGACCAAGATAGGCATAGGAAAGATCTGTGGGAAGAGGCTTAAGCTCCAATATTGGAGCAGATGAAGTAGAAATAGGTGTCACAGAAGACACGGATTGAAGAGGTTTGACTTCAGTAGGTAAAGTAATGATGGGTTCTCTGGCCATGGTTATCAGAGGCTCGAACTCTATGAGTGGAGCGGGGATCTCTATCAGTGGAGCAGTCTCCAAAAGATCATTGAGATCAGAAATAGCTGACTCTGTTGCAAAGTCAGCTCCAAAGTGTTCTAGACACTGCTTAAGAATATCTTCGGTGGAGTCCGGGATTAGACTCTCAACGGCACACATTTCATCGGTCACTTCGCGATCGGCATCCTGTTGCATTAGACGAAAGATGTTGACCTCAGCTTTGAGGTTACCAAAAGCAATGGACATGTTTTCGTCCCGGCACCCGATGTGTGCGTTCGCGGTGGCAAGGAATGGACGGCCTAAGATGACCGGAATGCGGTTATCCTGACACGGCTCGGTGTCTAGAATGATAAAGTCCACAGGATAATAAAAGTCAGCGACTTTTACTAGGACATCTTCAATGATTCCTCTTGGAATCTTGATGGACTGATCAGCCAATTTCAGGGTGACATTGGTAGGCTTCATATCTTTCAGTCCTAACTGCTGATATACCGAAAATGGTATGAGGTTAACGCTAGCCCCTAAATCTAGTAAGGCAGTGCAGCTAAAGTTGTCTCCAATTTCACATTGGACAGTTGGGCTACCTGGATCCTTGTGTTTGATCACACTATTGCGTTGAATGAACGCTGTAGCTTTTTTGGCCAAGAAGGCAGCTTTGGGTACATGCGTACGCCGCTTAACTGTGCACAAGTCCTTGAGGAATTTGGCATAGGAAGGGATTTGCTTGATAGCAGAAAGGAATGGGATATTGATCTGGACGTCTTTAAAGACATCTAAGATCTCAGAGAATTGCTGATCCCGCTTATCTTGGACAAGTCTGTCCGGGAAGGGAGGCTTTACTCGACAAATGGATTTGTCTTTAGCCTTAGATTTTTGCACAGGGATATCTGATGTTGGTGCAGAGGTAGAAGAAGTAGAGGTAGGATTTGGACTAGTTTCTACTGTGCGAGTGATGGGTGCTGGAGATGGCACCGGTGGTGGTTGGACTCCCATGTCCACAGTTTTTCCAGATCGTAGGGTGGTTACAGCTTGCACCTCCCCTTGACACTTCTCATTCTGGCTTTGAGATTGGGATCCGATCTCAAATACTGCCCCTTTGGCATTTCCTTTAGGGTTGGCAATGGGTTGGCTAGGAAAGATCCCCTTAGCTTTCTCAGCTTCCAAGTTACCTAGACGTTGCTCTAGACGAAGCATGGATTGCTGTTGCTGTTGCTCTAGGCGTTGCATAGATTGTTGTTGCTGAGTAATGAGTTGAGCTAGAAGGTCTTCGATACCAGATTTGGGGACCGACTGTTGGGGGGCAGCTAATGGGAGCTGAGGCACCAATTCGCGACTCGAGCTCATCAGGGCATTATAGTTATAGGCTGGAGAATTAGTTGGGACAATCGGTTGGTTCTGAAAGGTCTGTGGGACTCTTTGCTGATTCTGAAATGTGCTCGATTGTCCAGAGTATTGACCCTGTTGGAACTGCTGGTTCTGAGTAGATGGGTACTGACTCTGCTGGTACTGACCTTGATTGAATTGCCTAGTGGGTTGATTGAACCCAGGGGGATACATGCCCTGAGGTTGACGCGGAGGTTGAGCTTGAGGTTGAGTAGACTGAGGCCTCCAAGAGAAGTTAGGGTGGTTTCTCGTGTCCGGATGATAAGATTGACTATACGAGTTCTGAGTAGGAGGTTTGTATGTGCTGAAAGCACAAACTTCTTCCTGAAGAGGATTAGACCATCCTTCATTCAAAGGACAATGCTCAGTATTAGGGTTGCAGACAAAGGATACAGGATTCCATAGGGCTCTCGTGTCCCACATGCATGACGGGGGTTGATTGTTGAGTAGGCTTTTGTACAGACACAGCCAGTGCCGAGACTGACTTGCTCAACTCTTGAATGACTGATCGAAGCTCAGTATCGGCTGTAGCATCATGTCCATTGGTTGTCCTTCGGACTGAAGTGGTTCGATTGAACTCTGAGTCAGTCGTCCAATGTTGAGAGTTTTCTCCTAACTCTCCCAAGAATTTGTATGCATCGGTCGGAGTTTGTGCAGGAATTTTCCTTGGCACATTGACTCTACCATGGTCTGGGACTCATCAGTAAGTCCCTTGTAGAAGACATGGACAAGATTGCCCTTATCGATGCTATGGTGGGGGCACTTAGTCAGGTAGTCTTGAAATCTATCCCATGCTTCAAAAAATTTCTCATCGGACTTCTGTCGAAAGTCCTGGATGAGTTGCTTCATTTGGTTGGTCCGAGTCATGGGGTAGAATTTAGACATGAATTTGCCCACCAACTCTTTCCAACTGCTGATTGAATCAGCGGGTAAGGAGTAGAGCCAATCTGAGGCTCGGTCTTTGAGCGAGAATGGAAAAACTCGCAGACGCACATTGTCATCATCGAGGTTCTGATTCTTGAAAAGTAGGATGACATGTTGAAATTCCCTAATATGGGAATATGGGTCTTCTCTTGGGAGACCACGAAAGGTAGGCAGCATTTGGATCGTCTGCGGTCTGATCTCAAACTGTACCGCAATAGTAGGTGGGAGAACAATGCAAGTGGGCGGATTTGCAGAGATAGGAGCGAACGTCTCGATAAGAGGTCGTTCGACTGCCATGACTACAAAGGTAGTAGTACTGGGGGAGGCGGGTGGGGAAAGAGATGGGGAAGAATTCAGTGGAGGATCCACTGTAGGGATGTGATTCTCAGATCGAATCAAGCGCTTGTTCGGACGATTCTAAACGGGCATACGCGAATGAGGCAAGCTCTATACTTGGCAAAAAGTTGCCAGAGAGGAACACTATCCTAAATGATGTGCACCAAGCACAGATAATCCTATTCTAAGCAATCAGGATATATTTTAGGAATTATCTTTGTTAGTTTTGGGGCTAGAGTTGATTATGACAGTGGGCGGACCACTGGTTTATCTTTTAACCGCCGGACTAACTGTTTTGCACTCAGAGGTTCTCACCAAGCTACACTCTTCAGAGCGAATCCTTTAGTACTAGCTCTAGTTAACAACAAGACAATCCGAAGCCTAGACAGACGTGCGGCACAATGGCTGACTTAAGTACGTCCCAGACTAGCCGGATTGGTCAAGTGGATAAGAAGAGTGTTCCCTCGGGTTAAGCTAGGGTGATGTGTGTTCCTAGTCCACACGTAACTAACCGCTGAATAGTCCAAGATGCCACGTCGAGCTCAGTGTACTTGAGTAGCAGGCACTTATGGGTGTGTTAGACAACAAGGACCGCGCTCGTGGTCTTATTTCGATTGGATGTTAAGCGGGTTCGCTTTGTGTGGATTTTTCCTCGAACACCGGGCTAATTGGCTCTACTTCTTGATTCTTTTTAATTAAATGGAGCCTTCGGATCAAATCAGATGGAATGATGAGGTGGGTGATGAAATCCCACCAGTTTCAATTTGGAGCTGGGTCTGCTCTCTTAGAGTTGATTGATTAACGGCCACGCCACACAAGTCGAATAAGTTGTTGCTAGAAAGCAAATAGACAAGCGGCAATGATGCACCCAATATGCTCTGTATCGCACTCAAGGCGAGGATAGAGACTTACCTCCCGTGGGCCACGCCACGGGGTCTCCTCCGTGGGTTAGGGAGGGGTATCCTAATGGGCTTGGGCCCGACTCCACCTCTTTGAGCTTTTGCTCCCTAGCCACACTGGATCGTGTTCCTGCAGAAAAGTTAGATCGCACAGTCTAGATATTCGGGATTCTATTCAGAAGATCCTTGCCTTTTTAGGGTTCACAGAACAAGCACTGGATTTAGGCAAGTTTTTGAATTAGTTTCCAAATTCGAGATGGGTTAAAATTTAGGAATTCCCAGATTGGAAAATACCTAGATTGGAAAGTTTCCGAACGGTGGAGATCTTCCAAGAAAGATTTGATTGCGAGATCCCTTATAATTTTGGAAAATTTCCCAAAATTAAAATTCTGCTAGATTTGGGGTGTTTCCTTTTGTAGACTTTTCCAAATTCGGAAGATTTCTAAAGATAGAAATTCTTCTAAAGAGGAAACTTCTAAGAGGGGAAACCCTAATTAAGCAGAGTTTCAAGATTTTGGAATCTTTCCAAAAATCGCAAATCCTTGATTGGTGATTTCTAAAAATCTGCAGAATATAAAACCCTAATTTTTTTGAATTTTGATTTTTTAATTTTTTTGGTAATTTCCACTTAATCTAGGGTTTCTAAAAAACCCTAGAACAAGATCTAGCAGTTATATGGAAAGCAGTAAAATTCCTAAATTATTACAAATTGCACTCGGCCTTCCGAGGCATTAAAAATAGTAATTTAAAAACTACTAAAAATCAACAAAAACAAAAAAATAGAAAGTTTCTCGAAAAGGTCGGGCTGGCCAAATTGAGCAGCTTTTCGCTTCAGCAACTTTCCAATTCCGTCTTTACGTCCTTTTTCGCACTCCCGAACACCCGAGCGGCAGCGGCGCCATTTGAAAGTAGGATTTTTCCGCGTCGTTGGTTACGGAAACCCTAGTTCTCAACAAGATTTGTAATGTGATCCGAGCTTCAAAATTCCTGCAAAATTATAGGCTTTGTATAGTGGTTCGTGTCGGGTATCGTCCACACTCGGGGTTAGGGCAAATAAAGAACAAATTAACGAAAATCTGCTAAAAATGCTGGAAGGGTGAGAATGGTGGTGTGATAATCGAAATTAAAAACAATCTTTTGAGAGATGATTATGATTATCTAGAAATAAACAAATAAACTAGAAATTAACTAAATAACTGTGCTAAAATAAATTTAATTTATTAATCTGAGAATGTCAAATTACAATGATTTTGAAATAAATAAATGAAAACAACTAATGAAGCATGTAATAAACTAGAAAGCAATCAAAGAGGCTAGAGAGAGAAATTAGGTAGAAAGAGAGAGAAAATGATAGAGAGAGAAAAAGAATAAGGTAGAGAGAGAGAGAAATAGAGGGAGAGAACTACCTCGACCTACCGGAATGCTTGGATTCAGCAGTGGATGGGTAGCGTGGTGTTGTGCATACGTGGGTGCAAAGTTGCAGGCTGTTGAAGCGTATGGTGCAACAATGGATCTTGTGGATATCACGTCCCAACAGGCCGTGGAGAGGTGAGATCGCCTGCAACTGAGGATGCAAACCGAACTAGTGGTGGTCCGGCGAAAAAGGGGGGAGGAGCAGGTTGTTGCTAGTTGCAACAGTGGTGGAGAAGACGCTGGTTGAACCTGAGAAGATGGCCGGAGTATGGGCTGTGCTAATGGTGGAATGGTTGTGCAGATCTGCAACTCGGTAATGGTGGTGGCGCTAGCAGCAATAGTAGGAAGAGAGGGCGGTGGTCTGTGGTTGCAGGAGGCGGTGTGTTGCAGACGTTGCTGTCTGCACTTGAAGGTGGACTGCAGATTCTGATTTGGTGGTGCAGCCCGTGAAGCAAGGGGAGGAGCAGCAAGAAAAGAAAGAGAAAACGAAGAGAACCGGGGAAGAAGATGACCGGAGTTGCTGCCTGCAACTCCGGTGAAGATCAAAAAGAGGAAGCAGATGAAGAAAGGAAGAAAGGAAGAAAGGAAAGAAGGAGAAGAAGAACACTTACCGTTTGCTGTTGCAGGTGTGGTCCACAATCGTGAAGGCGAGATGGAAGCAGCAAGGGGAACAAGCTTCGGGATTGAGGGAGGCGTTGTTGGATCTGCAACTTGATGGCAGTAGCAACTATGGGCCGAACCTGCAAGTGTTTTGAAACATTGCTGGTTTAATGGAAAGAGGACGACCCAAACCTGAGATGGCCGGAGTTGCTGCCTGCAACTCCGGCGAAGATGAAAAGATGAAGAAGATGAAGAAGAGGAGGAAAAGAAGGAAGAAAAAGAAGGAAAAGAAGGAGGGGAAAACCTATGGAACGATTTTGGGGAAGGAGAGGAGGAGAGGGGAGATGGATTAGGGTTCGAACGAACCCCTATCCTTCTCCTTTTAAAGCTTCCCTATTTCCTTTAATGGAAATAGGGGATTTTTGAAAATAAAAAAATAAGAAAAATAAGAAAAACCTACTTTTCTATGGGGGATCTCCCCAATTAGTGGACCCCCCATTTAATTAAAATTATTTTGAAATTCGCGGGGTCCACTAACTGGTCGGACAGCGGGTCGATGAAGATGGGCCCGGCTATTGGCCCTCATGGATTGATGATGTCCATCGTCTCACAAGATGATGTGACAGACAGTCTGATGGCGATCGGATGGATGGTGACTTGATTGGGACTCAGATTGGGAGATTGACGGATCTAGAGAGATCCAACGGTCTGATTGAAGATCCAACGGTTCGATTGAAGATCCAATGGTCAGAAAGCTAAGGGAGATGAGATAGAGCCGATGGGTATGAGTTCTGGGGTTAGGTCAGTAGATTCGAGGATCGAGAGATGAAGAGAGCGAGAGAATAAGAAGAGATGAGAGAAAAAGTATCAAAAATATGGAAAAAAGCACTGGCGGAGGGTCTGGAACCCTGGTCTTCACTGTGACCATCCTCACGCTTCTCCAGTAGAGTCGACCATCATTCTTTGCTGACTCATGTGGCTTTAAACGCTTTGGTCTGTCTCTTGGTCATTGGCTCTCCTACTCTCTTCGTTCTTTGGGCCGACTTTTTGGTCCTCTTATTCAGCCCATATTTGGCCCATATCTTCTAGTCATAGCATGTGGGCTTGTTAAGCTTTGATAATGGGCTTTCATGATCGATTTGGGCCCACAAGTCTCGAGAACCGTCCCATCGGGGTTTCCTGCGACAGAAGAAGCGCGTAATGAGACTTTATCAGAACGGCTTAATATTTAGACTTCCGAAAATGTGTTTAATGCATGCAAATATACCATTTCGTCCAGAAAAGTGTGTTCTACGCAACAGAAGAGACTCTTACGTAGAAAAGTAGGTAAATAGAGTATTTTACGTAGGAGAATGCAATAACGCTAAAAGGATAATTGCTTAAAATAAGCACTTTTGAGCGAATATCAGCTACACCGTGGTGCAGCCTTGCTGTTTTTGAGCAGCAAGGTGGGAGAGGAAAGGTTGGTGGCAGCAATGGAAGACCGCCTGCTGGCGCGTGGATGAAGAGCACAGGAGATGTGCAGGCGTTAATGGAGGTCGCCGGAGTTGCAACCTGCAACTCCGGTGATCTTGAAAGAAAAATTTTTTTTTCTTTTTTTTTTTTTTTTCTTTCAAGGTGAAGTGTAGTTCGTGTGCACTGAAGGAGAGAGACCAGCAGGTGTTTCCGTTTCCGGAGAGGTTCTAGGCGGAGAGACTGAAAAGAAGAGGGAGGTGTTTCCGTTTTGCACTAGAGGTAAGTGCAGTGTGTTAATGGCAGCAAGGAGAAGAGCTCTCCTTGTTCCAAAAACGTGGGGCGGCTTGGGTTTGTGAAGATCCGGAAGAAGGAAAACAAGGAGGGAAGAATGAATCAGGCGTGGGGAGAGTGAGAAACTGGAGGAGAACGGCTGGTGGATGTAACGGCTGGGAGAGGAAGAAGTTGGGGAGGACGGCTGGGGTTCAAAGGCAGCAAGAGAGAAAGACTTCTCTCTTTCCAAAACGTGGGGGGGGGCAGAAATGGAAGGAGCGTGGCTCCCTTTATGTGACGGCTTTAGGGTTTCTCTTCTTTTCCACTTGAAGAACATGCTGCCCACAATAGAAACCGTGGGTTTCTATATTAGAAACCCATGATTTCTAATATCTTTTAAGGGCTATCCCTTCCCTTCAACGGTTCTAGCCGTTTAAATGGACCCATAAAGATAAAGCTTTTCAAAAAAAAGAAATTCTAATTTGGTAAGCTTCCTAGTTTTGTTCAAAAAATCATTTTATGGCAATAGGATATTCCTCTTTTAAAAATTTCCTTCTAAAGTTTTTTATTTATTTATTTTTTTTTTTTTGTCATGTTTAAGAAATATCTAGGGTTGAGGGGTCCACTAAAATGGCTGGGCTGTGGATCACAGCTAATGGGCTCGCATCTCATCTTGGCTTAGGCCCATAGGATTAAATCATGAAGTGATGAGGGCCATTGGATTTTAAGAGATGGTGAGATGGATGATCGGGGGATTGACTGAGCGATTGTACAGTAGAGATGGACAGTGATGATTGGGCGATGGAATTTGGACAAGGTAGGTCATAGATTTGAGGGAGGAGAGAGGATGGGATTTAGAGAGAGGAGAGAGAAAATATTACAAAATAAAGAGAAAATGCTAGTAGAGGGTCTTGAACCCTGGTCTTTGACTTGGTCTTCTGCATGCTTTACCAACTGAGTGAGTCCTCATCTTATGTTAGTTGATAAGCTTTAACCTCCTTAGTTTCTTCTTTGAGGGCTTGTCTCTCCTTTTCTCTTGATTTTCTCTCAGGCTTTTTCGATTCTCTGGCTCTTCCTGTCTTCAGCCTACTTCTTCTTGTCTAAGTCCATTGGCTCTTTATGCTTTGATTAAAGGCTCTGGCAGTCAGTTGTGGGCCCACAATCCTTAAAATTCTCCAATCGGGTTTCCTGCGATAAAAGAAGCGCGTAATGAGACTTAATCAGAACGGCTTTATATCTAGACTTCCGAAAATGTGTTTAATGCATGCAAATATACCATTTCGTCCAGAAAAGTGTGTTCTATGCAACAGAAGAGACTCTTACGTAGAAAAGTAGATAAATAGAGCATTTTACGTAGGAGAATGCAATAACGCTAAAAGGATAATTGCTTAAAATAAGCATTTTTGAGCGAATATCAAGTTCCCAACCAAGAGTGCTATATTTCCCGAGCATGTTCAATGTAAGGAGGCAAAAATATCATTGTGACGAATTATTTACCCCTTTTCTAGAAGCACCCATGATAAGATTTGGCCAACCTTCACTTTCCATAGGCACAATTGCATTTGGGTTCCAATACCTAAGGACACCATCCATTACATTGCAAGTTAAAAGCACATTTCTGTGACATTGGAACAAGACATAAATAGAACGTCAGTTACATTGCAAGTTAAAGCACATTTTTGTGAAGTTGGAACATTCCAATAGAGTAAAAAGCGATTTAAATTTGTTCGATTGTTGAAGTGCATACCTACCCCAACCCCAAGGGTTGAGTGCGTGTGGCCAAGACTCTATTGCGACCATGCTTCATTTTTTAATGCATTCATTATTTAATATCATATCAGTCTCTGGATTTCAGCAGACAAAAAAGAAAAAAAATATAGAAAGAAAAAGAAAAAGGTGGTGATATTCGCTCAAAAGTGCTTATTTTAAGCAGTTATCCTTCTAGCATTGTCACACTCTTTTATGTAAAATTGCATTTTTATCAACATTTCTACGTCAGAGCTTCTCTCATTCCATAGAACACACTTTTCTGGTTAAAATGGTATATTCGCATGCATTCATACGCATTTATTTGATCCACATGCGAAGTCATTCTCATTACGCGATTTTTTTTCTATCATAGGAGCACTAATCGGACAATTTTGATGGAACGCGGGCCCACAATCAACTTCCAGAACCTAGGATCAAAGCTCAAGAGCCAACGAGCTGAAGATGAGAAGATATAGGCCAAAGACGGGAAGAGCCAGAGAGTCAAAAGAATCGAGGGACGACCAAGAGAGAAGGATAGACAAGCCCTCAAAGAAGAGACTAAGGAGATTAAAGCTTATATACCAACACAAGGCGAGTGCTTGCTCAGTTGGTGAAGCATGCAGAAGACCAAGTCAAAGACTAGGGTTCAAGACCCTCTTCAAGCATTTTCTCTTTATTTTGTAATATTTTCTCTCTCCTCTCTCTAGATCCTCATTCTCTCTCTACTCACAATCCAAATCATCCTATCCTTTCTCATTCCTCGATCACTCAATTCTACAGCCTACCTTGGCCCATCTCCACCATCCGATGATCCACCTGATCATCGCCACCCACTTTTACCATCCGATCATTGAAAATTCACCTGATCATCTATCACATTATCTTAGAATCTCGTGGCCATCACCATTTTATCACATGGGCCAAAGGGCGAACCCATTACCCACGGCCCAGCCACTCTGTGGGACCCATATGCCTGGCATAAATAGGAAATAGTTTCTAAAAAGGAAAGGAGAGTAATTTTTTGGGAAAGATTTTAAAAAGGAGGGGAATCTTTGGTTTTTCCAAAAGGAGAAGGAGAAGTTTTTGAACTTTTAGAAACTGTGGGTTTCTAATGTAGGAACCCACGGGTCCTACCAAAGGAGGGGGAAAACATTCTAAAATTTTAGAAACCATGGGTTTCAAGAATAGAAACCCACGGTCCCTATAAAAAAACCCCTTATTCTAATTCCTCGGGCTCTCCACTTGCCACCTTGCTGTTGTGCTGCTCCTCTTGCCATTTTCACCACTGGTTCTCCCCTTCTCCACCATTGAAACCGGCTAGATGGAGCTGGTTCTCCACTTCAGTCATCGGTGATACTCCCAACACCAGTCCGCCCCCAACAAAAGCTCAAGTTGTCTTCCTCCAATCTCATTCTCTATCACGCCCCTCTCCATCTCCATTATCAGCTCCCAACCGCCCTCTCTTGCTCTTATTTCTCTCTTTCACCATAGCAAGGGCAGATAGAAAGAGAAGAAAAGAAAAAAAAAAAAAAAAAAGAGATTACCGGAGTTGCAACCTGCAACTCCGGCGAGCACCGTTAAAACTGGCGACTCCTTCTCTTCTACACTCTCTCCTTCCATTGCTCCTCGATTCTCAAACCTTTTGGATCGACTCCCATTCAAAAAGAAAAACCAAATAGAAGATAAAGGAGAGAAGGGAAGAGAGGAGGAGAGCAAGACCGCCTCCACCACCTGCAACTTCGGGTTGTAGGTTTGCTCTTGTTTTCACTCCAGCCACCGTCCTCATTTCACGGTGCTGCTGCCACACCAATCTGCTTGCAGGTGTGCCGCCCTAGACCAGCCAGCAACTAACCTCCATCTTCAACATCGCCAGCGCCTCCTCCCCCTTCAAAATGACCTGCCACTTCGGCGAACTTGATCGCCGGACTGGTCCTCTTCTCCTCTTTGAGCTGCCACAAAAGTTTTCGCAGCCTCCAAGCTTGGGTTCTCTTGGCGATCTCCCTCCACATGTCCACCTTGCTGGACTTACCAACAAGCATCACCAACATCCCCAACTGACCACCGTACCTAGTTCTCCTTTCTCCTTCATCGCATTGCTGCCCAAGAGAGGGGTAGCAACACTTGCTGTTGCAATTTGCGCCACCTGCCATGCTCACACCACCGCCAGCCACCATGCATTCCTTCACGGACTATAGTCCACCATGGCAGCAGCAGCACATCTTGCATCCGTGCAGTACCATCCACACCATTAGCGCCCCCTGCTAATTTTTAGATTGATTCAATTTGCTCCTTCATATCCAGCCGGTCTCCATCACCGTGTTGCTAATCTCCTCACGTGGTCAACCCATGATCCACCTCATGCACGACCACACCATTTACAACTGCCACAGCCATGGGCATTCATCCTCCCGAACCATCATCATCATGTGAGTCTCCTCTCTTGGATCCTTTTCAAAGGTAATCATCTCTTTCGATTTCTATCTCTATTTTTGTCTTTCTCTTTCTAGAATTCTAGATCTCTCTCTTTCCGTAGTTTTTCACTCTCTCTTTAGTTTCTCTCTCCTCACCTCTTTCTCTCTCTAGGAACTACCATTTTTCTCTCTTCTCTTTTTCTTAGTTTCAATTTATTTGCTTTATTTTTAGTTTACGCACTGTAATTCAAAATTTTGATCAATAAATAAATTTCCAAATTTTTATTATAGTGTTGTATTTTTTTCTATTAATTTTGCCTCGCTTACATTAGCTTAACAATCTCTCTCTCTAAAAATCTGAAAATGATGTTTTAAAAATTCACAAATCCACCACTCTCACCTCTCCATATTCTCCATGTTTTTCTGATAAAAATTCATCATTTTATGTTTTCAACATGCGCTAACTACCCCCGAGTGCGGATCGACATCCGACACGAATCCCTTTACAAGATGTCTAAATTTTGCAGGAAATCTCGGATAAATTACAAATCTTATTGATAATAGGATTTCCGTAACCAACGACGCGGAAAAACCCTACTTTCAGGTGAGCTAGAATATTACTTGTCTGGACTGATAGTTTTCTTATAGTCCTCAAAGCGCATGTGACCTTGCACCAAGTAGATCTTCGTGCTAGATTGGAAACCCAATCCTTTGAGTAAAAGGGAAGTCTCCCTTGGGTCAGTGGGTAGTCCCCAAGCTTTCTCCTCTCAGATCCATCAACCTCCTAACCAAAACAAAGATCAAATCTTTTTTTGTATAAATTGCTAACATATGGACCTGGTGAAGTCTTATCAAAATAATATGAAGTCCTTTCTTGTGTTCGTTTTCCACAAGTGAGTTCCACAACCAAGAGAAGAATCAAAATGTTCACAATTTGTCCAAAATGACTTCGATTAGTAGAAAAATGAACAAGGAACATGATGTTCCAACTACACTATAACTTGTGAAGAAAACAAAAGAAACCCCAATTTTTAACTCCACTTGTTTAAGACTTCGTTGCGCTGGCTAATGCCAAGATTAGATTGGCTCCTGTGGGTCCACAAATATGAACAATAGACAAGCAAATCGAAGTTCTGCATGTGTTAGCAAGCATGCAACCAATACAAGATTATGCTACAAATTGGCATTACCAAGTCATCATTGATCCTGTACATTGCAGGTTCAGCTATTTCCCCAACTTTGTGGTGCCTAACATTTACAGCCTAGAGACCAAAAGCGACCATCAATATGGTGCAATACTAACTAGACAGCACAAACTTGGATAGCTAAAAATGGGCAGCAGTAAAAGAGGGGAAAAATATAATACAGTAGGATAGCTAGGAATCCTAGGACTGTCCAACTTGTATGATCTTTGGGATAGTGCTCATCATTCAAGAAGTTCCCCACCAACCAATTGAACGTTTAGGATTGGTTGATAGATAGATCGTGCATAGTGTGAAGGACTTGAAACACTTTGCCAAAGTATATTCATGTCATTGAATTAGTAACGATAATTTGGTAACTAACCTAGTGCATAGGTTAATATTACAGGAAAAATGTAGATTTTATTCTAATTTGCAGGTTGTAGAGAGAACATTTAAATATATAGAGACAGCAACCTAGGTTGTAGAGAGGACATTTAGAAATGGGTGACCTAAAATAGAACCTCAAGGAAGTCTTGGAAATACCTCTACACCAAGACAGTCTTTGATTTACCTCTATACCATAGCGACAAGCAATTGCAACTTCCCTAGCAACCAGCAAGGTCACCTAACAGCAAAAGGAAGAAAATCAGCTTGTAAACTCCATATAATAAATTTCAAATGGCAATTCCTTCAACAAGGTAGTAGGCAGTCATACATGTCTCAGTGTTTCTCTAGCTTGTACCTTTGTATTAGGCATCACACGCAACTGAGGTAGTACTGAAACGGCTTCCAAATACACATAGAAAGCCCAGCAAATCATGTTCAAAATATGATGTGATGTCAATGGATGAACGGCAAGAGCTAAGAGAGCACATGGTACCCACCTACATTCAAATTGAAAATTATATTATCAAGAGAATATCACAAAAAGAATGTTAACAGAATAGGGATGTTTGGCAAGTTCAAGCAAACCACTGTTATAAGGTAATGATACATCCAATTCACACTCTATGCAGATTTGCAAGGTACTGGTAGTCCAACCAATACGAACGAGAACTAATGCAGCAAGATAAAATCGAACTGGACAATGGGATGTAAAATTCTGAACAACATGATAGCCTTGGATGAGCTTTTGCCCACTAGAAAGTTGATCCACTGAAATGTGAAGTTAACATTCTGGACAACATATGGAATTTCCAATGTGAAGTTGACACACTGAAAGTTGGGGTCAATATTATTATTGTATATCTCTAGAATCTCATTATGGCTCACGACACCAGGGTTTGTTCAATTCCATATGCCCCTCAAATTCTGTTTTGCCATCTCAACTGAAATGGGCAAAAGCTCATCCAAATCTGTCATGTTGTTCGGAATGTTAACTACTTTTTTTATAACAAGAAATCTTTGTAATGAAGTTGTGTGGGTTGCTAAGGTTAGAAGAAATAGGCATGTGGACTCTAAGGGTGCAAACATTGTCATATTCTTTCAAGAGCTCTTCAACCTAGTTCACGTATCAAGGGAAATATATGCATAAGCATCTAGATTTATAAAATTAAAAGGACGGGAAAAAATTGAAATTGATAGTGAATAAAGTTATCGTGGCCTTGGTCTTCAAATAATAAGAACCAATGAAATTGGGCTTGTCTTCTTCCTTGAACCCGATGCTAGACCCTTTTGGGTGTAGCATCATACTAAAATATACACCGAGTAGCAAAATTCATCTTTAGCAACCCATGTTCCTTGCAAACGTCTACTAAGTTCAATGTACCTGGCTACCTGCAACATTTGTGTGAATTGTCTCTGTTTTGTCATTCACACCGGTCAACATTAGGTCTACCAGTCACACCGGCAGAATTGAAAACATGACTAGGCTTGAAATTCTGAATATCTGCCAAAAGCGTTGAACATTCCTCTAGAAGAAGGTTATATGATACTTGTATAATTTAGCTATGCCCTAGCTAATTAGTGGACTATCCAGCCCCCCATCCCCACACAGCTCTTTATGTTTCCATGCTTTCACAAGCTTCTTTATGAGTGTCGATGGGTCAACATTACCTGAGACTATCACCGTCCCCTGTTCTGCACCTATATTGGTACTATAGACCCCTAAAACAAAACAAAACAAAACAACCCAACAATAACAGAAAAATTAGCAAAAAGTGAAACTTTTTCCAACAAAAATCCAATCTAGCATCTTAAAAATAAAAAAAAGACACATACCCACTTACACATTTGTGGGCACACATAAATCTATACAAATAAAGTAATTGTTAACAAAAAGATCTTAAAATGAGGAAGTACCAGCAATTTTCTGCAACAGCTTCTTCACCTTCTGCTTACATCCATCACAGTGTATGATCCATTTAAGAACACAAGTGTGCAAGTACAAGCAACCCAAATAACAAGAAACATAATAAACAAAGAAATTAATAAATAAGAAGAAAAAACCTTCTGCTTACATCCATCACAGTGTATGATCCATTTAAGAACACAAGTGTGCAAGTACAAGCAATCCAAATAACAAGAAACAGAATAAACATAGAAATTAACAAATAAGAAGAAAAAAATAAAAGCTTTTCATAAGAGGAATGATATTTGCTCAAAAGTGCTTATTTTAAGCAATTATCCTTCTAGCGTTGTCACACTCTTCTATGTAAAACTGTATTTTTTATCAACATTTTCACGTCAGAGTTTCTCTCATTCCGTAGAACACACTTTTCTGGTTAAAATGGTATATTCGCATGCATTCATACGCATTTATTTGACCCACATGCGAAGTCATTCTCATTACACAATTTTTCTATCCTAGGAGCACTAATTGGGCAATTTTGATGGCATGCGGGCCCACAATCAACTTCCAGAACCTAGGATCAAAGCTCAAGAGCCAACAAGCTGAGGATGAGAAGATATGGGCCGAAGACGGGAAGAGCCAGAGAATCGAAAGAATCAAGGGATGACCAAGAGAGAAGGAGGGACAAGCCCTCAAAGAAGAGACTAAGGAGATTAAAGCTTATAAACCAACACAAGGTGAGTGCTTGCTCAGTTGGTAAAGCATGCAGAAGACCAAGTCATAGACTAGGGTTCAAGACCCTATGCTAGCATTTTCTCCCTATTTTTGTAATAATTTCTCTCTCCTCTTTCTAAACCCCCATTCTCTCTCTGCCATCAAATTCTGATGATCCGTCGGATCATCATCATCCATTCTACTGTCTGATCATCAGCATATCTTCAGATCTTTCCTCCGATCACCCATCGGTGATCTTGGAATCCAATGGCCCTCATCATTCCATATCCAATCATACGGGTCATGAACAAACTAGAGATGGGCCCATTAGCAATGACGAACGGCCTAGTCATGGGGTGGACCCCACATCCTCTATTAGAAAGTATCCCTCAAATTTACCCAGAAGGGGAACTTTCTCAAAAGTTTGAAAACCTTGTTACCATGAAGGGATTTTTGCCAAAGAAATGTTTGTTTTTGAAAGATTTTTTTTAAAGAGAAATAAAGGTTGTGGGTCCACTTTAAGATTGAGGAAGTGTTTTAGAAACCATGGGTTTCTATTATAGGAACCCACGGTTCCTATCAAGAAGAGAGGAAGGAAACCTAACGGTTCCTATTTAAGACAAGGAGAGAAGCTTTCCTTCTTCTCTCCCTCTCCTTTAGCTACTGCACATTGGAAGAAAATCCAGCCACCGTCTCTCTCCACGTTTTTAGACTACCCCATCCTTCCTCTCCCATCTTCCCTGCATACACCCTATCCATCCACCATTGTTCTTGCTGGGTGAACCAGCAAGAACGGATTGCCATTACAGCACCACTCCGCCCAAAACCGTTTTCCCTTGAAGAAAAGAAAAGAAAAAAAGAAAAAAAGATCACCGGAGTTGCAACCTGCAACTCCGGCAAGCACCATTAAAACCGGCGACTAGGATCACCAGCCGTTCCTCAATCTTCATCGACCCAGCCACCATCCATCAACGCTCCAATCTCCAAGCCGTAATCACCATTACCACCATCACCAAGCTGCTATCCTCTATCGCTCCATGCTGCCCCCTTCAATAGCCAGCCACCGTCACCCTCTTCCTCTTCTTCATCGTTTTCCAGTCAAGAATAAAAGAATAAAAAAAAAGAGAATATAGGAGAGAGAAGGAGAAGAAGAAAGAGGGAAGATCGCCCTCTTCTTGCCGCCCCTATCCAGCCTCCATCGCCGTCCACCTTCATCCAATGGTTGCTGGAGTGCAACCTGCAACTCCAGACGGTGGGGTCTTCCTCCATTGCTGCCCGGCTCACCATCATCGCCCATTCACCATTGTTTCCCTCCACCAGACGGTTGCAGACCTGCTGCCTCCATGGAGTAGCAGATCTAGAGATCGTCACATTCAAGGTCTCCATTGCTGCATCGCTCCACCACGCCCCACCAGTCTGCCTCCAGCACTAGCAGCAACGCCTGCACCAGCCACCGCCCCCACACTACTTCTCTCTACCATGCTGAAGTTGCAACCTGCAACTCCAGTTTGTTTGCAAAGAAAAAAAAAAAAAGAGAGTGAAGGAAAGAGAGAAGAGAAGAAAGGAGGAGAGGATCGTCCTCACCTCACCGCCTGCCACAGCAACACCCAACGCTCTTCCATCACCACCGGCAACAAGCTTGTGCTTCGACCTAAACGGTCTTACTGACCGTGCTCACCAACCCTTGGCCTCTAGCATCTTCAAATAGCAAGCAACTCTCACAATTTGGGTGTATCTCCAGCCACCCAACGATTCTACTCCTTCATCAATAGAGGGTGCACCTCACAGCTTCTTTGGACCAACCCACAACTGTACAACCTTGCATACCGTGAGCCAGTCCAGCCGCTGTCCGCTTTGCCATCCATTCACCAACTGAACCAATGGTAAGTGAGTAGATTCTGTCTCGAGTAGCTCCCCTACTTAGCTTACTTTCTCTACTTTTCTCTTTCTCTCTTTATCTTTCTTCTTGTTCTATCTCAAATTTTGTTATTATTTGGCAATTAGGGTTTAAGATTTGCTTCTTTCAAAGCATTGTAGCACTCTTTTAATTAATGAATGAAGTTTTTTTAGTGTTATTTGCATCTTTTCAATTTATTTTGAGTTTAATGCTTCTTGTAGCAATTTCTCTCTCTAAAACTCACAAAATAATGTTTTAAGGACCACTTCAATCACCACTCTCACCCCTACATCATCTTTAGTAGAAATTAAATACAAAAAAAAAAATCCATCATTTTACGTCCTCAAATTGTGCAAATTAACCCCGAGTGCGGATCGACATCTGACACGAATCCCTATACAGATCTAAAATTTTACAGGATTTAAGAACTGGATCAATTAACAAATGTGTTGGAATTAGGGTTTCCGTAACCAACGACGCGGAAAAACCTTAGTTTCAAATGGCACCGCTGCCGCTCGAGTGACCTGAAGTGCGAAAAAGGACGTAAAGACGGAATTGGAAAGTTGCCAAATCAGAAAGCTGCTAATTTGGACAGCCCGATCTTTTTGGGAAACTTTCTATTTCTGGTTTTTAGTTATTTTTAGCTACTTTTAAATTACTATTTTTAATGCCTCGGAAGGCCGAGTGCAAAGTTGTAATAATTTAGGAATTTTACTACTTTCCATATAAACTGCTAGATCTTGTTCTAGGGTTTTTTAGAAACCCTAGATTAAGTGAAAAATAAAAAAAAACCAAAAAAATCAAAATTCAAAAAAATTAGGGTTTTATAATTTGCAGATTTTTAGAAATCACCAATCAAGGATTTGCGATTTTTGGAAAGATTTTAAAATCTTGAAACTCTGCTTAATTAGGGTTTCTCCTCTTAGAAGTTTCCTCTTTAGAAGAATTTCTATCTTTAGAAATCTTCCGAATTTGGAAAAGTCTGCAAAAGGAAACACCCCAAATTTAGCAAAATTTCAATTTTGGAAAATTTTCCAAAATTGTAAGGGATCTCACAATCAAATCTTTCTTGGAAGATCTCCATAATTCGGAAAACTTTCCAATCTAGGTATTTTCCAATCTGGGAATTCCTAAATTTTACCCCATCTCAAATTTGGAAAATAATTCAAAAACTCGCTTAAATCCAGTGCTTGTTCTATGAACCCTAAAAAGGCAAGGATCTTCTAAATAGAATCCCGAATACCTAGACCGTGTGATTTAACTTTTCTGCAGGAACACGATCCAGTGTGGGTAGGGAGCGAAAGCTCAAAGAGGTAGAGTCGGGCCCAAGCCCATTAGGATACCCCTCCCTATTCCACGGAGGCGACCCGTGGAGTGGCCCACGGGAGGTAAGTCTCTATCCTCGCCTTGAGTGCGATACTGCGCGATTGGCTGCTTATTGTGCCGCATGTCTATTTGCTTTTTAGCACCAACTTACTCGACTTGCGTGGCGTGGCCGTTAATCAATCAACTCTAAAGAGAGCAAACCCAGCTCCAAAATTAAAACTGATGGGATTTCATCACCCCCCTCATCATTCCAACTGATTTGATCCCAAGGCTCCATTTAATTAAAAAGAATCAAGAAGTAGAGCCAATTAGCCCAGTGTTTGAGGAAAAAAATCCACACAAAGCGAACCTGCTTAATATCCAATCGAAATAAGACCACGAACGTGGGTCCCTGTTGTCTAACACACCCATAGGTCTCTACTACTCAAGTACACTGAGTTCGACGTGGCATCTTAGACTATTCGGTGGCTAGTTGCGTGTGGACTAGGAATACACACCAACCCTAGCTTAACCCGAGGGAACACTCTTGATAGTAGGATTTTCCCGCGTCGTTGATTACGGAAATCCTAACTTCAACACAATTTGTAATATTATCCGATTATCCTGCAAAATTTGAGATTTTTGTATAGCAGTTTCGTGTCGGATGTCGATCCGCACTCGGGATTAGTCGGATTAGCGCAAATAAGCACATAAAATGACAGATTTTTGCCAAAAATTGATGGAGGGGTGAGAATGGTGTTTCATTGTCGATTTTAAAAACACTCTTTTTGGATGGATTAACACATGACAATTGAAATACATTTAATTCAAATTACTCAATATAAAATGAATGCAACATTGTAAAAGCAAACTTCCTTTATTGAATAAGAAAATAACTTACAATGTAAATAATTCTACATCTAAAAATTACTAAAAACTACACTAGAAAGCATGGTACTTAGAAAAGCTAGAGAGATAAAGAGTCTAGAGAGAGAACAAGATTAGAGAGAGAAAGTAGAGAGGGAAAATGAAGGGAAAAACCATTTGAAACTTACCGGAGGGAGTTCAACCTTTGATTGGGGGGTTGCATGGCCATGATTGGCCAATGTTTGGAATGCAAGTGAGGTTGGCTCAATGCAACTTGCAATGGTGAAGTTTGTTGTGGCTGGTGAGGTGTGAGTAGGGCGGTGATAATGGCCGCAAGGAGTGAATGGTGGTTCTCCGGTGAGCAAGAGGTGGTTGGCGGCCTTTGGTTGCTGTTCCTCCTTGAGAAGGAGCAGGCGGTAATGGAAGAGAAGGATGGTGGCACACCGAGATAACCAACAGGTATGGGGCGTTCTACTCTTCTCTCCTTCGTCTTCTCTTCTCTTTTATTTTTGTTTTTTTTTTTTTTTTTTTGACTTTGGGCAAGTGAGAGAGAAAGAGAGGGCGATATGGGAGAGTTGAAAGAAGACGTTGGAGGCTGGAGGTTATAGGTTTCGCCGGCGTTGCTGGTTGGTGCGTGCAGAAGATATCCAGGCCGCTACTTGTGGAGGAGAGATGGAGGACCAGGCGGTATGGTGGGGGCGATACGTGGTGCAGCAGCACCTTGAAGTGGAAGACGGTTGCTGGCTGGTCTGGGACGGCGTTAATGGAGGGAGATCCGGTAGTGAGAGAGTGGCAGGTGGAGTTGCAGGTGGTGGGGGCTCTAATCGAGCCGCTGCCCAGACCCTTGGTGGGGCTGCAACGGTTTTGGATGGTGGAGGACGGTCATCCTTTCTCCCCTTCTTGGAATAACGGCTTGGATTTGATCTGAGTTGCAGGCCGGCTGTGGTGGTAGCTGGTGTTGTGGTTTGCACACCAAAAATGGAGTGTGATGGAGGCGGCAAGGGATGAGAACGGTGGTGCACCAGTCCGGTGGAGGGCGGTGCGAAACGGTGGTGGTAGACAGTGTAGGCAGCAACCGAAGTTGCAATCACTCGGGATCCCACCGTTGGGTTTTATAAAGGTGTTGGTGATCTGCTGGGGCAAAGGAGATGGAGAGACGGGGGAGAAAAATGGAGTTGCAGATGGCCGGAGTTCTGCAACTCCGGCGAGAAAAAATAACGAAGAAGATGAAGAAGAAGGTGAAGAAGAAGAGGGGAAAATCGCCAAAAATCGAGGGGAAGAAGGGGCAGGAGAGTTTGGGGAGAGAATGGAAGAGAAAGGAGGGGGATTAGGGTTCGAACGAACCCTTCTCCCTCCTCTTATAAAGCTCCCTATTTCCATTAATGGAAATAGGGTATTTTTTGAAAATAAATTTTTTTTTAAGTAAAAACCTACTTTTCTATGGGGAATCTCCCCAATTAGTGGACCCCCCATTTAATTAAAATTATTTTGAAATTCGCGGGGTCCACTAACTGGTCGGACAGCGGGTCGATGAAGATGGGCCCGGCTATTGGCCCTCATGGATTGATGATGTCCATCGTCTCACAAGATGATGTGACAGACAGTCTGATGGCGATCGGATGGATGGTGACTTGATTGGGACTCAGATTGGTAGATCGA
Source organism: Euptelea pleiosperma (assembly GCA_035048495.1). Lineage (NCBI taxonomy): Eukaryota > Viridiplantae > Streptophyta > Magnoliopsida > Ranunculales > Eupteleaceae > Euptelea > Euptelea pleiosperma. The sequence continues at coordinate 12,312,448 of CM068544.1, read as the reverse complement.
CGGATCTAGAGAGATCCAACGGTCTGATTGAAGATCCAACGGTCCAATGGAAGATCCAACGGTCAGAAAGCTAAGGGAGATGAGATAGAGCCGATAGGCAGGAGTTCTGGGGTTGGGTCAGTAGATTCGAGGACCGAGAGATGAAGAGAGAGAGAGAATAAGGTGAGATGAGAGAGAAAGTATCAGAAAATAGAGAGAAAAGCACTGGCGAAGGGTCTGGAACCCTGGTCTTCACTGTGACCATCCTCACGCTTCTCCAGTAGAGTCGACCATCATTCTTTGCTGACTCATGTGGCTTTAAACGCTTTGGTCCGTCTCTTGGTCATTGGCTCTCCTACTCTCTTCGTTCTTTGGGCCGACTTTTTGGTCCTCTTATTCAGCCCATATTTGGCCCATATCTTCTAGTCATAGCATGTGGGCTTGTTAAGCTTTGATAATGGGCTTTCATGATCGATTTGGGCCCACAAGTCTCGAGAATCGTCCCATCGGGGTTTCCTGCGACAGAAGAAGCGCGTAATGAGACTTTATCAGAACGGCTTAATATTTAGACTTCTGAAAATGTGTTTAATGCATGCAAATATACCATTTCGTCCAGAAAAGTGTGTTCTACGCAACAGAAGAGACTCTTACGTAGAAAAGTAGGTAAATAGAGTATTTTACGTAGGAGAATGCAATAACGCTAAAAGGATAATTGCTTAAAATAAGCACTTTTGAGCGAATATCACACTCTTCTCAAACACTTGACCAATCCGGTTAGTCTGGGACGTACATAAGATAGCCATTGTGCCACACATCTGTCTAGGCTTCGGATTGTCTTGTTGTTGACTAGAGTTAGTACTAAAGGATTCGCTCCGAAGAGCGTAGCCTGGTGAGAACCTCTGAGTGCAAACAGATAGTCTGACGGTTAAAAGATAAACCAGTGGTCCGCCTACTGTCATAATCTACCCTAGCCCCAAAACTAACAAAGATAATTTCTAAAATATATCCTGATTGCTTAAAATAGATTATCTGTGCTTGGTGTGCATCATTTAGGATTAGTGTTCCTCTCTGGCAACTTTTTGCCAAGTATAGAGCTTGCCTCATCAGCGTATGCCCGTTTGGACTCATCCGAACAAACGCTTGATTCGATCTGAGAATCACATACCTATGGTGGATCCTCCACTGAATCCTTCCCCATCTCTTTCCCCATCTGCCTCCCCTAGTACTACTACCTTTGTAGTCATGACAGTCGAACAACCTCTTATCGAGACGTTTGCCCCTATCTCTGCCAATCCGCCCACTTGCATTGTTCTCCCACCTACTACGGTGGTACAGTTTGAGATCAGGCCACAGATGATCCAAATGTTGCCAACCTTTTGCGGTCTCCCAAGAGAAGACCCATATTCCCATATTGGGGAATTTCAGCATGTCATCCTACTTTTCAAGAATCAGAACCTTGATGATGACAATGTATGTCTACGAGTTTTCCCATTCTCACTCAAAGACCGAGCCTCAGATTGGCTCTACTCCTTACTTGTTGATTCAATCAGCAGTTGAAAAGAGTTAGTTGAAAAATTCATGTCTAAATTCTACCCAATGACTCGGACCAACCAGATGAAGCAACTCATCTAGGACTTCCGACAGAAGTCTGCTGAGAAAATTTTTGAAGCGTGGGATAGATTCCAAGACTACTTGACTAAGTGTCCCCACCATAGCATCGATAAGGGCAATCTTGTCAACATCTTCTACAAGGGACTTACTGATGAGTCCCGGACCATGGTAGAGTGAATGTGCCAGGGAAAATTCATGCACCAAACTCCGACCGATGCATACAAATTCTTGGGAGAGTTAGGAGAAAACTCTCAACATTGGACGATTGACTTAGAGTTCAGTCGAGCCACTTCGGTCCAAAGGACAACCAAGGGACATGATGCTATAGCTGATATTGAGCTTCGATCTGTCATTCAAGAGTTGAGCAAGTCAGTCTTGGCACTGGCTGTCTCAGTACAAAAGCCTACTCAACAATCTACCCCAGTCATGCACGTGGGACATGAGAGCCCCATGGAATCCTGCACCCTTTGTCTGTAACCCCCCCATACTATTGAGCATTGTCCTTTGAATGAAGGATGGTCCACTCCTCTTCAGGAAGAAGTTTGTGCTTTCAGCACATACAAACCACCTACTCAGAACTCGTATAGTCAATCTTATCATCCTAACATGAGAAACCACCCTAACTTCTCTTGGAGGCCTCAGTCTACTCAACCGCAAGTTCAACCTCACCGTCAGCCTCAAGGCATGTATCCTCCTGGGTTCAATCAACCCAATAGGTAATTCAATCAAGGTCAGTACCCATCTACTCAGAACCAGCAGCTCCAACAGGGAAAGTACTCTAGACAACTGAGCACATTTCAGAATCAGCAAAGAGTTTCCCAGACCTTTCAGAACCAACAGATTGTCCTTACTACTTCTCCAGCCTATAACTATAATGCCCCGATGAGCTCGAGTCGAGAATTGGTGCCTCAGCTCCCATTAGCTGCCCTCCAATAGTCAGTCCCCAAACCCGGTATCAAGGACCTTCTAGCTCAACTCATTACTCAATTTATGCAACGCCTAGAGCAACAGCAACAGCAATCCATGCTTCGTCTAGAGCAACACTCAGGCAACCTGGAAGCTGAGAAAGTTAAAGGCATCTTCCCTAGCCAATCCATCGCTAACCCAAAAGGAAATGCCAAAAGGGCAGTATATGAGATCGGTTCTCAATCTCAAAGCCAGAATGAGAACTGTCAAGGGGAGGTGCAAGCTGTAACCACCCTAAGGTCAGGAAAAACTGTGGACATGGGAGTCCAACCACCATCGGTGCCATCTCCAGTACCCATCACTCACACGGCGGAAACTAGTACCAATCCTACCTCTACACCAACATCAGATATCCCTATGCAGAAATCTAAGGCTAAAGACAAATCCATTTGTCGAGTAAAGCCTCCCTTCTTGGACAGACTTGTCCAAGATAAGCGGGATAAGCAATTCTCAAAGATCTTAGACGTCTTTAAAGATGTCCAGATAAATATCCCATTCCTTTCTGCTATCAAGCAAATCCCCTCGTATGCCAAATTCCTCAAGGACTTGTGCATAGTCAAGAGGCGTACATATGTACCCAAAGCTACCTTCTTGGCCAAAAAAGCTACCGTGTTCATTCAACGCAATAGTGTGATCAAACACAAGGATTCGGGTAGCCCAACTGTCCAATGCGAAATTGGAGACAATTTTAGCTGCACAGCCTTGCCAGATTTAGGGGCTAGCGTCAATCTCATACCATTCTCGGTATATCAGCAGTTAGGACTGAAAGATATGAAGCTTACCAATGTCACCCTGAAATTGGCTGATTAGTCCATCAAGATTCCAAGAGGAATCATTGAAGATGTCCAAGTAAAAGTCGTTGACTTTTATTATCCTATGGACTTTATCATTCTCGACACCCAGCCGTGTCAGGATAATCGCATTCCGATCATCTTAGGCCATCCATTCCTTGCCATCGCGAATGCACACATCGGGTGCCAGGATGGAAACATGTCCATTGCTTTTGGAAACCTCAAAGTTGAGGTCAATATATTTCATTTAATGCAATAGGATGCCGATCGCGAAGTGACCGATGAAATGTGTGCCGTTGAGAGTCTAATCCCAGACTCCACCGAAGATATTCTTAAGCAGTGTCTAGAACACTTTGGAGCTGACTTTACCACAGAGTCAACCATTTCTGATCTCAATGATCTTTTGGAAACTACTCCACTAATAGAGATCCCCGCTCCACTCATCGCGTTTGAGCCTCTGATAACCATGGCCAGAGAACCCATCTTACCTTTACCTACTGAAGTCAAACCTCTTCAATCCGTGTCTTCTGTGACACCTACTTCAACTCCATATGCTCCGACATTGGAGCTCAAGCCACTTCCCACAGATCTTTCCTATGCCTATCTTGGTCCTAAGAAAACCTACCCTGTCATTATTGCTTCGGCTTTGTCTGCGAGTGAACGTAAGAAACTTCTCGAGCTGCTCAAGGAGCACAAATCTACGATAGGGTGGACCATAGACGATATTCGAGGCATAGACCTCTCGGTGTACCAACATCACATCTATCTCGAGAATGAATCCAAAACCTCTTGAGAGCACCAGAGGAGGTTGAACCTCATCTTGAAGGAAGTAGTCCAAGACGAAGTCCTCAAACTGTTAGATGTGGGTATCATCTACCCCATCTCCGATAGCAAATGGGTGAGTCCTATTCATATCGTCCCTAAAAAGGCAGGATTTTCCATTGTGGAAAATGAGAATAAGGAAATGGTCACCCAGCGCCTAAAGAAAGGGTAGAGAGTCTGCATTGATTATCGACGACTCAACACCAACACTAGGAAGGACCATTTTCCTTTACCCTTCATAGACCAGATGTTGGAAAGACTAGCAGGTCACTCCTACTACTGCTTCCTTGATGGTTACTCAGGGTATAATCAAATGCCCATCGCCCTTGAGGATCACGAGAAGACAACTTTCACCTGTCCCTTTGGCAATTTTGCCTACAAGCGCATGCCCTTTGGCCTCTGCAATGCACCCGCGACTTTTCAACTGTGTATGATGAGCATATTCTCTGACATGGTGGTAAGATTCCTCAAAGTCTTTATGGATGACTTCTCAGTCTTTGGGTCATCCTTTGATGACTGTCTCAAGCACCTGGGGCTCGTGCTTCAACATTGTCAGGACAAGCGACTTGTCCTCAATTGGGAGAAATGGCACTTCATGGTGAAGAAGGGCATTGTTCTGGGACATGTCATTTCCCATCAGGGCATTGAGGTCGACAAAGCTAAAATAGATATCATCTCGACCTTGCCCATTCCTAAATTCGTGCGTGACATCCGATCTTTTTTGGGACACGGAGAATTCTATAGGTGATTCATCAAGGACTTCTCTCAAATCGCTTGACCTCTGTCCCATCTTCTAGCTAAAGATAGTCCTTTCGACTTTAATGCTGATTGTGTCAAGGATTTAAGCGTCTCAAATCTGAGCTCATTACTGCACCCATTATCCGTCCCCCGGACTGGACTCTACCTATCGAGGTAATGTGCGATGCTTCCGACTACGCGATAGGAGCCGTTCTAGGGCAGAGAGTTGACAAAAGGTCACACGTGATCTATTATGTGAGCAAAACTCTTAACTCTGCCCAAATGAATTACTCCACCACTGAGAAAGAACTCTTGGCGGTAGTCTTCGCCCTTGATAAATTCCGTCCATACCTCTTAGCCACTAAGGTGGTAGTGTACACTAATCATGCAGCCCTTTGTTATCTCATGTCGAAAAAGGAAACCAAGCCTCGATTAATCCGATGGATTTTATTACTGTAGGAATTCAACCTCTAGATGAAGGACAAGAAAGAAACTGAGAATGTAGTGGCTGATCACCTGTCTAGACTGACTTTAGAGTCATCCTTCGACAACCAACCCATCCATGAGACCTTTCTAGACGAACAACTGTTCGCTATCTCTGTTAATCCTTGGTATGCTGACATTGTCAACTACCTTGTTACCGAAGAAATGCTTTCACACTGGTCAAAACAGGATAGGAGCCAATTCCTAGCAAGAGTTAAGTACTACTCTTGGGATGACCCTTATTTGAATAAATACTGTCCTGACCAGATCATTCGTCTCTGTGTCCCTGAATCGAACCAACTCAATATCTTGTCCTTGTGTCATGACCAACCTTGTGGTGGTCATTTTAGCACTAAGAAGACTACGGAAAAAGTGTTGTAATGCTGATTCTACTGGCCCACACTATTTAAAGATGCTCACATCTTCAGCAAAACTTGCCATAATTGCCAGCATCTAGGCCGCATCTCTTAGAGGAACATGATGCCCCTCACTCCCATCCAGGTCGATGAAATATTTGACATCTGGGGCATCGACTTCATGGGCCCCTTTCCGATTTCCTATGGTTTTGAGTACATTCTCCTTGCGGTAGACTATGTATCCAAATGGATAGAAGCCATTCCCACAAAAACCAATGACCACAAAGTAGTGGTCAAATTCCTAAAGGAGTTCATCTTCGCCCGCTTCGGTGCCCATAAGGCCATCATTAGTGATGGGGGCACCCATTTCTGCAATAGGATATTCGAGAAATTAATGAAAAAGTATGGGGTAACCCACAAGGTTGCCCTAGCTTATCATTTGCAGACTAGTGATCAAGTAGAGGTTTCTAATCGTCAGATCAAGCAGATCTTGGAGAAGACAGTCAATACCACACGTAAAGACTGGTCTACTCGTCTCACTGATGCTCTATGGGCATACAGAACCGCCTACAAGACCCCACTCAATATGTCTCCCTATCGTCTGGTCTTTGGGAAACCCTGTCATCTACCGGTAGAGATTGAACATCGTGCCCTGTGGGCCATTAAGAAGCTCAACTTCGACCTAGACTCCGCAGGGGAGGAGCAAAACTTCAAATGCATGAATTAGAAGAACTCAGAAATGATGCCTACAACTTGTCCAAGAATTACAAAGCAAAAATGAAGTGGATACATGACAAGAGCATCCTGAGGAAAGAGTTCCATCCAGGATAGAAGGTCCTTCTTTATAATTCCCATCTTCATCTCTTCCCTGGGAAACTGAAATTTAGGTGGACAGGTCCTTATACGGTCACAGCAGTCACACCCTTTGGGGCAATCACTATTGAGGATCCCAAGGATCACTCCTCTTTTCAGGTCAATGGGCAGCGTCTAAAACAGTTCCATGAATTTGACGTATTGTTCATTCAGACTTTTGAGATCAATCTCATCGATCCTGTCTATGTCGACTAATGATCCACTTAGTCTCCTGTGCTCCAACTTGGTTGGGGGTGCCTGTCACCCCCGTTGTGTCTGGCTGAAGACATAAAACTTAGCGCTTTCAGAAAGGCAATTCTAGTATTCCTAGAGTCTCATGAGTCGCACGCATTGTCTTTATCACTACTATAATTTTTTGCCCATGCAGGTACCATCACTCTCACACTACTCTGGTACTTTCCACTGTTGATCTCCGGCAGAATTGGTAACACCCTTCCTTCACACTCGCATCATGAACTTATCATTTTCACTATGTGTTCCGGTCATGAGCACCAAGGACGGTGCAATATTTTGGTTGGGGGTGGGTACTTTACCAAAATCTCACGTGACTTTCAAATAAAAAAAAAAAAAAAAAACATGAGAAAAATGGAAGAAAAAAATGCATTTTGGGATGATTTTCGGACTGTTTTCAAGGTGTCTTTTGTTGATTTTAGCAGTGTTTTCAAAAATCATTACAATGATGAGTCAAAACTCTTCGCAAAGTCTATTTATTGAAAAGGATGTCTACTTTGAGAAAATCACTTATTAATTTGAAACTTGGGTTTTTCTGCGTCGTTGGTTACGGAAACCCTAGAATCAACACATTTGTAAATTATTCAAATCTTTAGTCTTGTAAAATATGAGATATTATATAGGGATTCGTGTCGGATGTCGATCCGCACTCGAGGTTAGTTTGCGCAATTCGAGAACATAAAATGATAGATTTTCGATAGAAGATATGCGGTGGGGTGAGAATGGTGGTGTTGCACTTAAAACATGCTTTATCATTTGAGGAGCTTATGACGAAACTATTAATGATATGAAACAGAAAGAACACCAATCATTAACACAACACTTAATCAAAACTTTAACACAACCAAACTACTTTTATTAATCTAATAAAGTTTCTTACATTCGATTAAAAGAACTATCAAAACTAATCTAGAAATCAAAAGTAAACATGAGATAGAGAGAGAAACAAGTAAAAAGGCCGAGAGAGAGAACCTAGAGGGAGAAAGGTAGCATTAGAGAGAGAGAGACCAAAGGATGGGATAACAATTACCCTTGATATTCGCTCAAAAGTGCTTATTTTAAGCAATTATCCTTTTAGCGTTATTGCATTCTCCTACGTAAAATACTCTATTTATCTACTTTTCTACGTAAGAGTCTCTTTTATGGCGTAGAACACACTTTTCTGGATGAAATGGTATATTTGCATGCATTAAACGCATTTCTGGAAGTCTAGACATTAAGTCATTCTGATAAAGTCTCATTACGCGCTTCTTCTGTCGCAGGAAACCCCGATGGGACAATTCTCAAGACTTGCGAGCCCACATGCTATGACTAGAAGATATGGGCCAAATATGGGCTGAATAAGAGGACCAAAAAGCCAGCCCAAAGAACGAAGAGAGTAGGAGAGCCAATGACCAAGAGACAGACCAAAGCGTTTAAAGCCACATGAGTCAGCAAGGAATGATAGTCTACTCTACTAGAGAAGCGTGAGGATGGTCACAGTGAAGACCAGGGTTCCAGACCCTCTGCCAATACTTTTATCTCTATTTTCTGATATTTTCTCTCTCATCTCTCCTTATTCTCTCTCTCTTCATCTCTCGGTCCTCGAATCTACTGACCTAACCCCAGAACTCATGCCCATTGGCTCTGTCTCATCTCCCTTAGCTTTCTGACCGTTGGATCTTCAATCGGACCGTTGGATCTTCTACCGGACCGTTAGATCTTCCACCGGACCGTTGGATCTCTCTAGATCCGTCGATCTACCAATCTGGGTCCCAATCAAGTCACCACCCATCCGATCGCCATCAGATTGTCTGTCACATCATCTTGTGAGACGATGGACATCATCAATCCATGTGGGCCAGTAGCCGGGCCCATCATCATCGACCCGCTGTCCGACCAGTTAGTGGACCCCGTGAATTTCAAAATAATTTTAATTAAATTTTAAAAAATGGGGGGTCCACTAAATGGGGAAATTCCCCAAAGAAAAGTAGGGTTTTACTTTAATGAAATTCCCCAAATATATATATATATATATATATATATATATATATTTTTTATTTCAAAAATTCCCTAATTTCCATTAATGGAAACTAGGGAGCTTTAAAAGGGGAAGGAGAAGGGTTCTTTGGAACCCTAATCCCCCTCCTTATTGCTCTTTTCTCTCCCTAAAAACACCACCACGTTTTCGCCTCTTCTTCTCCTTCTTTCTCCTCTTCTTCTTCTTCTTCTTCATTTACCGGCCGGAGTTGCAGAACTCCGGCCGCTCCTTCTTCTCCTTCTTCTTCTTCTTCTCTCTTCTTCTTCTTCTTCTTCTTCTTCTTCTTCTTCCGCTTCTTCTTCTCCCCACCTGCGCGCGCGTTTGCTGGCGGATTCTCCCTTCTCTACCGCCCCTTCCAACAACTCTGGCAAGCAACCAGCGTGCTCGCCGGACTGGTTCGCCCTTTTCAACCCGCCTGGGCGACCGCCCTCCATACCGCCTTCTTCTCCGCCCGCCTGTGCCACCGCCCTCCACAGGTGCAGATCCTCATCTCTTCACGACCACCATCTTCTTCATTGTTGCTGGAAACGTCCAGCAACAACCTCCACCTATGCACACCGCCTGAACCTGCATGCAGCATCTCTGCCCTTCACTATTGCTTGCAGCATCTTCGCCCTTCCCTACTGCCTACACATCTGCCCTTCTCCTCCTCTTTCACAGTTTCAACAACCGTGAGAGCTCACGGTCAGGCTATGCATATTCCACCGACAGCCACCGCTGCATCTCCGCCTCCATGAGCTCCACCTCCGCTTCACTCCGCCTCCTTCCTTCCCTGCCACTCTTCCTCGTTGCTGCCCCTCTCATCCTCAACACAGCATCGTCGAACAGACCTCCATTGCCCAGCAACTTGCAGGTGCACCTCTCCTCAAGGCTTCCGCAAATGGATCTCATCGAGTGGTTCCTCCACCATAGCAACTCTGGTGTAGCACCGCTGGTACCTCAATCTCCAGGCGTCTAACTCGAAGGTAATCGTCATCTTTCTTTTGGGTGTGCTTAGCACCCTCATCACTTGCGATTCCCCTTGGTGACCGACACCACCTACATTCTCAACGATTTGGACGGAAACCTATCAAGCACCACCGCCGTTCATCATGGTTGGAGGTATTACCGTCGGCAACCACAACTTGCAAACTATGCATCACTCATTGACCACCAGGCCGTGATCCTCACCAGCGTCTGAAAGTAGGTTTTTTCCGCGTCGTTGGTTATGAAAACCCTAGAATCAACAAGATTTGTAATTTTTATCCAATTATCCTGCAAAATTGACAGATTTGTATAGGGATTCATGTCGGATGTCGATCCGCACTCGGGGTTAGTCGGATTAGCGCGAACAAGAACATAAAATGACAGACTTTCTTCATAGAAGTTGATGGAAATGATGGTGGGGTGAGAGTGGTGATTGAAATGGTCTTTGAAACATTATTTGTAGTGATTTTAGAGAGAGAAACTACCAAGAATTAGAAACAATCATATGCATCAAATATCCGAATTTAAACACTAAAATTCCAAAATGAACCCAATTTTATTCCTTAAATCAAAGTACGAGCCTTATAAATTTTTAAGCAAAACATTATCAAAATAGCCAACTTTAACTAGAAAGCACATAAACAAAAACTAAACTAGAGAGAGACATAAGAGAGATGAGAGAGAAAATCAAATCTAGAGAGAGAAAAAGTAAGAAAATGTAGATTTTAAAGAGAGAAAGTGAGATATAGAGGTTTCTAGAGAGAAACAAAAGAGAGATAGAGAGAGAAAGAGAAAGAGAGAAAAAACTCACCTTCTTTTGCTTATCGGAGAAGGAGTGGTTGCCCGGAGGATGAGCATGCCCCAAGGAGGGTGAATGAGATTGGTAACGGCTGGAGAGGCAGCCAAGTCGCTCGCCTGCGGCTTGGTGAGGAGAGGTGAGGATGAACTATAGTGAGAGAGGAGCAAGAGGAGAGGGCGATGATGTGGAGAGTTGCTGGTTCGGTTTAGTCACAAGGAGATAGAAGAAGGCGCACCAGCAGGTGTACAGCTAGCACACTAGCAGAGAAGGGCAGCAAGTTGAAGTCCTGCAACCCTAATGGTGGCAAGTCGTGTTGACGGTGTGGAAGGATGCAGATGAGGTGGCTGTAAGTGGGCAGCACGGTGGCTTGGCGTGAAACGGCTGGAGGATTTGCTCCCACACATTGAAAGTGCAGCAACGTGGTTTGCTGGTTCGTCTAGTGGAGGAGAGGCAGAGCGTGAATATTAAGAGGATGGACCAAGGAGGAGTTGCTGGGCGAGGTAAAGGCGCAGGCCGTGGCGTGCTGGGGAGGAGGAGGAGAAGATGAAGGAGCAGGCGGTGGAGTTGGTGACGTGGTGACCGGAGTTGCAGGCTGCAACTCCGGTGGGGCGTTAATGGGGGTGACGGTTTGGTGTTTTTCTTGCAAAAACGGGGAGGAGCAGGGGCAGAAATCAGGTAGGGTAGATCCTCTCCTCTGCTCTTCTTATCTTCTTCTTTTCTCTTCTTCTTTTCTGGTTTTTTTTTTTTATTGTTTTTATTTTTTTTTCGTTTTACCGGAGTTGTTGCAGGTGCTTGGGCTTGTACAGCAGGCCGAGAATTGAGGGCAGAGGTAGCAGACAAGTTGCAGACCTGCAACTTAGTGTTGCAGACCTGCAACTTAGTGTTGCAGGTCGTGAAGATGCAGCAGATCGTGAAGAAAATGAAGTCGAAGAAGAAGAAGGAGGAGGGCGGATCGGTGTTGGAGAATAAGAAGAAGAAGAAGAAGAGAAGAGGAGGAGGAAGAAGGAAAGGAGGAGAAGGAGCGAAGGGAAAGAAGGGAGAGTTTTGGGGGAAGGAGAGGAAGAGATGGGAGGGGGATTAGGGTTCCAAAGAACCCTTCTCCCTCCTCTTATAAAGCTCCCTATTTCCTTTAATGGAAATAGGATATTTTTGAAATAAAAAAAAATATATATATACATATATATATATATTTTTTTTTTTAAGTAAAAGTCTACTTTTCCTTGGAGAATGTCCCCATTTAGTGGACCCCCCATTTTTTAAAATTTAATTAAAATTATTTGGAAATTCACGGGGTCCACTAACTGGTCGGACAGCGGGTCGATGATGATGGGCCCGGCTACTGGCCCACATGGATTGATGATGTCCATCGTCTCACAAGATGATGTGACAGACAGTCTGATGGCGATCGGATGGATGGTGACTTGATTGGGACCCAGATTGGTAGATCAACGGATCTAGAGAGATCCAACGGTCCGTTTGAAGATCCAACGGTCCGATGGAAGATCCAATGGTCAGAAAGCTAAGGGAGATGAGATAGAGCCGATGGGCAGGAGTTCTGGGGTTAGGTAAGTAGATTCGAGGACCGAGAGATGAATAGAGAGAGAGAATAAGGAGAGATGAGAGAGAAAATATCAAAAAATGGAGATAAAAGTATTGGCAGAGGGTCTGGAACCCTGGTCTTCACTGTGACCATCCTCACGCTTCTCCAGTAAAGTAGACTATCATTCTTTGCTGACTCATGTGGCTTTAAACGCTTTGGTCCGTCTCTTGGTCATTGGCTCTCCTGCTCTCTCCGTTCTTTGGGCTGGCTTTTTGGTCCTCTTATTCAGCTCATATTTGGCCAATATCTTCTAGTCATAGCATGTGGGCTCTTTAAGCTTTCATAATGGGCTTTCCTGATCGATGTGGGCTCGCAAGTCTCGAGAATTGTCCCATCGGGGTTTTCTGCGACAGAAGAAGCGCGTAATGAGACTCTATCAGAATGACTACATGTCTAGACTTCCGAAAATGTGTTTAATGCATGCAAATATACCATTTCGTCAAGAAAAGTGTGTTCTACGCAACACAAGAGACTCTTACGTAGAAAAGTAGATAAATAGAGTATTTTAACGTAGGAGAATGCAATAACGCTTAAAGGATAATTGCTTAAAATAAGCACTTTTGAGCGAATATCACAACCCCAACCAGCATATTGCCAATCCTTGGCAATTAGTGCGAAATAAATGAGCTTAAAAGGGCTCTGCACATGCTACACACTTTTTCATATTAGCTCCGGGAAAACACCGTTCGTCAAATCATTGAGTGGATGCAAAAACAGTTACATGCTAGCGAAGAGTTGGAAAGTTTTGGCAAGACTACAGACTCATAATCATGACCCAGAATAGTCAGACTCTGCGTGTGTGTGTGCTCAACATTCTCATCATCCGACAGTAAAGATTTCCAGATCACCTCTAAGTTTTTAGCCTCGACCTCAAATCTCACATGTTTAGCACTCAGAATAGAATCACACAAGAAGGGTTTTTCTTCTTTTCTCTCAATTTATATGTGAGGAGATGTGTTGATATATGAAAGCAAAGATCTCACATATGTATTATTTAAAAGGACATCTTTAACAGAAGAAGATCTCATGATTGGAATACCACTTCACTCGGGAATGTCAGATCAAACTCTATAGCTTCTCTTTCTCCAATCTCCACATTTTATGATTGTACTATCCTAGAATCAAGTAGGACTTTCCTGGGTTGTAATGAGGCTTAGGTCAGGTGTAGAGAGATAAAGGGATACAGGATTTCAAAGATCTTGAGAGGATATTGCCATTTTCTTGCATTTTTCCTGCGGCGTAACACCATTATCTGGTTCTTTTTCCTTTTTTTTTTGTATTTTTCTCTTTTTCTTGATATTTCTGAGACTTCTCAATTTCTTTTCAACTCTTCTTCATACTTTCTTTCCATCTTTTGTTTTCAGCTTGAACCACTTTCTTTTCCTTTTGATTCTTCTTCTTTACTTTTCTTTTCACGGTACACTCATATCAGTTATTCTTTTGTCCATCTCAAAATAAGGGTAGACAGTCATACTTCATAGCTGGACTGGATTTTAGGTTGATGGGTTTACAAAGAAAAGGCTTTTATAGAAGGGCTCAAGGGGTTTCTAGTGAAGTATAATTCAGGTAAGTAAAAAGGCTGAACGGTTCAGAAAAATGGCCTAAATCATTTTCTGGGGTTTGCACTATCATGTATACTGTCTTGACTGGATATAGAGAAGGTTCTGTCGTAGTAATCCAATGTTGATGTCGTTCCGAGTTTTATGATCGAAGCAAAAGATAATGAGATCTCTCAACGAATATTGCGGGCATGAAGAATAGTGAGTCATCCATTGACTCAGGATTATTGTATAACTCTCTGAAATGATTTAAAGGTTCGAAAGCTCACTGGGTTAGGTCTCCACAATTATTCTCACAGGATCTCTAGAGTTTCAAAACTTAGGATGACTCTGATGTTGATAGTGTACAATTGTGCCAAATCTGAGTTTTTCTGAGTTTTCAAACCTGCTGTAGTCACTCTTGACTTGACTCAACGCTAACAAAAATTGACATCCTCAATACTGACTTAACGGAGGTTTTCAACTAATCAAAGTCAGGGTATTTGACACATTTTTTTGAAATTCTAGAAAACTTTTGGTGAACATCGGAAATCACCCTGAAAACCTTTTTTTTTTTTATCAAAATGAAGACATGAGTTTTGGTAAATACCCACCCCCAACCAAAATACAGCACCGTCCTCGGTGCTCATGACCGGGACATAAGATGATGAAAATTCAGTGATGATGATGCAAAAGTTCATGAAGGATGTTACCAAGTCGGCAGAAATTCGACAGTGTTTGGTACTTGATGATCGGGAGAATGAATGTACCTGCATTTTCAGAGATATAACAGTAATAACAAATGCATGAGACTCATGTACTCTAGGAATACCAGAATTGCCTTTCCGAAAGCGCTAAGTTTTACGTCTTCAGCCAGATACAACGGGGGTGACAGGCACCCCCAACCAAGTTGGAGCACAGGAAATTGAGTGGATCATCAGTCGACATAGACAGGATCGATGAGATCAATTTCAAAAGTCTGAATGAACAATACGTCAAGTTCATGGACGCTGCCCATTGACCTGAAAAGAGGAGTGATCCTTGGGATTCTCAATAGTGATTGCCCCAAAGGGTGTGACTGCTGTGACCGTATAAGTACCGGTCCACCTAGATTTCAATTTCCCAGGGAAAAGATGAAGACGGGAATTATAAAGAAGGACCTTCTGTCCTGGATGGAACTCTTTCCTGAGGATGCTCTTGTCATGTATCCACTTCATTTTTGCTTTGTAATTCTTGGACAAGTTGTAGGCATCATTTCTGAGTTCTTCTAACTCATTCATTTGAAGTTTTCTCTCCTCCCCTGCAGAGTCGAGGTCGAAGTTGAGTTTCTTAATGGCCCACAGGGCACGATGTTCAATCTCTACTGGTAGATGACAGGGTTTCCCAAAGATAAGACGATAGGGAGACATATTGAGTGGGGTCTTGTAGGCGGTTCTGTATGCCCATAAAGCATTAGTGAGACGAGTAGACCAGTCTTTACGTGTGGTATTGACTGTCTTCTCCAAGATCTGCTTGATCTGACGATTAGAAACCTCCACTTGACCACTAGTCTGTGGATGATAAGCTAGGGCAATCTTGTGGGTTACCCCATACTTTTTCATTAATTTCTCGAATATCCTATTGCAGAAATGGGTGCCCCCATCACTAATGATGGCCTTAGGGGCACCGAATCGGGGGAAGATGAACTCCTTTAGGAATTTGACCACCACTTTGTGGTCATTGGTCTTCGTGGGAATGGCTTCTATCCATTTGGATACATAATCTACCGTAAGGAGAATGTACTCAAAACCATAGGAAATCGGAAAGGGGCCCATGAAGTCGATGTCCCAAATGTCAAATATTTCATCGACCTGGATGGGAGTTAGGGGCATCATGTTCCTCTGGGAGATGCGGCCTAGATGCTGGCAATTAGGACAGGTTTTGCTGTAGATGTGGGCATCTTTAAATAATGTGGGCCAGTAGAATCCGCATTGCAGCACTTTTTTTGCAGTCTTCTTAGTGCTGAAATGACCACCACAAGGTTGGTCATGACACGAGGACAAGATACTGAGTTGGTCCGACTCAGGTACACAGAGATGAATGATCTGGTCAGGATAGTATTTATACAAATAAGGGTCATCCCAAGAGTAGTACTTAACTCTTGCTAGGAATTGGCTTTTGTCCTGTTTTGACTAGTGTGAAGGCATTTCTTCGGTGACAAGGTAGTTGACAATGTCAGCATACCATGGATGAACGGAGATGGCGAACAGTTGTACGTCTGGAAAGGTCTCAGTGATGGGCTGGGTGTCGAAGGATGACTCTAAAGTCAGTCTAGACAAGTGATCAGCCACTACATTCTCAATTCCTTTCTTATCCTTAATCTCGAGGTCGAATTCCTACAGTAAAAGAATCCATCGAATTAATCGAGGCTTGGTTTCCTTTTTCGACATGAGATAACGAAGGGCTGCATGATCAGTGTACACTACCACCTTAGTGGCTAAGAGGTACTGACGAAATTTATCAAGGGTGAAGACTACCGCCAGGAGTTCTTTCTCAGTGGTGGAGTAATTCATTTGGGCAGAGTTAAGAGTTTTGCTCGCGTAGTAGATCACGTGTGACCTTTTGTCAACTCTCTGCCCTAGAACGGCTCCTAAGGCGTAGTCAGAAGCATCGCACATTACCTCGAAAGGTAGAGTCCAGTCCGGGGGATGGATAATGGGCGCAGTAGTGAGCTCAGATCTGAGACGCTCGAATGCCTTGACACAGTCAGCATTAAAGTCGAAAGGACTATCTTTAGCCAGAAGATGGGACAGTGGTCGAGCGATTTGAGAGAAGTCCTTGATGAATCGCCTATAGAATCCTCCGTGTCCCAAAAAGGACCGGATGTCACGTATGGACTTAGGAATGGGCAAGGTCGAGATGATATCGATTTTAGCTTTGTCGACCTCAATGCCCTGATGGGAAATGACATGTCCCAGAACAATGCCTTCTTCACCATGAAGTGGCATTTCTCCCAATTGAGGACAAGTCGCTTGTCCTGACAACGTTGAAGTACAAGCCCTAGATGGTCCAGACAGTCATCAAAGGATGACCCAAAAACTGAGAAGTCGTCCATAAAGACTTCGAGGAATTTTTTCACCATGTCAGAGAATATGCTCATCATACACCTTTAAGAGGTCGCGGGTGCATTGCAGAGGCCAAAGGGCATGCACTTGTAGGCAAAAGTGCCAAAGGGACAGGTGAAAGTTGTCTTCTCGTGATCCTCAAGGGCGATAGGTATTTGATTATACCCTGAGTAACCATCGAGGAAGCAGTAATAGGAGTGACCTGCTAGTCTCTCCAACATTTGGTCTATGAAGGGTAAAGGAAAATGGTCCTTCCTAGTGTTGGTGTTGAGTCGTCGATAATCGATGCAGACTCTCCACCCTTTCTTCAGGCACTGGGTGACCATTTTCTTGTTCTCATTTTCCACATATGTGAATCCTGCCTTTTTAGGGATGACATGAATAGGACTCACCCATTTGCTATCGGAGATGGGGTAAATGATACCCATATCTAACAGTTTAAGGACCTCGTCCCGGACTACATCCTTCAAGATGGGGTTCAACCTCCTCTGGTGTTCTCGAGAGGTTTTGGATTCATCCTCGAGATAGATGTGATGTTGGCACACCGAGGGGTCTATGCCACGAATATCATCTATAGTCCAACCTATCGCAGATTTGTGCTCGTTGAGCAGCTCGAGAAGTTTCTTACGTTCACTTGCAGATAAAGCGGAAGCAATAATGACAGGGTAGGTTTCCTTAGGACCAAGATAGGCATAGGAAAGATCTGTTGGAAGTGGCTTGAGCTTCAATGTTGGAGCAGATGGAGTTGAAGTAGGTGTCACAGAAGACACGGATTGAAGAGGTTTGACTTCAGTAGTAAAAGGAAGGATGGGTTCTCTGGCCATGGTTATCAGAGGCTCAAACTCGATGAGTGGAGTGGGGATCTCTAGTAGTGGAGCGGTCTCCAAAAGATCATTGAGATCAGAAATAGCTGACTCTGTTGCAAAGTTAGCCCCAAAGTGTGCTAGACACTGTTTAAGAATATCTTCGGTGGAGTCCGGGATTAGACTCTCAACGGCACACATTTCATCTGCCACATCGCGATCGGCATCCTGTTGCATTAAACGAAAGATATTGACCTCAGCTTTGAGATTTCCGAAAGCAATGGACATGTTTCCGTCCCTGCACCCGATGTGTGCATTCGCGGTGGCAAGGAAAGGACGGCCTAAGATGACTGGAATGCGGTTATCCTGACACGGCTCGGTGTCAAGAATGATAAAGTCCATAGGATAATAAAAGTCAGCGACTTTTACTAGGACATCTTCAATGATTCCTCTTGGAATCTTGATGGACTGATCAGCCAATTTCAGGGTGACATTGGTAGGCTTCATATCTTTCAGTCCTAACTGCTGATATACTGAGAATGGTATGAGGTTAACGCTAGCCCCTAAATCTAGCAAGGCAGTGCAGCTAAAGTTGTCTCCAATTTCACATTGGACAGTTGGGCTACCTGGATCCTTGTGTTTGATCACACTGTTGCGTTGAATGAACGCGGTAGCTTTTTCGGCCAAGAAGGTAGCTTTGGGTACATGCGTACGCCGCTTAACTGTGCACAAGTCCTTGAGAAATTTGGCATAGGAGGGGATTTGCTGGATAGCAGAAAGGAATGGGATATTGATCTGGACATCTTTAAAGACGTCTAAGATCTCTGAGAATTGCTGATCCCGCTTATCTTGGACAAGTCTGTCCGGGAAAGGAGGCTTTACTCGACAAATGGATTTGTCTTTAGCCTTCGATTTCTGCACAAGGATATCTGATGTTGGTGCAGAGGTAGAAGAAGCAGAGGTAGGATTGGTACTAGTTTCCTCTGTACGAGTGATGGGTGTTGGAGATGGTACCGGCGGTGGTTGGACTCCCATGTCCACAGTTTTCCAGATCGTAGGGTGGTTACAGCTTGCACCTCCCCTTGGTAGTTCTCATTCTGGCTTTGAGATTGGGATCCGATCTCATATACTGCCCCTTTGGCATTTCCTTTAGGGTTGGCAATGGGTTGGCTAGGAAAGATCCCCTTAGCTTTCTCAGCTTCCAAGTTACCTAGACGTTGCTCTAGACGAAGCATGGATTGTTGTTGCTGTTGCTCTAGGCGTTGCATAGATTGAGTAATGAGTTGAGCTAGAAGGTCCTCAATACTAGGTTTGGGGACCGACTGTTGGGGGGAAGCTAATGGGAGCTGAGGCACCAATTTGCGACTCGAGCTCATCGGGGCATTATAGTTATAGGCTGGAGAATTAGTTGGGATAATCAGGTGGTTCTGAAAGGTCTGTGGGACTCTTTGCTGATTCTGAAATGTGCTCGGTTGTCCAGAGTATTGACCCTGTTGGAACTGCTGGTTCTGAGTAGATGGGTACTGACTCTGCTGGTACTGACCCTGATTGAATTGCCTAGTGGGTTGATTGAACCCAGGGGGATACATGCCCTGAGGTTGACGTGGAGGTTGAGCTTGTGGTTGAGTAGACTGAGGCCTCCAAGAAAAGTTAGGGTGGTTTCTTGTGTCCGGATGATAAGATTGACTATACGAGTTCTGAGTGGGTGGTTTGTATGTGCTGAAAGTACAAACTTCTTCCTGAAGAGGATTAGACCATCCTTCATTAAAAGGACAATGCTCAGTAGTATGAGAGGGTTGCAGACAAAAGGTGCAGGATTCCATAGAGCTCTCATGTCCCACATGCATGACTGGGGTAGATTGTTGAGTAGGCTTTTGTACTGACACAGCCAGTGCCGAGACTGACTTGCTCAACTCTTGAATGACAGATCGAAGCTCAGTATCAATGGTAGCATCATGTCCCTTAGTTGTCCTTTGGACCGAAGTGGTTCGACTGAACTCTGAGTCAGTCGTCCAATGTTGAGAGTTTTCTCCTAACTCTCCTAAGAATTTGTATGCATCGGTCGGAGTTTGGTGCAGGAATTTTCCTTGGCACATTGACTCTACCATGGTCCGGGACTCATTAGTAAGTCCCTTATAGAAGACGTGGACAAGATTGCCCTTGTCGATGCTATGGTGGGGACACTTAGTCAGGTAGTCTTGGAATCTATCCTACGCTTCAAAAAATTTCTCATCGGACTTCTGTCGAAAGTCCTGGATGAGTAGCTTCATTTGGTTGGTCCGAGTCATGGGGTAGAATTTAGACATGAATTTGCCCACCAACTCTTTCCAACTGCTGATTGAATTAGCGGGTAAGGAGTAGAGACAATCTGAGGCTCGGTCTTTGAGCGAGAATGGAAAAACTCGCAGACGCACATTGTCATCATCGAGGTTCTGATTCTTGAAAAGTAGGATGACATGTTGGAATTCCCTAATATGGGAATATGGGTCTTCTCTTGGGAAACCATGAAAGGTTGGCAGCATTTGGATCGTCTGCGGCCTAATCTCAAATTGTACCGCCGTAGTAGGTGGGAGAATAATGCAAGTGGGCGGATTAGCAGAGATAGGGGCGAACGTCTCGATAAGAGGTCGTTCGACGGCCATGACTACAAAGGTAGTAGTACTGGGGGAGGCGGGTGGGGAAAGAGATGGGGAAGAATTCAGTAGAGGATCCACTGTAGGTACGTGATTCTCAGATCGAACCAAGCGTTTGTTCGGACGATTCCAAACGGGCATACGCGAATGAGGCAAGCTCTATACTTGGCAAAAAGTTGCCAGAGAGGAACACTATCCTAAATGATGCATACCAAGCATAGATAATCCTATTCTAAGCCATCAGGATATATTTTAGGAATTATCTTTGTTAGTTTTGGGGATAGAGTAGATTATGA
Organism: Euptelea pleiosperma; assembly: GCA_035048495.1. NCBI lineage: Eukaryota > Viridiplantae > Streptophyta > Magnoliopsida > Ranunculales > Eupteleaceae > Euptelea > Euptelea pleiosperma. The sequence goes on along the minus strand of CM068544.1, from coordinate 12,291,839 downwards.
CAGTGGGTGGACCACTGGTTTATCTTTTAACCGCCGGACTAACTATTTTGTACTCAGAGGTTCTCACCAGGCTACACTCTTCAGAGCGAATCCTTTAGTACTAGCTCTAGTTAACAATAAGGCAATCCGAAGCCTAGACAGACGTGCGGCACAATGGCTGACTTAAGTACGTCCCAGACTAACCGGATTGGTCAAGTGGATAAGAAGAGTGTTCCTTCGGGTTAAGCTAGGGTAGATGCGTGTTCCTAGTCCACACGTAACTAACTGCCGAATAGTCCAAGATGCCACGTCGAGCTCAGTGTACTTGAGTAGCAGGGACTTATGGGTGTGTTAGACAACAGGGACCCGCGCTCGTGGTCTTATTTCGATTGGATGTTAAGCGGGTTCGCTTTGTGTGGATTTTTTCTCGAACACCGGGCTAATTGGCTCTACTTCTTGATTCTTTTTAATTAAATGGAGCCTTGGGATCAAATCAGTTGGAATGATGAGGTGGGTGATGAAATCCCACCAGTTTCAATTTGGAGCTGGGTTTGCTCTCTTAGAGTTGATTGATTAACGGCCACGCCACGCAAGTCGAATAATATGTATGCGAAAGCAAATAGACAAGCGGCAATGATTCACCCAAATTGCTCTGTATCGCACTCAAGGCGAGGATAGAGACTTACCTCCCGTGGGCCACGCCACGGGGTCGCCTCCGTGGGTTAGGGAGGGGTATCCTAATGGGCTTGGGCCCGACTCCACCTCTTTGAGCTTTTGCTCCCTACCCACACTGGATCGTGTTCCTACAGAAAAGTTAGATCGCACGATCTAGGTATTTGGGATTCTATTTGGAAGATCCTTGCCTTTTTAGGGTTCACTGAACAAGCACTGGATTTAGGCAAGTTTTTGAATTAATTTCCAAATTCGAGATGGGTTAAAATTTAGGAATTCCCAGATTGGAAAATACTTAGATTGGAAAGTTTCCCGAACTGTGGAGATCTTCTAAGAAAGATTTGATTGCGAGATCCCTTATAATTTTGGGAAATTTCCCAAAATTGAAATTCTGCTAGATTTGGGGTGTTTCCTTTTGCAGACTTTTCCAAATTCAGAAGATTTCTAAAGATAGAAATTCTTCTAAAGAGGAAACTTCTAAGAGGGGAAACCCTAATTAAGCAGAGTTTCAAGATTTTGGAATCTTTCCAAAAATCGCAAATCCTTGATTGGTGATTTCTAAAAATCTGCAGAATATAAAACCTTAATTTTTTTGAATTTTGATTTTATTATTTTTTTTTTATTTTCCACTTAATCTAGGGTTTCTAAAAAACCCTAGAACAAGATCTAGCAGTTATATAGAAAGTAGTAAAATTCCTAAATTATTACAAATTGCACTCGACCTTCCGAGGCATTAAAAATAGTAATTTAAAAACTGCTAAAAATCACTAAAAATAAAAAAAATAGAAAGTTTCCTGAAAAGGTCGGGCTGTCCAAATTGAGTAGCTTTCCGCTTCAGCAACTTTTCAATTCCGTCTTTATGTCTTTTTTCGCACTCCCGTCAACCCGAGCGGCAGCGGCGCCATTTGAAAGTAGGTTTTTTCTGCGTCGTTGGTTACGGAAACCCTAGAATCAACAAGATTTGTAATTTTTATCCGATTATCCTGCAAAATTGACAGATTTGTATAAGGATTCGTGTCGGATGTCGATCCGCACTCGGGGTTAGTCGGATTAGCGCGAACAAGAACATAAAATGACAGACTTTCTTCATAGAAGTTGATGGAAATGATGAAGGGGTGAGAGTGGTGATTGAAATGGTCTTTGAAACATTATTTGTAGTGATTTTAGAGAGTGAAACTACCAAGAATTAGAAACAATCATATGCATCAAATATCCAAATTTAAACACTAAAATTCCAAAATGAACCCAATTTTATTCCTTAAATCAAAGTACGAGCCTTACAAATTTTTAAGCAAAACATTATCAAAACAGCCAACTTTAACTAGAAACAACATAAACAAAAACTAAACTAGAGAGAGACATAAGAGAGATGAGAGAGAAAATCAAATCTAGAGAGAGAAAAAGCAAGAAAATGGAGATTTTAAAGAGAGAAAGTGAGATATAGAGGTTTCTAGAGAGAAACAAAAGAAAGATAGAGAGAGAAAGAGAAAGAGAGAAAAAACTCACCTTCTTTTGCTTATCGGAGAAGGAGTGGTTGCCCGGAGGATGAGCATGCCCCAAGGAGGGTGAATGAGATTGGTAACGGCTGGAGAGGCAGCCAAGTCGCTCGCCTGCGGCTTGGTGAGGAGAGGTGAGGACGAACTATAGTGAGAGAGGAGCAAGAAGAGAGGGCGATGACGTGGAGAGTTGCTGGTTCGGTTTAGTCACAAGGAGATAGAAGAAGGCGCACCAGCAGGTGTACAGCTAGCACACTAGCAGAGAAGGGCAACAAGTTGAAGTCCTGCAACCCTAATGGTGGCAAGTCGTGTTGACGGTGTGGAAGGATGCAGATGAGGTGGCTGCAAGTGGGCAGCACGGTGGCCAGGCGTGAAACGGCTAGAGTATTTGCTCCCACACATTGAAAGTGCAGCAACGTGGTTTGCTGATTCGTCCAGTGGAGGAGAGGCAGAGCGTGAATATTAAGAGGATGGACCAAGGAGGAGTTGCTGGGCGAGGTAAAGGAGCAGGCCGTGGCGTGCTGGGGAGGAGGAGGAGAAGATGAAGGAGCAGGTGGTGGAGTTGGTGACGTGGTGATCGAAGTTGCAGGCTGCAACTCCGGTGGGGCGTTAATGGGGGTGACGGTTTGGTGTTTTTCTTGCAAAAACGGGGAGGAGCAGGGGCGGAAATCAGGTAGGGTAGATCCTCTCCTCTGCTCTTCTTATCTTCTTCTTTTCTCTTCTTCTTTTCTGGTTTTTTTTTTTTTTTGTTTTTTTTTTTTTTTCGTTTTACCGGAGTTGTTGCAGGCGCTTGGGCTTGTACAGCAGGTCGTGAATGGAGGGCAGAGGTAGCAGACAAGTTGCAGACCTACAACTTAGTGTTGCAGGTCGTGAAGATGCAGCAGATCGTGAAGAAAATGAAGTCGAAGAAGAAGAAGGAGGAGGGCGGATCGGTGTTGGAGAATAAGAAGAAGAAGAAGAAGAGAAGAGGAGGAGGAAGAAGGAAAGGAGGCAAAGGAGCGAAGGGAAAGAAGGGAGAGTTTTGGGGTAAGGAGAGGAAGAGATGGGAGGGGGATTAGGGTTCCAAAGAACCCTTCTCCCTCCTCTTATAAAGCTCCCTATTTCCTCTAATGGAAATAGGGTATTTTTGAAATAAAAAAAAAAATATATATATATATATATATATATATATTTTTTTTTTTTAGTAAAAGTCTACTTTTCCTTGGGGAATGTCCCCATTTAGTGGACCCCCCATTTTTTAAAATTTAATTAAAATTATTTGGAAATTCACGGGGTCCACTAACTAGTCGGACAGCGGGTCGATGATGATGGGCCCGGCTACTGGCCCACATGGATTGATGATGTCCATCATCTCACAAGATGATATGACAGATAGTCTGATGGCGATCGGATGGATGGTGACTTAATTGGGACCCAGATTGGTAGATCAACGGATCTAGAGAGATCCAATGGTCCGTTTGAAGATCCAACGGTCCGATGGAAGATCCAACGGTCAGAAAGCTAAGGGAGATGAGATAGAGCCGATGGACAGGAGTTCTGGGGTTAGGTCAGTAGATTCGAGGACCGAGAGATGAAGAGAGAGAGAGAATAAGGAGAGATGAGAGAGAAAATATCAAAAAATGGAGATAAAAGTATTGGCAGAGGGTCTGGAACCCTGGTCTTCACTGTGATCATCCTCACGCTTCTCCAGTAGAGTAGACTATCATTCTTTGCTGACTCATGTGGCTTTAAACGCTTTGGTCCGTCTCTTGGTCATTGGCTCTCCTGCTCTCTCTGTTCTTTGGCCGGCTTTTTGGTCCTCTTATTCAGCTCAATTTGGCCAATATCTTCTAGTATAGCATGTGGGCTCTTTAAGCTTTCATAATGGGCTTTTCTGATCGATGTGGGCTTGCAAGTCTCGAGAATTGTCCCATCGGGGTTTCCTGCGACAGAAGAAGCGCATAATGAGACTCTATCAGAATGACTACATGTCTAGACTTTCGAAAATGTGTTTAATACATGCAAATATATCATTTCGTCCATAAAAGTGTGTTCTACGCAACACAAGAGACTCTTACGTAGAAAAGTAGATAAATAGAGTATTTTAACGTAGGAGAATGCAATAACGCTAAAAGGATAATTGCTTAAAATAAGAGCTTTTGAGCGAATATCAGCGTCCACACCTCAAACACCACAGGCTGATCCCAAATCTCATGGCCAGGAGGTAAGCCAGGGCACTTTCTCTCTCTAGCCCATATTTTTTTCTTTCTCTCTCTTCGTAGTTTCTCTCTCTAACTATCTCTCCCTAGTGTTTCTCTCTCTAAAAGTCTCCTATCTCTCTCTACTTTCTCTCTCTACCATAGTAATTTCCCTTCTAGGCTAGTTTTTGATTGCTTTCTAAGTTAATTTCTTCAGTTGAATTTAGTTTAATTTATTTTGTAATCACTCGTTGATATTTAATAAAGTTGATATTTCGCATTTCTTGTTTTGCTTTTATGGTTCTTTATTGGTTATGAGTAATTTTCTCTCTCTACAAATCACCAAAAGATGTTTTCAATCACTTTATCATTCTCACCCCCTCAATTCCAAGCAAAAAGTCCATCATTTTATGTTCTTATGTATGCTAACTAACCCCGAGTGTGGATCGACATCCGACACTTCCACTATGCGAGAATTGTTAATTTTTGCAGAAAAAGAATCGGATAAATTACAAATGTGTTGATTCTAGGGTTTTCGTAACCAATGACGCGGAAAAACCCTAGTTTCAACCCTCATGAACTTACCAGCCAATGAATAGGCTCAGTGGATGCATGAATCTGCCATGAAGATGGCCAACCCAAGTTTAGCATGGAGGAGAGGAGTTAGAATCAGGATCCATGAATGGTGGCAAGAGGGGACGTCTTGGAGTCGCGATGGTAGCCGATCTGCTGAGCAAGTTGGAGGAGCTGCTAGTAGCGGCTTGAGGAAGGCACAGCCCGTGGTGGAGATCTATAGCAGCAACTCGTGGAATGGAGGAGGTGCAGGCCACCTCCTCCTCTCTTCTTCTCTTCTCCTTCTTTTCCCTTTTTCTTATGTTCTTTTTTTTTTTTGGTTTTGATAAAAGAAACGGTGAAGGGTGGACTATTTTTGGATGATGCAGAATGTGCAAGGATGAGGATAGCGGCTTGAAGTATGGGAGAATAGATGTGGGGTGTGCAGGAGAATGGGGGGTTCGAAGTGGCAGCAAGGAAAGATGGTTGGTTTCTGCAACCAGCAATGGTGAGGACGGTTTTTGTTTTGGGAGAGGAGTTGTTGGGCGTTGGAGATTTCAGGGGCAGCAACAGTTTAACGGCCTGCAACTTGTAGGCCGTGGCCGAAGCAGGTGGTGGTGAAGGAGATGGAGGAGGCGGTGATAAAAAAACAGTGAAGAGAGGTGGTGGTGGCCGGAAGTTGTAGGTGCGATTTTCGGGGATCAAAACTACTCCCTTTTTTTAACGGTTTTAACCGTTCTATGAGGGGGCTGACTGGTGGCTGCTGGGTTGCAGTGGTGACGGACAGAACTGGGAGGGGCAAGGCGGGTGAAATAGCAGTTGGAGGTTCTGCAAGTAGGATCACGAACGGCCAGAGTTGTAGGCGCAACTCCGATGAGGGCGGTGGTGAAAAAAGAAGATGAAGGAGATGAAGAGAGGGGGCAAAGGGTGGAGAAAAGAAAGAGGAGAAGGGGGAAGGGTTTTGGGGAAGCAGAGGAAGAGATAGGAGGGGGATTAGGGTTCCAACGAACCCTTCTCTTACCCTTAAAAAGCTTCTCTATTTCCTTTAATGGAAATAGGGGATTTTTCAAAAATAAAAAATAAGAATATTTTTTTTTTTTTTAAATCCTTTCTTTGGGGATTTCCCCATTTAGTGGACCCCCCTTTTTTTATTTTTAAAAATCAATTTAAAGCAAATTAAAATCGTGGGGTCCACTAAATGGCCGGACCGCGGGTCGATGATGATGTGCTAGGCTGTTGGCCCTCAAGCACTGATAAAGTCTATCGTCTCATAAGATGATGTGACAAGCAGTATGCTAACGATTGGATGGATGGTGACTGGATTGGGACCCAGATTAGTAGGCCGACGGATTTAGAGAGATTCGACGGTCTGATGGATGATCCAATGGTCCGATGAAAGATCCAATGGTCCGATAGTTTAGGGAGATGGGCTAGAGCCAACGGGCATGAGTTCTGGGGTTAGGTCAGTAGATCTGAGGACCGAGAGATGAAGAGAGAGAATAAGGAGAGATGAAAGAGAAAATTAGGGGGAGGAGAGAAAATATCAGAAAATGGAGATAAAAGTATTGATAGAGGGTCTAGAACCCTGGTCTTCACTGTGACCATCCTCACGCTTCTCTTGTAGAGTAGACCATCATTCCTTGTTGATTCATCTGTCTTTAAACGCTTTGGTCCGTCTCTTGGTCATTGGCTCTCTTGCTCTCTTCGTTCTTTGGGCCGACTCTTTGGTTTTCTTATTCAGCCCATATTTGGCCCATATCTTCTAGTTATAGCCTGTGGGCTCTTTAAGCTTTGGTAATGGGCTTTCATGATCGATTTTGGCTCGTAAGTCTCAAGAATTATCCAATCAGGGTTTCCTGCGACAGAAAAAGAGCGTAATGAGACTTAATCAGAACGACTTTATATCTAGACTTCCGAAAATGTGTTTAATGCATGCAAATATACCATTTCATCTAAAAAAGTGTGTTCTACGCAATGAAAGAGACTCTTACGTAAAAAAGTGGATAATTAGAGCAGTTTTACGTAGGAGAGTGTGATAACGCTTAGAAGATAACAGTGGAAAATACGCACTTTTAAGCGAATATCACAACCCCCAACCAGCATATTGCCAATCCTTGGCAATTAGTATGAAATAAATGAGCTTAAAAGGGCTCTGCACATGCTGCACACTTTTTCATATCAGCTCAGGGAAAACACCATTCGTCAAATCATCGAATGGATGCAGAAACAGTTACAGGCTAGCAAAGAGTTGGGAAGTTTTGGCAAGATTACAAACTAATAATCATGACCCAAAATAGTCAGACTCTGCGTGTGTGTGTGCTCAACATCTCATCACCCAACGGTAAAGATTTCCAAATCACCTATAAGTTCTAATGCCTCGACCTCCAATCTCACTTGTAAAACTCTCAAAAATGAATCACTCAGGAATAATTTTTTTCTTTTCTCTCAAGTTATATATGAGGAGATGTGTTGATATATGAAGCAAAGATTTCACATATGTATTATTTGAAGGAAGGACATTTTTAACAGAAGAAGATCTCATGATTGGAATACCACTTCACTCGGGAATGTCAGATCAAACTCTATAGCTTCTCTTTCTCCAATCTCCACATTTTATGATTGTGCTATCCTAGAATCAAGTAGGACTTTCCTGGGTTGTAATGAGGCTTAGGTCAGGTATAGAAAAATAAGGCAATACAGGATTTCAAAGATCTTGAGAAGATATCTCTATTTTCTTGCATTTTTCCTACGGTGTAGCACCATTATCTGGTTCTTTTTCCTTTTTTCGTATTTTTCTCTTTTTTTTCAATATTTCTGAAACTGCTCAATTTCTTTTCACCTTTCTTTCCATATTTTCTTTTAAGCTTGAATCAATCACTTTCTTTTTTCTTTTGATTTTTCTTCTTTACTTTTCTTTTCACGGTACACCCATATCAGTTATTCTTTTGTCCATCTCAAGAGTATGGTGGCTTAGTCATTCTTCGTAGTTGGATTGGGATTTTGGTTAATGGGCTTAACAAGAAAAGACTTTTATAGAAAGGCTCAAGGGGTTTCTATTGAAGTATAATTCAGGTGAGTAAAAAGGCTGAACGATTCAGAAAAATGGCCTAAATCATTTTCTAGGGTTTGCACTATCATGTATACTATCTTGACTGGATATAGAGAAGGTTCTGTCGTGTAATCCAATATTGATGTCGTACCGAGTTTTATGATCAAAACAAAAGATAATGAGATTTCTCAACAATATTGCGGGCATGAAGAATAGTGAGTCATCTTATGACTCAGAATTATTGTACAATCCTCTAAAAGGATTAAAGGCTCGAAAGCTCACTGGGTTAGGTCTCCACGATTATTCTCACAGGATCTCTAGAGTTTCTAAACTTAGGATGACTCTGATGTTGATAGTGTACAATTGTGCCAAATCTGAGTTTTTCTTAAGTTTTCAAATCTACTGTAGTCACACTTGACTTGACTCAAAGCTAATCTTAAACATAATTTGACATCCTCAATATTGACTTAACAGATGTTTTCAGCTAATCAAAGTCAAGGTATTTGACACATTTTTGAAATTCTAGAAAACTTTGGAAAACATCGAAAACCACCCAAAAATAAGATTTTTTTTTTTTATCAAAATCAAGACATGAGTTTTAGTAAATACACACCCCCAAGCAAAATACAGCACCGTCCTCGGTGCTCATGACTAGGACATGAAATGATGAAAAATCAGTGATGATGATGAAAGTAGGTTTTTTCCGCGTCGTTGGTTACGGAAACCCTAGAATCAACAAGATTTGTAATTTTTTTTCGATTATCCTGCAAGATTTAAACAGTTCTTTGCACAGTGGGAAGTGTCGGATGTCGATCCGCACTCGGGATTAGTTCACGCAAATCAAGGACATGAAATAACGGATTTGTTTTTACAGAAATTGCTCTGAAATTCATGGAGATGAGAGATGGAGGGGTGAGAGTGGTGATGGATTTGAGATTAAAACTAGAAATTTTTTTTTTGAGTGAACATTGTAAATCACTAGAAATCATAAGTGAAGATAATCAAACGAGAATGAAAACAATGATATTTATTCCAATCAACTTTCTTCATTAATAAGGATTTAAAGTTACAATGCTTGATTTAATAAAATCATAAAAACTAATTATTTAACTAGAATGTTGTTAAAGAAGTGAGATATAGAGAGAGAAGGATGAGAAATAGACCCAACCTAGAGAGAGAAAGAGGAAGAGAACTAGAGAAAGAAAGAAGATAGGGAAGAAAGAGAAACGAGCACCTCATTGTCCTTCTCTGATTTGGTCAAGTGAAGATCGGCCATGGGATTGGTAGTGCTCGGCCAAGCGGTGGCTAGAGTAGATGCTGGAGAGTGGCTGGTCCGTACCCCCTACCTTGTGATGAGTAGCAAGGTGAGGTGGGGTCGTGGATTAGTGATCCAATCTTTGAGGAGTTAACGGTGGTAGCACATGGGCAGCGGAGTTTCTGATCTGCCTGAGGGTTTGCACCAGCAGGTAGCAGCGATCGAGGCGCAACAGTGGAGGTGACGGTGGTGCTGTTGAGAGTAGCAAGGCAGAGGCGTCTTTTGAGGTCGCCGGAGTTGCAGGTTGCAACTCCAGCAACTTTTGAAAGGAGGCGCGATGAAGGCCTGGTGATGGTGCTCCAAACTGTGGAGCAGCAAGGGTGTGGGGAGTGGAAGGAGGTGCCAAGGAGCACCGTGAATGGCAGCGAGTGGAGAGGTGGAGAAAATTGCAAGTTGCCGGCCAAAAACGGCCAGCAACGTGAAGAGGAAGGAGAGATGGAGAGGTAGACGGTGTGGGCAGCGTGATGGGTGACTGGTGTAGGGCGTTGGTGATGAAGGATGCGCTGGCGAGGTGAGCACGGGGTGCTGGTGATGCTCACAACAGCACGCAGGCGGTGGCAACCGGAGTTGCTGGCTGCAACTCCGGTAAGGCGTAAATAAGATGAAGAAGGTGAAGAAGAAAACGAAGAAGGAGAGGCGACCGAGCCGAATGGAAAGGGAGGAGAGGAGAAAAAAAAAGAGGCTAGGAGATGGAGCTAAGGGGGATAAGGACGGAGTGGCAGATGGCCGGAGTTCTGCAACTCCGGCGAGAAAAAATAACGAAGAAGATGAAGAAGAAGGTGAAGAAGAAGAGGGGAAAATCGCCAAAAATCGAGGGGAAGAAGGGGCAGGAGAGTTTGGGGAGAGAATGGAAGAGAAAGGAGGGGGATTAGGGTTCGAACGAACCCTCCCTTCTCCCCTTTTAAAGCTTCCCTATTTCCTTTAATGGAAATAGGGGGTTTTTGAAAATAAAAAAATAAGAAAAAATATATATTTTTTTTTTTCAAGTAAAAACCTACTTTTCCATGGGGAATCTCCCCAATTAGTGGACCCCCCATTTAATTAAAATTATTTTGAAATTCGCGGGGTCCACTAACTGGTCGGACAGCGGGTCGATGAAGATGGGCCCGGCTACTGGCCCATATGGATTGATGATGTCCATCGTCTCACAAGATGATGTGACAGACAGTCTGATGGCGATCGGATGGATGGTGACTTGATTGGGACCCAGATTGGTAAATCGACGGATCTAGAGAGATCCAATGGTTCGATTGAAGATCCAACGGTCCGATTGAAGATCCAATGGTCAGAAAGCTAAGGGAGATGAGATAGAGCCGATGGGTAGGAGTTCTGGGATTAGGTCAGTAGATTCGAGGATCGAGAGATGAAGAGAGAGAGAGAATAAGAAGAGATGAGAGAAAAAGTATCAAAAAAATGGAAAAAAGCACTGGCGGAGGGTCTGGAACCCTGGTCTTCACTGTGACCATCCTCACGCTTCTCCAGTAGAGTCGACTATCATTCTTTGCTGACTCATGTGGCTTTAAACGCTTTGGTCCGTCTCTTGGTCATTGGCTCCCCTGCTCTCTTCGTTCTTTGGGCAGGCTTTTTAGTCCTCATAGTTGGCCCATATCTTTTAGTCATAGCATGTGGGCTCTTTAAGCTTTGATAATGGGCTTTCCTGATCGATGTGGGCTCGCAAGTCTCGAGAATTGTCCCATCGGGGTTTCCTGCGACAGAAGAAGCGCGTAATGAGACTCTATCAGAATGACTACATGTCTAGACTTCCTAAAATGTGTTTAATGCATGCAAATATACCATTTCGTCCAGAAAAGTGTGTTCTACGCAACACAAGAGACTCTTACGTAGAAAAGTAGGTAAATAGAGTATTTTACGTAGGAGAATGCAATAACGCTAAAAAGATAATTGCTTAAAATAAGCACTTTTGAGCGAATATCAGATGATGCAAAGGTTCAGGGAGGATGTTACCAAGTCGGCAGAAACTTGACAGTGTGGGGTACCTGATGATTGTACCTGCATTTCCAGAGATATAACAGTAATAACAAATGCATGAGACTCATGTACTCTAGGAATACTAGAATTGCCTTTCCGAAAGTGCTAAGTTTTACGTCTTCAGCCAGACATGACGGGGGTATATCAAGTACCCCCAACCAGGTTGAAACTCAAGGAGACTGAGTGAATCTGTAGTCTTCCTGACACCTAAAGTGGAACGGAGACAGTTATTCTATCCCTTGTCTAGGTATACCTGTGTAGAACAGGTCTTTCTCAATGTAGACTGAGAGAAGGACAGTAAGTTCTCTGAGCAGACCCGCAAAAATATTTAGTTCAGCGGGGACGGATAGAAGCTTCTCAGTAAAGACTGAGAGGAGAGTAGTAGTGGGTTCTCTGACTGTGGTTAGCAGAGCCACAAACTCATTGAGTTTTGCGGGAATGTATCTAAATGGAGCAGACTCTTGTAGATCAGTAATACCAGAATTGTCTAACTCCGAGATGAAGTCAGACTCAAAGTGTTCTTGACATTTGGATAATTTATCTTCGGGAGAGTCCTGAATTAGACTCTCTACGGCACACGGGTCATCAATAATATCGACGTAGGATAGCGGGTGAAAATTGTTGACCTCTCCCTCAAGGTTTCCTAATTTGATAGGGATGTTCCAATCCCTACACTCAATATGTTCATCCTTGGTGGGGAATGGTAGGTCCAGGACAACAGGAATCCCATGTTCTAGACACGGCTCATCAGTAAGAATGTCTGCATCCAGGGTAGAGAAAGAATTATCAGAGATAGAGATGGAACTGAGTTCCTCTGTGCTCGGTCCAGAAGTTGGTGCTGTTAAGGGCACCAAAGATTGAGCCTTGGGTTCATCACTATTGTTGCACAATCCAAGGGAGGTGGGGAGGAACGGTAGATCTAGGACAATTGGGATCCTACGATCAAGACACAGCTTAGTGTCATGAAGATCGTCATCAGTGTCAGTAGAGGTAGAGTGAGAAATAGGTTGCTCTGAGGTAGGTGCAAGATTTGGTGCTGTTGAAGGCACCGAATAAGGATACACTGGCTCCTCAATAATCGGGCTTGATCTAGGGGTGGTAACAACTTCTATTTCAGCCTGGCAATTCTGGTACTTGGTCCAATTGGGCGACTCCTCATTATAGACAGTGGTCATGTTAGTCTCCTCAGGATAGGCTATCGGTTGGCTAGGGAAGTGGATTTCGTCATTCTCAGATTCTAACTGACCTAGACGGTGTTTAAAGCTCTCCATGGATTGCTGTTGTTTTCGCTCTAATTGGGTTATGTATTGAGAGAGAAGATTCTCTAGACTAGGTTTAGTAGCCAACTGAGGCGGTTCAGCCAAGGGAAGCTGAGGTGCCAACTCTTAATTGTAGTCTGACTGAGTATGAAAGTTGTAAGGCAGAGTAGAGTCTGGGATGAGCTGCTAACTCTGGAAACCCTGAAGGGCCCACTGTTGATCAGAATAGTCATTCTGTGGATATGACAGGTACTGGAATTGCGAGTATTTCCTATCATACTCCCCATTGGGTTGATGGAACCCGGAAAGATAATTATCTTGCGGCAGTTGCTGTGGGATAGTAGACTGTTCCCAACCAAAGTTATGGTGACTCCTATTATCCGGATAATAAGTGTTGTCATAGGAGGTCTGCATTGGAGATGAAAAGGTATAGACATCTTGATGGATAGGAGGGTAATATCCTATAGACTGGGAATTATGCACAGGTTGCTGGACCGCGGCATGAAGGGCAGAGACTAAATTTTTAAGCTATTGGAGTACAGATTTGTACTCCGGATCTTTGTAATTGTCATACCCCATAGAAGGCTGCGAGACTGGAGTATCATGATGATACGCAGAATTGTCGTACCATTGTTGAGAGTGATCACCTAGATTCTCACAGAAACTGTAGTAGGTCTCATACAGAGGTTGTTCATCTGCCATTAGAGGTGATAGAGGGGTGCGGTGTACTAACTCTCAAATCGAGTCAGTAAAAGGTGAGGACAGGTCCAACCGGGCTTCTACTTGAAAAAGCAAGCCCAAGATTTGACAAAAAGTTGCCAAAAGGAGACACTGGAGTGGTGATCCTACATGGTGCACACCAAGCACAGATAATCCTATTCTAAACAATCAGGATATATTTTAGAAATTTTATCTTGTTAGTCGGTGGGCTGAGGTATATTATGACAGTGGGCGGACCACTGGTTTATCTTGTTACCCGCCGGACTAACTTTGTCGCTCTTGGGTTCTCACCAATCTACACTCTTCAGAGCAAATCCTTTAGTACTAACTCTAGTTAACAACAAGATAATCCGAAGCCTAGACAGACGTGCGGCACAATGGCTGTCTTAAGTATGTCCCAGACTAACCGGATTGGTCAAGCGTTTAAGAAGAGTGTTCCCTTGGGTTAAGCTAGGGTTGGTGCGTGTTCCTAGTCCACACGCAACTAACCACTGAATAGTCCAAGATGCCATGTCGAGCTCAGTGTACTTGAGTAGCAGGGACTTATGGGTGTGTTAGAAAATAGGGACCCGCGCTCGTGATCTTACTTCAATTGGATGTTAAGCAGGTTCGCTTTGTGTGGATTTTTCCTTGAACACCGGGCTAATTGGCTCTACTTCTTGATTCTTTTTAATTAAATAGAGCCTTGGGATCAAATCAGTTGGAATGATGAGGTGGGTGATGTGAAAGTAGGGTTTTTCTGTGTCATTGGATCGAAAACCCTTGATTTCAACAATATTTGTAATTTCTCCGAATTGGTTCACTTAATCTATAAATAAGCAGACTTGCACAGTGGCTAATGTCGGATATCGTCCGCACTCGGGATTAGTTAGCACAATAAGAAACAAGAATAATCAAAAAATACTCAGAATAAATAGAAGGGTGAGAATGGTGGAGGTTGATTAAAAATATGCTTGCGATTATTGTTAAAACTATTAGAATGAAAAAAACATAAGAGAAACGAGAATGAAAAACACAATAAATGAAAACAACTTAAACTTGAATTTAAAACTTGTTCATTAAACTAAAAACAAATGCTTACAATGCTTGTTCAAATGCTTTACAATGGAAATAATATTAAACCAAATTAATCTAGAAAGCCAATAAAATATTACCCTGGAAAGCATGTAAAGGTAGAGAGGGAAAGAAGAGAAAGAAAGAAGGTAGGAAGGTTAGAGAGATGAATTAAAGAGAAGCTTACCATTGAAAAGGTAGATGGTGCGACTCCGATTGGATCGACCTCAATAGGATTAAGGATTGTAGCCTTTGATTGTGGCGGATGGAATGGGCAGCAAGGAGACGTTGCTATTTGACGCTTTGCACCTCGAGGTGGAGGCATTAATGGTGAGCTCGCCGAAGAAGAAGGGTGAAGAAAAAGAGAAAGAAAGAACAAATAGAGGAAGAGAAGGGGGAGGGAACCAACCCAAGAAGGAGAGATCGTAGATCTTTTATAGACTTTTTTTTTTCCTTTTAACTTGTTGTAAAAATGATGATCGTTGGATCTAGAGAGATCGAACGGTTGGGAATGGGTTAGTTAGATGAGAGAGAGAGTGACTAGGATAGAGAGATATGGGGGAGAGAAGAATCGGTCAAGTGAGACCAATTCTCTCTTGTTGTTGCAAATGGGCATGGGCATGGGCATGAGCATGGGCATGGGCATGGGCATGGGTATGGGTATGGGCATGGGTCATGGGCATGGGTCATGGGTCATGGGCATGGGTATGGGTCATGGGCCTCAGTCATGGGCCTAAGTCATGGGCCAAGATAGATAGAGACAGAAATAGGAGAGAGGTGAGAGAAAAATATAAAAATAAAAGCATTGGAGGGTCTTGAACCCTGGTCTTCTTTATCTCTCTCGTCCACTCCACCAATTAGTCAAACTTATCCTTTGATGTCAATTGGTATCGCCTTTAACACCTAAGTCCTTCTCTTGGTCTCCAACTATTATTCTCTCTCTTAGTCCTTGTTCCGACTCTACGATCTTCTAACTTTGCCCGTACATGTCTTCTATCTTTTTATCCTAGCCTATTGGCTCTTTAAGCTTTGATAGAAGTTTTCTGTGGTTGATCGTGGGCCAGCCAGTATTCGAGAATCGCCTGATAGGGTCTCCTGCAAGTGAAAAAGCGTGTAATGAGATTCAACTAAAACGGCTTGATACTGGACTATCCGAAATGCATATATTTCATGCAAATAGTCGATTCTCATCTAAAGAATGAGTTCTACGTAATGGAAGAAACTCTTACATGGAAAAGTCGATGAAAAGACAAGTTTTACGTAGGAGAATGGGACAACACTATAAGGATAATGGCTTAAAATAAGCACTTTTGAGCGAATATCACAACCCCCAACTAGCATATTGCCAATCCTTGGCAATTGTTGTGAAATAAGTGAGCGAAAGAGGGCTAGGCATAACACGCTAGAAAACTTATTTGCATTACTCAGAAAAAACTCCGTTTTGTCAGATTATTTTAAGGATGCAAAAAATCATTCACAAATTAGAACTAATCGGCAAAATGCAACACTTCTACAAATGGACCTTCAAACAAAAGATTACTCAGAGTCAGTGTGTGTGTGTGTTTAACATCATCCTTATTTGGCAGTAAAGATATCTAGATCTCCTTAGAGACTCTATGCCTCGACCTCAATCCTCACTTGTATACCACTTAGAAGTGAATCACTCAGAAATAGTTTTATACTTTTCTCTCAAACTATATGTGAGGAGATGAATATAAAAATTGGCAAACATCTCACATATATAGTTCTTGAATGGAGGGTATAAGAAGATTTAAGAAGATCTCATGATTGGAATGTCATATCACTTAAGAACGTCAGATCAAACTCTATAATTTTTCTTTTCTTCATTCTCCACACTTGAGGATGGTACAAATCTAGAATCAAATAGGACTTGCATAGGTTGTATTGAGGCTTAGGATAGGTTCAGAAAAGAAGGATATTCTGGTATTCAAAAATTCTGAGAGGGTATATTCTTTGCAACTTTTCCCAGGGGTAATATTTCCTTGACTTTTCTTTTCTTTTTCCAATTTTTGTCTTTTTGGCTATTCTTCAACATTTCCTTCTTTTTTTTCCTTCTTTCTTTCTGATCTTGTTTCTTTTCAGCTCGAACCATTTGTTTTCTTTTCTTTTCTTTTTCTTTATTGGTTTCTATCTTTTCATGATCATACCAAATACTCCTTGATCCCTCTCAGAAGTAGGTTATCGTATTGAACTCTTTTTTGGGATTGGGTTTTTGGTTGATGAGTTAACAAGAAAAGGTTTTCATCAATAGGCTCAAAAATGGTTTCTAACGGTATAGATGTTAGGGAAGCTAAAAAGTCTGATTGGCTAAAAAGATGGCCTATATCATTTTTTAGGATTTGTACTTTCATCTTCGATGTCTCGAATGGATATAGAGAAGTTTCTTTACTTAATAATTTGAATTTGATGTCGTTCTAAGTTTCATGACCAAAGAAAAGGTTAATGAGACCACTCAATGGAAATATTAGGGGACTAGAAGAATTGTGAGTCATCTTGTGACTCAGAATAATTTTATAACCCTCAGAAATAATGAAAAGCTCAAAAGCTCACTGGGTTAGGTCTCCACAATTATTCTCCTTGGATCTCTAAATAATCTAAACATCGGATAATTCAGACGTTGATATGTGAACATTTTTGCAGAATCTGAGTTTTCAAAGAGTTTTCAATCCATTGTAGTAATGTTTGCTTTCAAACTGAATGACGAGCTAACAAGTGATTTTTCAAAATAGATATCATTTTCAATGAATAGACTTTCCGGAAGGTTTTCACTAATTAAGTTAGAGTATTTTCAAAAATTACATGAAATCACACCAAAAAACACAAGGTTTCTCTCTTTTTTTTTTCTTTTTTTTTATTATTATTTTTTTTATCAAAATGAAAACATGAGTTTTGGTAAAAACCCACCCCCAATTAAAATATAGCACCATCCTCGGTCTCATGACTGGGGCAAAAGATAATGAAAAATTGGTAATGATGATGCAAAGGTTCAATGAGGATATTACCAAGTCGGCATTAACTCGACAGTGTGTGGTACCTGATGATCTGAAGAATAAATGTACTTGCATGTCTAGAGATATCACAGTAATAACAAATATAGAGACTCATGTACTCTAGGAATATCGAAATTGCCTTTCCGAAAGTGCTAAGTTTTATGTCTTCAGCCAGACATGATGGGGGTATATCAAGTACCCCCAACTAGGTTAAAACTGATGGAAACTGAGTGAATCTGTAGTCTTCTAAGGTGGAACAGAGACTGCTATCCTGTTCTCAGTATAAACTGAGAGAAGGATAGTAAGTGCTCTTTGCAGACCCGCAAAAACATGTAGTTCAGCTGGGAGGGATCGAAGCTTCTCAGTAAAGATTGAGATGAGAGCAGTAGTGGGTTCTCTGGCCATGGTTAGCAGAGCCGCAAACTCATTGAGTTTAGCGGAAATGTATCTGAATGGAGCAGACTCCTGTAGATCAGTAATACCAAAATTGTCTGACTCCGAGATGAAGTTAGACTCAAAGTGTTCTTGACACTGGGAGAGTTTTTCCTCGGGAGAGTCCTGAATTAGATTCTCTACGGCACACTGTTTATTGACAACATCGACGTATGGTGGCAGGTTAAAACTGTTGACCTTTTCTTCGAGGTTTCCTAATGTGAGAGGGATGTTCCAATCCCTGCACTCATTGTGTTTATCCTCGGTGGGGAACGGTAGGTCTAGGGCAGCTGGAATCCCATTTTCTAGATATTGCTCAATAGTAGGAATATCTGCATCTAGTGTAGATATAGAATCATCAGAGATAGAGATGGATATAGGTATCTCTGTGTTCGATGCAGAAGTAGCTGCCTGTAAGGGCACCATAGATGGAAACATGGGTTCATCACGATTGTTGCACAATCCAAGGGTGGTGGGGATGGGTAAGTCTAAGCCAATTGGGATCCTATAGTCAAGACACAGCTCAATGTTATGAATAACTTCTTCAGAGTCCTAGATAGAAATAACAGAGGTAGATGATTCCTCTAAGCTAAGTTCAGAAGTCAGTACTTTGAAGGACACCGAAGATGGAGACTCGTGCTCATCAATATTGTAGTTAGATCATTTGTTTGTAGCAACAACAATTTCTTCTTGTAAAGTCTGGTACTGGGTCCAGTTGTGCGAATCCTCATTGTGGACTGTGGCCATAGTATTCCCCTCTGGATAAGCCATAGGTAGGCTAGTGAAGTTGACTTCCTCTCTCTCTGATTCTAACTCACCTAGACGGTGTTCCAAGCTCGCCATAGAGTGCTGTTGTTAGATGATATATTGAGAGAGGAGTTCTTCTAGACTAAGTTTAGTAGCAGACTGTGGCTGTTCAACTAAAGGAAGCTGAGATGACAACTCTTGAATGTAGTCCAACTGAGCATGAAAGTTATAGGATTGAAGTGACTCGGGGACTATCTGTTGACTCTGAAAATCCTGCGGGGTCCACTGTTTACCAAAATATTCAGTCTGTGGATCGGGCTGGTACTGCGACTGCGAGTACTACCCATCATATTGTCCACAGGGTTGGTGAAACCCGGAATGATACATATCCTGTTGCAATTACTGTTGGGGAAAAGACTGTTGTTCCCATTCAAAGTTATTATGACATCCATTGTCTGGATAATATGTGTTATTATAGGAGGTCTGCAGCGGAGGTTCAAATGTACTAAAATTACAGACCTCTTCTTGGACATGAGGAAAATATCCCATAGATTTGGAGTGATAAATAGGCTTTTGGACCGCAACATCAAGGGCGGAAACTGAGTTTCTCAAATCCTTAAATAGGGATTTTAGCACTGGATCGCCCTGTACTTCATATCCCATGGAACTCTGTAAGACTGGAGTGTCATGAAGACACTCAGGATTGGTATACCAGTGCTCAGAGTTATCTCCTAGATCTTCAAAAAAATTGTGGTAGTTCCCAAATAGAGGCCGTTCAGCATCCATCAGAGAGATGTGAGTCTCTCAGAGTAGGAAGATAGATTAGGTGGAAGAGAGTGGTGCGGTAGACTGACTCTCAGATCGAATCAGTATCGGGTTGGTTCAAATCCAAATGGGCATATGCTTGAAAAAGCAAGCCCCTAGAGTCGGCAAGAGGTTATGAAACCGAATGAGTCTAGATGATGCACACAGAGCAACAGATAATCTTAACCTAAACAATCAGGATAGTATTATGAATTATCTTTTTAGTGTAGAGATAGTGTAGATTATGACAGTGGGCGGACCACTGGTTTCTCTTCTATTACTCGTCGGACTAACTTTTCACTCTGTAGGTTCTCACCAGGATACACTCTTCAAAGCAAATCCGCTAGTACTAAGTCAAGTTGACTGCAAGATAATCCGAAGCCTAGACAGAAGTGCGGCACATCAGCTGACTTAAGTACGCCCCAGACTAACCGGATTTGTCAAGCGTGAATATGAGTTTTCCCAGAAGAGGAGCTAGGGTTGGTTCATGTTCCTAATCCGACACTAAGCTAATCTGACAGACAATCAAGGAGGCCACTTACGAGCTTGGTATACTTGAGTAGTAGGGACCTATGGGTGTGTTAGATAATAGGGACCCGCACTCATAGACTTAATCGACTTGATCTTTGAAGGGGTCACTTTATGTGGAGTTTTCCTCGAACACCGATCTAAGTGGGCTCTACTTCTTGATTGATTTTAATTATTGACTATGGTTGCACAAAAGCTGGAATGACGAGGTGAGTGATGAAATCACACCAGTTTCAAGTTAGAGCTGGGTTTGCTCTTTATGTATTTTATTACAGCCAAACTAAGCAATTTCGATAAGTTTTGCAAAAGCAAATAAACAATCGGCACAGTGTTTGCACAATGATCACGATCACACTCAAGGCGAGGTGTAGAAACTTACCTGCCCGTTGGCTATGCATGGGGTCTCCTCCGTGAAATAAGGAGGCGTATCCAAATGGGCTTGGGCCCGACACCACCTCTTTGAGCTTTCGCTCCCTACTCATTTGGTAAACGCAATCCACAATCACGTTAGTCTATAATGGTCTACGGTATGGATTTGGAAGATATACCGCCTTTGGGATTTCAAGAAACACGCAATGATTTAGGGTTTGAAATTCAACTTTAGCTATTCCCAAATTAGGATTCAGAAATATCTACTTTTGAATTACTCAAAGTTGGAAATCTTCCAAATTGAATCAAATAACCAATGGTGATCTAACTAGAAATAGCAGAATTGAAATCTGACCCTAATATTTTTGGTATTTTTTAATTAATTAATTATCTAGCAGTTATTCTAAAATGAGAGAAAATGAATCCCTAAATTATTACAACTTTGCACTCGACCGTCCGAGGCATTAAAATAATAAGTGAAAAATGTGAAAAGTAAAATAGAATGTTTCCGATTTGGATCGGATCTTGAAGATTAAGCAACTTTCCAAATTCCTGTTCGTCTTTTTGCAATCCCGTCAACCGAGCGGCAATGGCGCCATTTGAAAGTAAAGTTTTTCCGTGTCATTGGAATTTCAACAATATTTGTAATTTCTCCAAATTGGTTCACTTAATCTGCAAATAAGCAGACTTGCACAGTGGCTCATGTCGAATATCGTCCGCACTCGAGATTAGTTAGCACAATAAGAAACAAGAATAATCAGAAAGTGCTCGGAATAAATGGAAGGGTAAGAATGGTGGAGGTTGATTTAAAATATGCTTGCGATTATTGTTAAAACTATTAGAATGAAAAAAATATAAGAGAAACGAGAATGAAAAACACAATAAATGAAAACAACTTAAACTTGAATTTAAAACTTGTTCATTAAACTAAAAACAAATGCTTACAACGCTTGTTCAAATGCTTTACAACAGAAATAACATTAAACTAAATTAATCTAGAAAGCCATTAAAATATTACCCTAGAAAGCATGTAAAGGTAGAGAGGGAAAGAAGAGAAAGAAAGAAGGTAGGAAGGTTAGAGAGATGAATTAAAGAGAATCTTAGCATTGAAGAGGTAGATGGTGCAACTTCGATTGGATCAACCTCAATAGGATTGAGGATTGACCTCAATAGGATTGAGGATTGTAGCCTTTGATTGTGGCGGATGGAATGGGCAGCAAGGAGATGTTGCTATTTGACGCTTTGCACCTCGAGGTGGAGGCATTAATGGTGAGCTCGCCAGAGAAGAAGGGTGAAGAAGAAGAGCAAGAAAAAAGAAATAGAGGAAGAGAAGGGGGAGGGAACCAACCCAAGAAAGAGAGATCGTAGAACTTTTATAGACTTTTTTTTCCCTTTTTACTTTATTGTAAAATTGATGACCGTTGGATCTAGAGAGATCCAATGGTTGGGAATGGGTTAGTTAGATGAGAGAGAGAGTGACTAGGATAGAGAGATATGGGGGAGAGAAGAATCGATCAAGTGAGACCAATTCTCTCTTGTTGTTGCAAATGGGCATGGGCATGGGTCATGGGCATGGGCATGGGTATGGGTCATGGGTCATGGGCCTCGGTCATGGGCCTAGGTCATGGGCCAAGATAGATAGAGAGAGAAATAAGAGAGAGGTGAGAGAAAAATACAAAAATAAAAGCATTGGAGGGTCTTGAACCCTGATCTTCTTTATTCTCTCTCGTCCACTCCACCAATTAGTCAAACTTATCCTTTGATGTCAATTGGTGTCCCCTTTAACACCTAAGTCCTTCTTTTGGTCACCAGCTATTATTCTCTCTCTTAGTCCTTGTTCCGACTCTACGATCTTCTAACTTTGCCCGTACATGTCTTCTATCTTTTCATCCTAGCCTGTTGGCTCTTTAAGCTTTGATAGAAGTCTTCTATGGTTGATCGTGGGCCAGCCAGTCCTTGAGAATCGCCCGATAGGGTCTCCTATAAGTGAAAAAGCGCCTAATGAGATTCAACTAAAATGGCTTGATACTAGACTATCCGAAATGCGTATATTTCATGCAAATAGTCGATTTTCATCTAAAAAATGCGTTCTACACAATGGAAGAAACTCTTACGTGGAAAAGTCGACAAAAAGACAAGTTTTACGTAGGAGAATGCGACAACGCTATAAGGATAATGGCTTAAAATAAGCACTTTTGAGCGAATATCATGATGAAATCCCACTAGTTTTAATTTTGGAGCTGGGTCTGCTCTCTTAGAGTTGATTGATTAACGGCCACGCCACGCAAGTCGAATAATATGTATGCGAAAGCAAATAGACAAGCAGCAATTATGCACCCAATAACACCGTATCATACTTATGGCGAGGATAGGGACTTACCTCCCATGGGCCACGCCACGAGGTCGCCTCCGTGGAATAGGAAGGGGTATCCTAATGGGCTTGGGCCCGACACCACCTCTTTGACCTTTCACTCCGTACCCACACTGGATCGTGTTCCTGTAAAAAAGTTAGATCATACGGTCTAGGTATTTGAGATTCTATTTGGAAGATCCTTGCCTTTTTAGGGTTCACTGAACAAGCACTAGATTTAGGCAAGTTTTTGAATTATTTTCCAAATTCGAGATGGGGTAAAATTTAAGAATTCTCAGATTGGAAAATACGTAAATTGGAAAGTTTCCCGAACTGTAGAGATCTTCCAAGAAAGATTTGATTGCGAGATCCCTTACAATTTTGGGAAATTTCCCAAAATTGAAATTCTGCTATATTTGGGGTGTTTTCTTTTGCAGACTTTTCCAAATTCGGAAGATTTCTAAAGATAGAAATTCTTCTAAAGAGGAAACTGCTAAGAGGGGAAACCTTAATTGAGTAGAGTTTCAAGATTTTAGAATCTTGAAAAAATCGCAAATCCTTGATTGGTGATTTCTAAAAATTTGCAGAATATAAAACCCTAATTTTTTTTTTTTGAATTTTGATTATTTTATTTTTTTTGTATTTTTCACTTAATCTAGGGTTTCTAAAAAACCCTAGAACAAGATCTAGTAGTTATTTGGAAAGCAGTAAAATTTCTAAATTATTACAACTTTGCACTCGGCCTTCCAAGGCATTAAAAATAGTAATTTAAAAGTAGCTAGAAATAACTAAAAATCAAAAAAAGTAGAAAGTTTCCCGAAAAGGTCGGGCTGTCAAAATTGAGCAGCTTTCCGATTTGGCAACTTTCCAATTCTGTCTTTTCATCCTTTTTTGCACTTCCGTACTCCCGAGCGGCAACGGTGATATTCACTTAAAAATGCTTATTTTAAGCCATTATCCTTTAGTGTTATCGCACTCTCCTACGTAAAACTTATCTATTTATCCACTTTTTTACGTAAGAGTCTCTTTCATTACGTAGAATGCACTTTTCTAGACGAAATGGTATATTTGCATGCATTAAACGTATTTTTGGAAGTCTAGATATGAAGCCATTTTGATTAAGTCTCATTACGTGCTTTTCGTTATTGCAGGAAACCCGATCGGGCTATTCTCGAGACTTATGGGCCCACAATCAACCATAGCAGCCTACTATCAAAGCTTAAAGAGCCAACAGGCTATGACTAGAAGATACAAGCCAAGTATGGGTCAAGTCAGAGGATCGTAGAGCCAGATAAAGAACCAAGAGAGAGGCAAAGCTAAAGACTGAGAAACAGGCCAAAGTGATTAAAAGCCGCATTCAAGGACATAAAATGACGGCTTACATGTTTGGTGAAGCCGACTGAAGATTACATTGAAGATTAGGGCTCAAGACCCTTCCGCCAGTTCTGTTGCCTTTATTTTGTGTTATTTTCTCTCTCCTTTCTCCTAATTTTCTTTCTATCTCTCTAAACCCTAACATCTAACTCTTCTATCATCTCATCTTACCATTAGATCCTCAAATCGACCATCCGATCTTCAGATCGATCATCCTAACCCTCCGATCGCCATCATCTAACCTCTAATCTCCTCTCCTCTAGCCCTATTATATCTTCCATAGCTTTTCCACCGTTAGATCATCCATTGGACCATTAGATCTTCTATTGGACCGTTGGATCTTTTCAGATCTGACAGTTCACCTATCTTGGCCATGCACCCATTCATTCCACGGCCTGAAGAATGGCCCACAGATCTCATGGCCAAGTGTCCCACAAGTCACTTGGCCAAACGATCCACAAAGCCTATGGCCAAGTGGCCGACAAGCCCCCAAAACTCAAGTCCATGGCCCATAGCCCACCAACCTAAGTAACCCAAAATAATAGAAAAAGAATAAAAATAATAAAATACAATGAGAAATCATA
Organism: Euptelea pleiosperma; assembly: GCA_035048495.1. Classification (NCBI taxonomy): domain Eukaryota; kingdom Viridiplantae; phylum Streptophyta; class Magnoliopsida; order Ranunculales; family Eupteleaceae; genus Euptelea; species Euptelea pleiosperma. The sequence goes on along the minus strand of CM068544.1, from coordinate 12,267,379 downwards.
ACCGTTGGATCCCACTTGATCCAACGGTACTTCATCTCTCTTCCCTTACATCCCACATTTTCCCTTTCATTCTCAAACGTTGGATCTATACCCATTTGAAAGTAGGATTGTTCCGTCGTTGAGAGAACGACCCTAATTTCAACCAAATTTGTAATTATCCGAGACATTTAACCTGTAAAATGGGTAATTTTGCACAGTGGCTCGTGTCGGATGTCGATCCGCACTCGGGATTAGTCGGATTAGCGCGAATAAGAACACAAAAGATAACAAAAAATTTGCATGTAACACATCATTCTCAAATCAACTTCATTTAATCAAAATTGTCTTTTACAGCAAAAATCTGACAAAATAACTAAACTAGAAAGCATTTTAATAAGAGAGGGATGTAGAGAGAGAAAGAGGTTTTGAGAGAGAGAAACTAGAGAGAGAAAGTTAGAGAAATGTTTAAGAAGAGAGAGAGAAAGTTGTAGAAGAAGAGAGAAAATTGGAGTTTTAGAGAGATTGAGAGAAAATGAGAAGAAGAGGTTATTCTAGAGAGAGAAAAAGAAAGAAAGCAAGAGAGGGAAAATGAAGGGAAAAACTATTTGAAACTTACCGGAGGGAGTTCAACCTTTGATTGGGGGTTGCATGGCCACGATTGGCCAATGTTTGGAGTGCGAGTGAGGTTGTGAGTAGGGCGGTGATAATGGCCGCAAGGGGTGAATGGTGGTTCTCCGGTGAGCAAGAGGTGGTTTGCGGCCTTAGGTTGCTATCGTACTTGAGAAGAAGCAGGCGGTGCAAGGAGGAACAGTTAAGGGAGTCCGGTGGAGAGAAGGCAACACTCCAGGTTCAGCCTCCTTTCATCTTCCCTTCTTCTTCTCCCTTTTTTTTTTTTTTTCTTTTCTTCTTTTTGGTTTTTCTCTTTTTTTTTTTCTGGTTTTCAGTTTTGCTTGGAAGAAAATGATGAAGAAGAAGCAGAGGGGTGAATGACGGCTTCTTGGTGGAGGTGCACCAGTCGGTTGCTGGCTTGTGAGTGAGGTGGAGAAGACAGCTTGGATGTTTTCTGGTGTTGCAGGTTGCAACCCAAAAACGGTAATGGAGATAGAAGAAGGGGTTCTTATTCCCCAAAACGTTGATGAATGGTGGATGGCTTCTTGGAGATGGAGGAACGACTGGAGGTGGATGTGCTGCTGGTGACGATCCTTGCTGGTTTGTCCATGGTAGAAGAGGGCGCATCCAGAAAGGAGGCGGTACCTTCAATCTTCTTCTCCTTCATTCTCCCTTCTTTTTTTTTTTTTTTTTTTGGTTTTGAAGAAGATAAATGGAGATGGAGATGGAGAGAGTTGATGGACGGCTTGGAGGACCTGCAACTCAAAATTTGCAGGTCGTGGTGGAGGCGGTAGAGCCTATAGAGAGGGGTGGTGTTTCTGGCGGCCGGAGTTGCAGTCTGCAACTCTGGCAAGAGAAGAGGAAGAGCGGTGCTGCTACACACAGCAGCAGCAAGAAGATAATGGAAAGAAGGAGAAGACGAGGAAGAGGAAGAAGAAGAGGAGAAGGGGCAGCAGCGTGCAGGCGGAGAAGGGAGGTGCTGCCGGAGTTTCAGAAGTGTTGCAGGCGGTGCAAACCAGGGAGGAACGTTGTGGAGGTGTCGTTGCAGCGTCAAGAGAAGAGGGATGCGGCCGTGCTTCACGCAATAGCAAGGAGCGTAGACGAGAGGAGGAAGAAGGAGGCTGAGATAGAGGGTGGGGGGAATGGTTCGCCGGCCGGAGTTGCAGGTTTGCAACTCCGGCAAAAGCAAAAGAAAAAGAAGAAGAAGAAAAGAAGAAGAAGAAAGAAGAAGGAAGAAGAGAAGGAGGGTTCGTGGCGTGGTGAGCAGAGGAAATAGAAGAGGAGAAGGGCGGAAGAGAAGAAGAAGCCATGGAAGATGAACCTGCCGGAGTTGCAGGTTCTCGCCGGAAAAGGAGAAGAAGAAGAAGAAGAAAGGAAGAAGAAGAAAGAAAGGAAAAGAAGGAGAAGGAGGAGAGGAAAAGGTCGGGAATAGTTATGGGGAAGGAGAAGAGGAGAGGGGAGAGGGATTTTTCACACCTCGGTTGTTTACTGGCCGACAAGGTAGAGGTGAGAGAAAAACTCACCCTCTTGCATTCACCGAACGGAGTCGGCGGTGCAAAAAGGCGATTAGCCTGGGGAATCTTGAGAGAGAAAGTTGCTAACTCTAGAGAGAGAAAGTCACTAACTCTAGAGAGAGATAATTTTCTAGAGAGCGAAAATAACCTCACACACTTACCATTGGAGTAGATCGGCCATTGATGAAGCATAGTGGCTGCTCGATTGCACCATGTGGTGGTGCACTTGAATTGGCCCGAGTTTGTGCACATGGCCTTGGTCGGCCAAGGAGAATAGGAGAGCATATTTGACCATTTGGTGGCATGAGGTGCTGGTCATGATAACAAGTGCACCCTGGTGATTGTGCAACATGAACCATCCAAGAGGATTGAGATGGAGTGCAAGGGGGCAGCAGGCCAGCCAAATTGCAAGTGCTACACCTTTCCTATCTACAACCTAGTGAAAGGATTAGCCGTTCGGAGACGCTGGGGCATCCATGCCCAAGGAAAAGAGATGGTGACGGGATGAGATCGTGGTTGACCAACAACCTTGCTGGTTCGATACGGAGTGGGGTAGGGCAAGTGACAAGGCCTCGGCGTCGCATGTAGTTACTTGAAGAGCACACGGAACGTTAACGAGGTTGCTGCGTGGGTGAAACACATAGGCGATGTTTGGAGGCTTTGATCGTGGCTGGAGAAGTGCACCACATGGACTGGTGAGCGTTGATGATGAGTAGCAATGGGGTGCTGGGTTGTAGACGGTGGAAGACATGGTGATGACCAGCAGCTAGGCGATGGAGAGAACAGCCACCACGATCTCCTTCTTCTTTTCTCCCTTCTCTTTTTTCTTTATTACATTTTTTTGTTTTCTCTTGAAAAGGGGGAGACGAAGACGGCTGGGAGAAACACGGTGGAGTTGCTTCCACGTTGCTGCCCTACAAGAGGAGAATGTTGTGAAGATGAAGGCCACGTTCAGATCTGGCGATGGAGTTGTTGCAGGTGGTTCCCGACCGGAGTTACAGGCGGCAACGATGATGACCTGCAAGTAAGTTGTTAGGGAGAGGGATCCAAAGGACTGTTCCTGAGATCGGTTTTGAGATGAAATGGGCTAGAGTTGCAGGTTGCAACTTCAGCAACGTTAAAGAGATCTGTCAAAGGCTTGGAGAAGGTGGTTCATGGTGTAGGGCGGTAATGGAAATGTAGAAGGGGGTAACGGCTGGGTTGATGGAGGAATGAGAGGGCGGAGTGTGCTAGCAGACCTGCAACTCAGAGTTGCAGGTCGTGGTAGAGGTGGCAGAGGAGGTTCTTGGCGGTGCATTTTGAGGAGGAGGTGCAGCAGGCGGGCGTGGGATGATGGCAGTGGAGCGATGAGAAGAGGCAGTGTGGCGTGAAGGACAGCTTGGGATAGAAAATGTGGGAGAGACGTGGTTGGAACGTGGAGATGGCAGATCGCCGGAGTGCTGCAACTCCGGCGAAATAAGAAAAGAGAAGATGAAGAAGATGAAAGAGAAGATGAAGAACAAGGAAGAAGAGGAAGAGGATGAAAGGGAAGGAGGAGGAATGATGTGGGGGGAAGGAGAGGAGAAAAGGGATTTGAAAAATTAGGGTTCATTCCCCTCCGTCCCCCTTTATATAAAGCTCCTAATTTCCATTAAAAATATTAAATTTGTTTTTTTTTTTTTTTTTTAAGTAAAACTCTACTTTTCTTTGGGGAATTTCCCCATTTAGTGGACCCCCCATTTTTTAAAATTTAATTAAAATTCACGAGGTCCACTAACTGGTCGGACAGCGGGTCGATGATGATGGGCCCGGCTACTGGCCCACATGGATTGATGATGTCCATCGTCTCATAAGATGATGTGACAGACAATCTGATGGCGATCGGATGGATGGTGACTTGATTGGGACCCAGATTGGTAGATCGACGGATCTAGAGAGATCCAACGGTCCGATGGAAGATCCAACGGTCTGATTGAAGATCCAACGGTCAGAAAGCTAAGGGAGATGAGACAGAGCCAATGGGCAAGAGTTCTGGGGTTAGGTCAGTAGATTCGAGGACTGAGAGATGAAGAGAGAGAGTAAGGAGAGATGAGAGAGAAAATATCAGAAAATAGAGATAAAAGTATTGGCAGAGGGTCTGGAACCCTGGTCTTCACTGTGACCATCCTCACGCTTCTCCAGTAGAGTAGACTATCATTCCTTGCTGACTCATGTGGCTTTAAACGCTTTGGTCCGTCTCTTGATCATTGGCTCTCCTACTCACTTCGTTCTTTGGACCGGCTTTTTGGTCCTCTTATTCAACCCATATTTGGCCCATATCTTCTAGTCATAGCATGTGGGCTCTTTAAGCTTTGATAATGGGCTTTCCTGATCGATGTGGGCTCGCAAGTCTCGAGAATTGTCCCATCGGGGTTTCCTACGACAGAAGAAGCGCGTAATGAGACTCTATCAGAATGACTTCATGTCTAGACTTCTGAAAATGTGTTTAATGCATGCAAATATACCATTTGGTCCAGAAAAGTGTGTTCTATGCAACAAAAGAGACTCTTACGTAGAAAAGTAGATAAATAGAGCATTTTAACGTAGGAGAGTGTGAAAATGCTTAGAAGATAACAGTGGAAAATAGGCACTTTTAAGCGAATATCATCCATCATCACCACTTCTCCATGGGCCCCTCCAAATCAATGGTCCAAGGTTTCATTTTAGTTGGAATGAGGGAGAAACGGCCTTCCATGACCATTCCCCCTAAATGACCCACGTGGATATCTCTCTCACTTGGATGCTCAAAGGGAGGAACAAGTCCTCCCTTATCCCTCTCCCTATTCTATCTCCCTAACAACCTCTCCCATGCTCTCAATCTCTCCCATATCTCACTCCCGAGAGCTCTCTCTTTGGGAGAAAAACAGAGGAGCCATGGGCTCATCCCCATCTGATTCACCGTGCACCACTGCTGGTTCCTCAGAACCAGCAATGTCCTGCTCCTTCCTAAACGGACTGTTGCTCCTCCTTCCCTCCTCCATTGCAGACCGTGTGCCTCTCCTAATGGCATCTTTTCAGTCACGTACCACTGGTGCGTCTTCACGATCTGCACTTGTTGTGCTCCTGCAACAACCGGTGATCACCATGCAGCACCGTTCAACACCTCACCTGCAGGTGCTACTCCTCTCCTCCTCTCTTCAAGTGCTGCCTTCACCACCTGCCAGGAGCACCTGCTCCTCCACCAGTGCTGCTCCTCCTTGTGCATGCAACAGTAGACGCTTCCCAACCCATGCAAAATCTGTGCACGTTCTCTTCTTCTTTCGAGCGTTTCACGGTGCTGCAACTCCAGTGAAACACCGGCCGGACCACCACCTACAGCAAGCTCCCAAGTGCAGCCTCCAACAGCTTGGATCTCCTTATAAGGATGGAGCACTTTCCACCTCTCCTGGGCCGTGAGCACACTGTCAAACCAACAAGATCCCTTGCTAATCCATCTCTCGGCCTGCCTTGGCCGTGAGATCCACCTGCACCTGCTCCTTCTCTCCAGCACCTCTCTATTCCTCCTCACTAGCAGCAATCACTCCCCACGGTGTAAACAGACCATATTCGACCAGCAGCCACTAACCCACTAGTGCATCCCACTCTCAATGGATGGCTCAACTCCTCTCCTCATTGGCAGCACCTTCTTGAACCTCCTTTCTTCCCATGAACCAGTCACCGTGAAGCTGTCCTTTCTCCATCTCCTAGCCATCTTCTCCTCTTTCCAATGCCACCATTTTTTCTTCCTACGCCGCCTGCAAACAACAACGCCCTCACAGCCATCTTCTTCACTCCACGTTGTGCAGACTGATATTCGCTCAAAAGTACTTATTTTAAGCCATTATCCTTATAGCGATGTCGCATTCTCCTACGCAAAACTTGTCTTTTCGTCGACTTTTTCACGTAAGAGTTTCTTCCAATGCGTAGAGCGCAATCTTTAAACGAAAATTAACTATTTGCATGAAATATACGCATTTCGGATAGTCTAGATATGAAGCCATTTTGATTAAGTCTCATTACGTGCTTTTCTCTCGCAGGAAACCCAATCGGGCGATTTTAGAGACTTGCGGGCCCACGATCAACCATAGAAGCCTAATATCAAAGCTTAAGGAGTCAACAAGCTATGACAAGAAGAGACCGGCCAAGTACGGGTCAAGTCAGAGGATCGTAGAGCCAGATAAAGAACCAAGAGAGAGGAAAAGCTGAAGACCAAGAGACGGGCCAAAGTGATTCAAAGTCGCACCAACTGACATAAAATGACGGCTTACATAATTGGTGAAACCGATGGAAGATTACATTGAAGATCAGGGTTCATGACCCTCCGCCAGCTCTTTTGCCTTTATTTTGTATTATTTTCTCTATCCTCTCTCCTAATTCTCTCTCCATCTCTCTAGACTCTGATATCTAACCCATAGATCATCTCATCCTACCATTAGATCCCCAGATCTACCATCCGATCCTCAGATCGATCATCATAACTCTCTGATCTCCATCATCTAACCTTATATCTTCTCTCCTTTAGCTTTATTCCATCTCTCATAGTTCTTCTACCGTTAGATCTTCAATTCGACCGTTAGATCATTCATCTGACCGTTGGATCTCTCCAGATCCTACGGTCCGCCAATTGTGGACCGAGTCAAACCACCACCTCATCTCATCCAATTATCATAGTTCCATCATCTAACAGCCCCCATGGCCAAGTGGCCCACAAGCAAATTGGAAGCCCACGGCCTTGTAACCCGTCCTAGAGCCCATGGTGTTTTGGGCTCATTTACCATTTTTTTCCTTACCGGCCAAACGCACCCTAACCCATGGCCTCACAAGAGGCCCATATCCATTTGGCCCATTAGGGGCGCTTATCCTTGAGCCCATGCCCATGCCCATGACCCATACCCAATCCTTCGGTCCATTATCCCTATGGCCCACTGGCCGACATGTGGCAATTTCCTTGGCCCAACTCTATGGCCTTGGACCTACCCATTTAATAGCCCAAGGCCTATGGATTCATAACCCAATAACCTCATGGCCTAAAGCCCATTCCTTAGAAGCCCACACCACCTTTGCTTGAGAGAGAAATGGTCTTCACAAGACCAATTCTCCCTCAACCTCTCCAACTAATTCCACAATTCTCTCTCCTAGTCACTACTCCTCTCCTAAAAACTATAAGAGGAACCCACGGTTCCCTTAGAAGTTTGGTTCCCTCCCCCCTCTATTCTTTCCAACCTCTTCTTCTCCTAAACCTATCTCCATCCTCTAAACCCTCCAAGAAACAAGATTGCTAACAAGAAATACCTACGTGTGCTCCTTCTCCTTGGTGTATCACACCTTCTCACCATTAATTCCGGCGAGAAGCTCGCCGGAATTGTTGCAAGCCACCTCCATTCCCGCTTCCAAGAGTTGCTCTCCATCCGTGAAGAAGAAAAAGAGGAACGTTTGCACCCCCTGCCCACGCTCTTATTTCTCTTAGCACGCACCACTGTGGTCTTCACCACGAACTCCATCCCATTCCATTAATTCCGGTGATCTCCCCATCATCTCCGGGAAACCTCTCACGGTTTGCTGTTCTAAAGACCAGCAACCTGCCATTCACAATCCATTAAAAACCGGCGAAAGCTTCTGCTTCTCCTTCATCTTCTTCTTCTTTCTTTTTTTCTTCTCTCACCGGAGTTGCAACCTGCAACTCCGGCCGGCGCAACCAGCAAGTATCACCAGCTACCCCCTGTGTTGCTCCTCGTTCCTCTCCTAATCCTCTAACAAACTCGCCAGCACGTCTGGGCGGGTTTCACGTACGGTTCCCTCCCCCTAGCTTCTATTTCTCTCTCCCTTCTTCTCTCAATCATTCTCTTTCTTTCTCATGCTTGTTGGTTGCACAGTGAACCAGCACACCCCTCCATACTCCAGTCCGTTTCCTCTACCTGCAACGCCTCTCTCACCACCGTTTTCATCTTGTTCCCCTCCATAAGCCACCTTCATCTTATTTGCACAGCAGCAACCCACGGTTTGGTAGCTGTGCGAACCAGCAACCGTGCAAGCCTCCCCCTAGCTTCTATTTCTCTCTCCCTTCTTCTCTCAATCATTCTCTTTCTTTCTCATGCTTGTTGGTTGCACAGTGAACCAGCACACCCCTCCATACTCCAGTCCGTTTCCTCTACCTGCAACGCCTCTCTCACCACCGTTTTCATCTTGCTCCCCTCCATAAGCCACCTTCATCTTATTTGCACAGCAGCAACCCACGGTTTGGTAGCTGTGCGAACCAGCAACCGTGCAAGCCTCCACCTCCTTCTAGCGGTCATCTTCTTTGCAGCCACACCAGCAATGCCCCTAAAAATCACCGTCATAGCCACTAACGATCACCACACCTAATGCAACTCTGACCGGAGTTGATCCACCACAGTGATCTCCTCTTCTCCTTCACATCTCCATCAGGCTACAACGGTAAGAGATCCTTTTCTCTTCCTCAGATTTCCTTCTTCTCTTCTTATACTTCTTCAAAGCTACCAGAGTTGCAGACTTGCAACTCCGGCGATCGTCCCCACAGCACACCACCGTGCTCTCCATTAAAACCAGCAAGCCCCTTTACCAATCTCCTCTCCTTCTCCTTTGTTTTTCTTTTCATCTTCACCACTTCTCACGTCCCCAACCGGAGTTGCAGCCTGCAACTCCGGTCACCATCTCACCTGCTGCTCCGCCTCCCATCTTCCTTGCAGCCACTGCAACACCATTCCTTCGGGCTGCCTTCAATGCCTGAAACCTTCGAGTGTCAGTATCCCTGCAACCTGCACTCCATCATCACCTTCTCCACCGGTTCTGCTGCCCCTCAACTCACCACCGTTAGCACACATCACCTTCAACGCCTCCCTCTTCAAACCAGCATTGAAACTCCTCAAGTGTTGCTGGGTTCTTGTTTAGCCTGCAAACCCTTCGCCCTGCACCACCTGCAACGTGTTGCTCCTCCCTTTGCCAGTACGTCGAGCACTCTCCATCACCACTTGCAAGCTCCAACAGTCACTTCTTTGCCGCTGCAAGTCAAGTGCACCTCCAGATCCACTTCGTCCTTGGCATAAGTTCTACACCTTCTTCTCCGGTCACCATTTGCTTCATTCCACATCTCTGCATCACCATCCTACCACACGGTCAGCAACAGTGCATCAAAGACCACCCCGTGGTGCAACACATGCAACCACTTAGTGGACTTTCTTTTCATCCGTGGATCGAATCAAAAGGTGAGATCTTAAGGTGAATCTCTTTCCTCTTTCTCTTTCTATCTTTAAACCCTCTCATTACTTTGTTCTCTCTCTAAATTCTCATTTTCCCTCTCTTTCTCTCTCATAGATTTTCTCTCTCTAAATCGTTGTTTTCTCTAACTTTTCTCTCTACATTGCCTTCTCTCTCTAAAATCCCCATTTTCTCTCTCTACTCTCATTGCTTTCTAGGATTAAATATTAGTTTGTTTTATTTGATTCAATTTTTGTAAACACTTGATGAATTATTAAATTTAATTGAAATATCTTTCTTCATTGTGCCATCATTTCTAAGCATATTTCCCTTAATTTGTTCTTTATTTGCCCTAACCCCGAGTGCGGACGATACCCGACACGAGCCACTATGCAAGTCTGCATTTTTGCAGATTAAGTGAACCAAATCGGAGAAATTACAAATATTGTTGAGATCTAGGGTTTCCGTAACCAACGACGCAGAAAAATCCTAATTTAAAATGGCGCCGTTGCCGGGAAGGTTGACGGGATTGCAAAAAGACGAACAGCAATTCGGAAAGCTGCTTAATCTTCAAGATCCGATCCAAATCGGAAACTTTCCACTTTATTTTTCACATTTTCCACTTATTATTTTAATGCCTCGGACGGCCGAGTGCAAAGTTGTAATAACTTAGGACTTTATTTTCTCTGCTTTTAGAATAACTGCTAGATAATTAACTAATTAAATATACCAAAAATATTAGGATCAGATTTCAATTCTGCTATTTCTAGTTAGATCACTATTGGTTACTTGATTCAAATTGGAAGATTTCCAACTCCGGGTAATTCAAAAGTAGATATTTCCGAATCCTAATTCGGGAATAGCTAAAGTTGAATTTCAAACCCTAATTGGAACTAATTCACAATACCTGCCCTAAATCATTGTGTGTTTCTTGAAACCCCAAAGGCGGTATACCTTCCAATTACATACCATAGACCATTGTGGACTAACGTGATTGCGGATTGCGTTTACCAAGTGAGTAGGGAGCGAAAGCTCAAAGAGGTGGAGTCGGGCCCAAGCCCATTTGGATACCCCTCCCTATCTCACGGAGGAGACCCCGTGCGTAGCCAACGGGTAGGTAAGTTTCTATACCTTGCCTTGAGTGCGATCTTGCTCATTGTGCAAAATACTGTCCCGATTGTCTATTTGCTTTCGCAAAAATTATCGGAACTGCTTGGTTTGGCCGTAATAAAATACATTAAAGAGCAAACCCAGCTCTAACTTGAAACTGGTGGGATTTCATCACTCACCTCGTCATTCCAGCTTTTGTGCAACCACAGCCAAGAATTAAAATTAATCAAGAATAGAGCCCACTTAGATCGGTGTTCGAGGAAAACTCCACACAAAGCGACCCCTTCAAAGATCAAGTCGATTAAGTCCATGAGTGCGGGTCCCTGTTATCTAACACACCCATAGGTCCCTACTACTCAAGTATACCGAGCTCGTAAGTGGCCTCCTTGATTGTCTGTCGGATTAGCTAGTGTCGGATTAGGAACACGAACCAACCCTAGCTCCTCTTCTGGGAAAACTCATCTTCACGCTTGACAAATCCGGTTAGTCTGGGGCGTACTTAAGTCAGCCGATGTGCATCACGTCTGTCTAGGCTTCGGATTATCTTGCAGTCAACTTGAGTTAGTACTAGCGGATTTGCTTTGAAGAGTATAGCCTGGTGAGAACCTATAGAGTGAAAAGTTAGTCCGGCGGGTATTTGAAGATAAACCAGTGGTCCGCCCACTGTCATAATCTACACTAGCCCTACACTAACAAGATAATTCATAATACTATCCTGATTGTTTAGGTTAAGAATATCTGTTGCTTTGTGTGTATCATCTAGGCTTATTTGGTTTCATACACCTCTTGCCGACTCTAGAGGCTTGCTCTTTCAGCACATGCCCGCTTGGACTAGATCCAATCGTAGATTGATTCGATCTGAGAATCATTCTCTTACAGTGGAGTCTTCCACTATTCATCACCCCTCCCCCTTTCCTCCCCACTCTACCAGAGAAAATACCTTCATCGTCATGGCAGACGAACGTCCCCTCATCGAGACGTATGCGCCGATCTCAGCCAACCTGCCATCATGCATTGTTCTTCCACCTACTGTGGCGGTACAATTCGAGATCAGGCCGCAAACTATTCAAATGCTGCCAAATTTTAGAGGTCTCCCCAGAGAAGACCCCTATTCCCATATCAGGGAATTTCAACATGTCATCCTACTCTTTAGAAATCAGAATCTTGATGATGACAACGTTAGACTGAGAGTTTTACCTTTCTCTCTAAAGGATAGAGCCTCGGACTGGCTTTACTCTCTTCCTGCAGATTCTATCACAAATTGGAAAGAACTTGTAGGAAAATTTATGTCCAAATTTTACCCCATGACTCGTACTAATCAAATGAAACAACTCATACAGGACTTCCGACAAAAGTCCAATGAGAAATTTTATGAAGCTTGGGAACGATTCCAGGATCATCTGACCAAGTGTCCACATCACAGTATCGACAAAGGCAGTCTGGTTCACATTTTCTACAAGGGACTTACTGATGAGTCCCGCACTATGGTTGAGTCAATGTGCCAAGGAAAATTCATGCATAATACTCCTACTGAAGCGTACAAATTTTTGGGAGAATTAAGTGAAAATTCCCAGCATTGGACGATTGACAATGACTTCAGTCGAAATACTCCGGTCCTGAAAACTAATATGGGAAATGAAGCAAAGGTTGACCCTGAACTCAAATCCCTCATTCAAGAGTTGACCAAGTCAGTCTCTGCCCTGGCTGTGTCTGTACACAAGCCTGTTCACCATTCTGCCCCAGTCATGAATATAGGTCAAGAGAACCTCATGGAACCCTGTAATATCTGTTTACAGCCCTCCCACTCTACTGAAAATTGTCCTTTAAATGAAGAATGTGCCCCTCCACTCCAAGAAGAAGTTTGTGCGTTTAATACCTTTAAACCACCTACCCAGAACTCGTATAGCCAAACATACCATCCTGATACGAGAAATCATCCTAACTTTTCCTGGAGGCAGCAGTCTGCTACACAACAAAGACCTGCGCAGAGCACATATCCTCCTGGGTTTAATCAACCCAACAGGCAATACCAACAGGGACAATACCAACAGGGACAGTACCAACAGAGTCAAAACCAGACGAGTCAATACCCGTCTAATTAGAATCGATCATTCCAGCAAGGACAATACTCTGGTCAACAGGCACCTAATCAAAATCCCCAGAATCTGCAGTTAAGTCAAACTGCACCTCAATCCTACAATTATTCTACCCCTATGAGCTCAAATCGTGAACTGGTTGCTCAAGCTGCTCCTAAACCCGGTCTAGAAGACCTCTTATCACAATTTATTGTGCAGCAAACCCAGTCCATGCAGCGCCTAGAGCAGCGTCTCGGGAATTTAGAAGCTGAGAAAGCCAAAGGCATCTTTCCTAGCCAACCTATTGCAAATCCTAAAGGGAATGTCAAGGGCGTAGTTTATGAGGTCGGTTCCCAGTCACAGAATCCAAACTACCAAGGAGAGGTACAAGCTGTTACCACACTCCGATCTGGAAAGACTGTGGATATGGGAGTAAAAGAACTGTCAGAGCCATCTCCTGCTCCTATTCCTAAACCGAGCACAGAGGAACACATTTCAAAATCCACCTCTGATGCTGTGAAGCATGCACCAAAATCTACAATCCCAGTGCAGAGATATCAGGCGAAGGACAAATCTATTTGTCGGATTAAGCCTCCCTTCCCGGACAGGCTTGTCCAAGACAAAAGAGATCAGCAATTTTCAGAGATCTTAGACGTTTTCAAAGACGTCCAGATCAATATCCCCTTCCTATCTGCTATTAAACAGATCCCTTCCTATGCCAAATTCCTGAAAGAATTACGCACTGTCAAACGGCGTACGCATGTACCCAAAGATGCCTTTTTGGCAGAAAAAGCTACAGCGTTCATCCAACGCAATAGTGTAATTAAGCATAAAGATCCGGGAAGTCCTACTGTGTAGTGTGAAATCGGTGATAATTTTAGTTGCACAGCTTTGTTGGACTTAGGAGCTAGTGTAAATCTCATACCATTTTCGGTATACCAACAGTTAGGCCTCAAGGATATGAAGCCAACAAAAATCACTCTGAAGCTGGCCAACCAGTCCATAAAAATTCCACGGGGAATTATTGAAGATGTCCTAGTGAAAGTAGCTAACTTTTACTACCCTGTAGACTTCATCATCCTCGACACAGAACCGTGTCAGGATAATCGAATCCCGGTCATTCTAGGCCGACCGTTCCTTGCTACTGCGAATGCACACATCGGGTGTAGGGACGGGAATATGTCAATTGCCTTCGGCAACCTAAAGGCTGAGGTTAACATCTTTCGACTTATGCGACAGGATGCCGATCGCGATGTGACAGATGAAATGTATGCCGTTGAGAGTCTAATTCAGGACTCCACCGAAGATATCTTGAAACAGTGCCAAGAGCACTTTGATTCTGACTTCCAATGGGAGTCAGCAATTTTTGAGGATAATAATATCCAAGAGTCAGTTACACTGATTTCTACTCCTCCTCCTATTGTTGAGTACGAGCCTCTGCTAACCATGATCAGAGATCTTACTACTGTCAACTCTATCTCGGTAGAGGAGGAAGAATCAAGCTCCACTGATCAGAAACTTGAGCTTAAGCCTCTACCCTCTGAACTATCTTATGCTTATCTTGGTCCTGAAGAGACTTATCCTATCATCATTTCTTCTGCCCTATCTGCGTTCCAAAAAGAGAGACTGATTATGTTGCTAAAGAAGCACAAATCAGCCATAGGATGGACCATTGATGACATTCGTGGGATAGACCCTTCTGTGTGTCAACATCACATTTATCTTGAAGACGACTCTAAGACGTCTAGAGAGCACCAGAGGAGGTTAAATCCGGTCCTAAAAGAAGTAGTACGGGATGAAATTCTAAAATTGCTAGATGCGGGTATCATTTACCCCATCTTTGATAGCAAATGGGTGAGTCCAATCCATGTCGTACCTAAGAAGGCGGGATTCACTGTTGTAGAAAATGATCAAGGAGAAATGGTGACCCAGCGCTTAAAGAAAGGATGGAGAGTCTGTATTGACTACAGACGGCTAAATACCAACACTCGGAAAGACCATTTCCCTCTCCCATTCATTGATCAGATGTTGGAACGTCTTGCAGGTCATTCCTACTATTGCTTCCTAGATGGTTACTCGGGATATAATCAGATTCCCATTGCACCCGAGGACCATGAGAAGACCACGTTCACCTGTCCCTTTGGCACTTTTGCCTACAGTCGCATGCCTTTTGGCCTCTGTAATGCACCTGCGACTTTTCAAAGGTGTATGATGAGTATATTTTCGGACATGGTCGAACGGTTCTTAGAAGTTTTCATGGATGACTTCTCTGTCTTTGGATCCTCTTTCGATGACTGTCTCCAACATCTGAGTCTGGTACTCGCAAGATGTCAGGATAAGCGACTTGTCCTAAATTGGGAAAAATGTCACTTTATGGTAAAGAAAGGAATCGTACTAGGACATGTCATTTCTGACAAGGGTATTGAGGTTGACAAAGCCAAGATTGATATTATCTCGACCCTACCAATTCCTAAATCTGTGCGTGATATTCGATCTTTTCTTGGACATAGAGGATTCTACAGGAGATTCATTAAGGATTTCTCCCAGATAGCTTGACCCCTATGTAGTCTTCTAGCTAAGGATAGCCCTTTTGACTTCAATGCTGACTGTGCAAAGGCATTCGAGCGTCTTAAATCTGAGCTTACTTCTGCGCCCATCATCCGCCCTCCTGATTGGACCATACCTTTTGAAGTGATGTGTGACGCATCCGACTATGCTCTTGGAGTAGTTTTGGGCCAAAGAGTCAACAAAATGCCACATGTGATATACTATGCGAGTAAGACTTTAAACTCGGCTCAGTTAAACTACTCCACTACTGAAAAAGAGCTTCTGGCCGTTGTTTTTGCTCTGGATAAATTCAGACCATACTTATTGGCCACTAAAGTCATAGTTTATACGGATCATGCGGCTCTGAGATATCTAATGTCCAAAAAGGAGACGAAGCCGAGATTGATAAGATGGATCCTTCTATTACAGGAATTCGATCTAGAGAGCAGGGACAAGAAAGGAACTGAGAATGTTGTGGCTGATCACTTGTCAAGGCTGACTTTAGAGTCTAATTTTGAATCTCAGCCCATTCTCGAAACTTTTCCTGACGAACAACTGTTCGCTATCTCCGTCACCCCATGGTATGCTGACATTGTCAATTACCTAGTGACGGAGGAAATACCATCTCATTGGTCAAAACAGGACAAAAATCAATTCCTAGCAAGAGTTAAGTATTACTCTTGGGACGAGCCTTATTTATATAAATACTGTCCTGACCAGATTATTCGTCTCTGTGTCCCTGAATCTCAGCAATTAAACATCTTGTCCTCTTGTCATGACCAACCATGTGGTGGTCACTTTAGTTCCAAAAAGACGGCTGAGAAAATCCTACAATGTGAATTCTACTGGCCTTCTCTGTTTCGAGAAACACATATCTACTGCAAGGCCTGCCCTAATTGTCAAAACCTTGGCAAAATTTCTTAGAGAAATATGATGCCCTTGAACCCTATTCAAGTCGATGAGATATTCGATATGTGGGGTATTGATTTCATGGGGCCCTTTCCTACATCCAATGGTTTCCAATTCATCCTCCTAGCTGTGGACTATGTCTCTAAGTGGATTGAGGCAATTCCTACAAGAACCAATGACCATCAAGTTGTTGTGAGATTTTTGAGGGAGTACATTTTCACAAGATTCAGAGCCCCCAAAGCCATTATAAGTGA
This sequence comes from Euptelea pleiosperma, assembly GCA_035048495.1. Classification (NCBI taxonomy): domain Eukaryota; kingdom Viridiplantae; phylum Streptophyta; class Magnoliopsida; order Ranunculales; family Eupteleaceae; genus Euptelea; species Euptelea pleiosperma. The sequence goes on along the minus strand of CM068544.1, from coordinate 12,251,170 downwards.
TGGGGGTAGCCATTTCTGCAATAGAGTTTTTAAAAAGTTAATGAAAAAGTACGGTGTAACTCATAAGGTTGCCCTTGCTTACCATCCACAGACCAGCGGTCAGGTCGAGGTCTCCAATCAGCAAATCAAGCAAATACTGGAGAAGACAGTCAATACAACTCGTAAAGACTGGTCTACACGCCTCTCAGATGCTCTATGGGCTTACCGAACAGCTTATAAAACTCCCTTGAATATGTCTCCATACTGGTTGGTTTATGGTAAACCTTGTCATCTCCCTATTGAGATTGAGCATCGCGCCCTATGGGCGATCAAAAAACTCAATTTTGACTTAGACGCAGCAGGAGAGGAAATGAATTTACAACTCAATGAATTGGATGAACTGAGAAATGATTCATATGCCTTGTCAAAAAAGTATAAAGATAAAATGAAATGGATACATGACAAGAGCATTCTTAGGAAGGATTTCCACCAGGGACAGAAGGTCTTACTTTATAATTCTAGACTTCACATCTTCCCTGGAAAATTGAAGTCCCGATGGTCAGGCCCATTTGTTGTTACTGAAGTCAAGCCCTATGGGGCTATAACTGTTGAGGATCCGAAGGATAATTCAACCTTCCAGGTCAATGGACAGCGTCTCAAACCTTTTCAAGAATTAGACGTGTCATCTATTCAAACCTTCGAGATAGATCTTATTGATCCAATATATGAAGACTGATGTTTCTATCAGTCTCTCTGAGCTCCAACTTAGTTGGGGGTGAATTTCACCCCCGTTGTGTCTGGCTGAAGACATAAAACTTAGCGCTTTCGGAAAGGCAATTCTGGTATTCCTAGAAGTCATTGAGTCTCATACATAAATATTATATTTCATATATTATTATGGCTATACAGGTACAATTCCTCTCACTACCATCAGGTATCACCAAATCTCAGCCATACTGGTATAACTCTTCCTCTAACATGCATCACATTCAGAGTTTTCATACATTTTTGTCCCGGTCTGAGCACCGAGGACGGTGCTGTATTTCAGTTGGGGGTGGGGATTTATCAAAACTCATGTCTTCATTAAAAAAATAAAAAATAAAAAATAAAAAAAAAATAAAAAATTTTTTTTTTTGAGAAAAATGAGAAAAAGATGTATTTCGGGGTGATAACCTGTGTTTTACAAAGTTTTCTGAGTACTTTCGAAATGCTTTTCAAATCCTTTACAATGATGAGTACAAAATTTTCGGAAAGTCTATTTATTGAAAAGGATGTCTGTTTTGAAAAATCATTTATTAGCTCTTCATTCAGTTTGAAAGCAAACATTACTACAGTGGATTGAAAAATCTTTGAAAACTCAGATTCAGCAAAAATGTTCACATATCAACGTCAGAATTATCCGAAGTTTAGATTATCCAGAGATCCAAGAAGAACAATTGTGGAGACCAAACCTAGTAAGCTTTTGATCTTTTCATTATTTCTGAGGGTAATAAAATTATTCTGAGTCACAAGATGACTCACAATTCTTCTAGTCCCCAAATATTTCCATTGAGTGATCTCATTAACCTTTGCTTTGGTCATGGAACTCAGAACGACATCAAATTCGGATTATTACATAAAGAACCTTCTCTATATCCATTCGAGACATCGAAGATGAAAGTACAAACCCTAGAAAATGATATAGGCCATCTTTCTAACCAATCAGACTTTTTAGCTTCCCTAAACATCTATACCATTAGAAACTATTTTTGAGCCTTTTGATGAAAACCTTTTCTTGTTAAACCCATCAACCAAAAACCCAATCCCAAAAAAGAGTTCAATACGATAACCTACTTCTGAGAGGGATCAAAGAGTATTTGGTATGATTACACCAAGAAAAGAAAAGAAAACAAATGGTTTGTGCTGAAAAGAAACATGATCAGAAAAAAAAAAAGAACGAAAGAAAAAAGAATTTGAAAAAGGTTGAAGAATATCCAAAAAGACAAAAATTGGAGAAAGGAAAGAAGAAAAATCAAGGAAATATTACCCTTGAAAAAAATTGCAAAGAATAGTGAGATATCCTCTCAGAATTTTTGAATACCAGAATATCCTTCTTTTCTGAACCTATCCTAAGCCTTAATATAACCTATATAAGTCCTATTTGATTCTAGATTTGTACCATCATCAAGTGTGGAGAATGGAGAAAAGAGAAATTATAGAGTTTGATCCGACATTCTTAAGTGATATGACATTCCAATCATGAGATCTTAAATCTTCTTATATCCTCCATTCAAGAACTATATATGTGAGACGTTTGCCAGTTTTTATATTCATCTCCTCACATATAGTTTGAGAGAAAAGTATAAAACCATTTCTGAGTGATTCACTTCTGAGTGGTATACAAGTGAGGATTGAGGTCGAGGCATAGATTCTCTAAGGAGATCCAAATATCTCTACTACCAGATAAGGATGATGTTGAACACACACACACTGAGTCTGAGTAATCTTTTGTTTGAAGGTCCATTTGTAGAAGTGTTGTATTTTGCTGATTAGTTCTAATTTGTGAATGATTTCTTGCATCCTTGAAATAATCGGACAAAACGGAATTTTTCTGAGTAATGCAAATAAGTTTTCTAGCATGTTCTGCTAAGCCCTTTTTAGCTCACTTATTTCGCAATAATTGCCAAGGATTGTCAATATGCTAGTTGGGGGTTGTGATATTCGCTCAAAAGTGCTTATTTTAAGCCATTATCCTTATAGCGATGTCGCATTCTCCTACGCAAAACTTGTCTTTTCGTCGACCTTTTCACGTAAGAGTTTCTTCCAATGCGTAGAGCGCAATCTTTAAACGAAAATCGACTATTTGCATGAAATATACGCATTTCAGATAGTCTAGATATGAAGCCATTTTGATTAAGTCTCATTACGTGCTTTTCTCTCGCAGGAAACCCAGTCGGGCGATTTTAGAGACTTGCGGGCCCACGATCAACCATAGAAGCCTAATATCAAAGCTTAAGGAGTCAACAAGCTATGACAAGAAGAGACCGGCCAAGTACGGGTCAAGTCAGAGGATCGTAGAGCCAGAGAAAGAACCAAGAGAAAGGAAAAGCTGAAGACCAAGAGACGGGCCAAAGTGATTCAAAGTCGCACCAACTGACATAAAATGACGGCTTACATAATTGGTGAAACCGACAGAAGATTACATTGAAGATCAGGGTTCATGACCCTCCGCCAGCTCTTTTGCCTTTATTTTGTATTATTTTCTCTATCCTCTCTCCTAATTCTCTCTCCATCTCTCTAGACTCTGATATCTAACCCATAGATCATCTCATCCTACCATTAGATCCCCAGATCTACCATCCGATCCTCAGATCGATCATCATAACTCTCTGATCTCCATCATCTAACCTTATATCTTCTCTCCTTTAGCTTTATTCCATCTCTCATAGTTCTTCTACCGTTAGATCTTCAATTCGACCGTTAGATCATTCATCTGACCGTTGGATCTCTCCAGATCCTACGGTCTGCCAATTGTGGACCGAGTCAAACCACCACCTCATCTCATCCAATTATCATAGTTCCATCATATAACAGCCCCCATGGCCAAGTGGCCCACAAGCAAATTGGAAGCCCACGGCCTTGTAACCCGTCCTAGAGCCCATGGTGTTTTGGGCTCATTTACCATTTTTTTCCCTACCGGCCAAACGCACCCTAACCCATGGCCTCACAAGAGGCCCATATCCATTTGGCCCATTAGGGGCGCTTATCCTTGAGCCCATGCCCATGCCCATGACCCATACCCAATCCTTCGGTCCATTATCGCTGTGGCCCACTGGCCGACATGTGGCAATTTCCTTGGCCCAACTCTATGGCCTTGGACCTACCCATTTAATAGCCCAAGGCCTATGGATTCATAACCCAATAACCTCATGGCCTAAAGCCCAATCCTTAGAAGCCCACACCACCTTTGCTTGAGAGAGAAATGGTCTTCACAAGACCAATTCTCCCTCAACCTCTCCAACTAATTCCACAATTCTCTCTCCTAGTCACTACTCCTCTCCTAAAAACTATAAGAGGAACCCACGGTTCCCTTAGAAGTTTGGTTCCCTCCCCCCTCTATTCTTTCCAACCTCTTCTTCTCCTAAACCTATCTCCATCCTCTAAACCCTCCAAGAAACAAGATTGCTAACAAGAAATACCTACGTGTGCTCCTTCTCCTTGGTGTATCACACCTTCTCACCATTAATTCCGGCGAGAAGCTCGCCGGAATTGTTGCAAGCCACCTCCATTCCCGCTTCCAAGAGTTGCTCTCCATCCGTGAAGAAGAAAAAGAGGAACGTTTGCACCCCCTGCCCACGCTCTTATTTCTCTTAGCACGCACCACTGTGGTCTTCACCACGAACTCCATCCCATTCCATTAATTCCGGTGATCTCCCCATCATCTCCGGGAAACCTCTCACGGTTTGCTGTTCTAAAGACCAGCAACCTGCCATTCACAATCCATTAAAAACCGGCGAAAGCTTCTGCTTCTCCTTCATCTTCTTCTTCTTTCTTTTTTTCTTCTCTCACCGGAGTTGCAACCTGCAACTCCGGCCGGCGCAACCAGCAAGTATCACCAGCTACCCCCTGTGTTGCTCCTCGTTCCTCTCCTAATCCTCTAACAAACTCGCCAGCACGTCTGGGCGGGTTTCACGTACGGTTCCCTCCCCCTAGCTTCTATTTCTCTCTCCCTTCTTCTCTCAATCATTCTCTTTCTTTCTCATGCTTGTTGGTTGCACAGTGAACCAGCACACCCCTCCATACTCCAGTCCATTTCCTCTACCTGCAACGCCTCTCTCACCACCGTTTTCATCTTGTTCCCCTCCATAAGCCACCTTCATCTTATTTGCACAGCAGCAACCCATGGTTTGGTAGCTGTGCGAACCAGCAACCGTGCAAGCCTCCCCCTAGCTTCTATTTCTCTCTCCCTTCTTCTCTCAATCATTCTCTTTCTTTCTCATGCTTGTTGGTTGCACAGTGAACCAGCACACCCCTCCATACTCCAGTCCGTTTCCTCTACCTGCAACGCCTCTCTCACCACCGTTTTCATCTTGCTCCCCTCCATAAGCCACCTTCATCTTATTTGCACAGCAGCAACCCACGGTTTGGTAGCTGTGCGAACCAGCAACCGTGCAAGCCTCCACCTCCTTCTAGCGGTCATCTTCTTTGCAGCCACACCAGCAATGCCCCTAAAAATCACCGTCATAGCCACTAACGATCACCACACCTAATGCAACTCTGACCGGAGTTGATCCACCACAGTGATCTCCTCTTCTCCTTCACATCTCCATCAGGCTACAACGGTAAGAGATCCTTTTCTCTTCCTCAGATTTCCTTCTTCTCTTCTTATACTTCTTCAAAGCTACCAGAGTTGCAGACTTGCAACTCCGGCGATCGTCCCCACAGCACACCACCGTGCTCTCCATTAAAACCAGCAAGCCCCTTTACCAATCTCCTCTCCTTCTCCTTTGTTTTTCTTTTCATCTTCACCACTTCTAACGTCCCCAACCGGAGTTGCAGCCTGCAACTCCGGTCACCATCTCACCTGCTGCTCCGCCTCCCATCTTCCTTGCAGCCACTGCAACACCATTCCTTCGGGCTGCCTTCAATGCCTAAAACCTTCGAGTGTCAGTATCCCTGCAACCTGCACTCCATCATCACCTTCTCCACCGGTTCTGCTGCCCCTCAACTCACCACCGTTAGCACACATCACCTTCAACGCCTCCCTCTTCAAACCAGCATTGAAACTCCTCAAGTGTTGCTGGGTTCTTGTTTAGCCTACAAACCCTTCGCCCTGCACCACCTGCAACGTGTTGCTCCTCCCTTTGCCAGTACGTCGAGCACTCTCCATCACCACTTGCAAGCTCCAACGGTCACTTCCTTGCCGCTGCAAGTCAAGTGCACCTCTAGATCCACTTCGTCCTTGGCATAAGTTCTACACCTTCTTCTCCGGTCACCATTTGCTTCATTCCACGTCTCTGCATCACCATCCTACCACACGGTCAGCAACAGTGCATCAAAGACCACCCCGTGGTGCAACACATGCAACCACTTAGTGGACTTTCTTTTCATCCGTGGATCGAATCAAAAGGTGAGAGCTTAAGGTGAATCTCTTTCCTCTTTCTCTTTCTATCTTTAAACCCTCTCATTACTTTGTTCTCTCTCTAAATTCTCATTTTCCCTCTCTTTCTCTCTCATAGATTTTCTCTCTCTAAATCGTTGTTTTCTCTAATTTTTCTCTCTACATTGCCTTTTCTCTCTAAAACCCCCATTTTCTCTCTCTACTCTCATTGCTTTCTAGGATTAAATATTAGTTTGTTTTATTTGATTCAATTTTTGTAAACACTTGATGAATTATTAAATTTAATTGAAATATCTTTCTTCATTGTGCCATCATTTCTAAGCATATTTCCCTTAATTTGTTCTTTATTTGCCCTAACCCCGAGTGCGGAAGATACCCGACACGAGCCACTGTGCAAGTCTGCATTTTTGCAGATTAAGTGAACCAAATCGGAGAAATTACAAATATTGTTGAGATCTAGGGTTTCCGTAACCAACGACGCGGAAAAATCCTAATTTCACAGACCATGGACAACAACCCTTTTCTATTCCACGTAGCAGGACCTCCACCGTGGACTCTTTCCTTAAGCCGTGGTCAACACCACATTGCTACCTTGGGTTGGTCAACCCTCATTGGACCACTGTGGTCTCCTCTTGATGGACTTGCAACTCAGGTCTGTAACTCATGATGGCCGTAAGTCAAGACCTCTCCTTCCATGCCCTGCTCATGACGTGCTAGCCAGCAACCACAAACCTCTAACTTCGTGGCCAACAGACCAGCAATGTTCTCTCTTCGGCCGTGACCATGAGCAACCCACGTGTTGTTCTCCTTCATGTGTGAACCACCATCTACTCGATCGACAACCACTAGCGTGCTCACATGGACAGCACCCCTCTTTCCCTTTAGTGCACCACATGCACCATCTCCTTGCACGCTACCAACAACCACTTGGCCATACCTCTCATCGGGTACTTCATAACCACGGCCTCTTCCCTTGGGCATGAAATCATTGGCCGATTCCCCTCCATTCGTTCATTGGCCGATCCCCCTCCATCCGTTCATTGGCCGATCCGATCAAGGTAAGTGCATAATGGTGAGTTTCTCTCTCTTCTCTTACTTTCTCTCTCTAGGATTTCTCTTCTCTCTCTAAAAATCCTAGTTTCTCTCTCTACATTTCATTTTCTCTCTTTCTCTAATGGACATGGAAGGCACGTCTCATCCCTAAACCTGTGTCTTAAACCCTTACTTTCTCTCTCTAGAGTTAGTGACTTTCTCTCTCTACCTTCCACCTTATCTCTCTTTAGATCTCCTCTCTCTCTAGACGACATGGAAGGGACGTGACATCCCTAAACCTGTGTTCTCTCTCTAGAGTGAGATTTCTCTCTCTAAATCCATTTTCTCTCTTTAGGTCATCTTTCTACATTCTCAGGTTGATCGCTTATTCACTTGGCAGACTCCTTTCGGCGAGTGAAAAGGTGAGCTTCTTAGGGCACATTATTGTACATTTGCCAATTCACATCTACCTTGTTGGCCGGTAAGATCCGATGTGGATTCCATGATTGAGCAGCATTCCATGAAATTTGGACGATCCTCTTCTTGATCGGTAGCGCCCTTAGCTCCAAAGGTCATGGGATGCTTCTCTGTCAAAACCCTTCTCCACGATTGAAGCATTCATCGAAGTCTTGGACGATCCTCTTCTTGATCGGTAGCGCCCTTAGCTCTGAGATTTCAATGGAAGTTTCTTTCCCTTACCCCTTCTCTCGATTGAGCAGCATTCCAAGAAATTTGGAAGGTTCTCTTCTTGATCGGTAGTGCCCTTAGCTCTGAGATTTGTGATATTCGCTCAAAAGTGCTTATTTTAAGCAATTATCCTTTTAGCGTTATTGCATTCTCCTACGTTAAAATGCTCTATTTATCTACTTTTCCACGTAAGAGTCTCTGTTGTTGCGTAGAACACACTTTTCTGGACGAAATGGTATATTTGCATGCATTAAACACATTTTCGGAAGTCTAGACATGAAGTCATTCTGATAGAGTCTCATTACGCGCCGCTTCTTCTGTCGTAGGAAACCCCGATGGGACAATTCTCGAGACTTGCGAGCCCACATTGATCAAGAAAGCCCATTATCAAAGCTTAAAGAGCCCACTTGCCATGACTAGAAGATATGGGCCAAATATGGGCTGAATAAGAGGACCAAAAGGCCAGCCCAAAGAACGAAGAGAGTAGGAGAGCCAATGACCAAAAGACGGACCAAAGCGTTTAAAGCCACATGAGTCAGTAAGGAATGATAGTCTACTCTACTGGAGAAGCGTGAGGATGGTCACAGTGAAGACCAGGGTTCCAGACCCTCTGCCAATACTTTTATCTCCATTTTCTGATATTTTCTCTCGCATCTCTCCTTATTCTCTCTCTCTCTTCATCTCTCGGTCCTCGAATCTACTGACCTAACTCCAGAACTCCTGCCCATCGGCTCTATCTCATCTCCCTTAGCTTTCTGACCGTTGGATCTCTCTAAATCCGTCGATCTATCAATCTGGGTCCCAATCAAGTCACCATCCATTCGATCGCCATCAGACTGTCTGTCACATCATCTTGTGAGACGATGGACATCATCAATCCATGTGGGCCAATAGCCAGGCCCATCATCATCGACCCGCTGTCCGACCAGTTAGTGGACCCCGTGAATTTCAAAATAATTTTAATTAAATTTTAAAAATGGGGGGTCCACTTAAAGGGGACATTCCCCAAAGAAAAGTAATTTTTACTTAAAAAAAAAAAAAAAAAACAAAACAAAAAAATATTTTTTTATTTCAAAAATTCCCTAATTTCCATTAATGGAAACTAGGGAGCTTTAAAAGGGGAAGGAGAAGGGTTCTTTGGAACCCTAATCCCCCTCCTTTCTACTCCTTTCTCTCCCCCCAAAACCTTCCCCCATGTTCTACCCTTCCTCCTCTCATTCTTTTTTTCTCATTCTCTTCTTCTCCACGCTTTCTTCTTCATCACGGACTAGTTATCTCCAAGCACCGGATGCCAATCTCTTCTTTCTCTACGCCTTGACGGTAGCCAGCGGCTGCTCCTCCTCAATGCTACTTTGTTCCTGCCCTGTACGTCCACCTTACTGTGGTTTCACGATCTGAAAGGGTGCAGACCGTGAGCGCCACCTCTCACCGCCTCTCCTTTGGAAGCTCCACCGACCTGCAACATCTCGCCGGAGCATCTAGTGCTTTTACTTCCCTCCACAGCACATCTTCTTCTTCTTCTTCTTCTTCTTTTCCTTCTTCTTCTTCTTCTTCTTCTTTAATTTCACTGGAGTTGCAGGTGCAACTCCGGTCATCTCCTACGGTGAGAAGCTCGCCGGAAACCTGCACAGCAACCTGCTGCCTCCTTAATGCACCAAGCAGCACTTCCATCTTCTGCTGCACCGTTAGCATTAGCTCCGCCCCTGCTCCTCATCTTCCACCAACAAAAAACAAAAACAACCATTCCTCAAGCTGCTGCAATTCCAGCCAGCTTGCACCGCCTGCTCCCACTTCTTCCTCACCTGCAATGAGCATCGGCAACCACCACCGTCACCACTGCTCCTTCCTCTCGCCTGCATGCACACCACACCGCCAATACCACCGTGGAAGTTCGGGCTCCAAAACCTGCAACTTGAGTTGCTAGGTCCTTCCTCCAGTCAACTTTAGTAGCACCTTACAGTACTAGTCCGCCCTCATCTCGTCCTTACGGTGGTCTGTGGTGCGACACCTCCTCTTTCAAGCGCTCCACCACGTGGCTGATACCACGATCCACCTGTTGCACAGGCAACATCCTTGCTGCCCGTCTCAGCATACAACATCTCAATCCACCACCAACGTGCAGCAAGCCTTCCCCACCTTCCAACCACGCCTTCATCATTTGTACCATCCTCTAAGGCACCGGGCAGCATATGATTTGCTTACGGTTAATCTTCTTCTTGCTGGCCAATCCTCATCCCCGCAGGTAAGATGTCCGAAGGTATTTCCTCTCTCTCTCTTTTCACTGTTCCTTTTTCTCCCTCTAGTTAATCTCTCTAGATCCTAATCTCTTTTTCTTTCTTATGATCTTTTTCTCTCTCTAAGTCTAGTTCATTTCTCTCTCTACAACCTATCTTTCTCTCTCTAGATTAAATTTGTTTATAGCTTTCTAGATTGTTTTTGAATTTAATTTGATTTGTAAGAACTCATCGAGGATGAATAAAATTGTTATTTTTACGTTTGTTAGTTTACTTTTGTGTTTTTGGTTGTTTGTGGCAATTTCTCTCTCTAAAAATCACTAAGCATATTTTAAATCGCTTAACCATTCTCACCCCACCACAATTTCTGAGATAAATCCGTCATTTCATGTTCATGAATTGCATGACTTAACCCCCGAGTGCGGATCGACATCCGACACGAATCCCTATACAAAAGTTTATATTTTGCAGGATTAAAATGCGGATCAAATTACAAATGTGTTGAAATTAGGGTTTCCGTAACCAACGACGCGGAAAAAACCTACTTTCAATTTCAATGGACGTTTCTTTCCCTTACCTCTTCATCTCTCAACCCTTTACATGCTTTCTTTATTTCTGTTATTTTGATTAATGTACGCACTCTTCGATGATTAATGAAATTTGATTTTTTATTAATTTATTGTTCTCTGGATCTCAAACTAAAGATATTTTAAATTGACTCGCCCCTCTCATCTTTCCACAATTCTCATTTCTCTCTGTATATTATTTGTCAGTTTTAATTCTTTATTGCGCTAACTCACACCGAGTGCAGATCGACATCCGATACGTACTGCTATACAAGTTACATTTTGCAGATAATCGGATTTTACAAATATTGTTGAAGTTAAGGTTTCCGAATTGATGACACGAAAAAACCTTACTTTCAAACGGCGCCAATTGAAACTTAGGTTTTTTCACGTCGTTGGTTACGGAAACTCTAGAATCAACACATTTGTAAATTATCCGAATCTTTAGTCTTGTAAAATATGAGATATTGTATAGGGATTCGTGTCAGATGTCGATCCGTACTCTGGGTTAGTTTGGGCAATTCGAGAACATAAAATGATAGATTTTCGATAGAAGATATGCGGTGGGGTGAGAATGGTGGTGTTGGACTTAAAACATGCTTTATCATTTGAGGAGCTTATGAAGAAACTATTAATGATATGAAACAGAAAGAACACCAATCACTAACACAACACTTAATCAAAACTTTAACACAACCAAACTACTTTTATTAATCTAATAAAGTTTCTTACATTTGATTAAAAGAACTATCAAAACTAATCTAGAAATCAAAGTAAACATGAGATAGAGAGAGAAACAAGTAAAAAGGCCTAGAGAGAGAAACTAGAGGGAGAAAGGTAGTATTAGAGAGAGAGAGAGAGACCAAAGAATGGGATAACAATTACCCACATGAACTTACTAGCCAACGAATAGGCTAAGTGGATGCACGGATTGGCCATGAAGATGGCCAACCCAAGTTTAGCATGGAGGAGAGGAGTTAGAATCAGGATCCGTGAATGGTGGCAAGAGGGGACGTCTTGGAGTCACAATGGTGGCCGATCTGCTGAGCAAGTTGGAGGAGCTGCTGGTCAAGAATGACCAATTCTCTCTCATGGGTATAAATGATGGGTTAGATTATGGGCCATGGGCTTGTGTTTGGGCTTTTGAAGCCTTGGCTCATTCGATGAGGCCTTGGCCTTATAAGTTAGGCTTTGGGCCTAATGTTTGTAAAGGCCTTTGGATGCAATGCACTCACTTGCCATGATGGCCGTAGGATTTGATTGCGTGGGATCGTGGGCTACTCAAGGCCAAGAGCTTAATGGCCCATTTGATGTGAGCTTGATTTGGCGATGATGGTGTGGGCCACCATTGAAGGCCTTGGGATACATGAGTGAAAATTTGAGGAATGATGATTGGGTCTGGCCCATATTTGGTGAACCATTAGATCTGGAGAGATCCATCGGTCCAAAAGAAGATCTAATGGTCCAATGGATGATCTAACGGTGGAAAAGTTATGGGAGATGGTATAGAGCTAGAGGAAAGGAGATTAGAGGTTAGATGATGGAGATCAGAGGGTTAGGATGATCGATCTGAAGATCGGATGGTCGATTTGAGGATCTAATGGTAGGATGAGATGATAGAAGAGTTAGATGTTAGGATTTAAAAACCTAGAAAGAGAATTAGGAGAGAGGAGAGAGAAAATAACACAAAATAAAGGCAACAGAGCTGGCGGAAGGGTCATGAACCCTGATCTTCAATGTAATCTTCCGTCAGCTTCACCAATTACGTAAGCCGTCATTTTATGTCAGTTGGTACGGCTTTGAATCACTTTGGCCCGTCTCTTGGTCTTCAGCTTTGCCTCTCTTGATTCTTTATCTAGCTCTACGATCCTCTGACTTGACCCGTACTTGGCCTATATCTTCTAGTCATAGCCTATTGGCTCTTTAAGCTTTGATATTAGGCTCCTATTGTTGATCGTGGGCCCATAAGTCTCGAGAATAGCCCGATCGGGTTTCCTGCAATAACGAAAAGCACGTAATGAGACTTAATCAAAATGGCTTCATATCTAGACTTCTAGAAATGCGTTTAATGCATGCAAATATACCATTTCATCCAGAAAAGTGTGTTCTACGTAATGAAAGCGACTCTTACGTAGAAACGTGTATAAATAGGGAAGTTTAACATAGGAGAGTGTGATAACGCTAAAGGATAATGGCTTAAAATAAGTACTTTTAAGCAAATATCACAACCCCCAACCAGCATATTGCCAATCCTTGGCAATTAGTGCGAAATAAATGAGCTTAAAAGGGCTCTGCACATGCTGCACACTTTTTCATATTAGCTCAGGGAAAACACCGTTCGACAAATTATCATTTGGATGCAAAAATAGTTACAAGCTAGTAGATAGTCAGGAAGTTTTGACAAGACTATAGACTGATAATCATGACCCAGAATAGTCTGACTCGACGTGTGTGTGTGGTCAACATTATCATCATCCGACAGTTAAGAGTTCCAAATCACCTAAAAGATTGTATGCCTTGACCTCAAATCTCACTTGTAAAACACTCAGAATGATCACTCGTCAGTGGTTTTATTTCTTTTCTCTCAATTTATATGTGAGGAGACATATTGATAAAAACAAATATCTCACATATGTATTGTTTGAAGGAAGGACATTTTTAACAGAAGAAGATCTCATGAAAGGAATATCATTTCACTTGGGAACGTTAGATCAAACTCTATAGCTTCTCTTTCTCCATTCTCTACATTAATGATCGTGCTATCCTAGAATCAAGTAGGACTTTCATAGGTTGTAACGAGGCTTAGGTCAGGTGTAGAAAAATAAGGGGATACAGGATTTCAAAGCTTCTGAGAGGATATCTCGATTTTCTTGCATCTTTCCTGCGGGTGTAAAACCATTATCTGTTTCTTTTCCTTCTTTCATATTTTTCTCTTTTTCTTGATATTTCTAAGACTGCTCAATTTTGTTTTCAGCTCTTTTCTATACTTTCTTTTCATCTTTTCTTCTCAGTTTGAACCACTGGTCTTTTTCTAGACTTTTTCTTGACTTTTCTTTTCATAGTATACCCATAACAATCATTTCTCTCTCCTTCTCAGAAGTAGGGTCGCGAGTCATACTTCGTAACTGGATTGGGTTATAGGTTAATGGGCTTTAACAAGGAAAGGCTTTTTATAAAGGCTCAGAAGGGTTTCAAATGGTAGAGATTTAAGGTAAACTAAAAAGGCTGAAAGGTTTAAAAAGATGGCCTAAATCATTTTCTAGGGTTTACACTCTCATGTAACATGTTTTGAATAGATATAAAAAAGGTTCTGTCGTAATAATCCAATTTTGATGTCGTTCCGAGTTCCATGATCAATACAAAGGATAATGAGATCTTTCAACAAAATATTGCGGACATGAAGAAATAGTGAGTCATCTTGTGACTCGGAATTGTAGTATAACCCTCTGAAATGATGAAAGGCTCGAAAGCGCACTAGGTTAGGTCTCCACAAATATTCTTCTAGGATCTTTAGAGATTCTAAACTTAGGATGACTCTGGTGATGAATGTGTACAATTTGTGCAAAATCTGAGTTTTTCTAAGTTTTCAAATCTGCTGTAGTCACGCTTGACTTGACTTGACTCAAAGCTAGCATGTAACACAGAAAATGTCATCCTTTATAAAACGATTTCACGGATATTTCTAATAAAAGTCAGGGTATTTGACATATTTTGGAAGTTCTAGAAAACATTGAAAATCATCGGAAAACACCCAAAAACACAATTGTTTTTTTTTTTAATTTTTAATTTAATTTTATTTTTATTTTTATTTTTTTATTTTTTTATTATTTTATTTTTTTATTTTTTTATTTTTTTATTTTTATATATTTTATAATTTTTTTGGAATTTTATCAAAATGAAAACATGAGTTTTGGTAAATACCCACCCCCAACCAAAATAGCACCGTCCTCGGTGCTTATAACCGGGACCAAAAAAATGTTGAAATATCGGTAATGATGCAAGGAGATTAGGGAGGATGTTACCAATGGGGCATGAAATGAATACTGTCTAGTACCAGATGATTTTCTGTATTGAAGGTACCTGCATGAAAGATAGATATAGCAAATATGCATGCGACTCATGTAACTACGAATACCGGAATTGCCTTTTTGAAAGCGCTAAGTTTTACGTCTTCAGCCAGACACAACGGGAGTGATAAGCACCCCCAACCAAGTTGAAGCACAGGGAGACTGAGTGAATCATTAGTCATCCAGCTCATCAGTTGGAGTAGGACCACTTCCATTTGAGCTAACCAAACCCAGCAGTAGTACAGGTAGGTTCTTTCTCAGAAGAGACTGAGAGGTTTCTCTGACCGTGGTTAACAGAGCCGCAAACTCTGAAAGAGGAGCGGGTATTGGATTGCAGTAGCGGTTCTCTCATCAGTAAGAGACCTAGCAAAGGGATTCTCTGACCATGGTTAGCAGAGTTGAAGACAATGTGTATCGGGGATGGATTTTGTGGAGCAGACTCCAGTGGGGTTTACAGTAAGCACCCCTATCCAAGATTATGGTGTTGAAGATCGAAAGACTCTCAGATCGAATCAAACGATGTGGCAGTTGAAACCATAGAAATAAGCCATAGAATCGGTTACAAGGAGACACTGGAGTAGTGATCCTAAATGATGCACATAGAGCAAGCAAGATAATCCTATGTCTAAAACAAATCAGTATAAGTTTGAGGATTTATCTTGTTAGTTTGTGGGGTATTGTAGATTATGACAGTGGGCGGACCACTGGTTTATTTTGTTAACCGCCGGACTAACTTTGTCGCACTTGGGTTCTCACTTGGATACACTCTTCAAAGCAAATGCTTCAATACTAACTCAAATTGATCGCAAGATAATCCGAAGCCTAGACAGACGTGCGGCACATCGGCTGACTTATGTACGCCCCAGACTAACCGGATTTGTCAAGCAATGGAGATGAGTGTTCCATTAGTATAAGCTAGGGTTGGTTTGTGTTCCTAACCCAACAAATAAGCAGACCAACAAAGAACCAGGGAAGCCATTGGTGAACTCGGTATACTTGAGTAGTAGGGACCTTTGGGTGTGTTAGACAACAGGGACCCGCGCTCTTGGACTTATTCGACCTGGGATGGATGGAAAGACTACGTGAAGGGGTGTCCTAGAACACCGATCTATTTTGCCTCTAGCTCTTGATTCTTTTTATTATAGTGGATCTTAGGGATCAAAATCAGCTGGAATGATGAGGTGGGTGATGAAATCCCACCAGTTTCAAGTAGAGCTGGGTCTGCTCAATTAGGGTTCATTAATTAGCGGCCACATCCACACAGTGCGAATAAGTTTATGCAAGAAGCAAATAGACATACGGCATTATAATGCACCCAATTGCACAGTATCGCTCTCAAGGCGAGGGAAGGGACTTACCTCCCGTGGGCCACACCACGGGGTCGCTTCTTCGGGGTAGGGAGGGGTATCTTCATGGGCTTGGGCCCGATTCCTTCGTAGTGAGCTTTCGCTCCCTACCCGCATTTAGAATCGCAATCCTGCATACGAATTAGTATATGATATGGGTCTAGGGTGTGGGAATATTTTTTGGAATGTCCCTGCCTTGTGTGGGTAAGCAATCAATCAATCAATAAGGCAAGGTAAATTAGAAAGTTACTATTTATGAGAGTTGACTAAACAACTATCAGCCCTCTAATAGACCTTTCCAATTTAACAGTTTCTCCAAGTTAGGAAAATTCTCTAAAATTAGTAGTTTCCTAAATCTGAAAACTTGCTAAATTTAGGGTTTCTTCCCGTGTTGGAAACCTTCCAAAAAGGGGACCTTCCACATCTAGAAATCCTCTAAAAATAAGAATTTCTAAATATAGAATTTCGTCAAATTCGAAATTTTTCTAAATAAGCTCGATTCCAAAGAAATTTCCCAGGAATGGAAACCTTGCAAAGATGGAAACTTCCTGATTTGGAAAGCATCCAAAAATGCAATCTTCCCATATACGAATATCCTAAAATGTGCAGAAATGGAAACTAGCATTTTTAATTTTTTAATTTTTTTGTGAGTTAGGCACTCAATCAAGGGTTCTAAAACCCTTGAACACACATCTAGATATGGTACTAATCAAGGTGTCCGATTACAACTTTGCACCCGGCCTTCCGAGGCATGACAAAATAATACTAAAAATCTGCAAATAGAAAGTTTCCAAATGTCTGGATCTTTCCATTTTCGTCGTCTTCATTCCTTTATGCATTCCTGTACACCAAGCGGCAACGGCGCCATTTGATATTATGATTCTCGTCATCTTTATTCCTTTATGCGTTCCTGTACACCGAGCGGCAACAGCGCCATTTGATAGAAGGATTTTTCCGTGTCGTCAATTCGGAAACCCTAACTTCAATAATATTTGTAAAATCCGATTGTCTGCAAAATGTAACTTGTATAGCAGTACGTGTCGGATGTCGATCTGCACTCGGTGTGAGTTAGTACAATAAGGAATTAAAATTGACAAATAATATACAGAGAGAAATGAGAATGGTGGAAGAGATGAGAAGGGCGAGTCGATTTAAAAACAACATTCATTTGAGATTCAGAACACCAAAATATCAAAAACAACTTCATTAATCATCAAAGAGTGCGTACATAAATCAAAATAACAGAAATAAAGAAAGCATGTAAGAAAGCATGTAAAGGGATGAGAGATGAAGAGGTAAGGGAAAGAAACGTCCATTGAAATCTCAGAGCTAAGGGCGCTACCGATCAAGAAGAGGATCGTCCAAGACTTTGATGAATGCTTCAATCGTGAGAAGGATTTTGACAGAGAAGCATCCCATGACCTTTGGAGCTAAGGGCGCTACCGATCAAGAAGAGGACCGTCCAAATTTCATGGAATGCTGCTCAATCGAGAGAAGGGGTAAGGGAAAGAAACGTCCATTGAAATCTCAGAGCTAAGGGCGCTACCGATCAAGAAGAGGATCGTCCAAGACTCTGATGAATGCTTCAATCGTGAGAAGGGTTTTGACAGAGAAGCATCCCATGACCTTTGGAGCTAAGGGCGCTACCGATCAAGAAGAGGACCGTCCAAATTTCATGGAATGCTGCTCAATCGTGGAATCCACATCGACTCTTACCGGCCGACAAGGTAGATGTGAATTGGCTAATGTACTATAATGTGCCCTAAAAAGCTCACCTTTTCACTCGCCGAAAGGAGTCGGCCAAGTGAATAGGCGATCGGCCTAAGAACGTAGTGAGAGGATCTAGAGAGAGAAAATAGACTTAGAGAGAGAAATCTCACTCTAGAGAGAGAACATGGGATTAGAGATGTCACGTCCCTTCCATGTCATCTAGAGAGAGAAAGTGAGAGAAACCATGCAGAGAGAGAAACAAGGAGAAGAGAGAGAAACTAAGATTTTTAGAGAGAAAAGAGAAATCCTAGAGAGAGAAAGTGAGAGAACATGGAATTTAGGGATGTCACGTCCCTTCCATGTTATTTAGAGAGGAGATCTAGAGAGAGAAAGTAGAAGAAGAGAGAAAGTGAGGAATGAAGAACTAAGTTTAGAGAGAGAAAGTGTTACCTTGCAAACTTACCTCGGTGAAGGATCGGAGATCGGCCAAGTTGGCCAATGAGGTCTGGCCATGAGTGAGAGAGGGCTTGCATGATGGAAGGAGGGGTGCATGGAGGTTGCACCATGAGGAAGGGCATCATGTGCAGGCTGGCTAGTCGGGTTGGACACCTTGGTGACACCCGAAAGGTGGAGATCCGTTGGCACAAGATGGTCTGCATGGCAGTAAGGTTGGGAAGAAGCTTTTGGAGAAAGAGGAGGAATCCCTATAGCAGATCGTATGTGGGGGCCGCAAGTACACGGGCATCAAAGAGAGGTGTCCGGTGATGATGATGGAGATCACGATGGTGGTGATCTTGTTGTATGTCCAGCAATATGGAGTGGAGCGCCAATGGATCAGGCGTTAGGAACGGTGCCCAGCTTTTCAGCATCATGGAAAAGCAGCTGGAGTTGCAGTCCGATTTGGATGCAAAGACGTTCAGCAATGAAGAAGACGATCTACAGGTGAGGAGCCAACAGTGGAGGTCACACGGTGGTGCTCTGATGTGGGTCGCCAGTGTGCTCATGTGCCAGGAGAGATAAAAAATGGTTTCCATGGTGGTGGAACGTGCTTCACGTTGCTGTCTTTAGTGGACAGATCTGCAGGTGCAGGACTTGGAAGGAACCGTTGCTGGTTCCAGATCTGAGAGGAAGGGAAAAACCGGCGAGCTTGCATGCAGGTGATGATGGAAGAGGGAAGAAGACGGTGCTGGCTGGTTTTGATGAGCGTGAGGGAGAGGAACAGGTGGCATTGCTAGAGATGAAGAAGGGAGTTGCAGACTGTTGAAGCTGCAACAAGGGAGGAGGACTGCTGGAGGCGTTGCACCAAGGTGCAACAATGAGTTGCAAATCATGCTCAACAGGATGAAGAAGACGATGACAAGAAGAAGGAGGCGTTTGCAGCCCTGCAAAGCCGCTGTAGGTGATGAAGACTAGCCACGAAAATGGATGCTGGTGGGTTCCAGATGAAGAGTGAGAGAAGAAACGGGCTGGAGTTGAAGGTTAACTCCAGCAACCGTTAAGGAGAGTGGGTACAGCGGTTTGTTGTGGAAGTTCAACCGGTCGGAGTTGCAGGTCTGCAACTCCGGTCAGTCATGTCCGTGAAAGAGAAAGAAGTAGAAGGAGGATCAGAGGAGGAGGAAATGGTGGTGGGTTTGATGGAGGGAGCATCCCTGCACGATGGGTGTTGACGTTGCAGATCGGATCTGCTTTGAGGAAGGGAGATCCCGTCTTTTGATGACCAGACCGTGTTGCAGATCTCCGGAGCGGCACCATTTCTTGTTGCAGGCAGATAGGAACGGTGGCATGGTTGCTGGGTTTGAAGAGAGTTGTGCAAACCGTGGAAGCCATAGAAGATGGGAGGAGGAATCGTCAGTAATTCTCATGGAGGAGAACATGACAGCAAAGGGAAGAAGAGTTGCAGGTTTGCAACTCTTCTCCGGCGATGGAGATATCATGGGGAGGAGCAGAACGACTCTCCTCTCAAAGGAGAAGACTAGTAGATCTGTTGGAGATGTGAAGATGGTGAAGGAACCCACAGCTTCTCTCTAGCTTTTGCCCAAGGGGAAGTTTTTCTCTTAAAAGAACGTGGGTGAGAGGCACACGGTTTTAACAAACCGCAGGTATTTTTGGAGGAGAGAGAATCGGTCAAGAATGACCAATTCTCTCTCATGGGTATAAATGATGGGTTAGATTATGGGCCATGGGCTTGTGTTTGGTCTTTTGAAGCCTTGGCTCATTCTATGAGGCCTTGGCCTTATAAGTTAGGCTTTGGGCCTAATGTTTGTAAAGGCCTTTGGATGCAATGCACTCACTTGCCATGATGGCCGTAGGATTTGATTGCGTGGGATCGTGGGCTACTCAAGGCCAAGAGCTTAATGGCCCATTTGATGTGAGCTTGATTTGGCGATGATGGTGTGGGCCACCATTGAAGGCCTTGGGATACATGAGTGAAAATTTGAGGAATGATGATTGGGTCTGGCCCATATTTGGCGAACCATCAGATCTGGAGAGATCCATCGGTCCAAAAGAAGATCTAATGGTCCAATGGATGATCTAACGGTGGAAAAGTTATGGGAGATGGTATAGAGCTAGAGGAAAGGAGATTAGAGGTTAGATGATGGAGATCGGAGGGTTAGGATGATCGATCTGAAGATCGGATGGTCGATTTGAGGATCTAATGGTAGGATGAGATGATAGAAGAGTTAGATGTTAGGATTTAAAAACCTAGAAAGAGAATTAGGAGAGAGGAGAGAGAAAATAACACAAAATAAAGGCAACAGAGCTGGCGGAAGGGTCATAAACCCTGATCTTCAATGTAATCTTCCGTCAGCTTCACCAATTACGTAAGCCGTCATTTTATGTCAGTTGGTACAGCTTTGAATCACTTTGGCCCGTCTCTTGGTCTTCAGCTTTGCCTCTCTTGATTCTTTATCTGGCTCTACGATCCTCTGACTTGACCCGTACTTGGCCTATATCTTCTAGTCATAGCCTATTGGCTCTTTAAGCTTTGATATTAGGCTCCTATTGTTGATCGTGGGCCCATAAGTCTCGAGAATAGCCCGATCGGGTTTCCTGCAATAACAAAAAGCACGTAATGAGACTTAATCAAAACGGCTTCATATCTAGACTTCTAGAAATGCGTTTAATGCATGCAAATATACCATTTCGTCCAGAAAAGTGTGTTCTACGTAATGAAAGCGACTCTTACGTAGAAACGTGTATAAATAGGGAAGTTTAACATAGGAGAGTGTGATAATGCTAAAGGATAATGGCTTAAAATAAGCACTTTTAAGCAAATATCACCGTACTCGGGATTAGTTGGATTAGCGCGAATAAGAACACAAAAGATAACAAAAAATTTGCATGTAACACATCATTCTCAAATCAACTTTATTTAATCAAAATTATCTTTTACAGCAAAAATCTGACAAAATAACTAAACTAGAAAGCATTTTAATAAGAGAGGGATGTAGAGAGAGAAAGAAGTTTTGAGAGAGAGAAACTAGAGAGAGAAAGTGGTAGAAGAAGAGAGAAAATTGGAGTTTTAGAGAGATTGAGAGAAAATGAGAAGAAGAGGTTATTCTAGAGAGAGAAAAAAAAAAGAAAGCAAGAGAGAGAAAGAGAAAGGAAAAGGTTAGAGAGAGAAAAGGCTCACCATGATTCACATCCCTTGAAACAGTGCATCGTGGTGCAACTAGGCAGCAAGCGAAGGCAAGAGAGTGGAGAGTGGAGAGAGGATGGTCAACAGATGGTGAGGAAGACGATCTCAAGCCCAGTAAGATGGGGATGCACTTTCAGGCTGGTTGGAGATTGTTGTCCGGTGAAGATGCAGGTTGAAGCTCCACGATGTGTGCATGAGGAGTAGCTGTTGAAGTCCCAGAAAGTTGCTGTCGATGGACAGATGGTGGGCCAATGATGATGGTACAGCGTTGGAACTCAGCAGGTTATCTGTTTTAGCCAACACGTTGAGGAGCTGGGGTGAGAAGATGATTCTCAACCTTGAGAGAACCACTGTTGGACGGTAGGTGAAGGAGCAAGGGCGGTGATCTGATGGAGTTGCTACACCTTCACCGTGCAGCAACCATAAAGAAAGAGAGATTAGACCAAGTGGCTGTGAAGTTGTAGACTTAGATCTACTGGTGGTTCTTGCCGAAGAAGATGAGGAAAATCAGCAAGTTGGAGGTGCTCATGGTCAATCTTAATGGTGAGGGGCTGGTTTTGATCGGATGTGCACGGAGCACATGATCAGGGAGTGGTGGAGCATTCTTGTAGATGACTGATGGAGAAGAAAATCATGAGGAATCATGATGCTGCATGGAGGAGGCGGACCAATCCGATCTAGTTGAGGGTGGTGTTTACAGACTGGTTCCAGCGGTGGTGGCTGGTGCATGAAGGGAACACGACTGGAGAAGAAGAAGGAACAGGAGGAGAAGGCGCAGGCAGAAGAGAAGAAGGAGAAAGAGGAGAAGGAAAGGGAGAAGAAGAAGGAGAGATGGCCGGAGTTGCAGACCTGCAACTCCGGCGAGGATTGTGGGAGATGACTTGTGGACGGGCTGCTAGTACAGCCACCTGTGGTAGCAGCAGGTGGTGGTAGAGGCGGTGAAAAGAAGAAGAAGGCGAAGGAGAGGATGGTGACGGTGTTGCTGGTTGGGCAGGGGGTTTGATATTCACTTAAAAGTGCGTATTTTCCACTGTTATCTTCTAAGCGTTATCACACTCTCTTACGTTAAAATACTCTATTTATCTACTTTTCTACGTAAGAGTCTCTTTTGTTGCGTAGAACACACTTTTCTGGACGAAATGGTATATTTGCATGCATTAAACACATTTTCGGAAGTCTAGACATAAAGTTATTCTGATAGAGTCTCATTACGCGCTTCTTCTGTCGCAGGAAACCCCGATGGGACAATTCTCGAGACTTGCGAGCCCACATCGATCAGGAAAGCCCATTATCAAAGCTTAAAAAGCCCACATGCTATGATTAGAAGATATGGGCCAAATATGGGCTGAATAAGAGGACCAAAAAGTCGACCAAAAGAACGAAGAGAGCAGGAGAGCCAATGACCAAGAGACGGACCAAAGCGTTTAAAGCCACATGAGTCAGCAAGGAATGATAGTCTACTCTACTGGAGAAGCGTGAGGATGGTCACAGTGAAGACCAGGGTTCCAGACCCTCTGCCAATACTTTTATCTCCATTTTTTACTATTTTCTCTCTCATCTCTCCTTATTCTCTCTCTCTTCATCTCTCGGTCCTCGAATCTACTGACCTAACCCCAGAACTCCTGTCCATTAGCTCTGTCTCATCTCCCTTAGCTTTCTGACCGTTGGATCTTCAATCGGACTGTTAGATTTTCCACCGGACCGTTGGATATCTCTAGATCCGTCGATCTACCAATCTGGGTCCCAATCAAGTCACCATCCATCCGATAGCCATCAGATTGTCTGTCACATCATCTTGTGAGACGATGGACATCATCAATCCATGTGGGCCAGTAGCCGGGCCCATCATCATCGACCCGCTGTCCGACCATTTAGTGGACCCCGTGAATTTCAAAATAATTTTAATTAAATTTTAAAAAATGGGGGAGCCACTAAATGGGGAAATTCCCCAAAGAAAAGTAGGGTTTTACTTAAAAAAAAATATATATATATTTTTTTTATTTTAAAAATTTCCTAATTTCCATTAATGGAAACTAGGGAGCTTTAAAAGGGGAAGGAGAAGGGTTCGTTTGAACCCTAATCCCCCTTCAATCCCTCTCCCCATCTCCTCCTATCAATCCCCCACGTTCTCTTTCTCTTATTCCTTCTCTTTCTTCTTCTTCTTCCTTCTTGATCTCGCCGGAGTTGCAGACCTGCAACTCCGGCCGTCCTTCCTCCTTCTTCTTCTGCTGTTCTCTTCTTCTTCTCTTCATCTCCACCTTGCTCTGCCTCTTGCACGGTCGCCTGCAACCCTCTCTTCTTCTAAAACTGAAGCTGCCAAAATCCAAGCCGCCACCCACCTCATCTATTCTACACGGTGGCTGTTCTTCCAACAGCCACCACTGTATAGTTCCGCGGCAAGAGAACACCTCGTATCTCATCTCCACCGCCTCCTGCTAGAGCATTGCTGCTATCCTCTTCCCTCCACCATTGGATTGCTCCATCACGTTCTCCTCCCAAGGCACCACCATCTTCTCCACTGGCAGCCACGTGCAACTCACCAAGAACCACCCACGACTCCACCGTTGCTGCTCCCTTCCAACCGATCCGTCCAGAATCATTCTCTCTAGTCTTCATCTCGCTCATCTCAACGCCGCCACTGTCCTCACCAGTCACTACCATGTTGCTGCCTCCATCGAGTTGCAGATCTGCAACTATATCACAGGCTGGACTGCAACACATCTCCTTCAATCCGCCGTCGCCATCCAAGCCCTTCAAAAGTTGAAAACTCAGTTGTAGGCCATAGGATTTGCACCAGCAAACCCCTCGGCAGACACACCTATTGACATATGGTCTTTCACGCTTGCCTCTCTTCAATCTCCCCGTTAGTTCCTCCATTTGATAGCACCATCTCTTGCCCCGTGTTGCTGCTCAACGACTGCCCCTCCATAACCACCATTAACGACAACTCGCAACAGCACCGTTGTGATCTGCCGACCACTACTGCTCTACCCTTTGGTTGGGTATCTCCTCTCCAAGCACTTGGCCAAATATTAGTCGATCTCCCTCAAAGTAATGTTCCATCATGGTGCATCAACGTGCATCACATTGGACCACAACGACCTTGCCCGATCCTCACTCTCAAGGCCGAATGGTAAGTGTTCATGGTGAGTTTCCTCCTTCTCTCCTCTCCTTTAGGTTTCTCTCTCTACAATAGTTTCCTCTTTCCCTCGCTATTGTTCTTCATCTCTCTTCTCACGTTCTCTCTCTCCCTTATACTTTCTCTCTCTGTCTCTAGTTACTCCTCATTTCTCTCTCTTGTTTCTCTCTCTATCACTTTATTTATCAGCTTTCTAGTATAGTTTTCCTTATTACTTATTTTGAGTCAAATATTGTAAGAACTTTTGGATTAATGAATTAATGGAACTTGTTTTTATTCTCATGTTCTTATTGTTAGTATTAAAATCTTTTTCTAAAAATCACAAATCATGTTTTAAGAAAATCATACACCACCCTTCCCATCCCGCCTTTATTTCTAATATCATCCTGTCATTTTATGTGTTCTTTCGTGTGCTAATCTGACTAATCCCGAGTGCGGATCGACATCCAACACGAACCATCAGCAGTTATGACTGAAAGATATGAAACCTACCAATGTCACCCAGAAATTAGCTGATCAGTCCATCAAGATTCCAAGAAGAATCATTGAAGATGTCCTAGTAAAAGTCGCTGACTTTTATTATCCTGTGGACTTTATCATTCTCGACACCGAGCCATGTCAGGATAACCGCATTCCGGTCATCTTAGGCTGCCCTTTTCTTGCCACCGCGAATGCACACATCAGGTGCCGGGACGGAAACATGTCCATTGCTTTCGGAAACCTCAAAGCTGAGGTCAATATCTTTCATCTAATGCAATAGGATACCGATCGTGATGTGGCCGATGAAATGTG
Source organism: Euptelea pleiosperma (assembly GCA_035048495.1). Taxonomy (NCBI): domain Eukaryota; kingdom Viridiplantae; phylum Streptophyta; class Magnoliopsida; order Ranunculales; family Eupteleaceae; genus Euptelea; species Euptelea pleiosperma. The sequence continues at coordinate 12,225,878 of CM068544.1, read as the reverse complement.
TGCCGTTGAGAGCCTGATCCCGGACTCCACCGAATATATTCTTAAGCAGTGTCTAGAACACTTTGGAGCTGACTTTGCCACAGAGTCAGCCATTTCTGACCTCAATGATCTTTTGGAGACTGCTCCACTGATAGAGATCCCTGCTCCACTCATCGAGTTCGAGCCTCTGATAACCATGGCCAGAGAACCTATCCTTCCTTTACCTACTGAAGTCAAACCTCTTCAATCCGTGTCTTCTGTGACACCTATTTCTACTCCATCTGCTCCAATATTGGAGCTTAAGCCTCTTCCCACAGATCTTTCCTATGCCTATCTTGGTTTTAAGGAAACCTACCCTGTCATTATTGCTTCCGCTTTATCTGCGAGTGAACGTAAGAAACTTCTCGAGTTGCTCAACGAGCACAAATCTGCGATAGGTTGGACTATAGATGATACTCGAGGCATAGACCCCTCGGTGTGCCAACATCACATCTACCTCGAGGATGAATCCAAAACCTCTCGTGAACACCAGAGGAGGTTGAACCCCGTCTTAAAGGAAGTAGTCTGAGACGAGGTCCTTAAACTGTCATCTCCGATAGCAAATGGGTGAGTCCTATTCATGTCGTCCCTAAAAAGGCAGGATTCACAGTTGTGGAAAATGAGAACAAGGAAATGGTAACTCAGCGCCTAAAGAAAGGGTGGAGAGTCTGCATCGATTATCGACGACTCAACACCAACACTAGGAAGGACCATTTTCCTTTACCCTTCATAGACCAGATGTTGGAGAGACTAGCAGGTCACTCCTATTACTGCTTCCTTGATGGTTACTCAGGGTATAATCAAATACCCATCGCCCCTGAGGATCACGAGAAGACTACTTTCACCTGTCCCTTTGGCACTTTTGCCTACAAGCGCATGCCCTTTGGCCTCTACAATGCACCCGCGACCTTTCAACAGTGTATGATGAGCATATTCTCTGACATGGTGGAAAGATTCCTTGAAGTTTTTATGGAGGACTTCTCAGTTTTTGGGTCATCCTTTGATGACTGTCTGAACCATCTAGGGCTTGTACTTCAACGCTGTTAGGACAAGCGACTTGTCCTCAATTGGGAGAAATGCCACTTCATGGTGAAGAAAGGCATAGTTCTGGGACATGTCATTTCCCATCAGGGCATTGAGGTCGACAAAGCTAAAATCGATATCATCTCGACCATGCCCATTCCTAAGTCCGTGCGTGACATCCGGTCCTTTTTGGGACACGGAGGATTCTATAGGCGATTCATCAAGGACTTCTCTCAAATCGCTCGACCACTGTCCCATCTCCTGGCTAAAGATAGTCCTTTCGACTTTAATGCTGACTGTGTCAAGGCATTCGAGCATCTCAAATTTGAGCTCACTACTGCACCCATTATCCGTCCCCCGGACTGGACTCTACCTTTTGAGGTAATGTGCGATGGTTCAGACTATGCTTTAAGAGCCGTTCTAGGGCAGAGAGTTGACAAAAGGTCACACGTGATCTACTACGCGAGCAAAACTCTTAACTCTACCCAAATGAATTACTCCACCACTAAGAAAGAACTCCTGGCGGTAGTCTTCGCCATTGATAAATTCCGTCAGTACCTCTTAGCCACTAAGGTGGTCGTGTACACTGATCATGCAGCCCTTCGTTATCTCATGTCGAAAAAGGAAACCAAGCCTCGATTAATTCGCTAGATTCTCTTACTGCAGGAATTCGACCTCGAGATCAATGATAAGTGAAAGTAGGATTTTTCCGCGTCGTTGGTTACGGAAACCCTAACTTCAACACATTTTTTTTTAATCCGAAACCTTTAACCTGTAGAATGAGCAATTTTGCACAGTGGCTTGTGTCGGATGTCGTTCCGCACTCGGGATTAGTCGGATTAGCGCAAATAAGAACATAAAATGACAGATAATATACAAGAGAAAAAGGAGAATGATTGAAGAGATGAGAAGGGCGAGTCGATTTAAAACACATCCAAATAAGATCCAGAGAAGACTAAAATTATCGAAATCAAATTGCATTAATTAAACTGTTGCTTACATGAAATAAATGACAGAAATAAATAAAGTGGTAAATCTATTCTAGAAAGCATGTAAGAAAGCATGTAAAAAGAGATTTTAGAGAGAGAGGAAGAAGGTAGAGAGAGAATAAGGAGAGATGAGAGAGAAAGTATCAGAAAATAGAGAGAAAAGCACTGGCGGAGGGTCTGGAACCCTGGTCTTCACTGTGACCATCCTCACGCTTCTCCAGTAGAGTCGACCATCATTCTTTGCTGACTCATGTGGCTTTAAACGCTTTGGTCCGTCTCTTGGTCATTGGCTCTCCTACTCTCTTCGTTCTTTGGGCCGACTTTTTGGTCCTCTTATTCAGCCCATATTTGGCCCATATCTTCTAGTCATAGCATGTGGGCTTGTTAAGCTTTGATAATGGGCTTTCATGATCGATTTGGGCCCACAAGTCTCGAGAATCGTCCCATCGGGGTTTCCTGCGACAGAAGAAGCGCGTAATGAGACTTTATCAGAACGGCTTAATATTTAGACTTTCGAAAATGTGTTTAATGCATGCAAATATACCATTTCGTCCAGAAAAGTGTGTTCTACGCAACAGAAGAGACTCTTACGTAGAAAAGTAGGTAAATAGAGTATTTTACGTAGGAGAATGCAATAACGCTAAAAGGATAATTGCTTAAAATAAGCACTTTTGAGCGAATATCACAACCCCCAACCAGCATATTGCCAATCCTTGGCAATTAGTGCGAAATAAATGAGCTTAAAAGGGCTCTGCACATGCTGCACACTTTCACATTAGCTCCGGGAAAACACCGTTTGTCAAATCATTGAATGGATGCAAAAATAGTTCCATGCTAGCGAAGAGTTTGAAAGTTTTGGCAAGACTACAGACTGATAATCATGACCCAGAATAGTCAGACTCTGCGTGTGTGTGTGTGCTCAACATTCTCATCATCCGACAGTAAAGATTTCCAGATCACCTTTAAGTTTTTCTGCCTCGACCTCAAATCTCACATTTTTAGCACTCAGAATAGAATCACACAAGAAGGGTTTTCTTCTTTTCTCTCAATTTTATGTGAGGAGATGTGTTGATGAAAGTAAAGATCTCACATATGTATTATTTGAAGGAAGGACATCTTTAACAGAAGAAGATCTCATGATTGGAATACCACTTCACTCGGGAACGTCAGATCAAACTCTATAGCTTCTCTTTCTCCAATCTCCACATTTTATGATCGTACTATCCTAGAATCAAGTAGGACTTTCCTGGGTTGTAATGAGGCTTAGGTCAGGTGTAGAGAGATAAAGGAATGCAGGATTTCAAAGATCTTGAGAGGATATTGCCCTTTTCTAGAATTTTTCCTGCGGCGTAACACCATTATCTGGTTCTTTTTCCTTTTTTTTTCGTATTTTTCTCTTTTTCTTGATATTTCTGAGACTGCTCAATTTCTTTTCAGCTCTTTTTCATACTTTCTTTCCATATTTTGTTTTCAGCTTGAACCACTTTCTTTTCCTTTTGATTCTTCTTCTTTACTTTTCTTTTCACGGTACACTTATATCAGTTGTCCATCTCAAAATAAGGGTAAACAGTCATGCTTCATAGCTGGATTGGATTTTAGGTTGATGGGTTTACAAAGAAAAGGCTTTTATAGAATGGCTCAAGGGGTTTCTAGTGAAGTATAATTCAGGTGAGTAAAAAGGCTGAATGGTTCAGAAAAATGGCCTAAATCATTTTCTAAGGTTTGCACTATCATGTATACTGTCTTGACTGGATACAGAGAAGGTTCTGTCGTAGTAATCCAATTTTTGATGTCGTTCCGAGTTTTATGATCGAAGTAAAAGATAATGAGATCTCTCAACGAATATTGCGGGCATGAAGAATAGTGAGTCATCTTGTGACTCAGGATTGTTGTATAACCCTCTGAATTGATTAAAGGCTCGACAGCTCACTGGGTTTGGTCTCCACAATTATTCTCACAGGATCTCCAGAATTTCCAAACTTAGGATGACTCTGATGTTGATAGTGTACAATTGTGCCAAATCTGAGTTTTTCTGAGTTTTCAAACCTGCTGTAGTCACGCTTGAATTGACTCAATGCTAACTTTAAACAAAAATTGACATCCTCAATACTGACTTAACGGAGGTTTTCAACTAATCAAAGTCAGGGTATTTGACACATTTTTGAAATTCTAGAAAACTTTTGGAGAACATCGGAAATCACCCCAAAAACAAGAAATTTTTTTTTATATATATATATATATATATTTATCAAAAGGAATACATGAGTTTTGGTAAATACCCACCCCCAACCAAAATATAGCACCATCCTCGGTGCTCATGAGCGGGACAAAAATGGATGAAATAATGATAATGATGCAAGGAATAGGGAGGATGTTACCAATGGAGCATGAAATGAATGCTGTCTGGTATCAGGAGATTATCTGTAGTGAGTGTACCTGTATGACAGAGAGATATAACAATGCATGCGACTCATGTAACTAAGAAATCGGAATTGCCTTTCCAAAAGCGCTAAGTTTTACGTCTTCAGCCAGACACAACGGGGGTGATAAGCACCCCCAACCAATTTGAAACACAGGGAGACTGAGTGAGTCATTAGTCATCCAGCTCATCAGTTGGAGCAGGAACGCTTCCAATCGAGCTAACCCAACCCAGCAGTAGTACGGGTAGGGTCTTTCTCAGTGAAGACTGAGAGGGTTCTCTGGCCGTGGTTAGCAGAGCCGCAAACTCATAAAGAGGAGCGGGTATGGGAGAACAGTAATGGGTCTCTCATCAGTAAGAGACCTAGCAAGGGATTCTCTGACCATGGTTAGCAGAGCCGAAGGCACAATGTGTATCGGGGATGGATTTAGTGGAGCAGACTCCAGTAGGGTTGACAGTCAGCACCCCTATCCAGCATAAAATGCAGTGAGACTGAAATGATCATCAGTCGTAAGAGATTGGATCAATGAGATCCGTCTGCCTGGTCTCTCATCAGTAAGAGACCAATGGCAAAGGAAGGGTGTTGATGATTGAAGGACTCTCAGAACGAGTCAAACAATGGGGCAGTTGAACCCATATAAATAAGCTTCAGACTAGGTTACAAAGAGACACTGGGGTAGGGATCCTAAATGATGCACATAGAGCAAGCAAGATAATCCTATGCCTATAACAAATCAGGATAAGTTTGAGGATTTATCTTGTTAGTTTCTGGGGTATGGTAGATTATGACAGTGGGTGGACCACTGGTTTATTTTGTTAACCGCCGGACTAACTTTGTCGCTCTTAGGTTCTCACCAGGCTACACTCTTCAAAGCGAATCCTTTAGTACTGACTCTAGTCAACAACAAGGCAATCCGAAGCCTAGACAGACTGCGGCACAATGGCTGTCTTAAGTACGTCCCAGACTAACCGGATTGGTCAAGTGTTTAAGAAGAGTGTTCCCTCGGGTTAAGCTAGGGTTGGTGCGTGTTCCTAGTCCACAACGTAACTAACCGCCGAATAGTCCAAGATGCCACATAGAGCTCAGTGTACTTGAGTAGCAGGGACTTATGGGTGTGTTAGACAACAGGGACCCGCGCTCGTGGTCTTATTTCGATTGGATGTTAAGCGGGTTTGCTTTGTGTGGATTTTTCCTCGAACACTGGGCTAATTGGCTCTACTCTTGATTCTTTTTAATTAAATGGAGCCTTGGGATCAAATCAGATGGAATGATGAGGTGGGTGATGAAATCCCACCAATTGTAAAAGAGCTGGGTCTGCTCGATTAATGTTCAATTATTAACGGCCACGCCACGCAAGTCGAATAATATGTATGCGAAAGCAAATAGACAAGCGGCAATGATTCACCCAAATTGCTCTGTATCACTGATATTCGCTCAAAAGTGCTTATTTTAAGCACTTATCTTGTTAGCGTTATCGCACTCTCCTACGTAAAACTGCTCTAATTATCCACTTTTCTACGTAAGAGTCTCTTGTGTTGCGTAGAACACACTTTTCTGGACGAAATGGTATATTTGCATGCATTAAACACATTTTCGGAAGTCTAGACATGTAGTCATTCTGATAGAGTCTCATTACGCGCTTCTTCTGTCGCAGGAAACCCCGATGGGACATTTCTCGAGACTTGCGAGCCCACATCGATCAGGAAAGCCCATTATCAAAGCTTAAAGAGCCCACATGCTATGACTAAAAGATATGGGCCAACTATGAGGACCAAAAAGCCGGCCCAAAGAACGAAGAGAGCAGGAGAGCCAATGACCAAGAGACGGACCAAAGCGTTTAAAGCCACATGAGTCAGCAAAGAATGATAGTCGACTCTACTGGAGAAGCGTGAGGATGGTCACAGTGAAGACCAAGGTTCCAGACCCTCCGCCAGTGCATTTTTCCATTTTTTTTGATACTTTTTCTCTCATCTCTTCTTATTCTCTCTCTCTCTTCATCTCTCGGTCCTCGAATCTACTGACCTAACCCCAGAACTCCTGCCCATCGGCTCTATCTCATCTCCCTTAGCTTTCTGACCGTTGGATCTTCCATCGGACCGTTGGATCTTCAATCGGACCGTTGGATCTCTCTAGATCCGTCGATCTACCAATCTGGGTCCCAATCAAGTCACCATCCATCCGATCGCCTTCAGAATTCCTGTCACATCATCTTGTGAGACGATGGACATCATCAGTCCATGTGGGCCAGTAGCCGGGCCCATCATCATCGACCCGCTGTCCGACCAGTTAGTGGACCCCGCGAATTTCAAAAATAATTTTAATTAAATGGGGGGTCCACTAATTGGGGAGATTCCCCATAGAAAAGTAGGTTTTTACTTAAAAAAATAAAAAATAAAATAAAAAATAAAAAAAAAAAAATATTTTTCTTATTTTTTTATTTTTTTATTTTCAAAAATCCCCTATTTCCATTAAAGGAAATAGGGAAGCTTTAAAAGGAGAAGGATAGGGGTTCGTTCGAACCCTAATCCCCCTCTTTTCTTCTCCTCTCCTTCCCCTAATCTTCTGCCCACGTTTTCGCCTCTTCTTTTCCTTCTTTCTCCTCTTCTTCTTCCATCTTCTTCTTCTTCTTCCTCCTCCATCTTCGCCGGAGTTGCAGGCAGCAACTCCGGCCATCTGGTCCTCTTCCTCCTCCTTCTTCTTCTCCTTCTCCTTCTTCTTCTTCTTCTTCTTCTTCTTCTTCTTCTTCTTCTTCTTCTTCTTCTTCTTTTTCTTCTTCTCATTTTTTTTGTTTTTATTTTCGTTTTTTTTCGTTTTGTACCGGAGTTGCAGCCTGCAACTCCGGCCGGCAGCGCCCCCCCCACCAGTCCAGTCCTCCTTCTTCTTCTTCTTCTTCTCTTCTGCTCTCTTCTTCTGCTCCTTCTCCCTCCTCTCGCCTGCGCTCCCTATTGCTGGGTGCAGCACGACCGCGTCCTCCTTCTCTTGACGCTGCACCAACGGTACCGCCTCCACCACGCTTGAGTTGCAGGTCCGCCTGCAACTCCGGCCACCTGCTGTACGTTTGTCCACCCTTGGCCACCACTGTTAAACCTCCAACTTGCTGGTGCACCTCCACAAGCCGCCGTCTTCTTCTTCACCTGCTGCCACCAGCCACAAGAGGGACGCCTCCCTCTTCCTTCAACGTCTCCACCAAACCACCATTGCCTGCGTGCACCGTTTCTCCGCCTACTGCAGCTGTGCACGCACCACCGCGTGCTCCTGCTACTTCTGTCCGCCCGTGCGTGCTCCCCACCACAGTCTCCTCCCTTCCTCATGTGTTTTCGGCGTTGAAGCCGGCCAATTCCACTCTAAAACGCACCACCGTTCTGACATGCTGGTGAACTCTTCACCATTCTTCACTAACGTGCATCTCCACGCTTGGACGGCCTGCAACGTTCTGTTGCCTTCCACCTGCTGCAACAACCACAGAGATCCGGCCACCTCTTGCAGAACACACCACCATGCACCCCCCGTCCATCTTCATAGCCTGATTCGTTGGTCTAAGGGTTGCGCTTGCTGCCACCTATCTTGCACATCGCTGCAAACCTTGAAGCCAACCACCAGCCTTGTCCTTCCACGTGCTACTGTAGCCTCCTCATAATGCATCACGTGCACTACCTACAACCAATCACTTGGCTGGATCTCCTCGCCGTGCTCGACCACCCCATTTGCCGATCCAACATGGTGATCCTTTGCCATTGGTAAGTTCTTGAAAGGTGATCTTCTATCTTCCCTCATTAATCTTCTTTCTCTCCAAAATCTTTCTTTCTCTCTCTTCCCCTAACTTTCTCTCTCTTAATAACTCTCTCTATCTCTAGCATTTTTTTTCTCTCTAGTTTCTCTCTCTCTTCTTTCACCTTCTCTCTCTAACTATCTCTTTTCTCTCTCTAAAAAAAGCCTCCCATCTCATCTTCTCTCTCTATCTATTCTTTTTTTTTTAGTTTCTCTCTCCATTCTTCACTTTCTCTCTCTACCCTAATCTCTTTTAATGCTTTCTAGTTTAGTTATTTTTATTTGATTTTCATTGTAAGAGACAATTTCAGTTAAATAAATATGAATTAAGTGTGATTGAGTTACGTTCTCTGCAAATTTCCCATCATTTTATGTTCATTATTGCGCTAACCCGACTAATCCCGAGTGCGGATCGACATCCGACACGAATCCCTATACAGAATCGTTGAATTTTACAGGATAATCGGATAATATTACAAATATGTTGAAGTTAGGGTTTCCGTAACCAACGACGCGGAAAAAACCTACTTTCAATCGCACTCAAGGCGAGGATAGAGACTTACCTCCCGTGGGCCACGCCACGGGGTCGCCTCTTTGGGGTAGGGAGGGGTATCCTTCATGAGCATGGGCCCGACTCTTCCTAAGTGAGCTTTCGCTCCCTACCCGCAGTTGGATTCGCAATCCTGCATACGAATTAGTATATGATATGGGTCTAGGGTGTGGGAATATTTTTTTGGAATGTCCCTGCCTAGGGTGGGTAAGCAATCAATCAATCAATTAGGCAGGGTAAATTGGAAAGTTACTATTCATGAGAATTGACTAAACAACTATCAACCCCCTAATAGACCTTTCCAATTTAAGAGTTTCTCCAAGTTAGGAAAATTCCCTAAAAGTAGAAGTTTTCTAAATCTGAAAACTTACTAAACTTAGGGTTTCTTCTTGTGTTGGAAACCTTCCAAAAAGGGGACCTTCCATAGTTAGAAATCCTCTAAAAATAAGAATTGCTAATTATGGAATTTCGTCCGATTTGGAAACTATCCAAATAAGCTTAATTCCAATTTGAAATTTCCCAGGAATGGAAACTGTGCAAAAATGGAAATTTCCCGATTCGGGAAGTATCCAAAAATGCAATCTTCCCATATGCGAATATCCTAAAATGTGCAGAAATAGAAACTACCATTTTTTAATTTTTTTGATTTTTTTGATTTTTTTGGTATTTTTCACTTAATCTAGGGTTTCTAAAAAACCCTAGAACAAGATCTAGTAGTTTAAATGGAAAGTAGTAAAATTCCTAAATTATTACAACTTTGCACTCGGCCTTCCAAGGCATTAAAAATAGTAATTTAAAAACTGCTAAAAATCAACAAAAACAAAAAATAGAAAGTTTCCCGAAAAGGTCGGGCTGGCCAAATTGAGCAGCTTTTCGCTTCAGCAACTTTCCAATTCCGTCTTTACGTCCTTTTTCGCACTCCCGAACACCCGAGCGGCAGCGGCGCCATTTGAAAGTAGGATTTTTCCGCGTCGTTGGTTACGGAAACCCTAACTTCAACACATTTTTTTTTAATCCGAAACCTTTAACCTGTAGAATGAGCAATTTTGCACAGTGGCTTGTGTCGGATGTCGATCCGCACTTGGGATTAGTCGGATTAGCGCAAATAAGAACATAAAATGATAGATAATATACAAGAGAAAAAGGAGAATGATTGAAGAGATGAGAAGGGCGAGTCGATTTAAAACACATCCAAATAAGATCCAGAGAAGACTAAAATTATCGAAATCAAATTGCATTAATTAAACTGTTGCTTACATGAAATAAATGACAGAAATAAATAAAGTGGTAAATCTATTCTAGAAAGCATGTAAGAAAGCATGTAAAAAGAGATTTTAGAGAGAGAGGAAGAAGGTAGAGAGAGAATAAGGAGAGATGAGAGAGAAAGTATCAGAAAATAGAGAGAAAAGCACTGGCGGAGGGTCTGGAACCTTGGTCTTCACTGTGACCATCCTCACGCTTCTCCAGTAGAGTCGACCATCATTCTTTGCTGACTCATGTGGCTTTAAACGCTTTGGTCCGTCTCTTGGTCATTGGCTCTCCTACTCTCTTCGTTCTTTGGGCCGACTTTTTGGTCCTCTTATTCAGCCCATATTTGGCCCATATCTTCTAGTCATAGCATGTGGGCTTGTTAAGCTTTGATAATGGGCTTTCATGATCGATTTGGGCCCACAAGTCTCGAGAATCGTCCCATCGGGGTTTTCTACGACAGAAGAAGCGCGTAATGAGACTTTATCAGAACGGCTTAATATTTAGACTTTCGAAAATGTGTTTAATGCATGCAAATATACCATTTCGTCCAGAAAAGTGTGTTCTACGCAACAGAAGAGACTCTTACGTAGAAAAGTAGGTAAATAGAGTATTTTACGTAGGAGAATGCAATAACGCTAAAAGGATAATTACTTAAAATAAGCACTTTTGAGCGAATATCAATAAGAAAGGAACTGAGAATGTAGTGGCTGATCACTTGTCTAGACTGACTTTAGAGTCATCCTTTGACAACCAGCCCATCCATGAGACCTTTCCAGACGAACAACTCTTCGCTATCTCTGTTAATCCTTGGTATGCTGACATTGTCAACTACCTTGTCACTGAAGAAATGCCTTCACACTGGTCAAAACAGGACAAAAGCCAATTCCTAGCAAGAGTTAAGTACTACTCTTGGGATGACCCTTATTTGTATAAATACTGTCCTGACCAGATCATTCGTCTCTGTGTTCCTGAGTCGGACCAACTCAATATCTTGTCCTCGTGTCATGACCAACCTTGTGGTGGTCATTTCAGCACTAAGAAAACTGCAGAAAAAGTTCTGCAATGCAGATTCTACTGGCCCACATTATTTAAAGATGCCCACATCTACAGCAAAACTTGTCCTAATTGCCAGCATCTAGGCCGCATCTTCCAGAGGAACATGATGCCCCTAACTCCCATCCAGGTCGATGAAATATTTGACATTTGGGGCATCGACTTCATGGGCCCCTTTCCCGTTTCCTATGGTTTTGAGTACATTCTCCTTGCAGTAGACTATGTATCCAAATAGATAGAAGCCATTCCCACCAAGACCAATGACCACAAAGTGGTGGTCAAATTCCTAAAGGAGTTCATCTTCGCCCGATTCGGTGCCCCTAAGGCCATCATTAGTGATGGGGGCACCCATTTCTGCACTAGGATATTCGAGAAATTAATGAAAAAGTATGGGGTAACCCACAAGGTTGCCCTAGCTTATCATCCACAGACTAGTGGTCAAGTGGAGGTTTCTAATCATCAGATCAAGCAGATCTTGGAGAAGACAGTCAATACCACACGTAAAGACTGGTCTACTCGTCTCACTGATGCTTTATTTGCATACAGAACCACCTACAAGACCCCACTCAATATGTCTCCCTATCGTCTCGTCTTTGGGAAACCCTGTCATCTACCGGTAGAGATTGAACATCGTGCCCTGTGGGCAATTAAGAAACTCAACTTTGACCTCGACTTTGCAGGGGAGGAGCGAAAACTTCAAATGAATGAGTTAGAAGAACTCAGAAATGATGCCTAGAACTTGTCCAAGAATTATAAAGCAAAAATGAAGTGGATACATGACAAGAGCATCCTCAGGAAAGTGTTCCATCCAGGATAGAAGGTCCTTCTTTATAATTCCCGTCCTCATCTCTTCCCTGGGAAAGTGAAATCTAGGTGGACCGGTCCTTATACGGTCACAGCAGTCACACCCTTTGGGGCAATCACTATTGAGGATCCCAAGGATCACTCCTCTTTTCAGGTCAATGGGTAGCGTCTAAAATAGTTCCATGAACTTGACGTATTGTTCATTCAGACTTTTGAGATCCATCTCATCGATCCTGTCTATGTCGACTGATGATCCACTCAGTCTCCTGTGCTCCAACTTGGTTGGGGGTGCCTGTCACCCCCGTTGTGTCTGGCGGAAGACGTAAAACTTAGCGCTTTCGGAAAGGCAATTCTGGTATTCTTATAGTTTCATGAGTCGAATGCATTGTCTTTATCACTACTATAATTTTCTGCCCATGCAGGTACCATCACTCTCGTACTACTTTGGTACTTTCCAATGTTGATATCCAGCAGAATTGGTAACACCCTTCCTTCACACTCGCATCATGAACTTATCATTTTCACTATGTGTTCTGGTCATGAGCACCGAGGACGGTGCAATATTTTGGTTGGGGGTGGGTACTTTACCAAAATCTCATGTGACTTAAAAAAAAGAAAAAAAAAATGCATTTTGGGATATGATTTTTGAACTGTTTTCAAGGTGTCTTTTGTTGATTTTAACAGTGTTTTCAAAAATTGTTACAATGATGAATCAAAACTCTTCGCTAAATCTATTCATTGAAAAGGATGTCTACACTGAGAAAATCACTTATTAGCTCTTAGTTCCGTGTGGAAGAATACTACAGTAGAATTAAACTCTTGGAAAACTCAGATTCAGCAAGAATTTTTCACAAATCAACATCAAAACTACATGTAGTCTGGACGATCTAGAGATCCAAGAAGAACAACAGTGGAGACCTAACCCAGTGAGCATTTGAGCCTCTCTTCACTTCTGAGGGATATAAATAACTCTGAGTCACAAGATGACTCACCTTTTTTTTCACTCCCCAACTATTCCCTTGTAAGATCTCATTAATCCTTGCTTTGGTCATAGAACTGGGAGTGACGTCAAAGACGGATCATCACAAAAAGAACCTTCTCTCTATCCATTCGAGACATCACAAATGAAAGTGTAAAACCTAGAAAATGATATAGGCCATCTTTCTACCCCAATCAGACATTTTTGGCTTACCTAACATCTACATCATTGGAAACCCTCTTGAGCCTTATGATGAAAACCTTTTCTTGATAACCCATCAACCAAATCCAATCCCCAAAATGAACACAACTCAAGCACCTACTTCTGAGAGGGATAAAAGAATTTTTGGTATGATCGCAACATGAAGAGAAAGCAAGAAAAGAAAAGAAAGACAAGTGGATCAAGCGAAAAGGAAATATGAAAAGAAAAGAAAGAAGGAAATAAAAGAGAAATAGAAAAAGAAAGTTAGTAGAACAAAAGTTAAGAAGATGAACAAGTAAAAAGGGAGAAGAATGAGAAATCAAGGAATTGGTATCACCACCCTCGGGAAACGCTGCAAAGAAAAGTAAGATGCCCTCTCAGAACTTTCGAATCCCTGAAGGCTCGCATCTTTTAACCTTTTCCTAAACCTCTATAAAACCCAGGGCAAGCCCTATTTGATTCTAGGTTAGCACCATCACAAAATGTGGAGAATGGAGAAGAGAGAAACTATAGAGTTTGATCCGACACTCTTGAGTAAAATGACATTCCAATCATGAGATCTTTTGAATCTTCTGTGTCTTCATTTCTAGAGAAGTATGTGAGATATTGCAAGTTTCAAACATTTATCTCCTCATATATTGATATTCGCTTAAAAGTGCATATTTTCCACTGTTATCTTCTAAGTGTTATTACACTCTCCTACGTAAAACTGTTCCAATTATCCACTTTTCTACGTAAGAGTCTCTTTTGTTGCGTAGAGCACACTTTTCTGGACGAAATGATATATTTGCATGCATTAAACACATTTTCGGAAGTCTAGACATGAAGTCATTCTGATAGAGTCTCATTACGCGCTTCTTCTGTCGCAGAAAACCCCGATGGGACAATTCTCGAGACTTGCGAGCCCACATCGATCAGGAAAGCCCATTATCAAAGCTTAAAGAGCCCACATGCTATGACTAGAAGATATGGGCCAAATATGGGCTGAATAAGAGGACCAAAAAGCCAGCCCAAAGAATGAAGAGAGTAGGAGAGCCAATGACCAAAAGACGAACCAAAGCGTTTAAAGCCACATGAGTCAGCAAGGAATGATAGTCTACTCTACTAGAGAAGCGTGAGGATGGTCACAGTGAAGACCAGGGTTCCAGACCCTCTGCCAATACTTTTATCTCCATTTTTTGATACTTTCTCTCTCATCTCTCCTTATTCTCTCTCTCTCTTCATCTCTCGGTCCTCGAATCTATTGACCTAACCCCAGAACTCCTGCCCATCGGCTCTATCTCATCTCCCTTAGCTTTCTGACCGTTGGATCTTCCATCGGACCGTTGGATCTTCAATCGGACTGTTGGATCTCTCTAGAACCGTCGATCTACCAATCTGGGTCCCAATCAAGTCACCATCCATCCGATCGCCATCGGACTGTCTGTCACATCATCTTGTGAGATGATGGACATCATCAATCCATGTGGGCCAGTAGCCGGGCCCATCATCATCGACTCGCTGTCCGACTAGTTAGTGGACCCCATTGATATTCGCTCAAAAGTGCTTATTTTAAGCAATTATCCTTTTAGCGTTATTGCATTCTCCTACGTAAAATACTCTATTTACCTACTGAAAGTAGGGTTTTTCCGCGTCGTTGGTTACGGAAACCCTAGAATCAACACATTTTGTAATTTTTATCCGATTATCCTGCAAGATTTAAACAATTCTTTGCACAGTGGGAAGTGTCGGATGTCGATCCGCACTCGGGGGTTAAGTCGCGCAATTCATGAACATGAAATGACGGATTTATCTCAGAAATTGTGGTGTGGTGAGAATGGTGAAGCGATTTAAAACATACTTAGTGATTTTTAGAGAGAGAAATTGCCAAAACCAACCAAAAACACAAAAGTAAACTAAGAACAAGAATTGAACACAATATTGCAAAATCAAACTAAATTTTATTCGAATCAAATGTTGAGATACAAACTTCTAATAAAAAGATAATAAAATGACAATTCTATAAAGCATAAAGAAAATAGAGATGGAGACCTAGAGAGAGAAAGTAGAGAGAGAAACTAATGAGAGAAATGAAGAAGACTATAGAAAAGTAGATAGAGAAAGTGCCCTTAAATTCAAGAGAGAAAAAGGTGAAGAGAGAGATAATATGAAGCTAAGAGAGAAAGTAGAGAGAGTTCTAAAACCTAAATAGAGAAAGAGAGCAATATGAGATAGCGGGTTCGAGATGGTTACCATAGATTGGACGGATGGAGTGTGGAGCGATTGGCCAAGAGGAACAGCTTCGAGCACAATAGCGTGGAACTGATGGAGACCATGCTGCATATGGTCGGAGTTGCAGGGTGTATGGATATCGGCTCAAGAGGAGGAGCATGAAACCTGTGAATATGTTGCAGGCATGCAACGTATAGAAGATATGAGCAGGTACTGCAGCGAGGGGAGATCGACCTACAATCTTACAAGATGGATAAGACATTCGGTTGAAGTTGCAGATGCGTCCGATGGATAAGGATGAGAAGCAGGTGTGGAGTCGTAAGGTGAGGGACACCGTGTTGCACGGTCTGCAACTCCAAGATCTGATCGTAGGGGGGTTGTTGACTGTATTCACGATGGTGATGAAGGAAGAACCTGCAAGTTTGCAGGTCTTGAGGCTGGTGAAGAAGATGCTGGCTGGAGGACGTGGGGCGGTGCACCTGCAGGCGGTAACCAAGAAGGAGACTCTCCTTCTTCTTCCCCCCTTCTTCTCTCCTCCCTTTTTTTTTGTTTTCTTTCTTGCTTTAGAGAGGATGAAGACGGCGGCAGGAGAGAGAGGAGAGAGAGGCGTACTGGACTGGTTGGGGGGGGCACTGCCGGCCGGAGTTGCAGGCTGCAACTCCGGCAATGACGTGGTGAAGATCCCAAAAGGGGAGGGTTGCAGGCGGTGAAGGTTGCTAAAAACCTGCTGATGTTGCAGGCGACTACGACAGCAAGCAAGGAGAGAGGACAAGTGAATGAGACATGTGGGGAGGTTAAAAGAGTTTCAGATGGCCGGAGTTCTGCAACTCCGGCGAGAAATAAGAGAGGAAGATGAAGAAGAAGGTGAAGAAAAAAAGAAGAAAATGAGCCAAAGAAGAAGAAATCGTGGGGGGAGTTTTCGGGAAAGGAGAGGTGAAGATGGGAGGGGGATTAGGGTTCGAACGAACCCTCCCTTCTCCCCTTTTAAAGCTTCCCTATTTCCTTTAATGGAAATAGGGGGTTTTTGAAAATAAAAAAATAAGAAAAAATTATTTTTTGAAATTCGCGGGGTCCACTAACTGGTCGGACAGCGGGTCGATGAAGATGGGCTCGGCTACTGGCCCATATGGATTGATGATGTCCATCGTCTCACAAGATGATGTGACAGACAGTCTGATGGCGATCGGATGGATGGTGACTTGATTGGGACCCAGATTGGTAAATCGACGGATCTAGAGAGATCCAACGGTTCGATTGAAGATCCAACGGTCCGATTGAAGATCCAATGGTCAGAAAGCTAAGGGAGATGAGATAGAGCCGATGGGTAGGAGTTCTGGGGTTAGGTCAGTAGATTCGAGGATCGAGAGATGAAGAGAGAGAGAGAATAAGAAGAGATGAGAGAAAAAGTATCAAAAAAATGAAAAAGCACTGGCGGAGGGTCTGGAACCCTGGTCTTCACTGTGACCATCCTCACGCTTCTCCAGTAGAGTCGACTATCATTCTTTGCTGACTCATGTGGCTTTAAACGCTTTGGTCCGTCTCTTGGTCATTGGCTCTCCTGCTCTCTTCGTTCTTTGGGCCGGCTTTTTGGTCCTCATAGTTGGCCCATCTCTTTTAGTCATAGCATGTGGGCTCTTTAAGCTTTGATAATGGGCTTTCCTGATCGATGTGGGCTCGCAAGTCTCGAGAATTGTCCCATCGGGGTTTCCTGCGACAGAAGAAGCGCGTAATGAGACTCTATCAGAATGACTACATGTCTAGACTTCCGAAAATGTGTTTAATGCATGCAAATATACCATTTCGTCCAGAAAAGTGTGTTCTACGCAACACAAGAGACTCTTACGTAGAAAAGTAGGTAAATAGAGTATTTTACGTAGGAGAATGCAATAACGCTAAAAGGATAATTGCTTAAAATAAGCACTTTTGTGCGAATATCACCTACTTTTCTACGTAAGAGTCCCTTCTGTTGCGTAGAACACACTTTTTTAGACAAAATGGTATATTTGCATGCATTAAACACATTTTCGGAAGTCTAGATATTAAGCCGTTCTAATAAAGTCTCATTACACGCTTCTTCTGTCGCAGGAAACCCCAATGGGACGATTCTCAAGACTTGTGGGCCCAAATCGATCATGAAAGCCCATTATCAAAGCTTAAAGAGCCCACATGCTATAACTAGAAGATATGGGCCAAATATGGGCTGAATAAGATGACCAAAAAGCCGGCCCAAAGAACGAAGAGAGCAGGAGAGCCAATGACCAAGAGACGGACCAAAGCGTTTAAAGCCACATGAGTCAGCAAAGAATGATAGTCGACTCTACTGGAGAAGCGTGAGGATGGTCACAGTGAAGACCAGGGTTCCAGACCCTCTGCCAATACTTTTCTCCATTTTTTTATACTTTCTCTCTCATCTCTCCTTATTCTCTCTCTCTCTTCATCTCTCGATCCTCGAATCTATTGACCTAACCCCAGAACTCCTGCCCATCGGCTCTATCTCATCTCCCTTAGCTTTCTGACCGTTGGATCTTCCATCGGACCGTTGGATGGTCAATCGGACCGTTGGATCTCTCTAGATCCGTCGATCTACCAATCTGGGTCCCAATCAAGTCACCATCCATCCGATCGCCATGAGAATGTCTGTCACATCATCTTGTGAGACGATGGACATCATCAGTCCATGTGGGCCAGTAGCCGGGCCCATCATCATCGACCCGCTGTCCGACCAGTTAGTGGACCCCGTGAATTTCAAAATAATTTTAATTAAATTTTAAAAAATGGGGGGTCCACTAAATGGGGAGCTTTATAAGAGGAGGGAGAAGGGTTCGTTCGAACCCTAATCCCCCTCCAATCTCTTTCTCTTCCTTTTCCTTCGACTTCTCCTTTCTTTTCCGGCAAAATCCGGCCAGCTAGCTGGTGGAGCGCCCCCTTCTTCTTCTTCTTCTTCTTCTTCTTCTTCTTCTCTATCTTCTTCTTCTGTCCCTTTTCCTTGTTAGTCCACCGGAGTTGCAGAACTCCGGTCATCTTCCTCCTCCCTTCTTCACGCCGGAGTTGCACACCTGCAACTCCGGTCGCCCACAGCTTCTCCGCCGTAGCTGCTGCTACACACACCGCGCACCTCCATTGTTTCCTCCCCCTTTCCTTCTTCCCATCTCTTCTTCCTCCTCCTCCTCCTGTCATCTTCTTCTTCTCAACATTCTCGCCGGAGTTGCAGGTCTGCAACTCCGGCCATCTTCTTCAGCTTCCTTTTCTTTCTTTTTTTTCCTCTTTATCTCCTTCTTCTTCCTCTTTCTTTTCTTCTGTTTCTTCCTTTCCTTGTTGTCCGCTTGCTGCACCACGATGCAGCACACAACAACCAGCACCATTGCTGCCACTCCGCCTCCAGCAACACCATCGTCCTTCCTCCTCCGTTAGGAACATGCAACTGTTGGCCATCCTCCAAACTCCGCCTCCTTGCTCCGCCTCCCTCTTCCACGGCCTGCAACGTGCACATCCTCTATGCACTGCCTGAACCAGCAAGCGCCTTCTTCCTCTTCTCCGGACGATTTCTTCACTCGTAGGTCATCTTCTTCATCAGGTCGGCAAGGCGGTGCACCACCGCTTGAACCAGCAACTGGCATCTCCGGTGAACCACCTCCAACCAGGGTGTGGTCAACCTACAAGTTGCACGCTGGACAGCAACCTCCTGAGCCACCATATCAGCAACGTCTTCACTGATTTCAGTCACCTGCAACTATCTTTTGTTTGCCGATCACAACACCACCATCTTCTCATTGGCTGGCCGGTCTGCTCTCAAACTTCGGGAAGCAACCCGACCAATAAATCGCGGGGTGCTCTTCTCTAATGCAGCGTCTGTCTACATGGTGCACTCCTCAACTCAAATCATCAGTAGCTGGCCCACAAGGAGAATGTAACTCTTCTCATGGCCATCACCGGCTAGCAAGCAACACCCCTCCACCACTTGTCTGGACCATTCCCTGAGTATCAACACCATTCACATGGCCGAATCTGGGTAAGTCAAGGTGAACCTTCTCTCTTCTCTTTTCTCTCTCGTCCTCTCTCTCTCTCTAGGTTTCTCTGGATCTCTTTGTTTCTCTCCCTCCACTTCATTTTCTCTCTCTAACTCTCTAGAATTTTCTTCCTTAAAATTACTTTTTAGTTTATCTTATTTTATTTTATTCAAGCATTGTAATAGACATTTTGATCACTGAATAATGAAGTTTGTTTTTATCTATTATTTCTTGTAATATTCCGTCAGTTTTGTTCTTATTCGCGCTAATCCGACTAATTCCGAGTGCGGATCGACATCCGACACAAGCCACTGTGCAAAATTGCTCATTCTATAGGTTAAAAGTTTCGGATTAATTAAAAATGTGTTGAAGTTAGGGTCGTTCTCTCAACGACGGGAAAATCCTACTCTCACCCGTGAATTTCAAAATAATTTTAATTAAATTTAAAAAAATGGGGGGTCCACTAAATGGGGACATTCCCCAAAGAAAAGTAGACTTTTACATTAAAAAAAATATATATATATATATATATTTTTTTATTTCAAAAATTCCCTAATTTCCATTAATGGAAACTAGGGAGCTTTAAAAGGGGAAGGAGAAGGGTTCTTTGGAACCCTAATCCCCCACCTTTCTTCTCTTTTCTCTCCCAAAAACCATCCCCCACATTCTCCTTCTCTTCTTCCTTCCCTTTCTTCTTCTTTTTCTTCTTCTTCTTCTTCTTGATCTCGCCGGAGTTGCAGAACTCCGGCCGCTTCTTCTTCTCCTTCTTCTTCTTCTTTTTCTTCTTTTTCTTCTTCTTCCTGCGTCTGCAAAGGCGAGCAGCACCACTAGCACCGCCTGCACCGTCCACTTCCACCATCGTCTTCTCCATTAGAACCACCGTCGGAATTGCAGCCCTACAGCACCGCCTCCTCCTCACGGTTCATCACGAACCCAGCAACCCCACACGGTAAGCTCCTTCTCCTTCTGCTCTTCTTCTTCTTGTTTCTTCTCCTTCCACGCCGGATTGGTGAAGCACCATTAAAACTCAGGCAGAACTCCACTGCTGCCATCGCCCCCCCTTTGTTTTTGTTGGTTCTCCAGCCACCGTTAGACCGTGCAAGCTCCTGCCATCCTCCACGCACAACCTTTCACCATTGCCCAAAGTGCAGACAGCCCTTGCAACTCCACAGCCATCTATACCACAGTCTCTCCACCTTCTCTTTGAAAAAAAAAAAAAACAAAAAAAGAAGAGAAAACCAGAAAAGAGAAAGAATAGAGAAGAAGAAAAGAGGAAGCCATTAGGCTCCTCTCCTTGGACATTCACCAGAGCCACCACGTGATGCCTGCACATTCATCCCTTAAAGCTTACCTCTAGCAGCCCATCCTTGCTGCACCACCGCTTGAATCTGCTACACTCCACCGGAGTTCTTCCATGTTGCCGGAACCACCACGAGCCCACAAGATCACGACCCACAACTCCATTGTTGGCCTGCTCATTCTCACAAGTTGCTCTCCTCTCCCCATGATTAGCACCCTATGGCTCTCCACGGTAAGTATTCTCTCAGGTAAGCTTTGTATATCCCTTCCCTTTCATCCACTCATTCCACAACCAGTCACCACCCATATCTCGGCTTCATCTCTACAATCCTAGTTACCATGCATCCCATCTCTAACTTTTCCTCTTCTTTCTCTCTCTTTCTTACTTTTTCTCTCTCTAGGATATAGAACTACTTTTCTCTCTCTAACTTTCTAAAATTTTCTCTCTACTTTCATTCTTCTTTCTCTCTCTCTCTATCTCTCCAACCTCCTCTCTACTTTCTCTCTCTAGTTTATTTTATTTTATTTTATTTTATGCTTTATAATTTAGTTATTTTTACTTGATTGTAAGAAACATATTCGATTGAATGAAGTTGATTTGAATAATATTATGTTCCATTCTCTGCAAATTTACCATCATTTTATATTCATTATTGCGCTAATCAGATTAATCCCGAGTGCGGATCGACATCCGACACGAGCCACTGTGCAAAATTGCTAATTTTACAGGTCAAAAGTCTCGGATAATTACAAATTGTGTTGAATCTAGGGTTTTCGTAACCAACGACGCGGAAAAAACCTAGTTCCAAATGGCGCCGCTGCCGCTCGGGTGTTCGGGAGTGCGAAAAAGGACGTAAAGACGGAATTGGAAAGTTGCTGAAGCGGAAAGCTGCTTAATTTGGATAGCCTGACCTTTTCGAGAAACTTTCTATTTTTTTTTTGTTTTTAGTGATTTTTAGCAGTTTTTAAATTACTATTTTTAATGCCTCGGAAGGCCGAGTGCAATTTGTAATAATTTAGGAATTTTACTGCTTTCCATATAACTGCTAGATCTTGTTCTAGGGTTTTTCAGAAACCCTAGATTAAGTGGAAAATACCAAAAAAATAAAAAAATAAAAATTCAAAAAAATTTAGGGTTTTATAATCTGCAGATTTTTAGAAATCACCAATCAAGGATTTGCGATTTTTGGAAAGATTCCAAAATCTTGAAACTCTGCTTAATTAGGGTTTCCCCTCTTAGAAGTTTCCTCTTTAGAAGAATTTCTATCTTTAGAAATCTTCCGAATTTGGAAAAGTCTGCAAAAGGAAACACCCCAAATCTAGCAGAATTTCAATTTTGGGAAATTTCCCAAAATTGTAAGGGATCTCGCAATCAAATCTTTCTTGGAAGATCTCCACAGTTCAGGAAACTTTCCAATCTAGGTATTTTCCAATCTGGGAATTCCTAAATTTTAACCCATCTCGAATTTGGAAACTAATTCAAAAACTTGCCTAAATCCAGTGCTTGTTCGGTGAACTCTAAAAAGGCAAGGATCTTTCAAATAGAATCCCACATACCTAGACCGTGCGATCTAACTGTTTCTGCAGGAACATGATCCAGTGTGGGTAGGGAGTGAAAGCTCAAAGAGGTGGAGTCGGGCCCAAGCCAATTATGATACCCCTCCCTAACCCACGGAGGAGACCCCGTGGCGTGGCCCATTGGAGGTAAGTCTCTATCCTCGCCTTGAGTGCGATACTGCGCCGTTGGGTGAATCATTGCCGCTTGTCTATTTGCTTTCGCATCCATATTCTTCGACTTGTGTGGCGTGGCCGTTAATCAATCAACTCTAAGAGAACAGACCCAGCTCCAAATTGAAACTGGTGGGATTTTATCACCCACCTCATCATTCCAACTGATTTGATCCCAAGGCTCCATTTAATTAAAAATAATCAAGAATTAGAGCCAATTAGCCCGGTGTTCGAGGAAAAATCCACTCAAAATGAACCCGCTTAACATCCAATCGAAATAAGACCACCAGCGCGGGTCCCTGTTGTCTAACACACCCATAAGTCCCTGCTACTCAAGTACACTGAGCTCGACGTGGCATCTTGGACTATTCGGTGGTTAGTTGGGTGTGGACTAGGAACACGCATCAACCCTAGCTTAACTCGAGGGAATACTCTTCTTATCCACTTGACCAATCCGGTTAGTCTGGGATGTACTTAAGTCAGCCATTGTGCCGCACGTCTGTTTAGGCTTCGGATTGCCTTGTTGTTAACTAGAGTTAGTACTAAAGGATTTGCTTTGAAGAGTGTAGCCTGGTGAGAACTTCTGAGTGCAAAACAGTTAGTCCGACGGTTAAAAGATAAACCAGTGGTCCGCCCACTGTCATAATCTACTCTAGCCCCAAAACTAACAAAGATAATTCCTAAAATATATCCTGATTGCTTAGAATAGGATTATCTGTGCTTGGTGTGCATCATTTAGGATAGTGTTCCTCTCTGGCAACTTTTTGCCAAGTATAGAGCTTGCCTCATTCGCGTATGCCCGTTTGGAATCGTCCGAACAAACGCTTGGTTCGATTTGAGAATCATGTACCTACAGTGGATCCTCTACTGAATTCTTTCCCATCTCTTTCCCCACCCACCTCCCCCAGTACTACTACCTTTGTAGTCATGGCAGTGGAATGACCTCTTATCAAGATGTTCGCCCCTATCTTTGCTAATCCGCCCACTTGCATTATTCTCCCACCTACTACGGCGGTACAGTTTGAGATTAGGCCGTAGACGATCCAAATGCTGCTAACCTTTCGTGGTCTCCCAAGAGAAGACCCATATTCCCATATTAGGGAATTCCAACATGTCATCCTACTTTTCAAGAATCAGAACCTCGATGATGACAATGTGCGTCTGCGAGTTTTCCCATTCTCGCTCAAAGACCGAGCCTCAGATTGGCTCTACTCCTTACCCGCTGATTCAATCAGCAGTTGGAAAGAGTTGGTGGGCAAATTCATGTCTAAATTCTACCCCATGACTCGGACCAACCAAATGAAGCAACTCATCCAAGACTTTCGACAGAAGTCCGATGAGAAATTTTTCGAAGCGTGGGATAGATTCCAAGACTACCTGACTAAGTGCCCCCACCATAGCATCGACAAGGGCAATCTTGTCCATGTCTTCTACAAGGGACTTATTGATGAGTCCCGGACCATGGTAGAGTCAATGTGTTAAGGAAAATTCCTGCACCAAACTCCGACCGATGCATACAAATTCTTGGGAGAGTTAGGAGAAAACTCTCAACATTGGACGACTGACTCAGAGTTTAGTCGAACCACTTCGGTCCAAAGGATAACCAAGGGATATGATGCTATAGTTGATACTGAGCTTCGATCTGTCATTCAAGAGTTGAGCAAGTCAGTCTCGGCACTGGCTTTGTCAGTACAAAAGCCTACTCAACAATCCACCCCAGTCATGCATGTGGGACACGAGAGCCTTATGGAATCCTGCACCCTTTGTCTGCAACCCTCCCATACTACTGACCATTGTCCTTTGAATGAAGGATGGTCTAATCCTCTTCAGGAAGAAGTTTGTGCTTTCAACATCTACAAACCACCCACTCAGAACTCGTATAGTCAATCTTATCATCCTGACACGAGAAATCACCCTAACTTCTCTTGGAGGCCTCAGTCTACTCAACCTCAAGCTCAACCTCCGCGTCAACCTCAGGGCATGTATCCCCCTGGGTTCAATCAACCCACTAGGCAATTCAATCAGGGTCAGTACCAGCAGAGTCAGTACCCATCTACTCAGAACCAGCAGTTCCAACAGGGTCAATACTCTGGGCAACCGAGCACATTTCAGAATCAGCAAAGAGTCCCAGAGACCTTTCAGAACCAACCAATAGTCCCAACTAATTCTCCAGCCTATAACTATAATTCCCCGATGAGCTTGAGTCGCGAATTGGTGCCTCAACTCCCATTAGCTGCCCCCCAACAGTCGGTCCCCAAACCCGATATCGAGGATCTTCTAGCTCAACTCATTACAACCCAAGAAAGTCCTACTTGATTCTAGGATAGTACGATCATAAAATGTGGAGATTGGAGAAAGAGAAGCTATAGAGTTTGATCTGACGTTCGCGAGTGAAGTGGTATTCCAATCATGAGATCTTCTTCTGTTAAAGATGTCCTTCCTTCAAATAAAACATATGTGAGATCTTTTGCCTCTTTATATTAAATATATCTCCTCAAATATAAATTGAGAGAAAAGAAGAAAACCCTTCTTGTGTGATTCTATTCTGAGTGCTAAACATGTGAGATTTGAGGTCGAGGCATAAAAACTTAGAGGTGATCTGGAAATCTTTACTGTCGGATGATGAGAATGTTGATCACACACACACGCAAAGTCTGACTATTCTGGGTCATGATTATCAGTCTGTAGTCTTGCCAAAACTTTCTAACTCTTCGCTAGCATGTAACTGTTTTTGCATCCATTCAATGATTTGACGAACGGTGTTTTCCCTGAGCTAATTTGAAAAAGTGTGCAACATGTGCAGAGCCCTTTTAAGCTCATTTATTTCGCACTAATTGCCAAGGATTGGCAATATGCTGGTTGGGGGTTGTGATATTCGCTCAAAAGTGCTTATTTTAAGCAATTATCCTTTTAGCGTTATTGCATTCTCCTACGTTAAAATACTCTATTTATCTACTTTTCTACGTAAGAGTCTCTTGTGTTGCGTAGAACACACTTTTCTGGACGAAATGGTATATTTGCATGCATTAAACACATTTTCAGAAGTCTAGACATGTAGTCATTCTGATAGAGTCTCATTACGCGCTTCTTCTGTCTCAGGAAACCCCGATGGGACAATTCTCGAGACTTGCGAGCCCACATCGATCAGGAAAGCCCATTATCAAAGCTTAAAAGGAAGATATGGGCCGAATATGGGCTGAATAAGAGGACCAAAAGGCCGGCCCAAAGAACGAAGAGAGTAGGAGAGCCAATGACCAAAAGGCGGACCAAAGCATTTAAAGCCACATTAGTCAGCAAGGAATGATAGTCTACTCTATTGGAGAAGCGTGAGGATGGTCATAGTGAAGACCAGGGTTCCAGACCCTCTGCCAATAATTTTATATCCATTTTTTTATATTTTCTCTCTCATCTCTCCTTATTCTCTCTCTCTCTTCATCTCTTGGTCCTTGAATCTACTGACCTAACCCCAAAACTCCTGCCCATCGACTCTATCTCATCTCCCTTAGCTTTTTGACCGTTGGATCTTCCATCGGACCATTGGATCTTCAATCGGACCGTTGGATCTCTCTAGATCCGTCAATCTACCAATCTGGGTTCCAATCAAGTCACCATCCATCCGATCGCCATTAGACTGTCTGTCACATCATCTTGTGAGACAATGGACATCATCCTCTCTTTCCCAAACAAGTTCCAACACATTTTCGCTCCTTCGTGATCCTTCTTTCTCTTCTTCTTCAAATCCTCTTCGTCATCTTTTTCACCATCTTCCACCGGAGTTGCAGCCTGCAACTCCGGCCACCACCACAACATCCCCCTGCAACCCTAATCCCCCTGCGAGTGCCACAGCAGGTCCGTCTGCCACCATCTTCATTACCGCACCCTTATTCCCCTCTCTTCATCTCCGTTATTAATTTTATTTTATTTTTTTCAATACCGCCCTCACCGGAGTTGCGCCTGCAACTCCGGCCGTTCGTGCCACACCTGCAGCACCTCTCATTGTCCACTGTCCACGCTTCACCAACCAGACCATTCTCTCCACAACCTGCTGGAGAGGAACCTCTCCATGTGCCGCTTCCATCACTGAACCGCCAGCCCCTTCATCCTCTTCTTCAATCACGGCCGGAGTTGCAGGTCTGCAACTCCGGCGTTAACGGCTCCAAACTTCACCTTGCTGCCATCTCCAATCATGATCTCTCCTTTCCTTGATAGCCCAAAAGAGAAGCCGTCCTCTCCTGTTCACCGTTCTTCTCCCCAAGCAAATGAAAACCAGAAAAATAAAACGAAGGAGAAGAGAGGAGAAGAGGAGAAGAAGAAGAAGGAGAGAGGAGAGGAGGCTTACCTCCACAGCACCTCCTTGCTCCACCTCCATCAAAGCCTACTGCTGTGTTGCAGCCACCATTCCACCTACCACAGCACAGAACTGCTCACCGTCTCCACCCCTTGCTGGATGAACCAGCCACTTGCAACCCTCCTCACCACCATCTTCTCCACGCTACAACGTCTTCTCCTGTATCTCCACATCCCCGGTGAAACCAGCGCACCATGTGCACCTCCATCACTGGCCGAACCACCCACCTCCGGCCACCATTTGGCCGACCTCTTTAATGGCCAATCCAATCTTCTTCGGTAAGTTTCAAAGGTTAGGAAATTTTTCTATATAGCTTTCGCTATCTAGTTTTCTCTCTATTTTCTTTCCCTTTATTTCTTCTCTAGGGTTATATGCCTCTCACTTTCCCTCTCTTGTTTCTCTCTCCACAACTATCTTTATTAGCTTTCTAGATTAATTTTCTTATTCGCTTATGTTCATTCAAAGATTGTAGTGATTATCTTGATTATTAAATGAATGATTATTTGGCAAAGTGTATGTTAATCTTCTTATTGGTTGCTGAAATTTCTCTCTCTAAAAATCACCAACAATTATTTTAAATCGATCATCATTTTCACCACTCCATCCTTCTTAGTAAAAATTTCTGAGAAAAATTCGTCATTTCATGTTCACTGCTTGCACAAACTAACCCCGAGTGCGGATCGACATCCGACATGAATCCCTATACAAATTTGTTAATTTTGTAAGATAATCGGATAAAAATTACAAATCTTGTTGGAATTAGGGTTTTCGTAACCAACGACGCGGAAAAATCTTACTTTCAAATGGCGCCGCTGCCGCTCGGGTGTACGGAAGTGCGAAAAAGGACGTAAGGACGAAATTGAAAAGTTACTGAAGCGAAAAGCTGCTCAATTTGGATAGCCTGACCTTTTTGGGAAACTTTCTATTTTTTGTTTTTACTGATTTTTAGCAGTCTTTTAAATTTTATTTTTAATGCCTCAGAAGGCCGAGTGCAAAGTTGTAATAATTTAGGAATTTTACGGCTTTCCAAATAACTGTTAGATCTTGTTCTAGGGTTTTTTAGAAACCCTAGATTAAGTGAAAAATACCAAAAAAATAATAAAATCAAAATTCAAAAAAATTAGGGTTTTATATTCTGCAGATTTTTAGAAATCACCAATCAAGGATTTGTGATTTTTGAAAAGATTCTAAAATCTTGAAACTTTGCTAAATTAGGGTTTTCCTCCTTAGAAGTTTCCTCTTTAGAAGAATTTCTATCTTTAGAAATCTTTCGAATTTGGAAAAGTCTGCAAAAGGAAACACCCCAAATCTAGCAGAATTTCAATTTTAGGAAATTTCCCAAAATTGTCAGGGATCTCGCAATCATATCTTTCTTGGAAGATCTACACAGTTAGGGAAACTTTCCAATCTAAGTATTTTCCATCTGGGAATTCCTAAATTTTAACCCATCTCGAACTTGGAAATTAACTCAAAAACTTGCCTAAATTCAATACGTGCTCTGTGAACCCTAAAAAGGCAAGGATCTTCCAAATAGAATCCCAAATACCTAGACCGTGCGATCTAACTTTTCTGCAAGAATAATATCCAGTGTGGGTAGGGAGCGAAAGCTCAAAGAGGTGGAGTCGGGCCCAAGCCCATTACGATACCCCTCTCTAACCCACGGAGGCGACCCCGTGGCGTGGCCCACGGGAGGTAAGTTTCTATCCTCGCCTTAAGTATGATACTGCGCCGTTGGGTGACTCATTGCCGCTTGTCTATTTGCTTTCACATCCATATTCTTCGACTTGCGTGGCGTGGCCGTTAATCAATCAACTCTAAGAGAGCAGACCTAGCTCCAAATTGAAACTGGTGGGATTTCATCACCCACCTCATCATTCCAACTGATTTGATCCCAAGGCTCCATTTAATTAAAAATAATCAAGAATTAGAGCCAATTAGCCCGGTGTTTGAGGAAAAATCCACTCAAAACGAACCCGCTTAACATCCAATCGAAATAAGACCACCAGCGCGGGTCCCTGTTGTCTAACACACCCATAAGTCCCTGCTACTCAAGTACACTGAGCTCGAAGTGGCATCTTGGACTATTCGGCGGTTAGTTGCGTGTGGACTAGGAACACGTATTAACCCTAGCTTAACCCGAGGGAATACTCGTATTATCCACTTGACCAATCCGGTTAGTCTAGGACGTACTTAAGTCAGCCATTGTGCCGCACGTCTATCTAGGCTTCAGATTGCCTTGTTGTTAACTAGAGTTAGTACTAAAGGATTCGCTCTGAAGAGTGTAGCCTGGTGAGAACCTCTGAGTACAAAACAGTTAGTCCGGCTGTTAAAAGATAAACCAGTGGTCTGCCCACTGTCATAATCTACTCTAGCCCCAAAACTAACAAAGATAATTCCTAAAATATATCCTGATTGCTTAGAATAGGATTATCTGTGCTTGGTGTGCATCATTTAGGATAGTGTTCCTCTCTGGCAACTTTTTGCCAAGTATAGAGCTTGCCTCATTCGCGTATGCCCGTTTGGAATCGTCCGAACAAACGCTTGGTTCGATTTGAGAATCATGTACCTACAGTGGATCCTCTACTGAATTCTTTCCCATCTCTTTCCCCACCCGCCTCCCCCAGTACTACTACCTTTGTAGTCATGGCAGTCGGACGACCTCTTATCGAGACGTTCGCCCCTATCTCTGCTAATCCGCCCACTTGCATTATTCTTCCACCTACTACGGCGGTATAGTTTGAGATTAGGCCGCAGACGATCCAAATGCTGCCAACCTTTCGTGGTCTCCCAAGAAAAGACCCATATTCCCATATTAGGGAATTCCAACATGTCATCCTACTTTTCAAGAATCAGAACCTCGATAATGACAATGTGCGTCTGCGAGTTTTCCCATTCTCGCTCAAAGACCGAGCCTCAGATTGGCTCTACTCCTTACCCGCTGATTCAATCAGCAGTTGGAAAGAGTTGGTGGGCAAATTCATGTCTAAATTCTACCCCATGACTCGGACCAACCAAATGAAGCAACTCATCCAGGACTTTCGACAGAAGTCCGATGAGAAATTTTTCGAAGCGTGGGATAGATTCCAAGACTACCTGACTAAGTGCCCCCACCATAGCATCGACAAGGGCAATCTTGTCCATGTCTTCTACAAGGGACTTACTGATGAGTCCTGGACCATGGTAGAGTCAATGTGCCAAGGAAAATTCCTGCACCAAACTCCGACCAATGCATACAAATTCTTGGGAGAGTTAGGAGAAAACTCTCAACATTGGACAACTGACTCAGAGTTTAGTTGAACCACTTCGGTCCAAAGGACAACCAAGGGACATGATGCTACAGCTGATACTGAGCTTCGATCTATCATTCAAGAGTTGAGCAAGTCAGTCTCGGCCCTGGCTGTGTCAGTACAAAAGCCTACTCAACAATCCACCCCAGTCATGCATGTAGGACACGAGAGCCCTATGGAATCCTGTACCCTCTGTCTGCAACCCTCCCATACTACTGACCATTGTCCTTTGAATGAAGGATGGTCTAATCCTCTTCAGGAAGAAGTTTGTGCTTTTAGCACATACAAACCACCCACTCAGAACTCGTATAGTCAATCTTATCATCCGGACACGAGAAACCACCCTAATTTCTCTTGGAGGCCTCAGTCTACTCAACTGCCAGCTCAACCTCCGCGTCAACCTCAGGGCATGTATCCCCCTGGGTTCAATCAACCCACTAGGCAATTCAATCAGGGTCAGTACCAGCAGAGTCAGTACCCATCTACTCAGAACCAGTAGTTTCAACAGGGTCAATACTCTGGACAACCGAGCACATTTTAGAATCAGCAAAGAGTCCCACAGACCTTTCAGAACCAACCGATAGTCCCAACTAATTCTCCAGCCTATAACTATAATGCCCCGATGAGCTCGAGTCGCGAATTGGTGCCTCAGCTCCCATTAGCTGCTGAAAGTAGAATTTTTCCATGTCGTTGGTTACGGAAACCCTAGAATCAACAATTTTTATAATTATCCGAATCTTGTTCACTTAAATCCTACAAAAATCACAGGGTTCTACAGTGGCTCGTGTCGGGTATCGTCCGCACTCGGGGTTAGTGTGATTAATTCAAAGACATGAAATGACGGATTTTTATCAAGAAATTGCTCTGAAACTCATGGATGGAAGGATGAGAATGGTGAGGTGGGTTTTTAAAATATCATTCTTGACTTTTAGAGAGAGAAACTATTAAACTAATATGAACAATAGAAAATGAGAAATTGCCAACTTAATAATGAAAAATTGAAGATTTATTTATTGAACGAAATTCAAATTACATTGCATAAACTAAGGGTAAAACAAGAATTTAAAATTAAGAAAAAGAGAAGAGATGGTAAGAGAGAGAAAATGAAAAGACAATGGGATCACCTTTTGCAAACTCACCCGAATTGGATCGGTCAATGAAGAAGAGTGATTGGTTGATGATTGGCTATTTGATTGACCATTTGATTGACCATGATGTGCATCAAGTCATGGTTGAAGATGAGGATAGGGTTGTGCAAACTGTGAAGGAGAAGAACCCGATGGTTTGCAAGAGTGCTACGGCCTGCTACCTTGCGGGTTGTGGCTTGTGGTGGCTGTGGACTGGCCGATGAAGATCCACATGGTGAGAGGAAGTAGCAAGGAAGGGCTCACGGTGATGGTGCAGTGGTAATAGCGTGGAGACGATAGTAGAGGTGTGAAGCGACCACACAGGATCCAAGGAGGAAAGCTCACGGCTTCCTCCTTCTCTCTTCTCCTTCTCTTTTCAGTATTCTTTTCTCTTTTTTTTTTTTTTTTTTTGTTTTGTTGTTGCTGTGATGTGCAGCAACGAGGGTCGGAGCGGTGGTTGTGGCAGATCTGCAACTTAAGAGTTGCAGATCGTATGGAGAAGGTTGGGGCGGAGGCTATGCAGCGTGGAGATGAGGATGAAGGGGGCGTTGAAGTGAAGACCGACGATCTTTGGTGGAGGAGAAGGCGACCCACAGTGGTTGCGATGGAGGAGGGGCTGGTGGATGTAACGGCTGGGAGAGGAAGAAGTTGGGGAGGACGGCTGGGGTTCAAAGGCGAGTCCGTGAAGCTTGGAAGAAATATCTGATTGCTCCGGCGTTAATGGTGGTCGCCGGAGCTACCAGTTGTAGGTGGGAGTTGCAATCACGGCTGCAACCATGGGCGGCCTGGTTTGTTGAATGAAATCGTGGAGAAGAGATGGGGCGAGCGCCAGGTGTTGCTGCTAGCTCGATGGAAAGGAGAAAAGGGGTAGGAAAGGGAGAAGAAGATCAGTTCGGCCGGCCGGAGTTGCAGACCTGCAACTCCGGTAATGGAGGCGGTGCAGCTAGGTTCCACGTTGGTCGAGGGGAGCTACAGCAGCAAGAGACCACGAAGGAGACTCTCCTTCTCCTTTTCTTTTTCTTCTCCCCTTCTTTTTTCTGGTTTTCTCTTTTTTTTTTTTTTGTGAGGACGGTTTTGCCGATTTTTGAAGAGCTTGAGGGAGAGAGGAGAACGTCTCCAATGGGGCAGAGAAATGGGGGTCGGTGTGAGGTTCCCAAAAACGAACCAAGAGCTGGGGGGTGGTCCTCAGTTTTTATCCCTCCCCTCTCTAGAACCCGTGGGTTTCTAAATTAGAAACCCACGTTCCTTTTTTTTTTTTTTTTTTTTTTTTTTTTTTTTTTTTTTTGGAAACTCCCCTTATCAAAACGTGGGGCGCTCATCATGTGAGCCATTAGGGTTTGGTCCAGCCCTCGATCAAGCCCCTAACCTTTTCGATCAAATTTATCTAAAAGAAAACCTTTCTTTTTTTTTTAAAGAGAACATGTTTAAAATAGGATTTCTTTATTTAAAATATGAGTTGGTTCTCTAGTGGGATCATCACCGTCGATCTCCCCCTTCTGTAGGAATGATCTTCCCAGTGGTCCACGCCTAGGCCATGAATTTGAGGGCAATAGGCCATCGGATGGTTTGGCCAGGATGTCGAAGGGATGATGCCTAAAATTGTGGGCCCAGAGTGAGTTGGCCACTGGCTAGATCGTAGACCAGTAAAATAATGGGCCAGAAGAATGGTGATTTTCCTTGCCATTGGATCGAATCATCTTTCCTGAGGATCATTTGATTTCAAGATCGGACGATGTGATGGCGATCGGATGGTAGAAGTGGATGGAGATGATCGAACGAATCATCGGACAGTGGAGATCGGCCAAGGTAGGCCGTAAGATCGAGTGATTTCGAAAGGAGAGAGGATCTGGTGGTGGATATTGAGATTAGAGAGAAAGTGAGGATTTAGAGAGAGGAGAGAGAGAAAAAGAGAAAATGCTAGTAGAGGGTCTTGAACCCTGCTCTTTGACTTGGTCTTCTTCATGCTTCACCAACTAAGCAATTCTTTGACTTGTGTTAGTTGGTCAAGCTTTAATGCCTTTATTCTCTTCTCTTGGGGCTTGATTCTTTCTCTCTCTTAGTCTTTTCCCAGGCTCTTCCGACTCTCTAGCTTTTCCCGCTCTTGGTCTACATTTTCTTATCCTCAGCCTACTGGCTCATGAGCTGTGATTATAGGTTCTGGAGGTTGGTTGTGGGCCCGCATTCTCGAGAATTTTCCCATCGGGGTTTCCTGCGACAGAAGAAGCGCGTAATGAGACTTTAATCAGAACGGCTTAATATTTAGACTTCCAAAAATGTGTTTAATGCATGCAAATATACCATTTCGTCCAGAAAAGTGTGTTCTACGCAACAGAAGAGACTCTTACGTAGAAAAGTAGGTAAATAGAGTATTTTACGTAGGAGAATGCAATAACGCTAAAAGGATAATTGCTTAAAATAAGCACTTTTGAGCGAATATCACAACCCCCAACCAGCATATTGCCAATCCTTGGCAATTAGTGCGAAATAAATGAGCTTAAAAGGGCTCTGCACATGCTGCACACTTTTTCATATTAGCTCAGGGAAAACACCATTCATCAAATTATTGAATGGATGCAAAAACAGTTACATGCTAGCGAAGAGTTTGAAAGTTTTGGCAAGACTACAGACTGATAATCATGACCCAGAATAGTCAGACTCTGCGTGTGTGTGTGCTCAACATTCTCATCATCCGACAATAAAGATTTCCAGATCACCTCTAAGTTTTTCTGCCTCGACCTCAAATCTCACATGTTTAGCACTCAGAATAGAATCACACAAGAATGGTTTTCTTCTTTTCTCTCAATTTATATGTGAGGAGATGTGTTGAATATGAAAGCAAAGATCTCACATATGTATTATTTGAAGGAAGGACATCTTTAACAGAAGAAGATCTCATGATTGGAATACCACTTCACTCGGGAACGTTAGATCAAACTCTATAGCTTCTCCTTCCCCAATCTCCACATTTTATGATCGTGCTATCCTAGAATCAAGTAGGACTTTCCTGGGTTGTAATGAGGCTTAGGTCAGGTGTAAAAAAATAAAGGTATACAGGATTTCAAAGATCTTGAGAGAATATTGTCATTTTCTTGAATTTTTCCTGCGGCGTAACACCATTATCTGGTTCTTTTTCCCTTTTTTTTTTCGTATTTTTCTCTTTTTCTTGATATTTCTGAGACTGCTCAATTTCTTTTCAGCACTTCTTCATACTTTCTTTGCATATTTTGTTTTCAGCTTGAACCACTTTCTTTTCCTTTTGATTCTTCTTCTTTACTTTTCTTTTCACGGTACACCCACATCAGTTATTCTTTTGTCCATCCCAAAATAAGGGTAGCCAGTCATGTTTCGTAGCTGGACTGGATTTTAGGTTGATGGGTTTTCAAATTAAATGCTTTTATAGAAAGGTTCAAGGGGTTTCTAGTGAAGTATAATTCAGGTGAGTAAAAAGGCTGAATGGTTCAGAAAAAATGGCCTAAATCATTTTCTAGGGTTTGCACTATCATGTATACTGTCTTGACTGGATATAGAGAAGGTTCTGTCGTAGTAATCCAATGTTGATGTCGTTCCGAGTTTTATGATCGAAGCAAAAGATAATGAGATCTCTCAACGAATATTGCGGGCATGAAGAATAGTGAGTCATCCATTGACTCAGGATTATTGTATAACTCTCTGAAATGATTAAAGGCTCGAAAGCTCACTGGGTTAGGTCTCCACAATTATTCTCACAGGATCTTTAGAGTTTCAAAACTTAGGATGACTCTGATGTTGATAGTGTACAATTTTGCCAAATCTGAGTTTTTCTGAGTTTTCAAACCTGCTGTAGTCACGCCTAACTTGACTCGACGCTAACTTTAAACAAAAATTGACATCCTCAATACTGACTTAACGAAGGTTTTTAGCTAATCAAAGTCAGGGTATTTGACACATTTTTGAAATTCTAGAAAACTTTTGGAGAACATCAGAAATCATCCCAAAAATGAGTTTTTTTTTTTTTTTTTTTTTTTTTTTTAAATAAAGACATGAGTTTTGGTAAATACCCACCCCCAACCAAAATATAGCACTGTCCTCGGTGCTTATGACCGGGACATAAAATGATAACAAATCAGAGATGATGATGCAAAGATTCAGGAAGGATGTTACCAAGTCGGCAGAAACTCGACAGTGTGTGGTACCTGATGATCGGAAGAATGAATGTACCTGCATTTCCAGAGATAAAACAGTAATAACAAATGCATGAGACTCATGTACTCTAAGAATACCGGAATTGCCTTTCCGAAAGCGCTAAGTTTTACGTCTTCAGCCAAACATGACGGGGGTCACAGTCACCCCCGTCCAAGTTGGAGCACAGGAGACTGAGTGGATCATCAGTCGACATAGATAGGATCGATGAGATCGATCTCAAAAGTCTGAATGAACAATACGTCAAGTTCATGGAACTGTTTTAGACGCTGCCCATTGACCTGAAAAGAGGAGTGATCCTTGGGATCCTCAATAGTGATTGCCCCAAAGGGTGTGACTGCGGTGACCGTATAAGGACCGGTCCACCTAGATTTCAGTTTCCCAGGGAAGAGATGGAGACGAGAATTATAAAGAAGGACCTTCTGTCCTGGATGGAACTCTTTCCTGAGGATGCTCTTGTCATGTATCCACTTCATTTTGGATTTGTAATTCTTGGACATGTTGTAGGCATCATTTCCGAGTTCTTCTAACTCATTCATTTGAAGTTTTCTCTCCTCCCCTGCAGAGTCGAGGTCGAAGTTGAGTTTCTTAATTGCCCACAGGGCACGATGTTCAATCTCTACCGGAAGGTGACAGGGTTTCCCAAAGACCAGACGATAGGGAGACATATTGAGTGGGGTCTTGTAGGCGGTTCTGTATGCCCATAAAGCATCAGTGAGACGAGTAGACCAGTCTTTACGTGTGGTATTGACTGTCTTCTCCAAGATCTGCTTGATCTGACGATTAGAAACTTCTACTTGACCACTAGTCTGCGGATGATAAGCTAGGGCAACCTTGTGGGTTACCCCATACTTTTTCATTAATTTATCGAATATCCTATTGCAGAAATGGGTGCCCCCATCACTAATGATGGCCTTAGGGGCACCGAATCGGGCGAAGATGAACTCCTTTAGGAATTTGACCACTACTTTGTGGTCATTGGTCTTGGTGGGAATGGCTTCTATCCATTTGGATACATAGTCTACCGCAAGGAGAATGTACTCAAAACCATAGGAAACTGGAAAGGGGCCCATGAAGTCGATGCCCCAAATGTCAAATAATTCATCGACCTGGATGGGAGTTAGGGGCATCATGTTCCTCTGGGAGATGCGGCCTAGATGTTGGCAATTAGGACAGGTTTTGCTGTAGATATGGGCATCTTTAAATAATGTGGGCCAGTAGAATCCGCATTGCAGAACTTTTTCTGCAGTTTTCTTAGTACTGAAATGACCACCACAAGGTTGGTCATGACACGAGGACAAGATATTGAGTTGGTCCGACTCAGGGACACAGAGACGAATGATTTGGTCAGGACAGTATTTATACAAATAAGGGTCATCCCAAGAGTAGTACTTAACTCGTGCTAGGAATTGGCTTTTGTCCTGTTTTGACCAGTGTGAAGGCATTTCTTCGGTGACAAGGTAGTTGACAATGTCAGCATACCAAGGATTAACAGAGATGGCGAACAGTTGTTCGTCTGGAAAGGTTTCAGGGATGGGCTGGGTGTCGAAGGATGACTCTAAAGTCAGTCTAGACAAGTGATCAGCCACTACATTCTCAGTTCCTTTCTTATCCTTAATCTCGAGGTCGAATTCCTGCAGTAAGAGAATCCATCGAATTAATCGAGGCTTGGTTTCCTTTTTCGACATGAGATAACGAAGGGCTGCATGATCAGTGTACACTACCACCTTAGTGGCTAAGAGGTACTGACGGAATTTATCAAGGGCGAAGACTACCGCCAGGAGTTCTTTCTCAGTGGTAGAGTAATTCATTTGGGCAGAGTTAAGAGTTTTGCTCGCGTAGTAGATCACGTGTGACCTTTTGTCAACTCTCTGCCCTAGAACAGCGCCTAACGCGTAGTCAGAAGCATCGCACATTACCTCGAAAGGTAGAGTCCAATCCGGGGGACGGATAATGGGTGCAGTAGTGAGCTCAGATTTGAGACGCTCAAATGCCTTGACACAGTCAGCATTAAAGTCGAAAGGACTATCTTTAGCTAGAAGATGGGACAGAGGTCGAGCGATTTGAGAGAAGTCCTTGATGAATCGCCTATAGAATCCTCCGTGTCCCAAAAAGGATCGGATGTCACGCACGGACTTAGGAATGGGCAAGGTCGAGATGATATCGATTTTAGCTTTGTCGACCTCAATGCCCTGATGGGAAATGACATGTCCCAGAACAATGCCCTTCTTCACCATGAAGTGGCATTTCTCCCAATTGAGGACAAGTCGCTTGTCCTGACAGCGGTGAAGTACAAGCCCTAGATGGTTCAGACAGTCATCAAAGGATGACCCAAAAACTGAGAAGTCGTCCATAAAGACTTCGAGGAATTTTTCCACCATGTCAGAGAATATGCTCATCATACACCTTTGAAAGGTCGCGGGTGCATTGCAGAGGCCAAAGGGCATGCGCTTGTAGGCAAAAGTGCCAAAGGGACAAGTGAAGGTTGTCTTCTCGTGATCCTCAAGGGCGATTGGTATTTGATTATACCCTGAGTAACCATCGAGGAAGCAGTAATAGGAGTGACCTGCTAATCTCTCCAACATTTGGTCTATGAAGGGTAAAGGAAAATGGTCCTTCCTAGTGTTGGTGTTGAGTCGTCGGTAATCGATGCAGACTCTCCACCCTTTCTTCAGGCGCTGGGTTACCATTTCCTTGTTCTCATTTTCCACAACTGT
Organism: Euptelea pleiosperma; assembly: GCA_035048495.1. Lineage (NCBI taxonomy): Eukaryota > Viridiplantae > Streptophyta > Magnoliopsida > Ranunculales > Eupteleaceae > Euptelea > Euptelea pleiosperma. The sequence goes on along the minus strand of CM068544.1, from coordinate 12,187,919 downwards.
GAATCCTGCCTTTTTAGGGACGACATGAATAGGACTCACCCATTTGCTATCGGAGATGGGATAAATGATACCCGCATCTAACAGTTTAAGGACCTCATCCCGGACTACATCCTTCAAGATGGGGTTCAACCTCCTCTGGTGTTCTCGAGAGGTTTTGGATTCATCCTCGAGATAGATGTGATGTTGGCACACCTAGGGGTCTATGCCTCGAACATCATCTATAGTCCAACCTATCGCAGATTTGTGCTCGTTGAGCAGCTCGAGAAGTTTTTTATGTTCACTCTCAGACAAAGCGGAAGCAATAATTACAGGGTAGGTTTCCTTAGGACCAAGATAGGCATAGGAAAGATCTGTGGGAAGAGGCTTAAGCTCCAATATTGGAGCAGATGGAGTAGAAATAGGTGTCACAGAAGACACGGATTGAAGAGGTTTGACTTCAGTAGGTAAAGGAATGATAGGTTCTCTGGCCATGGTTATCAGAGGCTCGAACTCGATGAGTGGAGCGGGGATCTCTAGCAGTGGAGCATTCTCCAAAAGATCATTGAGATCAGAAATAGCTGACTCTGTTGCAAAGTCAGCTCCAAAGTGTTCTAGACACTGCTTAAGAATATCTTCGGTGGAGTCCGGGATTAGACTCTCAACGGCACACATTTCATCGGTCACTTCGCGATCGGCATCTTGTTGCATTAAACGAAAGATGTTGACCTCAGCTTTGAGGTTACCGAAAGCAATGGACATGTTTCCGTCCCGGCAGCCGATGTGTGCATTCGCGGTGGCAAGGAATGGATGGCCTAAGATGACCGGAATGCGGTTATCCTGACACGGCTCTGTGTCAAGAATGATAAAGTCCACAGGATAATAAAAGTCAGCGACTTTTACTAGGACATCTTCAATGATTCCTCTTGGAATCTTGATGGACTGATCAGCCAATTTCAGGGTGACATTGGTAGGCTTCATATCTTTCAGTCCTAACTGCTGATATACCGAGAACGGTATGAGGTTAACGCTAGCCCCTAAATCTAGCAAGGCAGTGCAGCTAAAGTTGTCACCAATTTCACATTGGACAGTTGGGCTACCTGGATCCTTGTGTTTGATCACACTATTGCGTTGAATGAACGCGGTAGCTTTTTCGGCCAAGAAGGCAGCTTTGGGTACATGCGTACGCCGCTTAACTGTGCACAAGTCCTTGAGGAATTTGGCATAGGAGGGGATTTGCTTGATAGCAGAAAGGAATGGGATATTGATCTGGACGTCTTTAAAGACGTCTAAGATCTCTGAGAATTGCTGATCCCGCTTATCTTGGACAAGTCTGTCCGGGAAGGGAGGCTCTATTCGACAAATGGATTTGTCTTTAGCCTTAGATTTTTGCACAGGGATATCAGAAGTTGGTGCAGAGGTGGAAGAAGCAGAGGTAGGATTGGTACTAGTGTCCTCTGTACGAGTGATGGGTGCTGGAGATGGCACCGGTGGTGGTTGGACTCCCATGTCTACAGTTTTTCCAGATCGTAGGGTGGTTACAGCTTGCACCTCCCCTTGACACTTCTCATTCTAGCTCTGAGATTGGGAACCGATCTCATATATTGCTCCTTTGGCATTTCCTTTTGGGTTAGCAATGGGTTGGCTAGGAAAAATGCCTTTAGCTTTCTCAGATTCCAAGTTGCCTAAGCGTTGCTCTAGACGAAGCATGGATTGTTGTTGCTGTTGCTCTAGGCGTTGCATAGATTGTTGTTGCTGAGTAATGAGTTGAGCTAGAAGGTCTTCAATACCGGATTTGGGGACAGACTGGTGGGGGGCAGCTAATGGGAGCTGAGGCACCAATTCGCGACTTGAGCTCATCGGGGCATTATAGTTATATGCTGGTGGATTAGTTGGGACAATCGGTTGGTTCTGAAAGTTCTGGGGAACTCTTTGCTGATTCTGAAATGTGCTCTGTTGTCCAGAGTATTGACCCTGTTGGAACTGCTGGTTCTGAGTAGATGGGTACTGATTCTGCTGATATTGTCCCTGATTGAATTGCCTATTGGGTTGATTGAACCCAGGAGGATACATGCCCTGAGGTTGACGTGGAGGTTGAGCTTGTGGTTGAGTAGACTGAGGCCTCCAAGAGAAGTTAGGGTGGTTTCTCGTGTCCGGATGATATGATTGACTATACGAGTTCTGAGTGGGTGGTTTGTATGTGCTGAAAGCACAAACTTCTTCCTGAAGAGGATTAGACCATCCTTCATTCAAAGGACAATGCTCAGTAGTATGGGAGGGTTGCAGACAGAGGGTGCAGGATTCCATAGGGCTCTCGTGTCCCACATGCATGACTGGGGTAGATTGTTGTGTAGGCTTTTGTACAGACACAGCCAGTGCCGAGACTGACTTGCTCAACTCTTGAATGACTGATCGAAGCTCAGTATCAGCTGTAGCATCATGTCCCTTGGTTGTCCTTTGTACCGAAGTGGTTCGACTAAACTCTGAGTCAGTCGTCCAATGTTGAGAGTTTTCTCCTAACTCTCCCAAGAATTTGTATGCATCGGTCGGAGTTTGGTGCAGGAATTTTCCTTGGCACATGGACTCTACCATGGTCCGGAACTCATCAGTAAGTCCCTTATAGAAGACATGGACAAGATTGCCCTTATCGATGCTATGGTGGGGACTCTTAGTCAGGTAGTCTTAGAATCTATCCCACGCTTCAAAAAATTTCTCATCGGACTTCTGTCGAAAGTCCTGGATGAGTTGCTTCATTTGGTTGGTCCGAGTCATGGGGTAGAATTTAGACATGAATTTGCCTACCAACTCTTTCCAACTGCTGATTGAATCAGCGGGTAAGGAGTAGAGCCAATCTGAGGCTCGATCTTTGAGCGAGAATGGGAAAACTCGCAGACGGACATTGTCATCATCGAGGTTCTGATTCTTGAAAAGTAGGATGACATGTTGGAATTCCCTAATATGGGAATATGGGTCTTCTCTTGGGAGACCACGAAAGGTAGGCAGCATTTGGATCGTCTACGGTCTGATCTCAAACTGTACCGCAGTAGTAGGTGGGAGAATAATGCAAGTGGGTGGATTCGCAGAGATAGGAGCGAACGTCTCGATAAGAGGTCGTTCGACTGCCATGACTACAAAGGTAGTAGTACTGGGGGAGGCGGGTGGGGAAAGAGATGGGGAAGAATTCAGTGGAGGATCCACTGTAGGTACGTGATTCTCAGATCGAACCAAGCGTTTGTTCGGACGATTCCAAACGGGCATACGCGAATGAGGCAAGCTCTATACTTGGCAAAAAGTTGCCAGAGAGGAACACTATCCTAAATGATGCACACCAAGCACAGATAATCCTATTCTAAGCAATCAGGATATATTTTAGGAATTATCTTTGTTAGTTTTGGGGCTAGAGTAGATTATGACAGTGGGCGGACCACTGGTTTATCTTTTAACCGCCGGACTAACTGTTTTGCACTCAGAGGTTCTCACCAGACTACACTCTTCAGAGCGAATCCTTTAGTACTAACTCTAGTTAACAACAAGGCAATCCGAAGCCTAGACAGACGTGCGGCACAATGGCTGACTTAAGTACGTCCCAGACTAACCGGATTGGTCAAGTGTATAAGAAGAGTGTTCCCTCTGGTTAAGCTAGGGTTGATGCGTGTTCCTAGTCCACACGCAACTAACCGCCGAATAGTCCAAGATGCCACGTCGAGCTCAGTGTACTTGAGTAGCAGGGACTTATGGGTGTGTTAGACAACAGGGACCCGCGCTCGTGGTCTTATTTCAATTGGATGTTAAGCAGGTTCGCTTTGTATGGATTTTTCCTCGAACACCGGGCTAATTGGCTCTACTTCTTGATTCTTTTTAATTAAATGGAGCCTGGGGATCACTTTCAGCTGAAGTGATGAGGTGGGTGATGAAATCCCACCAGTTTCAATTTGGAGCTGGGTCTGCTCTCTTAGAGTTGATTGATTAACGGCCACTCCACGCAAGTCGAATAAGTTGTTGCTATAAAACAAATAGACAAGCGGCAATGATGCACCCAATATGCTCTGTATCGCACTCAAGGCGATGATAGAGACTTACCTCCCGTGGGCCACGCCACGGGGTCTCCTCCGTGGGTTAGAGAGGGGTATCCTAATGGGCTTGGGCTCGACTCCACCTCTTTGAGCTTTCGCTCTCTACCCACACTGGATCGTGTTCCTGCAGAAAAGTTAGATCGCACGGTATAGGTATGCGGGATTCTATTCGGAAGATCCTTGCCTTTTTAGGGTTCACAGAACAAGCACTGAATTTAGGCAAGTTTTTGAATTAGTTTCCAAATTCGAGATGGGTTAAAATTTAGGAATTCCCAGATTGGAAAATACCTAGATTGGAAAGTTTCCCGAACTGTGGAGATCTTCCAAGAAAGATTTGATTGCGAGATCCCTTATAATTTTGGGAAATTTCCCAAAATTGAAATTCTGCTAAATTTGGGGTGTTTCCTTTTGCAGACTTTTCCAAATTCGGAAGATTTCTAAAGATAGAAATTCTTCTAAAGAGGAAACTTCTAAGAGGGGAAACCCTAATTTAGCAAAGTTTCAAGATTTTAGAATCTTTCCAAAAATCGCAAATCCTTGATTGGTGATTTCTAAAAATCTGCAGAATATAACACCCTAATTTTTTTTTTAATTTTGATTTTTTTAGTTTTTTTGGTAATTTCCACTTAATCTAGGGTTTCTAAAAAACCCTAGAACAAGATCTAGCAGTTATATGGAAAGCAGTAAAATTCCTAAATTATTACAAATTGCACTCGGCCTTCCGAGGCATTAAAAATAGTAATTTAAAAACTGCTAAAAATCACTAAAAACCAAAAAATAGAAAGTTTCCCGAAAAGGTCAGGCTGGCCAATTTGAGCAGCTTTTCGCTTCAGCAACTTTCTAATTCTGTCTTTACGTCCTTTTTCGCACTCCCGAACACCCGAGCGGCAGCGGCGCCATTTGAAAGTAGGATTTTTCCACGTCGTTGGTTACGGAAACCCTAGAATCAACAATTTTTGTAATTATCCGAATCTTGTTCACTTAAATCCTGCAAAAATTACAGGGTTGTACAGTGGCTCGTGTCGGGTATCGTCCGCACTCGGGGTTAGTGTGATTAATTCAAAGACATGAAATGACGGATTTTTATCAAGAAATTGCTCTGAAACTCATGGATGGAAGGATGAGAATGGTGAGGTGGGTTTTTAAAATATCATTCTTGACTTTTAGAGAGAGAAACTATTAAACTAATATGAACAACAGAAAATGAGAAATTGCCAACTTAATAATGGAAAATTGAAGATTTATTTATTGAACGAAATTCAAATTACATTGCATAAACTAAGGGTAAAACAAGAATTTAAAATTAAGAAAAAGAGAAGAGATGGTAAGAGAGAGAAAATGAAAAGACAATGGGATCACCTTTTGCAAACTCACCCGAATTGGATCGGTCAATGAAGAAGAGTGATTGGTTGATGATTGGCTATTTGATTGACCATTTGATTGACCATGATGTGCATCAAGTCATGGTTGAAGATGAGGATAGGGTTGTGCAAACTGTGAAGGAGAAGAACCCGATGGTTTGCAAGAGTGCTACGGCCTGCTACCTTGCGGGTTGTGGCTTGTGGTGGCTGTGGACTGGCCGATGAAGATCCACATGGTGAGAGGAAGTAGCAAGGAAGGGCTCACGGTGATGGTGCAGTGGTAATAGCGTGGAAACGATAGTAGAGGTGTGAAGCGACCACACAGGATCCAAGGAGGGAAGCTCACGGCTTCCTCCTTCTCTCTTCTCCTTCTCTTTTCAGTATTCTTTTCTCTTTTTTTTTTTTGTTTTGTTGTTGCTGTGATGTGCAGCAACGAGGGTCGGAGCGGTGGTTGTGGCAGATCTGCAACTTAAGAGTTGCAGATCGTATGGAGAAGGTTGGGGCGGAGGCTATGCAGCGTGGAGATGAGGATGAAGGGGGCGTTGAAGTGAAGACCGACGATCTTTGGTGGAGGAGAAGGCGACCCACAGTGGTTGCGATGGAGGAGGGGCTGGTGGATGTAACGGCTGGGAGAGGAAGAAGTTGGGGAGGACGGCTGGGGTTCAAAGGCGAGTCCGTGAAGCTTGGAAGAAATATCTGATTGCTCCGGCGTTAATGGTGGTCGCCGGAGCTACCAGTTGTAGGTGGGAGTTGCAGTCACGGCTGCAACCATGGGCGGCCTGGTTTGTTGAATGAAATCGTGGAGAAGAGATGGGGCGAGCGCCAGGTGTTGCTGCTAGCTCGATGGAAAGGCGAAAAGGGGTAGCAAAGGGAGAAGAAGATCAGTTCGGCCGGCCGGAGTTGCAGACCTACAACTCGGGTAATGGAGGCGGTGGAGCTAGGTTCCACGTTGGTCGAGGGGAGCTACAGCAGCAAGAGACCACGAAGGAGACTCTCCTTCTCCTTTTCTTTTTCTTCTCCCCTTCTTTTTTCTGGTTTTCTCTTTTTTTTTCTTTTGTGAGGACGATTTTGCCGATTTTTGAAGAGCTTGAGGGAGAGAGGAGAACGTCTCCAATGGGGCAGAGAAATGGGGGTCGGTGTGAGGTTCCCAAAAACGAACCAAGAGCTGGGGGGTGGTCCTCAGTTTTTATCCCTCCCCTCTCTAGAACCCGTGGGTTTCTAAATTAGAAACCCACGTTCCTTTTTTTTTTTTTTTTTTTTTTTTTTTTTTTTTTTGGAAACTCCCCTTATCAAAACGTGGGGCGCTCATCATGTGAACCATTAGGGTTTGGTCCAGCCCTCGATCAAGCCCCTAACCTTTTCGATCAAATTTATCTAAAAGAAAACCTTTCTTTTTTTTTTTAAAGAGAACATGTTTAAAATAGGATTTCTTTCTTTAAAATATGAGTTGGTTCTCTAGTGGGATCATCACCGTCGATCTCCCCCTTCTGTAGGAATGATCTTCCCAGTGGTCCACGCCTAGGCCATGAATTTGAGGGCCATAGGCCATCGGATGGTTTGGCCGGGATGTCGAAGGGATGATGCCTAAAATTGTGGGCCCAGAGTGAGTTGGCCACTGGCTAGATCGTAGACCAGTAAAATAATGGGCTAGAAGAATGGTGATTTTCCTTGCCATTGGATCGAATCATCTTTCCTGAGGATCATTTGATTTCAAGATCGGACGATGTGATGGCGATCGGATGGTAGAAGTGGATGGAGATGATCGAACGGATCATCGGACAGTGGAGATCAGCCAAGGTAGGCCGTAAGATCGAGTGATTTCGAAAGGAGAGAGGATCTGGTGGTGGATATTGAGATTAGAGAGAAAGTGAGGATTTAGAGAGAGGAGAGAGAGAAAAAGAGAAAATGCTAGTAGAGGGTCTTGAACCCTGCTCTTTGACTTGGTCTTCTTCATGCTTCACCAACTAAGCAATTCTTTGACTTGTGTTAGTTGGTCAAGCTTTAATGCCTTTATTCTCTTCTCTTGGGGCTTGATTCTTTCTCTCTCTTGGTCTTTTCCCAGGCTCTTCCGACTCTCTAGCTTTTCCCGCTCTTGGTCTACATTTTCTTATCCTCAGCCTACTGGCTCATGAGCTGTGATTATAGGTTCTGGAGGTTGGTTGTGGGCCCGCATTCTCAAGAATTTTCCCATCGGGGTTTCCTGCGACAGAAGAAGCGCGTAATGAGACTTTAATCAGAACGGCTTAATATTTAGACTTCCGAAAATGTGTTTAATGCATGCAAATATACCATTTCGTCCTGAAAAGTGTGTTCTACGCAACAGAAGAGACTCTTATGTAGAAAAGTAGGTAAATAGAGTATTTTACGTAGGAGAATGCAATAACGCTAAAAGGATAATTGCTTAAAATAAGCACTTTTGAGCGAATATCAGCTGCCCCCCAACAGTCGGTCTCCAAACCTAGTATTGAGGACCTTCTAGCTCAACTCATTACTCAATCTATGCAACGCCTAGAGCAACAGCAACAGCAATCCATGCTTCGTCTAGAGCAACGTCTAGGTAACTTAGAAGCTGAGAAAGCTAAGGGGATCTTTCCTAGCCAACCCATTGCTAACCCAAAAGGAAATGCGAAAGGAGCAGTATATGAGATCGGTTCTCAATCTCAGAGCTAGAATGAGAATTTTCAAGGGGAGGTGCAAGCTGTAACCACCCTACGATATAGAAAAACTGTGGACATGGGAGTCCAACCACCGCCAGTGCCATCTCCAACACCCATCACTCGTACAGAGGAAACTAGTACCAATCCTACCTCTGCTTCCTCTCCCTCTATGCCAACATCAGATATCCCTGTGCAGAAATCTAAGGCTAAAGACAAATCCATTTGTCGACTAAAGCCTCTCTTCCATGACAGACTTGTCCAAGATAAGCGGGATCAGCAATTCTCAGAGATCTTAGACGTCTTTAAAGACATCCAGATCAATATCCCATTCCTTTCTGCTATCAAGCAAATCCCCTCCTATGCCAAATTCCTCAAGGACTTGTGCACAGTTAAGCGGCGTACGCATGTACCCAAAGCTGCCTTCTTGGCCAAAAAAGCTACCACGTTCATTCAACGCAACAGTGTGATCAAACACAAGGATCCAGGTAGCCCAACTGTCCAATGTGAAATTGGAGACAACTTTAGCTGCACTGCCTTGCTAGATTTAGGGGCTAGCGTTAACCTCATACCATTCTCGGTATATCAGCAGTTAGGACTGAAAGATATGAAGCCTACCAATGTCACCCTGAAATTGGCTGATCAGTCCATCAAAATTCCAAGAGGAATCATTGAAGATGTCCTAGTAAAAGTCACTGACTTTTATTATCCTGTGGACTTTATCATTCTTGACACCGAGCCGTGTGAGGATAACCGCATTCTGGTCATCCTAGGCCGTCCTTTCCTTGCCACTGCGAATGCACACATCGGGTGCAGGGACAGAAACATGTCCATTACTTTCAGAAACCTCAAAGCTGAGGTCAATATCTTTCGTCTAATTCAACAAGATGCCGATCGCGAAGTGACCGATGAAATGTGTGCCGTTGAGAGTCTAATCCCGGACTCCACCGAAGATATTCTTAAGCAGTGTCTAGAACACTTTGGAGCTGACTTTGCAACAGAGTCAGCTATTTCTGATCTCAATGATCTTTTAGAGACTGCACCACTGATAGAGATCCCCGCTCCACTCATCGAGTTTGAGCCTCTGATAACCATGGCCAGAGAACCTATCCTTCCTTTACCTACTGAAATCAAACCTCTGCAATCCGTGTCTTCTGTGCCACCTACTTTAACTCCATCTGCTCTAACATTGGAGCTCAAGCAACTTCCAACAGATCTTTCCTATGCCTATCTTGGTCCCAAGGAAACCTACCCTGTCATTATTGCTTCCGCTTTGTCTGAGAGTGAACGTAAGAAACTTCTCGAGCTGCTTAACGAGCACAAATCTGCGATAGGTTGGACTATAGATGATATTCGTGGCATAGACCCCTCGGTGCGCCAACATCACATCTATCTCGAGGATGAATCCAAAACCTCTCGAGAACACCAGAGGAGGTTGAACCCCGTCTTAAAGGATGTAGTCCGGGACGAGGTCCTTAAACTGTTAGATGCGGGTATCATTTACCCCATCTCCAATAGCAAATGGGTGAGTCCTATTCATGTCATCCTTAAAAAGGCAGGATTCACAGTTGTGGAAAATGAGAACAAGGAAATGGTCACCCAGCGCCTGAAGAAAGGGTGGAGCGTCTGCATTGATTACCGACGACTCAACACCAACACTAGGAAGGACCATTTTCCTTTACCCTTCATAGACCAAATGTTGGAGAGACTAGCAGGTCACTCCTATTACTGCTTCCTCGATGGTTACTCAGGGTATAATCAAATACCCATCACCCCTGAGGATCACGAGAAGACAACTTTCACCTGTCCCTTTGGCACTTTTGCCTACAAGCGCATGCCCTTTGGCCTCTGTAATGCACCCGCGACCTTTCAAAGGTGTATGATGAGCATATTCTCTGACATGGTGGAAAAATTCCTCGAAATCTTTATGGACGACTTCTCAGTCTTTAGGTCATCCTTTCATGACTGTCTGAACCATCTAGGGTTTGTACTTCAACGCTGTCAGGACAAGCAACTTGTCCTCAATTGGGAGAAATGCCACTTCATGGTGACGAAGGGCATTGTTCTGGGACATGTCATTTCCCATCAGGGCATTGATATTCGCTCAAAAGTGCTTATTTTAAGCAATTATCCTTTTAGCGTTATTGCATTCTCCTACGTAAAATACTCTATTTACCTACTTTTCTACGTAAGAGTCTCTTCTGTTGCGTAGAACACACTTTTCTGGACGAAATGGTATATTTGCATGTATTAAACACATTTTCGGAAGTTTAGATATAAAGCCGTTCTGATTAAGTCTCATTACGCGCTTCTTTTATCGCAGGAAACCCGATTGGAGAATTTTAAGGATTATGGACCCACAACTGACTGCCAGAGCCTTTGATCAAAGCATAAAGAGCCAATGGACTTAGACAAGAAGAAGTAGGCTGAAGACAGGAAGAGCCAGAGAATCGAAAAAGCCTGAGAGAAAATCAAGAGAAAAGAAGAGACTAAGGACATTAAAGCTTATCAACTAACATAAGATGAGGACTCACTCAGTTGGTAAAGCATGCAGAAGACCAAGTCAAAGACTAGGGTTCAAGACCCTCTATTAGCATTTCTCCTTTATTTTTTGTAAAATTTTCTCTCTCCTCTCTCTAAAACCCTGAGTTCCACATCTTATGGTCATCCTTCGCTCACCACGTGCCCTCATCATCATCATCTGAGCCATACGATCATCTGTCCGACCGTCGGATAATTCAGATTATCTGTCCAATCATCCGCTCACCATCCGATCGCCACTAGATCTCCATCATCTCCATTCATATCCATTAGATTCTCCTAACCATCCGATCTTCTCCTCCCTCACCGTCACCCCATCCCATGACTTACCTCAGCCAATCATCACCATCCATTCCTCATCATTCGACAATTGCCACATGATCTCCTTCTCATCCAATGGCCAACAAGATTGCGGCTCTATAGATGGCAATAGGGAAAATGATTTCTCAAACATCTTCTTTTGAAAATGGAAAATATCTTTTGGTTAAATTGTTCTTTTATGGTAAGAGAAAATTGGAAAGAAAAGATTATGAATGCCTTTTAGAAAACCTTGATTTTTTAGAAAGCATAACTAATACGAACATAGGTTTTAAACTAGAAAGGGCATGTGTTGTTTTCAATATAGAAGGAAAATCTTTTTGGAATGCCAATAGGGTTGGAGGGATTGGATAGCATTAGAGAAAAAAGAAAGGAAAGAGAGAAGAGTGTTTTGGGGCCATTAGATTTGATCATATTAGAGAGAATGGCTTGGGAAAGATGGGGAGAGGTATAAAAACTAAAACCCAAGCCGTTCTCACTCTCTCTCTCCCACGTTCTTGAGTTTCAAAACCCAGCCATCACCCCTCTCCATTCAACCACGTTCCTATCCAAACCCTTGCCTTCTATAGTCGTTTCCATCATCAGCAACTCCCCAAAAAAAAAAAACCGTCACCTCTCCTTTAGCCCATTCTTCATCCTCTCTTCACTGTCCTCACCCTAAAAAAAACCAGAAAAACAAAAACAAAAAAAAACAAGGAGAAGAAAAGGAGAAATAAGGGAGGGTCGTCCTCCACTCTTTGCTGCCGCCTCCTTGCTGTTCCTCTTCCCGTTTCTGCCATTGGTTCTCTCCTTCTCCACCATTGAAACCGGCTGCATGGAGCTGGTTCTCCACTTCAGTCACCAGTGATCCTCTCAACACTTGTTCACCCCTGACAAAAACCCAAGTCGTCTCTGCCTCTTCCTCCAAATTCTCTCCCAAAAATAAACAAAAAAAAAAAGAAAAAAAAAAGAAGAAAAAGAAGAGAAGAAGAAGAGAGGAGGAGGGTCTGAACTTACCTCAGCCGCCTCCACTCCAGCACCGCCCTGCTCATTCTCCCCTCTCCAACGTTGCTGGTGTTGCAGGCAGCAACACCAAGCAACAATCACAACCGTCCTCTCCTTCACCGGTTTTGTGAACAAAACCAGAAAAAAAAAATAGAAAGAAAAGGGAAGAGAAGAGAGGAAAGGGAGGCGCGACCTCACCTGGTTGGTGCGCCTCCACCAGCTGGAATAACTCCACCATTACCTCCTGCCACAGCATCTCCATCCACCGCCTCCACTGCCCTACTGCCAGCACCACCGTTGATCCAACCTCCACACAACCAGCAACCTCCATCTTCTCTCCACACCGCCTGGAACATCAACGCCAAGGGTGAAATCATCTAGCCGTCACTTCCATAATCTCTCCACTCTTCATCCATCTTCTCTATCTCGTTCTTCATCTCTTCCAAAAAAAAAAAAAAAAAAAAAAAAAAAAAAAAAAAAAAAAAAATAGAAGAAGATAAGAAGAAATATAAAAAAAGGAGGAAGGAACGGTACCTCCATTCACCAAAAGCATAACCGTGCTCCTCCATCACCTTCAGCTTCATAGCCTCATTCATCTCCCTCTCCAGCCCGTCAGCCCTGTGAAAAGAGCGGTGTTCTTCCACCTTGCCGCTGTGCGCACCATCACCACCGTCCAGCCGCTCTCTCCTTTGGCCGATCCTAATCACTTTAGGTAAGTGTTCATGAGTTTTTCTCTCTCTAGACCTTTCTCTCACTTTCTCTCTCTCCTCTATAGACTCTCTCTCTCTCTCTAGTTTTCTCTCTCTATGTTTCATGCTTTTTAGGTTTGTTTTAATTATTTTTTTTGTGAATGTAAACGGTTTATTTGGATTCAATAAAATAAGTTTTCTTATGAGTGCTTGTTCGTGATAATTTTTTATGAATAACAATTTTGACTTTATTTGTTTATTAAGCTCTTTTATTAATAATCGATCTCTGAAATTAAAATAAAAAAATCATGTTTTAAACTTCGATCCACCCCTCTCATCCTTCCATCGAGTTCTTTAGCATGCTCCGTCATTTTATGATTCTTATTCGCGCTAATCCGACTAATCCCGAGTGCGGATCGACATCCGACACGAAATCCCTATACAAATCTGTCAATTTTGCAGGATAATCGGATACAAATTACAAATCTTGTTGATTCTAGGGTTTCCGTAACCAACGACGCGGAAAAACCCTACTTTCAAATGGCGCCGCTGCCGCTCGGGTGTACGGAAGTGCGAAAAAGGACGTAAAGACGGAATTGGAAAGTTGCTAAAGCGAAAAGCTGCTCAATTTGGCCAGCCCGACCTTTTTGGGAAACTTTCTATTTTTTGTTTTTGTTGATTTTTAGCAGTTTTTAAATTACTATTTTTAATGCCTCGGAAGGCCGAGTGCAATTTGTAATAATTTAGGAATTTTACTGCTTTCCATATAACTGCTAGATCTTGTTCTAGGGTTTTTTAGAAATGCTAGATTAAGTGAAAAATACCAAAAAAATTCAAAAATCAAAATTCAAAAAAAAATTAGGGTTTTATATTCTGCAGATTTTTAGAAATCACCAATCAAGGATTTGCGATTTTTGGAAAGATTCTAAAATCTTGAAACTTTGCTACATTAGGGTTTCCCCTCTTAGAAGTTTCCTCTTTAGAAGAATTTCTATCTTTAGAAATCTTCCGAATTTAGAAAAGTCTGCAAAAAGGAAACACCCCAAATCTAGCAGAATTTCAATTTTGGGAAATTTCCCAAAATTATAAGGGATCTCGCAATCAAATCTTTCTTGGAAGATCTCCACAGTTCGGGAAACTTTCCAATCTAGGTATTTTCCAATCTGGGAATTCCTAAATTTTAACCCATATCGAACTTGGAAATTAATTCAAAAACTTGCCTAAATCCAGTGCTTGTTCTGTGAACCCTAAAAAGGCAAAGATCTTCCAAATAGAATCCCGACTACCTAGACCGTGCGATCTAACTTTTCTGCAGGAACACGATCCAGTGTGGGTAGGGAGCGAAAGCTCAAAGAGGTGGAGTCGGGCCCAAGCCCATTAGGATACCCCTCTCTAACCCACGGAGGAGACCCCGTGGCGTGGCCCACGGGAGGTAAGTCTCTATCCTCGCCTTGAGTGCGATACAGAGCATATTGGGTGCATCATTGCCGCTTGTCTATTTGTTTTATAGCAACAACTTATTCGACTTGCGTGGCGTGGCCGTTAATCAATCAACTCTAAGAGAGCAAACCCAGCTCCAAAATTGAAACTGGTGGGATTTCATCACCCACCTCATCACTCCAGCTGAAATTGATCCCCAGGATCCATCTATAATAAAAAGAATCAAGAAGTAGAGCCAATTAGCCCGGTGTTCGAGGAAAAATCCACACAAAGCGAACCCGCTTAACATCCAATCGAAATAAGACCACGAGCGCGGGTCCCTGTTGTCTAACACACCCATAAGTCCCTGCTACTCAAGTACACTGAGCTCGACGTGGCATCTTGGACTATTCGGCGGTTAGTTGCGTGTGGACTAGGAACACGCATCAACCCTAGCTTAACCCGAGGGAACACTCTTCTTATCCACTTGACCAATCCGGTTAGTCTGGGACGTACTTAAGTCAGCCATTTTGCCGCACGTCTGTCTAGGCTTCGGATTGCCTTGTTGTTAACTAGAGTTAGTACTAAAGGATTCGCTCTGAAGAGTGTAGCCTGGTGAGACCCTCTGAGTGCAGAACAGTTAGTCCGGCGGTTAAAAGATAAACCAGTGGTCCGCCCACTGTCATAATCTACTCTAGCCCCAAAACTAACAAAGATAATTCCTAAAATATATCCTGATTGCTTAGAATAGGATTATCTGTGCTTGGTGTGCATCATTTAGGATAGTATTCCTCTCTGGCAACTTTTTGCCAAGTATAGAGCTTGCCTCATTCGCGTATGCCCGTTTGGAATCGTCCGAACAAACGCTTGATTCGATCTGAGAATCACGTCCCTATAGTGGATCCTCCACTGAATTCTTCCCCATCTCTTTCCCCACCCGCCTCCCCCAGTGCTACTACCTTTGTAGTCATGGCAGTCGAACGACCTCTTATCGAGACGTTCGCTCCTATCTCTGCCAATCCGCCCACTTGCATTGTTCTCCCACCTACTACGGCGGTACAGTTCGAGATCAGGCCACAGACAATCCAAATGCTGCCAACCTTTCGTGGTCTCCCAAGAGAAGACCCATATTCCCATATTCGGGAATTCCAACATGTCATCCTACTTTTCAAGAATCAGAACCTCGATGATGACAATGTGCGTCTGCGAGTTTTCCCATTCTCGCTCAAAGACCGAGCCTCAGATTGGCTCTACTCCTTACCCGCTGATTCAATCAGCAGTTGGAAAGAGTTGGTGGGCAAATTCATGTCTAAATTCTACCCCATGACTCGGACCAACCAAATGAAGCAACTCATTCAGGACTTTAGACAGAAGTCCGATGAGAAATTTTTTGAAGCGTGGGATAGATTCCAAGACTACCTGACTAAGTGTCCCCACCATAGCATCGACAAGGGCAATCTTGTCCATGTCTTCTATAAGGGACTTACTGATGAGTCCCGGACCATGGTAGAGTCAATGTGCCAAGGAAAATTTCTGCACCAAACTCCGACCGATGCATACAAATTCTTGGGAGAGTTAGGAGAAAACTCTCAACATTGGACGACTGACTCAGAGTTCAGTTGAACCACTTCGGTCCAAAGGACAACCAAGGGACATGATGCTACAGCTGATACTGAGCTTCGATCTGTCATTCAAGAGTTGAGCAAGTCAATCTCGGCACTGGCTGTGTCTGTACAAAAGCCTACTCAACAATCCACCCCAGTCATGCATGTGGGACACGAGAGCCCTATGGAATCCTGCACCCTCTGTCTGCAACCCTCCCATACTACTGAGCATTGTCCTTTGAATGAAGGATGGTCTAATCCTCTTCAGGAAGAAGTTTGTGCTTTCAGCACATACAAACCTCCTACTCAGAACTCGTATAGTCAATCTTATCATCCGGACACGAGAAACCACCCTAACTTCTCTTGGAGGCCTCAGTCTACTCAACCACAAGCTCAACCTCCATGTCAACCTCCGAGTATGTATCCCCCTGGGTTCAATCAACCCAATAGGCAATTCAATCAGGGACAATATCAGCAAAATCAGTACCCATCTACTCAGAACCAGCAGTTCCAACAGGGTCAATACTCTGGACAACAGAGCACATTTCAGAATCAGCAAAGAGTTCCCCAGAACTTTCAGAACCAACCGATTGTACCAACTAATCCACCAGCATATAACTATAATGCCCCGATGAGCTCGAGTCGCGAATTGGTGCCTCAGCTCCCATTAGCTGCCCCCCAATAGTCGGTCCCCAAATTCGGTATTGAAGACCTTCTAGCTCAACTCATTACTCAGCAACAACAATCTATGCAACGCCTAGAGCAACAGCAACAGCAATCCATGCTTCGTCTAGAACAACGTCTAGGTAACTTGGAAGCTGAGAAAGCTAAGGGGATCTTTCCTAGCCAACCCATTGCCAACCCTAAAGGAAATGCCAAAGGGGCAGTATATGAGATCAGATCTCAATCTCAAAGCCAGAATGAGAAGTGTTAAGGGGAGGTGCAAGCTGTAACCACCCTACGATCTGGAAACTGTGGACATGGGAGTCCAACCACCACCGGTGCCATCTCCAGCACCCATCACTCGTACAGAGGAAACTAGTACCAATCCTACCTCTGCTTCTTCTACCTCTGCACCAACATCAGATATCCCTGTGCAGAAATCTAAGGCTAAAGACAAATTCATTTATCGAGTAAAGCCTCCCTTCCCGGACAGACTTGTCCAAGATAAGCGGGATCAGCAATTCTCAGAGATCTTAGACGTCTTTAAAGACGTCCAGATCAATATCCCATTCCTTTCTGCTATCAAGCAAATCCCTTCCTATGCCAAATTCCTCAAGGACTTGTGCACAGTTAAGCGGCGTACGCATGTACCCAAAGCTGCCTTATTGGCCGAAAAAGCTACAGCGTTCATTCAACGCAATAGTGTGATCAAACACAAGGATCCAGGTAGCCCAACTGTCCAATGTGAAATTGGTGACAACTTTAGCTGCACTGCCTTGCTAGATTTAGGGGCTAGCGTTAACCTCATACCGTTCTCGGTATATCAGCAGTTAGGACTGAAAGATATGAAGCCTACCAATGTCACCCTGAAATTGGCTGATCAGTCCATCAAGATTCCAAGAGGAATCATTGAAGATGTCCTAGTAAAAGTCGCTGACTTTTATTATCCTGTGGACTTTATCATTCTAGACACCGAGCCGTGTCAGGATAACCGCATTCCGGTCATCTTAGGCCGTCCATTCCTTGCCACCGCGAATGCACACATCGGTTGCCGGGACGGAAACATGTCCATTGCTTTCGGAAACCTCAAAGCTGAGGTCAATATCTTTCGTTTAATGCAACAAGATGCCGATCGCGAAGTGACCGATGAAATGTGTGCCGTTGAGAGTCTAATCCCAGACTCCACCGAAGATATTCTTAAGCAGTGTCTAGAACACTTTGGAGCTGACTTTGCAACAGAGTCAGCTATTTCTGATCTCAATGATCTTTTGGAGACTGCTCCACTGATAGAGATCCCAGCTCCACTCATCGAGTTCGAGCCTCTGATAACCATGGCCAGAGAACCCATCCTTCCTTTACCTACTGAAGTCAAACCTCTTCAATCCGTGTCTTCTGTGACACCTATTTCTACTCCATCTGCTCCAATATTGGAGCTCAAGCCACTCCCAACAGATCTTTCCTATGCCTATCTTGGTCCTAAGGAAACCTACCCTGTCATTATTGCTTCCGCTTTGTCTGAGAGTGAACGTAAAAAACTTCTTGAGCTGCTCAACGAGCACAAATCTGCGATAGGTTGGACTATAGATGATATTCGAGGCATAGACCCCTCGGTGTGCCAACATCACATCTATCTCGAGGATGAATCCAAAACCTCTCGAGAACACCAGAGGAGGTTGAACCCCGTCTTGAAGGATGTAGTCCGGGATGAGGTCCTTAAACTGTTAGATGCGGGTATCATTTATCCCATCTCCGATAGCAAATGGGTGAGTCCTATTCATGTCGTCCCTAAAAAGGCAGGATTCACAATTGTGGAAAATGAGAACAAGGAAATGGTAACCCAGCGCCTGAAGAAAGGGTGGAGAGTCTGCATCGATTACCGACGACTCAACACCAACACTAGGAAGGACCATTTTCCTTTACCCTTCATAGACCAAATGTTGGAGAGATTAGCCGGTCACTCCTATTACTGCTTCCTCGATGGTTACTCAGGGTATAATCAAATACCAATCGCCCCTGAGGATCACGAGAAGACAACTTTCACCTGTCCCTTTGGCACTTTTGCCTACAAGCGCATGCCCTTTGGCCTCTGCAATGCACCCGCGACCTTTCAAAGGTGTATGATGAGCATATTCTCTGACATGGTGGAAAAATTCCTCGAAGTCTTTATGGACGACTTCTCAGTTTTTGGGTCATCCTTTGATGACTGTCTGAACCATCTAGGGCTTGTACTTCACCGTTGTCAGGACAAGCGACTTGTCCTCAATTGGGAGAAATGCCACTTCATGGTGAAGAAGGGCATTGTTCTGGGACATGTCATTTCCCATCAGGGCATTGAGGTCGACAAAGCTAAAATTGATATCATCTCAACCTTGCCCATTCCTAAGTCCGTACGTGACATCCGGTCCTTTTTGGGACACGGAGGATTCTATAGGCGATTCATCAAGGACTTCTCTCAAATCGCTCGACCTCTATCCCATCTTCTGGCCAAAGATAGTCCTTTCGACTTTAATGCTGACTGTGTCAAGGCATTTGAGCGTCTCAAATCTGAGCTCACTACTGCGCCCATTATCCGTCCCCCGGATTGGACTCTACCTTTCGAGGTAATGTGCGATGCTTCTGACTACGCATTAGGCGCCGTTCTAGGGCAGAGAGTTGACAAAAGGTCACACGTGATCTACTACGCGAGCAAAACTCTTAACTCTGCCCAAATGAATTACTCCACCACTGAGAAAGAACTCCTGGCGGTAGTCTTCGCCCTTGATAAATTCCGTCAGTACCTCTTAGCCACTAAGGTGGTTGTGTACACTGATCATGCAGCCCTTCGTTATCTCATGTCGAAAAAGGAAACCAAACCTCGATTAATTCGATGGACTCTCTTACTACAGGAATTCGACCTCGAGATTAAGGATAAGAAAGGAACTGAGAATGTAGTGGCTGATTACTTGTCTAGACTGACTTTAGAGTCATCCTTCGACACCCAGCCCATCCCTGAAACCTTTCCAGACGAACAACTGTTCGCCATCTCTGTTAATCCTTGGTATGCTGACATTGTCAACTACCTTGTCACCGAAGAAATGCCTTCACACTGGTCAAAACAGGACAAAAGCCAATTCCTAGCAAGAGTTAAGTACTACTCTTGGGATGACCCTTATTTGTATAAATACTGTCCTGACTAGATCATTCGTCTCTGTGTCCCTGAGTCGGACCAACTCAATATCTTGTCCTCGTGTCATGACCAACCTTGTGGTGGTCATTTCAGTACTAAGAAAACTGCAGAAAAAGTTCTGCAATGCGGATTCTACTGGCCCACATTATTTAAAGATGCCCATATCTACAGCAAAACTTGTCCTAATTGCCAGCATCTAGGCCGCATCTCCCAGAAGAACATGATGCCCCTGACTCCCATCCAGGGCGATGAAATATTTGACATTTGGGGCATCGACTTCATGGGCCCCTTCCCCGTTTCCTATGGTTTTGAGTACATTCTCCTTGCGGTAGACTATGTATCCAAATGGATAGAAGCCATTCCCACCAAGACCAATGACCACAAAGTGGTGGTCAAATTCCTAGAGGAGTTCATCTTCACTAGATTCGGTGCCCCTAAGGCCATCATTAGTGATGGGGGCACCCATTTCTGCAATAGGATATTCGAGAAATTAATGAAAAAGTATGGGGTCACACACAAGGTTGCCCTAACTTATCATCTGCAGACTAGTGGTCAAGTGGAGGTTTCTAATCGTCAGATCAAGCAGATCTTGGAGAAGACAGTCAATACCACACGTAAAGACTGGTCTACTCGTCTCACTGATGCCTTATGGGCATACAGAACCGCCTACAAGACCCCACTCAATATGTCTCCCTATCGTCTGGTCTTTGGGAAACCCTGTCATCTTCCGGTAGAGATTGAACATCGTGCCCTGTGGGCCATTAAGAAGCTCAACTTCGACCTAGACTCCGCAGGGGAGGAGCGGAAACTTCAAATGAATGAGTTAGAAGAACTCAGAAATGATGCCTACAACTTGTCCAAGAATTACAAAGCAAAAATGAAGTGGATACATGACAAGAGCATCCTCAGGAAAGAGTTCCATCCAGGACAGAAGGTCCTTCTTTATAATTCTCGACTCCATCTCTTCCTTGGGAAACCGAAATCTAGGTGGACCGGTCCTTATACGGTCACAGCAGTCACACCCTTTGGGGCAATCACTATTGAGGATCCCAAGGATCACTCCTCTTTTCAGGTCAATGGGCAGCGTCTAAAACAGTTCCATGAACTTGACGTATTGTTCATTCAGACTTTTGAGATCGATCTCATCGATCCTGTCTATGTCGACTGATGATCCACTCAGTCTCCTGTGCTCCAACTTGGTTGGGGGTGCTTGTCACCCCCGTCATGTCTGGCTGAAGACGTAAAACTTAGTGCTTTCGGAAAGGCAATTCTGGTATTCCTAGAGTACATGAGTCTCATGCATTTGCTATTACTGTTAAATCTCTGGAAATGCAGGTACATTCATTCTTCCGATCATCAGGTACCACACACTGTCGAGTTCCAGCAGACTTGGTAACATCCTTCCTGAATCTTTGCATCATCATCACTGATTTCTCATCATTTTATGTCCCGGTCATGAGCACCGAGGACGGTGCTATATTTTGGTTGGGGGTGGGTATTTACCAAAACTCATGTATTCCTTTTGATAAATATAGATATAGATAAAAAAAAAAAAAAAAAAAATTTCTTATTTTTGGGGTGATTTCCGATGTTCTCCAAAAGTTTTCTAGAATTTCAAAAATGTGTCAAATACCCTGACTTTGATTAGCTGAAAACCTCCGTTAAGTCAGTATTGAGGATGTCAATTTTTGTTTAAGGTTAGCTTTGAGTCAAGTAAAGCGTGGCTACAGCAGTTTTGAAAACTTAGAAAAACTCAGATTCGGCACAATTGTACACTATCAACATCAAAATCATCTTAAGTTAGGAAATTCTAGAGATCCTGTGAGAAGAATTGTGGAGACCTAACCCAGTGAGCTTTCGAGCCGTTAATTATTTCAGAGAGTTATACAATAATCCTGAGTCAATGGATGACTCATTATTCTTCATGCCCGCAATATTCGTTGAGAGATCTCATTATCTTTTGCTTCGATCATGGAACTCAGAACGATATCAACATTGGATTACTACGACAGAACCTTCTCTATATCCAGTCAAGATAGTATACATGATAGTGCAAACCCTAGAAAATGATTTAGGCCATTTTTTTCTGAACCATTCAGCCTTTTTACTCACCTGAATTATACTTCACTAGAAACCCCTTGAACCTTTCTATAAAAGCCTTTTATTTGCAAACCCATCAACCTAAAATCCAGTCTAGCTACGAAGCATGACTGTCTACCCTTATTTTGAGATGAACAAAAGAATAACTGATATGGGTGTACCGTGAAAAGAAAAGTAAAGAAGAAGAATCAAAAGGAAAATAAAGTGGTTCAAGCTGAAAACAAAATATGGAAAGAAAGTATGAAGAAGAGCTGAAAAGAAATTGAGCAGTCTCAGAAATATCAAGAAAAAGAGAAAAATACGAAAAAAGGAAAAAGAACCAGATAATGGTGTTACGCCGCAGGAAAAATTCAAGAAAATGGCAATATCCTCTCAAGATCTTTGAAATCCTGTATCTCTCTACACCTGACCTAAGCCTCATTACAACCCAGGAAAGTCCTACTTGATTCTAGGATAGTACGATCATAAAATGTGGAGATTGGAGAAAGAGAAGCTATAGAGTTTGATCTGACGTTCCCGAGTGAAGTGGTATTCCAATCATGAGATCTCCTTCTGTTAAAGATGTCCTTCCTTCAAATAAAACATATGTGAGATCTTTTGCCTCTTTATATTAAATACATCTCCTCACATATAAATTGAGAGAAAAGAAGAAAACCCTTCTTGTGTGATTCTTTTCTGAGTGCTAAACATGTGAGATTTGAGGTCGAGGCAGAAAAACTTAGAGGTGATCTGGAAATCTTTACTGTCGGATGATGAGAATGTTGAGCACACACACACACGCAGAGTCTGACTATTCTAGGTCATGATTATCAGTCTGTAGTCTTGCCAAAACTTTCCAACTCTTTGCTAGCATGTAACTGTTTTTGCATCCATTTAATAATTTGACGAACGGTGTTTTCCCGGAGCTAATATGAAAAAGTGTGCAGCATGTGCAGAGCCCTTTTAAGCTCATTTACTTCGCACTAATTGCCAAGGATTGGCAATATGCTGGTTGGGGGTTGTGATATTCGCTCAAAAGTGCTTATTTTAAGCAATTATCCTTTTAGCGTTATTGCATTCTCCTACGTAAAATACTCTATTTACCTACTTTTCTATGTAAGAGTCTCTTCTGTTGCGTAGAACACACTTTTCTGGACGAAATGGTATATTTGCATGCATTAAACACATTTTCGGAAGTTTAGATATAAAGCCGTTCTGATTAAGTCTCATTACGCGCTTCTTTTATCGCAGGAAACCCGATTGGAGAATTTTAAGGATTATGGGCCCACAACTGACTGCCAGAGCCTTTGATCAAAGCATAAAGAGCCAATGGACTTAGACAAGAAGAAGTAGGCTGAAGACAGGAAGAGCCAGAGAATCGAAAAAGCTTGAGAGAAAATCAAGAGAAAAGAAGAGACTAAGGACATTAAAGCTTATCAACTAACATAAGATGAGGACTCACTCAGTTGGTAAAGCATGCAGAAGACCAAGTCAAAGACCAGGGTTCAAGACCCTCTATTAGCATTTCTCCTTTATTTTTTGTAAAATTTTCTCTCTCCTCTCTCTAAAACCCTGAGTTCCACATCTTATGGTCATCCTTCGCTCACCACGTGCCCTCATCATCATCATCTGAGCCATACGATCATCTGTCCGACCGTCGGATAATTCAGATTATCTGCCCAATCATCCGCTCACCATCCGATCGCCACTAGATCTCCATCATCTCCATTCATATCCATTAGATTCTCCTAACCATCCGATCTTCTCCTCCCTCACCGTCACCCCATCCCATGACTTACCTCAGCCAATCATCACCATCCATTCCTCATCATTCGACAATTGCCACATGATCTCCTTCTCATCCAATGGCCAACAAGATTGCGGCTCTATAGATGGCAATAGGGAAAATGATTTCTCAAACATCTTCTTTTGAAAATGGAAAATATCTTTTGGTTAAATTGTTCTTTTATGGTAAGAGAAAATTGGAAAGAAAAGATTATGAATGCCTTTTAGAAAACCTTGATTTTTTAGAAAGCATAACTAATACGAACATAGGTTTTAAACTAGAAAGGGCATGTGTTGTTTTCAATATAGAAGGAAAATCTTTTTGGAATGCCAATAGGGTTGGAGGGATTGGATAGCATTAGAGAAAAAAGAAAGGAAAGAGAGAAGAGTGTTTTGGGGCCATTAGATTTGATCATATTAGAGAGAATGGCTTGGGAAAGATGGGGAGAGGTATAAAAACTAAAACCCAAGCCGTTCTCACTCTCTCTCTCCCACGTTCTTGAGTTTCAAAACCCAGCCATCACCCCTCTCCATTCAACCACGTTCCTATCCAAACCCTTGCCTTCTATAGTCGTTTCCATCATCAGCAACTCCCCAAAAAAAAAAAACCGTCACCTCTCCTTTGGCCCATTCTTCATCCTCTCTTCACCGTCCTCACCCTAAAAAAAACCAGAAAAACAAAAACAAAAAAAAACAAGGAGAAGAAAAGGAGAAATAAGGGAGGGTCATCCTCCACTCTTTGCTGCCGCCTCCTTGCTGTTCCTCTTCCCGTTTCTGCCATTGGTTCTCTCCTTCTCCACCATTGAAACCGGCTGCATGGAGCTGGTTCTCCACTTCAGTCACTAGTGATCCTCCCAACACTTGTTCGCCCCTGACAAAAACCCAAGTCGTCTCTGCCTCTTCCTCCAAATTCTCTCCCAAAAATAAACAAAAAAAAAAAAGAAAAAAAAAAAGAAGAAAAAGAAGAGAAGAAGAAGAGAGGAGGAGGGTCTGAACTTACCTCAGCCGCCTCCACTCCAGCACCGCCCTGCTCATTCTCCCCTCTCCAACGTTGCTGGTGTTGCAGGCAGCAACACCAAGCAACAATCACAACCGTCCTCTCCTTCACCGGTTTTGTGAACAAAACCAGAAAAAAAAAATAGAAAGAAAAGGGAAGAGAAGAGAGGAAAGGGAGGCGCGACCTCACCTGGTTGGTGCGCCTCCACCAGCTGGAATAACTCCACCATTACCTCCTGCCACAGCATCTCCATCCACCGCCTCCACTGCCCTACTGCCAGCACCACCGTTGATCCAACCTCCACACAACCAGCAACCTCCATCTTCTCTCCACACCGCCTGGAACATCAACGCCAAGGGTGAAATCATCTAGCCGTCACTTCCATAATCTCTCCACTCTTCATCCATCTTCTCTATCTCGTTCTTCATCTCTTCCAAAAAAAAAAAAAAAAAAAAAAAAAAAAAAAAAAGAAAAGAAGATAAGAAGAAATATAAAAAAAGGAGGAAGGAACGGTACCTCCATTCACCAAAAGCATAACCGTGCTCCTCCATCACCTTCAGCTTCATAGCCTCATTCATCTCCCTCTCCAGCCCGTCAGCCCTGTGAAAAGAGCGGTGTTCTTCCACCTTGCCGCTGTGCGCACCATCACCACCGTCCAGCCGCTCTCTCCTTTGGCCGATCCTAATCACTTTAGGTAAGTGTTCATGAGTTTTTCTCTCTCTAGACCTTTCTCTTACTTTCTCTCTCTCCTCTATAGACTCTCTCTCTCTCTCTAGTTTTCTCTCTCTATGTTTCATGCTTTTTAGGTTTGTTTTAATTATTTTTTTTGTGAATGTAAACGGTTTATTTGGATTCAATAAAATAAGTTTTCTTATGAGTGCTTGTTCGTGATAATTTTTTATGAATAACAATTTTGACTTTATTTGTTTATTAAGCTCTTTTATTAATAATCGATCTCTGAAATTAAAATAAAAAAATCATGTTTTAAACTTCGATCCACCCCTCTCATCCTTCCATCGAGTTCTTTAGCATGCTCCGTCATTTTATGATTCTTATTCGCGCTAATCCGACTAATCCCGAGTGCGGATCGACATCCGACACGAAATCCCTATACAAATCTGTCAATTTTGCAGGATAATCGGATACAAATTACAAATCTTGTTGATTCTAGGGTTTCCATAACCAACGACGCGGAAAAACCCTACTTTCAGGCATTGAGGTCGACAAAGCTAAAATCGATATCATCTCGACCTTGCCTACCCCTAAGTCTGTGCGTGACATCTGGTCCTTTTTGGGACACGGAGGATTCTATAGGCAATTCATCAAGGACTTCTCTAAAATCGCTCGACCTCTGTTCCATCTTCTAGCTAAAGATAGTCTTTTCGACTTTAATGCTGACTGTATCAAGGCATTTGAGCGTCTCAAATCTGAGCTCACTACTGCGCCCATTATCCGTCCCCCAGACTGGACTCTACCTTTCGAGGTAATGTGCGATGCTTCTGACTACGCGTTAGGCGCTGTTCTAGGGCAGAGAGTTGACAAAAGGTCACACGTGATCTACTACGCGAGCAAAACTCTTAACTCTGCCCAAATGAATTACTTTACCACTGAGAAAGAACTCCTGGCGGTAGTCTTCGCCCTTGATAAATTCTGTCAGTACCTCTTAGCCACTAAGGTGGTTGTGTACACTGATCATGCAGCCCTTCGTTATCTCATGTCGAAAAAGGAAACCAAGCCTCGATTAATTTGATGGATTCTCTTACTGTAGGAATTCGACCTCGAGATCAAGGATAAGAAAGGAACTGAGAATGTAGTGGCTGATCACTTGTCTAGACTAACTTTAGAGTCATCCTTCGACAACCAGCCCATCCATGAGACCTTTCCAGACGAACAACTGTTCGCTATCTCTGTTAATCCTTGGTATGCTGACATTGTCAACTACCTTGTCACCGAAGAAATGCCTTCACACTGGTCAAAATAGGACAAAAGCCAATTCCTAGCAAGAGTTAAGTACTACTCTTGGGATGACCCTTATTTGTATAAATGCTGTCCTGACCAGATCATTCGTCTCTGTGTCCCTGAGTCGGACCAACTCAATATCTTGTCCTCGTGTCATGACCAACCTTGTGGTGGTCATTTCAGCACTAAGAAAACTGCAGAAAAAGTTCTGCAATGCGGATTCTACTGCCCACATTATTTAAAGATGCCCATATCTACAGCAAAACTTGTCCAAATTGCCAGCATCTAGGCCGCATCTCCCAGAGGAACATGATGCCCCTAACTCCCATCCAGGTCGATGAAATATTTGACATTTGGGGCATCGACTTCATGGGCCCCTTTCCTGTTTCCTATGGTTTTGAGTACATTCTCCTTGCGGTAGACTATGTATCGAAATGGATAGAAGCCATTCCCACCAAGACCAATGACCACAAAGT
The DNA here is from genome assembly GCA_035048495.1 of Euptelea pleiosperma. Taxonomy (NCBI): domain Eukaryota; kingdom Viridiplantae; phylum Streptophyta; class Magnoliopsida; order Ranunculales; family Eupteleaceae; genus Euptelea; species Euptelea pleiosperma. The sequence goes on along the minus strand of CM068544.1, from coordinate 12,161,175 downwards.
GGTGGTCAAATTCCTAAAGGAGTTCATCTTCGCCCGATTCGGTACCCCTAAGGTCATCATTAGTGATGGGGGCACCCATTTCTGCAATAGGATATTCAAGAAATTGATGAAAAAGGTTGGGGTAACCCACAAGGTTGCCCTAGCTTATCATCCGCAGACTAGTGGTCAAGTGGAGGTTTCTAATCGTCAGATCAAGCAGATCTTGGAGAAAACAGTCAATACCACTCGTAAAGACTGGTCTACTCGTCTCACTGATGCTTTATGGGCATACAGAACCGCCTACAAGACCCCACTCAATATGTCTTCCTATCGTCTCGTCTTTGGGAAACCCTGTCATCTACCGGTAGAGATTGAACATCGTGCTCTGTGGGCCATTAAGAAGCTCAACTTCGACCTCGACACTGCAAGGGAGGAGCGAAAACTTCAAATGAATGAGTTAGAAGAACTCAAAAATGATGCCTACAACTTGTCCAAGAATTATAAAGCAAAAATGAAGTGGATACATGACAAGAGCATCCTCAAGAAAGAGTTCCATCCAGGACAGAAGGTCCTTCTTTATAATTCTCGTCTTCATCTCTTCCCTGGGAAATTGAAATCTAGGTGGGCCGGTCCTTATACGGTCACAGCAGTCACACCCTTTGGGGCAATCACTATTGAGGATCCCAAGGATCACTCCTCTTTTCAGGTCAATGGGCAGCGTCTAAAACAGTTCCATGAACTTGACGTATTGTTCATTCAGACTTTTGAGATCGATCTCATCGATCCTGTCTATGTCGACTGATGATCCACTCAGTCTCCTGTGCTCCAACTTGATTGGGGGTGCCTGTCACCCCCATCATGTCTGGCTGAAGACGTAAAACTTAGTGCTTTTGGAAAGGCAATTCTGGTATTCCTAGAGTACATGAGTCTCATGCATTTGTTATTACTATTATATCTCTGGAAATGCAGGTACATTCATTCTTCCTATCATCAGGTACCACATACTGTCGAGTTCTGCCGACTTGGTAACATCCTCCTTGAACCTTTGCTTCATCATCACTGATTTTTTATCATTCTATGTCCCGGTCATGAGCACCGAGGACGGTGCTATATTTTGGTTGGGGGTGGGTATTTACCAAAACTCATGTCTTCATTTTGAGAAAAAAAAAATGTTGTTTTTTGGGGTGATTTTCGATGTTTTCCAAAGTTTTTCTAGAATTTCAAAAATGTGTCAAATACCCTGACTTTGATTAGCTAAAAACCTCCGTTAAGTCAGTATTGAGGATGTCAATTTTTGTTTAAAGTTAGCGTTGAGTCAAGTCAAGCGTGACTACAGCAGGTTTGAAAACTCAGAAAAACTCATATTTGGCACAATTGTACACTATCAATATCAGAGTCACCCTAAGTTTAGAAATTCTGGAGATCCTGTGAGAATAATTGTGGATACCTAACCCAGTGAGCTTTCGAGCCTTTAATCAATTCAGAGGGTTATACAACAATTCTGAGTCACAAGATGACTCACTATTCTTCATGCCCGCAATATTCGTTGAGAGATCTCATTATCTTTTGCTTCGATCATAAAACTCGGAACGACATCAACATTGGATTACTACGACAGAACCTTCTCTATATCCAGTCAAGACAGTATACATGATAGTGCAAACCCTAGAAAATGATTTAGGCCATTTTTCTGAACCATTCAGCCTGTTTACTCAACTGAATTATACTTCACTAGAAACCCCTTGAGCCATTCTATAAAAGCCTTTTCTTTGTAAACCCATCAACCTAAAATCCAGTCTAGCTACGAAGCATGACTGTCTACCCTTATTTTGAGATGGACAAAAGAATAACTGATGTGGGTATACCGTAAAAAGAAAAGTAAAGAAGCCGTCCAAACATCACCTTGCTGCCATCTCCAATCGTGATCTCTCCTTTCCTTGATAGCCCAAAAGAGAAGCCGTCCTCTCCTGTTCACCGTTCTTCTCCCCAAGCAAACGAAAACCAGAAAAATAAAACGAAGGAGAAGAGAGGAGAAGAGGAGAAGAAGAAGAAGGAGAGAGGAGAGGAGGCTTACCTCCACAGCACCTCCTTGCTCCACCTCCATCAAAGCCTACTGCTGTGTTGCAGCCACCATTCCACCTACCACAGCACAGAACTGCTCACCGTCTCCACCCCTTGCTGGACGAACCAGCCACTTGCAACCCTCCTCACCACCATCTTCTCCACGCTGCAACGTCTTCTCCTGTATCTCCACATCCCCAGTCAAACCAACGCACCATGTGCACCTCCATCACTGGCCGAACCACCCACCTCCGGCCACCATTTGGCCGACCACTTTAATGGCCAATCCAATCTTCTTCAGTAAGTTTCAAAGGTTAGGAAATTTTTCTCTATAGCTTTCGCTATCTAGTTTTCTCTCTCTATTTTCTTTTCCTTTATTTCTTCTCTAGGGTTATATGCCTCTCACTTTCCCTCTCTTGTTTCTCTCTCCACAACTATCTTTATTAGCTTTTTAGATTAATTTTCTTATTCGCTTATGTTCATTCAAAGATTGTAGTGATTATCTTGATTATTAAATGAATGATTATTTGGCAAAGTGTATGTTAATCTTCTTATTGGTTGCTGAAATTTCTCTCTCTAAAAATCACCAACAATTATTTTAAATCGATCATCATTCTCACCACTCCATCCTTCTTAGTAAAAATTTCTGAGAAAAATTCGTCATTTCATGTTCACTGCTTGCACAAACTAACCCCGAGTGCGGATCGACATCCGACACGAATCGCTATACAAATTTGTTAATTTTGCAGGATAATCGGATAAAAATTACAAATCTTGATGGAATTAGGGTTTCCGTAACCAACGACGTGGAAAAATCTTACTTTCATACTGCCTTGCTAGATTTAGGGGCTAGCGTTAACCTCATACCATTCTCGGTATATCAGCAGTTAGGACTGAAAGATATGAAGCCTACCAATGTCACCCTCAAATTAGCTGATCAGTCTATCAAGATTCCAAGAGGAATCATTGAAGATGTCCTAGTAAAAGTCGCTGACTTTTATTATCCTGTGGACTTTATCATTCTCGACACTGAGCCATGTCAGGATAACCGCATTCCGGTCATCTTAGGCTGTCCATTCCTTGCCACTGCTAATGCACACATCGGGTGCCGGGACGGAAACATGTCCATTGCTTTCAAAAACTTCAAAGCTGAAGTCAATATCTTTCGTCTAATGCAACAAGACGCCGATCGCGATGTGGCTGATGAAATGTGTGCCGTTGAGAGTCTAATCCCAGACTCCACCAAAGATATTCTTAAGTAGTGTTTAGCACACTTTGGGGCTGACTTTGCAACAGAGTCAGCTATTTCTGATCTCAATGATCTTTTGGAGACTGCTCCACTGCTAGAGATCCCCGCTCCACTCATCGAGTTCGAGCCTCTGATAACCATGGCCAGAGAACCCATCCTTCCTTTTACTACTGAAGTCAAACCTCTTCAATCCGTGTCTTCTGTGACACCTACTTCAACTCCATCTGCTCCAACATTGGAGCTCAAGCCACTTCCAACAGATCTTTCCTATGCCTATCTTGGTCCTAAGGAAACCTACCTTGTCATTATTGCTTCCGCTTTGTCTGCGAGTGAACGTAAGAAACCTCTTGAGCTGCTCAACGAGCACAAATTTGCGATAGGTTGGACTATAGATGATATTCGTGGCATAGACCCCTCGGTGTGCCAACATCACATCTATCTCGAGGATGAATCCAAAACCTCTCGAGAACACCAGAGGAGATTTTACCCCGTCTTGAAGGATGTAGTCCGGGACGAGGTCCTTCAACTGTTAGATGCGGGTATCATTTACCCCATCTCCGATAGCAAATGGGTGAGTCCTATTCATGTCGTCCCTAAAAAGGCAGGATTCACAGTTGTGGAAAATGAGAACAAGGAAATGGTCACCCAGCGCCTGAAGAAAGGGTGGAGAGTCTGCATCGATTACCGACAACTCAACACCAATACTAGGAAGGACCATTTTCCTTTACCCTTCATAGACCAAATGTTGGAGAGACTAGCAGGTCACTCCTATTACTGCTTCCTCGATGGTTACTCAGGGTATAATCAAATACCCATCGCCCCTGAGGATCACGAGAAGACAACTTTCACCTGTCCCTTTGGCACTTTTGCCTACAAGCGCATGCCCTTTGGCCTCTGCAATGCACCCGCGACCTTTCAAAGGTGTATGATGAGCATATTCTCTGACATGGTGGAAAAATTCCTCGAAGTCTTTATGGACGACTTCTTAGTCTTTGGGTCATCCTTTGATGACTGTCTCAACCATCTAAGGCTCATACTTCAACGTTGTCAGGACAAGCGACTTGTCCTCAATTGGGAGAAATGCCACTTCATGGTAAAGAAAGGCATAGTTCTGGGACATGTCATTTTCCATCAGGGCATTCAGGTCGACAAAGCTAAAATCGATATCATCTCGACCTTGCCCATTCCTAAGTCCGTACGTGACATCCGGTCCTTTTTGGGACACGGAGGATTCTATTGGCGATTCATCAAGGACTTCTCTAAAATCGCTCGACCTCTGTCCCATCTTCTAGCTAAAGATAGTCCTTTCGACTTTAATGCTGACTGTGTCAAGGCATTTGAGCGTCTCAAATTTGAGCTCACTACTGCGCCCATTATCCGTCCCCCGAACTGGACTCTACCTTTCGAGGTAATGTGCGATGCTTCTGACTACGCCTTAGGAGCCATTCTAGGGCAGAGAGTTGACAAAAGGTCACAATTGATCTACTACGCGAGCAAAACTCTTAACTCTGCCCAAATAAATTACTCCACCACTGAGAAAGAACTCCTGGCGGTAGTCTTCGCCCTTGATAAATTTCGTCAGTACCTCTTAGCCACTAAGGTGATTGTGTACACTGATCATGCAGCTCTTCGTTATCTCATGTTGAAAAAGGAAACCAAGCCTCGATTAATTCGATGGATTCTCTTACTGCAGGAATTCGACCTCGAGATTAAAGATAGGAAAGGAACTGAGAATGTAGTGGCTGATCACGTGTCTAGACTGACTTTAGAGTCATCCTTCAACACCCAGCCCATCACTGAGACCTTTCCAGACGAACAACTGTTCGCTATCTCCGTTCATCCATGGTATGCTGACATTGTCAACTACCTTGTCACCGAAGAAATGCCTTCACACTGGTCAAAATAGGACAAAAGCCAATTCCTAGCAAGAGTTAAGTACTACTCTTGGGATGACCCTTATTTGTATAAATATTGTCCTGACCAGATCATTCGTCTCTGTGTACCTGAGTCGAACCAACGCAGTATCTTGTCCTCGTGTCATGACCAACCTTGTGGTGGTTATTTCAGCACTAAGAAGACTGCAGAAAAAGTGCTGCAATGCGGATTCTACTGGCCCACATTATTTAAAGATGCCCACATCTACAGCAAAACCTGTCCTAATTGCCAGCATCTAGGCCGCATCTCCCAGAGGAACATGATGCCCCTAACTCCCATCCAGGTCGATGAAATATTTGACATCTGGGGCATCGACTTCATGGGCCCCTTTCCCGTTTCCTATGGTTTTGAGTACATTCTCCTTGCAGTAGACTATGTATCCAAATGGATAGAAGCCATTCCCACCAAGACCAATGACCACAAAGTGGTGGTCAAATTCCTAAAGGAGTTCATCTTCGCCCGATTCGGTGCCCCTAAGGCCATCATTAGTGATGGGGGCACCCATTTCTGCAATAGGATATTCGAGAAATTAATGAAAAAGTATGGGGTAAACCACAAGGTTTCCCTAGCTTATCATCCGCAGACTAGTGGTCAAGTAGAGGTTTCTAATCGGCAGATCAAGCAGATCTTGGAGAAGACAATCAATACCACACGTAAAGACTGGTCTACTCGTCTCACTGATGCGTTGTTGGCATACAGAACCACCTACAAGACCCCACTCAATATGTCTCCCTATCGTCTCGTCTTTGTGAAACCCTGTCATCTACCGGTAGAGATTGAACATCGTGCCCTGTGGGCCATTAAGAAACTCAACTTCGACCTTGACTCTGTAGGGGAGGTGATATTCGCTTAAAAGTGCGTATTTTCCACTGTTATCTTCTAAGCATTTTCACATTCTCCTATGTTAAAATACTCTATTAATCTACTTTTCTACGTAAGAGTCTCTTTTGTTGCGTAGAAAACACTTTACTGGACGAAATGGTATATTTGCATGCATTAAACACATTTTCGGAAGTCTAGACATTGAGTCGTTCTGATAAAGTCTCATTACGCGCTTCTTCTGTCGCAAGAAACCCCGATGGGACAATTCTTGAGACTTACGAGCCCACAATCGATCAGGAAAGCCCATTATCAAAGCTTAAAGAGCCCACATGCTATGACTAGAAGATATGGGCCAAATATGGGCTGAATAAGAGGACCAAAAAGCCGGCCCAAAGAACGAAGAGAGTAGGAAAGCCAATGACCAAAAGACGGACCCAAGCGTTTAAAGCCACATGAGTCAGCAAGGAATGATAGTCTACTCTACTGGAGAAGCGTGAGGATGGTCACAGTGAAGACCAGGGTTCCAGACCCTCTGCCAATACTTTTATCTCCATTTTTTGATATTTTCTCTCTCATCTCTCCTTATTCTCACTCTCTCTTCATCTCTCGGTCCTCGAATCTACTGACCTAACCCCATAACTCCTGCCCATCGGCTCTATCTCATCTCCCTTAGCTTTCTGACCGTTGGATCTTCCATCGGACCGTTGGATCTTCAATCGGACCGTTGGATCTCTTTAGATCCGTCGATTTACCAATCTGGGTCCCAATCAAGTCACCATCCATCCGATCGCCATCAGACTGTCTGTCACATCATCTTGTGAGATGATGGACATCATCAATCCATGTGGGCCAGTAGCTGGGCCCATCATCATCGACCCGCTGTCCGACCAGTTAGTGTACCCCGTGAATTTCCAAATAATTTTAATTAAATTTTAAAAAAATGGGGGGTCCACTAAATGGGGACATTCCCCAAAGAAAAGTAGACTTTTACTTAAAAAAAAAAAAAAAAAAAATATATATATATATATATATATATATATATATATTTTTTATTTCAAAAATACCCTATTTCCATTAAAGGAAATAGGGAGCTTTATAAGAGGAGGGAGAAGGGTTCGTTTGAACCCTAATCCCCCTCTTATCTCTTGCTCTATCTTCCCAAAACCATCCCGAACTTTTTCGCTCCTTCTTGCTCCTTCTTTCTCTTCTTCTTCTTCTCTTTCTTCCTCGTCTTCTTCACCTTACTTTCATCGCCGGAGTTGCAGAACTCCGACGGACTGCAACTCATCCTCCACCGTCTTCTCCTTCTCCTTCTTTTCTTCTTCACCCACCTGAATCAGCACCGCCTGGGCGCTCCTTAGACTGACTGCCCAAATCGTTGCTGCCTCTCCCTGTCTTGCCGATCTGCAACACCATTACCGGAGTTGCAAAACCTGCAACTCCGGCCGGCAACGCCCCTAACCTTCCTTCTGTCTTGCAACAGCTGCTGTTGCCTCCACCTCGCTGCTGCAACACCTCCAGACTGCCCTCCTCTTCTTCCATCACCTGCTGCACCGCCACCCACACTCAAACCGAGTCGGAGTTGCAGGTTGCAACTCCGGCAAACTATTGCAGCGGCAACCACCACCGTTTTTCCCTCAGCCGATCCTCAACTCTCTTCCCTTCTCTCTTATTCCAACCAGCAAACAAAAGAAAAAAAAAGAATGGAGAAGAGGAAGAAGAAAGAGGAGGTTGTTCCTCTCTAGGTGAAGCCACCGTCTCCATCCTCTGTGCACGGCCTGAACCAGCGCCTCTACACCATCAACGCCGCCACCTACGTGCTCTAATCACCACCAACTGAACCACACCACCGCCAGCACCATCCACGACGGGTTCCGCCCATTCCTTTATCAAATCGGGCCCCCACTGCTCCATCTCTCAAGGCCGCTGCATCTATCACGCCCCTTGCAACCTGCAACTCCCCAAATTATTGGATCTACTGGATCATTCCTCATGGTGGGTAAGCGGTAACTTTCTCTCTCTTCCTTTTCATTTTCTCTCTCTACCACTTTCTCTTTCATCCTTTAGTCTCTCATCTCTCTCTCTACTTTTTCTCTTTAGAACTCAGTTTCTCTCTCTAGCTCAGTCTTTCATTCTTTTACATTGTTATTGTTACTTTTTATATTTTGAAGTATTCTAAGAACCTTGGATTTTTAAATGATGAATTACTTTTGTTGGTTGTGGTTTGATTTCCTTCATTAGTATTTTTTTTGGTAGATTATGATAATTTCTCTCTCTAAAATCAAGCAATCTTGTTTTAAATCGCTTCACCATTCTCACCCCTCCACAATTTCTAAGATAAATCCGTTATTTCATGTTCATGAATCGCGCTAACTAACCCCGAGTTCGGATCGACATCCGACACAAATCCCTATACAAGAGTTCATATTTTGCAGGAATAAAATTCGGATCAAATTAAAAATGTGTTGATTCTAGGGTTTTCGAATCCAACGACGCGGAAAAACCCTACTTTTAGGAGGAGAGAAAACTTCAAATGAATGAGTTAGAAAAACTCAGAAATGATGCCTACAACTTGTCCAAGAATTACAAAGCAAAAATGAAGTGGATACATGACAAGAGCATCCTCAGGAAAGAGTTCCATCCAGGACAGAAGGTCCTTCTTTATAATTCTCGTCTCCATCTCTTCCCTAGGAAACTGAAATCTAGGTGGACCGGTCCTTATACTGTCACCGCAGTCACATCCTTTGGGGCAATCACTATTGAGGATCCCAAGGATCACTCCTCATTCCAGGTAAATGGCCAGCGTCTAAAATAGTTCCATGAACTCGACGTATTGCTCATTCAGACTTTTGAGATTGATCTCATCGATCCTGTCTATGTAGACTGATGATCCACTCAGTCTCCTGTGCTCCAACTTAGTTGGGGGTGCCTGTCACCCCCGTTGTGTCTGGCTGAAGACGTAAAACTTAGTGCTTTCGGAAAGGCAATTCCGATATTCCTAGAGTACATGAGTCTCATGTATTTGTTATTACTGTTATATCATTGGAAATGCAGGTACATTCATTCTTCCAATCATCAGGTACCACACACTGTCGAGTTTCTGCCCACTTGGTAATAGCCTCCCTGAACCTTTGCATCATCATCACCGATTTTTCATCATTTTATATCCCGGTCATGAGCACCGAGGACGGTGCTATATTTTGGTTGGGGGTGGGGTATTTACCAAAACTCATGTCTTCATTTTGATAAAAAAAAATAAAAAAATAAAAAATAAAAAAAAATAAAAAATAAAAAAATAAAAAAAACTTCTTGTTTTTGGGTGATTTCCGATATTCTCCAAAAGTTTTCTAGAATTTCAAAAATGTGTCAAATACCCTGACTTTGATGAGCTGAAAACCTCCGTTAAGTCAATATTGAGGATGTCAATTTTTATTTAAAGTTGGCGTTGAGTCAAGTCAAGTGTGACTACAGTAGGTTTGAAAACTTATAAAAACTCAGATTCGGCACAATTGTACACTATCAACATCAGAGTCATCCTAAGTTTGGAAATTCTAGAGATCCTGTGAGAAGAATTGTGGAGACCTAACCCTATGAGCTTTCGAGCCTTTAATCATTTTAGAGGGTTATACAACAAATCTGAGTCACTAGATGACTCAATATTCTTCATGCCCGCAATATTCGTTAAGAGATCTCATTGTCTTTTGCTTCGATCATAAAACTAGGAACGACATCAACATTGGATTACTACGACAGAACCTTCTCTATATTCAGTCAAGACAGTATACATGATAGTGCAAACCCTAGAAAATGATTTAGGCTATTTTTCTGAACCGTTCAGCCTTTTTACTCACCTGAATTATACTTCACTCGAAACCCCTTGAGCCCTTCTATAAAAACCTTTTCTTTGTAAACCCATCAACCTAAAGTCCAGTCCAGTGATAGTAGGTATTTTCCGCGTCGTTGGTTACGAAAACCCTAGAATCAACAAGATTTGTAATTTGTATCCGATTATCCTGCAAAATTGACAGATTTGTATAGGGATTTCGTGTCGGATGTCGATCCGCACTCGGGATTAGTCGGATTAGCGCGAATAAGAATCATAAAATGACGGAGCATGCTAAAGAACTCGATGGGAGGATGAGAGGGATGGATCGAAGTTTAAAACATGATTTTTTTTATTTTAATTTCAGAGATCGATTATTAATAAAAGAGCTTAATAAACAAATAAAGTCAAAATTGTTATTCATAAAAAATTATCACGAACAAGCACTCATAAGAAAACTTATTTTATTGAATCCAAATAAACCGTTTACATTCACTAAAGAAATAATTAAAACAAACCTAAAAAGCATGAAACATAGAGAGAGAAAACTAGAGAGAGAAGCTCACCTTTTGATCTCACCTTGAGATGGGAGGAATTGAAGATCTTGATCTCCAAGCTAGAAGGTGGAGATGCGAACGGTGGTAATGTTTAGCAGCTTTGATGGATGGATGGCTGGAGCACTAGCTAGGAGAAGAGGAGTCAGGCTGATCTGCACATGCAAGTGGGCAAAGGTGCAAGCCGAGAAAGAAGGTTGGATTGCATGGGGGCGCATTGTTGGTTGCAAAGTGGAGGGGCTGTTATGGTGGCAAGGTGAAGAGCAGGTGGTTGACTCTAGCAGGTCTTGGACGAAGTGAAGTGGATGGTACTTCCAGCAGGTGATGGACTGTGTAGTGGCTGGGCGATGGTGAGACGGTGGTGCTCCACCTTAAGAAGGAAGGCTTGGTGGAGTCCGTGGAGGAGCAGCAATGGAAGGTGGGGCGAAGGAGACAAAGAAGAGGACGCTCCTGCCCTCCTCTTCTCCTCTCTTCTCCTTCTCTTCTTCTTCTTCTTCCTTTTCTTTTTTTTTTTTTTCTTTCTTCTTTCCTGGTTCTTGAGTGAAATGGAGAGGAAGAAGAGGATGATGGCGGCTGAGATATGGATTGAGGGGGGTGAGAGCTGCAGCTACCGGAGTTGCAGGTTCGTCAATTTTGATGGTGGGTGCACGTGATGTGCTGGCCGACTTGGTGAAGACGGTGGTTCACCTGCTGATCGTGATCGTGATCGTGATGAGATGAAGGGCACCTTGAAGACGTTGCTGTTGCTGCCAGTGAAGTGGAACGTGAAGGAGAGGTGGAGGCGCTGGCCTGCTGCTTCTAGGTGAGGTCGTGAAGAAGGTGGAACACGCTGGACGTTAAGTGATCCAGCAGCCAAGGAGGAAGGCTGGAGATCAACGGTCAGAGGTTCAAGGGTGAAAGGGAGGAGATGTGGGGAGAAAAAGAGAGGGGCGTGGAAGGGAGAGCACAGGAGCTGTGCCGGCGTTAATGGAGGTCGCCGGAGTTGCAACCTGCAACTCCGGTGATCTTAAAAAAAAAAAATTTTTTTTTTTTCTTTTTTTTTTTCTTTCAAGGTGAAGTGTAGTTCGTGGGCTGGGCGGTGCACACCAACAGCTGTAGCCTTGAAGGCTTGCTGCTATGAGGTGTTGCAGCTGCAGGTGACAAAGAAGGAGATTCTCCTTCTCCTTTTCTTCTTCTTCCCACCTTCTTCTCTCTTCTTTTTATTTTGCTTTTCTGGTTTTTTTTTTTTTTTTTGTTTTGCTGTGTTGTGCAGCAATGGCTGGATGTGCAGACCGTGAAGTAACAACGGTGGAGGAGATGAGGCGGTGGTGCACCTGCAAGTTGCTGGTGCGTTCGGTGATAATGATCCCAAAGGAGGACAGGACGATGGAGGAGATGAGGAGAGGGAGGCGAAGATGGAAGTGCTGTGGGCGGTGAAGTGGGAACGACTAGGAAAAAGTATGGAGAGAAGGGTGGAGGACGGCTGCTAGGGTTGTTGGGTCTATGGAATGGGAGAGCGTGGAGAGGAGAAGATGGTGGGTGATGGCTAGGGTTTTATCCTGAAACGTGGTGATTAGAATTGAATGTAAGGAGAGGGGGCCAGCAATGAAATATCCTTCCTTTTTATAGGAACCGTGGGTTTCTTTATTAGAAACCCATGGTTTCTAATTTCTCTTAAGTGGAAGGCCTTCTCTCCAACGGTTCTAGCTTAAAGTGGGCCCACAATGATTTATTAATGAAGAACATTTAAAAAAAAAAAAAATCTTCCCACAAAAAGAAACTTTTATTTGGCAAACCTTCTTAGTTTTGTTCAAAATGGTAACAAGATTTTCTTCCTTTAAAACTTCCTTCTTTTGGATAAAGTATTTGCCATATATAAAACATCTAGGGTTTTATTTCCAAATCTTGGGAGAGTTCCCCTTTCGGGTGAAATAGAGAGATGTTCTATAATAAAGGCTGTGGGGTACACTAAATGACTAGGCCATTGGTCACTGCTAATGGGCCCGCGTGTTATCTTGGCTTAGGCCCATAGTGTTTGAATATGAAGTGATGAAAGCCATTGGATTTTGAGATGGTGAGATGGATGATCAGGAGAATGACTGAATGATCGTACGGTAGAGATGGATGGTGATGATCGGGCGATGGATATTGGCTAAGGTAGGCCATAGGATTGAGTGACTAATGAGGGAGAGAGGATCGGATGATTTGGATTGTGAGCAGAGAGAGAGTGAGGATCTAGAGGAAAGAGAAAATATTACAAAATAAAGAGAAAATGGTCTTGAACCCTGGTCTTTGACTTGGTCTTCTTCATGCTTCACCAACTAAGCAATTCTTTGACTTGTGTTAGTTGGTCAAGCTTTAATGCCTTTATTCTCTTCTCTTGGGGCTTGATTCTTTCTCTCTCTTGGTCTTTTCCCAGGCTCTTCCGACTCTCTAGCTTTTCCCGCTCTTGGTCTACATTTTCTTATCCTCAGCCTACTGGCTCATGAGCTATGATTGTAGGTTCTGGAGGTTGGTTGTGGGCCCACATTCCCGAGAATTGTCCCATCGGGGTTTCCTGCGACAGAAGAAGCGCGTAATGAGACTTTATCAGAACAACTCAATGTCTAGACTTCCAAAAATGTGTTTAATGCATGCAAATATACCATTTCGTCCAGAAAAGTGTGTTCTACGCAACAGAAGAGACTCTTACGTAGAAAAATAGGTAAATAGAGTATTTTACGTAAGAGAATGCAATAACGCTAAAAGGATAATTGCTTAAAATAAGCACTTTTGAGCGAATATCACAACCCCCAACTAGCATATTGCCAATCCTTGGCAATTAGTGCGAAATAAATGAGCTTAAAAGGGCTCTGCACATGCTGCACACTTTTTCAAATTAGCTCAGGGAAACACCGTTCGTCAAATCATTGAATGGATGCAAAAACAGTTACATGCTAGCGAAGAGTTGGAAAGTTTTGGCAAGACTACAGACTGATAATCATGACCCAGAATAGTCAGACTCTGCGTGTGTGTGTGCTCAACGTTCTCATCATCCGACAGTAAAGATTTCCAGATCACCTCTAAGTTTTTATGCCCCGACCTCAAATCTCACATGTTTAGCACTCAGAATAGAATCACACAAGAAGGGTTTTCTTCTTTTCTCTCAATTTATATGTGAGGAGATGTATTTAATATAAAGAGGCAAAAGATCTCACATATGTTTTATTTGAAGGAAGGACATCTTTAACAAAAGAAGATCTCATGATTGGAATACCACTTCACTCGGGAATGTCAGATCAAACTCTATAGCTTCTCTTTCTCCGATCTCCACATTTTATGATCGTGCTATCCTAGAATCAAGTAGGACTTTCCTGGGTTGTAATGAGGCTTAGGTCAGGTGTAGAGAGATAAAGGAATACAGGATTTCAAAGATCTTGAGAGGATATTGCCATTTTCTTGAATTTTTTCCTGCGACATAACACCATTATCTGGTTCTTTTTCCTTTTTTCGTATTTTTCTCTTTTACTTGATATTTCTGAGACTGCTCAATTTCTTTTCAGCTCTTCTTCATACTTTCTTTCTATATTTTGTTTTTGGCTTGAACCACTTTCTTTTCCTTTTGATTCTTCTTCTTTACTTTTCTTTTTCACGGTACACCCACATCAGTTATTCTTTTGTCCATCTCAAAATAAGGGTAGCCAGTCATGTTTCGTAGCTAGACTGGATTTTAGGTTGATGGGTTTACAAAGAAAAGGCTTTTATAGAATGGCTCAAGGGGTTTCTAGTGAAGTATAATTCAGGTGAGTAAAAAGGCTGAATGGTTCAGAAAAATGGCCTAAATCATTTTCTAAGGTTTGCACTATCATGTATACTGTCTTGACTGGATACAGAGAAGGTTCTGTCGTAGTAATCCAATTTTTGATGTCGTTCCGAGTTTTATGATCGAAGCAAAAGATAATGAGATCTCTCAACGAATATTGCGGGCATGAAGAATAGTGAGTCATCTTGTGACTCAGGATTAATGTATAACTCTCTGAAACGATTAAAGGCTCGAAAGCTCACTGGGTTAGGTCTCCACAATTATTCTCACAGGATCTCCAGAATTTCTAAACTTAGGGTGACTTGATATTCGCTCAAAAGTGCTTATTTTAAGCACTTATCCTGTTAGCGTTATCGCACTCTCTTACGTAAAACTGCTCTAATTATCCACTTTTCTACGTAAGAGTCTATCTCATTGCGTAAAACACACTTTTCTGGACGAAATGGTATATTTGCATGCATTAAACACATTTTCGGAAGTCTAAATATTAAGCCGTTCTGATAAAATCTCATTACGCGCTTCTTCTGTCGCAGGAAACCCCGATGGGACGATTTTCGAGACTTGTGGGCCCAAATCGATCATGAAAGCCCATTATCAAAGCTTAACAAGCCCACATGCTATAACTAGAAGATATGGGCCAAATATGGGCTGAATAAGAGGACCAAAAAGTCGGCCCAAAGAACGAAGAGAGTAGGAGAGCCAATGACCAAGAGACGGACCAAAGCGTTTAAAGCCACATGAGTCAGCAAAGAATGATGGTCGACTCTACTGGAGAAGCGTGAGGATGGTCACAGTGAAGAACAGGGTTCCAGACCCTCCGCCAGTGCTTTTTTTCCATTTTTTTTGATACTTTTTCTCTCATCTCTCCTTATTCTCTCTCTCTCTTCATCTCTCGATCCTCGAATTTACTGACCTAACCCCAGAACTCCTGCCTATCAGCTCTATCTCATCTCCCTTAGCTTTCTGACCGTTGGATCTTCCATCGGACCGTTGGATCTTCAATCGGACCGTTGGATCTCTCTAGATCCGTCGATCTACCAATCTGAGTCCCAATCAAGTCACCATCCATCCGATCGCCATCAGACTGTCTGTCACATCATTCTGTGAGATGATGGACATCATCAACCCATGAGGGCCAATAGCCGGGCCCATCTTCATCGACCCGCTGACCGACCAGTTAGTGGACCCCGCGAATTTCAAAAATAATTTTAATTAAATGGGGGGTCCACTAATTGGGGAGATTCCCCATAGAAAAGTAGGTTTTTACTTAAAAAAAAAAAAAAAAAAAAAAAAAAAATTAAAAATTATTTTTTATTTTCAAAAAATACCCTATTTCCATTAATGGAAATAGGGAGCTTTATAAGAGGAAGGAGAAGGGTTCGTTCGAACCCTAATCCCCCTCTTTTCTTCTCCTCTCCTTCCCCGAATCTTCGGCCCACCGTTTCCCTTTCTTCTTCTCCTTCTTTTTCTTCTTTTCATTCTTCATCTTCGTCATCTTCTTCACGTTTTCACCGGAGTTGCAGGCTGCAACTCCGGCCGACAACTCTCCCACGAGCTCTTCTCTCCCCACCTCTTCTCTCCCTTCTATCCCTCTCTAGCACGTCCTCTTCTTGGGGACGTGTTCTCTGTTGGCAGGTGGTGGCAATCTCATCTCCAACAACCCCCCGAAACGTTGCTGCACCAACGGTACCGCCTGCAACCACCGCCTGCAACCTCCGCCTGCAACATCTCCGCCTGCAACATCTCCCCCTTGCTGCTGCCGCCTCCTTCTCACCTTACCGCCCCCATCTCCATATCTCTATCCCACCAGAAAACCCAGCCGCCTGTCTCATCTACTCCTCTAAAAAATCGTGACCTCTTTCTTCAAAAATAGAAAACGAAAAAGAAAAAAAAGAGGAAGATGAAGAGAGGAGGAGAAGTGGAGTGCGCCCCTCATTGACTCCATTGCTGGATTGAATCTGACTCAGTCTAGCTCGTCCGAACGTTGCAGTCCTTCTTCACCTTCATCGCCTTGCTCCAGCCACCAAGAACAACCATAAACCGTTGTGCATCCAACGGGGCTGTCCTCTAGCCGCCGCACCAGCATCCTTCCAAGCTGTGTTCACGCCCATCTCACAAGGAGCGAGCTCTCCTCTACCCCTTTCACATGCTTCATCCGCAAATTCCCACAGCCTAGTTTGGGCAAGCACCATCACCTTGTTGAATGGCCATCAACATTATCTTCATCTCTTGGTGAGTTTTATGGTAGGATCTTTTATTTTCTCTCTCCTCTTCTTTAGACTCTCTCTATAGTTTCTCTCTCTACCCTTATATGTTTTCTAGGTTAATGCTTACTGCTTTTTAGTTTTAGGATAGCTAAATTTCGTTCAAGATTCCATGTAATGGTTGTCATATTTTGATTATTAATAAAGTGAGTTCGATGAATGAGTTTTATGGATATTAAAGGTTTACTGTGAATATAGTGTCCTCCATTTTTAATTATTAGTGTCCATGTCTCTCAAAAATTCCCAAAGAATGTTTTAAAAATCCTCATCACCATTCTCACCCTTCCATCCTTTTATTTTTAACAATTTCTGAGAAAAATCCGTAATTTCATGTCCATTATTGCGCTAATCTGACTAATCCCGAGTGCGGATCGACATCCGACACAAGCCACTGTGCAAAATTGCTCATTCTACAGGTTAAAAGTTTCGGATTAATTAAAAATGTGTTGAAGTTAGGGTCGTTCTCCCAACGACGCGGAAAAATCCTACTTTCATGACTCTGATATTGATAGTGTACAATTGTGCCGAATATGAGTTTTTCTGAGTTTTCAAACCTGCTGTAGTCACGCTTGACTTGACTCAAAGCTAACCTTAAACAAAAATTGACATCCTCAATACTGACTTAACGGAGGTTTTCAGCTAATCAAAGTCAGGGTATTTGACACATTTTTTTGAAATTCTAGAAAACTTTTGGAGAACATCGGAAATCACCCCAAAAATAAAAAGTTTTTTTTTTTTTTTTTTTTTTTTTTTTTTTTTTTATCAAAATGAAGACATGAGTTTTGGTAAATACCCCACCCCCAACCAAAATATAGCACCGTCCTCGGTGCTCAATACCGGGACATAAAATGATAACAAATCAGAGATGATGATGCAAAGATTCAGGAAGGATGTTACCAAGTCGGCAGAAACTCGACAGTGTGTGGTACCTGATGATCGGAAGAATGAATGTACCTGCATTTCCAGAGATATAACAGTAATAACAAATGCATGAGACTCATGTACTCTAGGAATACCGGAATTGCCTTTCCGAAAGCGCTAAGTTTTACGTCTTCAGCCAGACATGACGGGGGTGACAGGCACCCCCAACCAAGTTGGAGCACAGGAGACTGAGTAGATCATCAGTCGACATAGGTAGGATCGATGAGATCGATCTCAAAAGTCTGAATGAACAATACGTCAAGTTCATGGAACTGTTTTAGACGCTGCCCATTGACCTGAAAAGAGGAGTGATCCTTGGGATCCTCAATAGTGATTGCCCCAAAGGGTGTGACTGCGGTGACCGTATAAGGACCGGTCCACCTAGATTTCAGTTTCCCAGGGAAGAGATGGAGACGAGAATTATAAAGAAGGACCTTCTGTCCTGGATGGAACTCTGTCCTGAGGATGCTCTTGTCATGTATCCACTTCATTTTGGCTTTGTAATTCTTGGACAAGTTGTAGGCATCATTTCTGAGTTCTTCTAACTCATTCATTTGCAGTTTCCGCTCCTCCCCTGCGGAGTCTAGGTCGAAGTTGAGCTTCTTAATGGCCCACAGGGCACGATGTTCAATCTCTACCGGAAGATGACAGGGTTTCCCAAAGACGAGACGATAGGGAGACATATTGAGTGGGGTCTTGTAGGCGGTTCTGTATGCCCATAAAGCATCAGTGAGACGAGTAGACCAGTCTTTACGTGTGGTATTGACTGTCTTCTCCAAGATCTGCTTGATCTGACGATTAGAAACCTCTACTTGACCACTAGTCTGCGGATGATAAGCTAAGGCGACCTTGTGGGTTACCCCATACTTATTCATTAAGTTCTCGAATATCTTATTGCAGAAATGGGTGCCCCCATCACTAATGATGGCCTTAGGGGCACCGAATCGAGCGAAGATGAACTCCTTTAGGAATTTGACCACCACTTTGTGGTCATTGGTCTTGGTGGGAATGGCTTCTATCCATTTGGATACATAGTCTACCGCAAGGAGAATGTACTCAAAACCATAGGAAACGGAAAAGGGGCCCATGAAGTCGATGCCCCAGATGTCAAATATTTCATCGACCTGGATGGGAGTGAGGGGCATCATGTTCCTCTGGGAGATGCGGCCTAGATGCTGGCAATTAGGACAAGTTTTGCAGTAGATATGGGCATCTTTAAATAGTGTAGGCCAGTAGAATCCGCATTGCAGCACTTTTTCTGCAGTCTTCTTAGTGCTGAAATGACCACCACAAGGTTGGTCATGACATGAGGACAAGATACTGAGTTGGTCCGACTCAGGGACACAGAGACGAATGATCTGGTCAGGACAGTATTTATACAAATAAGGGTCATCCCAAGAGTAGTACTTAACTCTTGCTAGGAATTGGCTTTTGTCCTGTTTTGACCAGTGTGAAGGCATTTCTTCGGTGACAAGGTAGTTGACAATGTCAGCATACCAAGGATTAACAGAGATGGCGAACAGTTGTTCGTCTGGAAAGGTTTCAGGGATGGGCTGGGTGTCGAAGGATGACTCTAAAGTCAGTCTAGACAAGTGATCAGCCACTACATTCTCAGTTCCTTTCTTATCCTTAATCTCGAGGTCAAATTCCTGCAGTAAGAGAATCCATCGAATTAATCGAGGTTTGGTTTCCTTTTTCGACATGAGATAACGAAGGGCTGCATGATCAGTGTACACAACCACCTTAGTGGCTAAGAGGTACTGACAGAATTTATCAAGGGCGAAGACTACCGCCAGGAGTTCTTTCTCAGTGGTAGAGTAATTCATTTGGGCAGAGTTAAGAGTTTTGCTCGCGTAGTAGATCACGTGTGACCTTTTGTCAACTCTCTGCCCTAGAACGGCGCCTAATGCGTAGTCAGAAGCATCGCACATTACTTCGAAAGGTAGAGTCCAATCCGGGGGACGAATAATGGGCGCAGTAGTGAGCTCAGATTTGAGACGCTCAAATGCCTTGACACAGTCAGCATTAAAGTCGAAAGGACTATCTTTAGCCAGAAGATGGGACAGAGGTCGAGCGATTTGAGAGAAGTCCTTGATGAATCGCCTATAGAATCCTCCGTGTCCCAAAAAGGATCGGATGTCACGTACGGACTTAGGAATGGGCAAGGTCGAGATGATATCGATTTTAGCTTTGTCGACCTCAATGCCCTGATGGGAAATGACATGTCCCAGAACAATGCCCTTCTTCACCATGAAGTGGCATTTCTCCCAATTGAGGACAAGTCGCTTGTCCTGACAGCGTTGAAGTACCAGCCCTAGATGGTTCAGACAGTCATCAAAGGATGACCCAAAGACTGAGAAGTCGTCCATAAAGACTTCGAGGAATTTTTCCACCATGTCAGAGAATATGCTCATCATACACCTTTGAAAGGTCGCGGGTGCATTGCAGAGGCCAAAGGGCATGCGCTTGTAGGCAAAAGTGCCAAAGGGACAGGTGAAAGTTGTCTTCTCATGATCCTCAGGGGCGATGGGTATTTGATTATACCCTGAGTAACCATCAAGGAAGCAGTAATAGGAATGACCTGCTAGTCTCTCCAACATCTGGTCTATGAAGGGTAAAGGAAAATGGTCCTTCCTAGTGTTGGTGTTGAGTCGTCGGTAATCGATGCAGACTCTCCACCCTTTCTTCAGGCGCTGGGTTACCATTTCCTTGTTCTCATTTTCCACAACTGTGAATCCTGCCTTTTTAGGGACGACATGAATAGGACTCACCCATTTGCTATCGGAGATGGGATAAATGATACCCGCATCTAACAGTTTAAGGACCTCATCCCGGACTACATCCTTCAAGACGGGGTTCAACCTCCTCTGGTGTTCTCGAGAGGTTTTGGATTCATCCTCGAGATAGATGTGATGTTGGCACACCGAGGGGTCTATGCCACGAATATCATCTATAGTCCAACCTATCGCAGATTTGTGCTCGTTGAGTAGCTCAAGAAGTTTCTTACGTTCACTTGCAGACAAAGCGGAAGCAAGAATGACAGGGTAGGTTTCCTTAGGACCAAGATAGGCATAGGAAAGATCTGTGGGAAGAGGCTTAAGCTCCAATATTGGAGCAGATGGAGTAGAAATAGGTGTCACAGAAGACACGGATTGAAGAGGTTTGACTTCAGTAGGTAAAGGAAGGATGGGTTCTCTGGCCATGGTTATCAGAGGCTCGAACTCGATGAGAGGAGCGGGGATCTCTATCAGTGGAGCAGTCTCCAAAAGATCATTGAGATCAGAAATAGCTGACTCTGTTGCAAAGTCAGCTCCAAAGTGTTCTAGACACTGCTTAAGAATATCTTCGGTGGAGTCCGGGATTAGACTCTCAACGGCACACATTTCATCGGTCACTTCGCGATCGGCATCTTGTTGCATTAAACGAAAGATGTTGACCTCAGCTTTGAGGTTACCGAAAGCAATAGACATGTTTCCGTCCCGGCACCCGATGTGTGCGTTCGCGGTGGCAAGGAATGGACGGCCTAAGATGACCGGAATGCGGTTATCCTGACACGGCTCGGTGTCGAGAATGATAAAGTCCACAGGATAGTAAAAGTCAGCGACTTTTACTAGGACATCTTCAATGATTCCTCTTGGAATCTTGATGGACTGATCAGCCAATTTCAGGGTGACATTGGTAGGCTTCATATCTTTCAGTCCTAACTGCTGATATACCGAGAATGGTATGAGGTTAGCGCTAGCCCCTAAATCTAGCAAGGCAGTGCAGCTAAAGTTGTCACCAATTTCACATTGGACAGTTGGGCTACCTGGATCCTTGTGTTTGATCACACTGTTGCGTTGAATGAACGCGGTAGCTTTTTCGGCCAAGAAGGCAGCTTTGGGTACATGCGTACGCCGCTTAACTGTGCACAAGTCCTTGAGGAATTTGGCATAGGAAGGGATTTGCTTGATAGCAGAAAGGAATGGGATATTGATCTGGACGTCTTTAAAGACATCTAAGATCTCAGAGAATTGCTGATCCCGCTTATCTTGGACAAGTCTGTCCGGGAAGGGAGGCTTTACTCGACAAATGGGTTTGTCTTTAGCCTTAGATTTCTGCACAGGGATATCTGATGTTGGTGGAGAGGTGGATGAAGCAGAGGTAGGATTAGGACTAGTTTCCTCTGTGCGAGTGATGGGTGCCGGAGATGGCACTGGTGGTGGTTGGACTCCCATGTCCACAGTTTTTCCAGATCGTAGGGTGGTTACAGCTTGCACCTCCCCTTGACAATTCTCATTCTGGCTTTGAGATTGGGATCCGATCTCATATACTGCCCCTTTAGCATTTCCTTTAGGGTTGGCAATGGGTTGGCTAGGAAAGATCCCCTTAGCTTTCTCAGCTTCCAAGTTACCTAGACGTTGCTCTAGACGAAGCATGGATTGCTGTTGCTGTTGCTCTAGGCGTTGCATAGATTGTTGTTGCTGAGTAATGAGTTGAGCTAGAAGGTCTTCGATACCAGATTTGGGGACCGACTGTTGGGGGGCAGCTAATGGGAGCTGAGGCACCAATTCGCGACTCGAGCTCATTGGGGCATTATAGTTATAGGCTGGAGAATTAGTTGGGACAATCGGTTGGTTCTGAAAGGTCTGTGGGACTCTTTGCTGATTCTGAAATGTGCTTGATTGTCCAGAGTATTGACCCTGTTGGAATTGCTGGTTCTGAGTAGATGGGTACTGATTCTGCTGGTACTGACCCTGATTGAATTGCCTATTGGGTTGATTGAACCCAGGATGATACATGCCCTGAGGTTGACGTGGAGGTTGAGCTTGTGGTTGAGTAGACTGAGGCCTCCAAGAAAAGTTAAGGTGGTTTCTCGTGTCCGGATGATAAGATTGACTATACGAGTTTTGAGTGGGTGGTTTGTATGTGCTGAAAGCACAAACTTCTTCCTGAAGAGGATTAGACCACCCTTCATTCAAAGGACAATGCTCAGTAGTATGGGAGGGTTGCAGACAGAGGGTGCAGGATTCAATAGGGCTCTCGTGTCCCACATGCATGACTGGGGTAGATTGTTGAGTAGGCTTTTGTACAGACACAGCCAGTGCCGAGACTGACTTGCTCAACTCTTGAATGACTGATCGAAGCTCAGTATCAGCTGTAGCATCATGTCCCTTGGTTGTCCTTTGGACCGAAGTGGTTCGACTAAACTCTGAGTCAGTCGTCCAATGTTGAGAGTTTTCTCCTAACTCTCCCAAGAATTTGTATGCATCGGTCGGAGTTTGGTGCAGGAATTTTCCTTGGCACATTGACTCTACCATGGTCCGGGACTCATCAGTAAGTCCCTTATAGAAGACGTGGACAAGATTGCCCTTGTCGATGCTATGGTGGGGACACTTAGTCAGGTAGTCTTGGAATCTATCCCATGCTTCAAAAAATTTCTCATCGGACTTCTGTCTAAAGTCCTGAATGAGTTGCTTCATTTGGTTGGTCCGAGTCATGGGGTAGAATTTAGACATGAATTTGCCCACCAATTCTTTCCAACTGCTGATTGAATCAGCGGGTAAGGAGTAGAGCCAATCTGAGGCTCTGTCTTTGAGCGAGAATGGGAAAACTCGCAGACGGACATTGTCATCATCGAGGTTCTGATTTTTAAAAAGTAGGATGACATGTTGGAATTCCCTAATATGGGAATATGGGTCTTCTCTTGGGAGACCACGAAAGGTTGGCAGCATTTGGATCGTCTGTGGCCTGATCTCAAATTGTACCGCCGTAGTAGGTGGGAGAACAATGCAAGTGGGCGGATTGGCAGAGATAGGAGCGAACGTCTCGATAAGAGGTCGTTCGACTGCCATGACTACAAAGGTAGTAGTACTGGGGGAGGCAGGTGGTGAAAGAGATGGGGAAGAATTCAGTGGAGGATCCACTGTAGGGACGTGATTCTCAGATCGAACCAAGCGCTTGTTCGGGGGAGTCCAACCGGGCATACGCGAATGAGGCAAGCTCTATACTTGGCAAAAAGTTGCCAGAGAGGAACACTATCCTAAATGATGCACACCAAGCACAGATAATCCTATTCTAAGCAATCAGGATATATTTTAGGAATTATCTTTGTTAGTTTTGGGGCTAGAGTAGATTATGACAGTGGGCGGACCACTGGTTTATCTTTTAACCGCCGGACTAACTGTTTTGCACTCAGAGGTTCTCACCAGGCTACACTCTTCAGAGCGAATCCTTTAGTACTAACTCTAGTTAATAACAAGGCAATCCGAAGCCTAGACAGACGTGCGGCACAATGGCTGACTTAAGTACGTCCCAGACTAACCGGATTGGTCAAGTGTATGAGAAGAGTGTTCCCTCGGGTTAAGCTAGGGTTGGTGCGTGTTCCTAGTCCACACGTAACTAACCGCCGAATAGTCCAAGATGCCACGTCGAGCTCAGTGTACTTGAGTAGCAGGGACTTATGGGTGTGTTAGACAACAGGGACCCGCGCTCGTGGTCTTATTTCGATTGGATGTTAAGCGGGTTCGCTTTGCGTGGATTTTTCCTCGAACACCGGGCTAATTGGCTCTACTTCTTGATTCTTTTTATTATAGATGGATCCTGGGGATCAATATCAGCTGGAGTGATGAGGTGGGTGATGAAATCCCACCAGTTTCAATTTGGAGCTGGGTCTGCTCTCTTAGAGTTGATTGATTAACGGCCACGCCACGCAAGTCGAATAATATGTATGCAAAAGCAAATAGACAAGCGGCAATGATTCACCCAATATGCTCTGTATCGCACTCAAGGCGAGGATAGAGACTTACCTCCCGCGGGCCACGCCGCGGGGTCTCCTCCGTGGGTTAGAGAGGGGTATCCTAATGGGCTTGGGCCCGACTCCACCTCTTTGAGCTTTCGCTCTCTACCCACACTGGATCGTGTTCCTACAGAAACAGTTAGATCGCACGGTCTAGGTATGTGGGATTCTATTTGGAAGATTCTTGCCTTTTTAGGGTTCACTGAACAAGCACTGAATTTAGGCAAGTTTTTGAATTAGTTTCCAAATTCGAGATGGGTTAAAATTTAGGAATTCCCAGATTGGAAAATACCTAGATTGGAAAGTTTCCCGAACTGTGGAGATCTTCCAAGAAAGATTTGATTGCGAGATCCCTTACAATTTTAGAAAATTTCCCAAAATTGAAATTCTGCTAGATTTGGGGTGTTTCCTTTGGCAGACTTTTCCAAATTCGAAAGATTTCTAAAGATAGAAATGCTTCTAAAGAGGAAACTTCTAAGAGGGGAAACCCTAATTAAGCAAAGTTTCAAGATTTTAGAATCTTTCCAAAAATCGCAAATCCTGGATTGGTGATTTCTAAAAATCTGCAGAATATGAAACCCTAATTTTTTTGAATTTTGAATTTATTATTTTTTTGGTATTTTCCACTTAATCTAGGGTTTCTAAAAAACCCTAGAACAAGATCTAGCAGTTATATGGAAAGCAGTAAAATTCCTAAATTATTACAAATTTGCACTCGGCCTTCCGAGGCATTAAAAATAGTAATTTAAAAACTGCTAAAAATCAATAAAAACAAAAAAAATAGAAAGTTTCCCGAAAAGGTCAGGCTGTCCAAATTGAGCAGCTTTTCGCTTCAGCAACTTTCCAATTCCGTCTTTACGTCCTTTTTCGCACTTCCGGTCACCCGAGCGGCAGCGGCGCCATTTGATAGTAGGTATTTTCCGCGTCGTTAGTTACGGAAACCCTAGAATCAACAAGATTTGTAATTTGTATCCGATTATCCTGCAAAATTGACAGATTTGTATAGGGATTTCGTGTCGGATGTCGATCCGCACTCGGGATTAGTCGGATTAGCGCGAATAAGAATCATAAAATGACGGAGCATGCTAAAGAACTCGATGGGAGGATGAGAGGGATGGATCGAAGTTTAAAACATGATTTTTTTTATTTTAATTTCAGAGATCGATTATTAATAAAAGAGCTTAATAAACAAATAAAGTCAAAATTGTTATTCATAAAAAATTATCACGAACAAGCACTCATAAGAAAACTTATTTTATTGAATCCAAATAAACCGTTTACATTCACTAAAGAAATAATTAAAACAAACCTAAAAAGCATGAAACATAGAGAGAGAAAACTAGAGAGAGAAGCTCACCTTTTGATCTCACCTTGAGATGGGAGGAATTGAAGATCTTGATCTCCAAGCTAGAAGGTGGAGATGCGAACGGTGGTAATGTTTAGCAGCTTTGATGGATGGATGGCTGGAGCACTAGCTAGGAGAAGAGGAGTCAGGCTGATCTGCACATGCAAGTGGGCAAAGGTGCAAGCCGAGAAAGAAGGTTGGATTGCATGGGGGCGCATTGTTGGTTGCAAAGTGGAGGGGCTGTTATGGTGGCAAGGTGAAGAGCAGGTGGTTGACTCTAGCAGGTCTTGGACGAAGTGAAGTGGATGGTACTTCCAGCAGGTGATGGACTGTGTAGTGGCTGGGCGATGGTGAGACGGTGGTGCTCCACCTTAAGAAGGAAGGCTTGGTGGAGTCCGTGGAGGAGCAGCAATGGAAGGTGGGGCGAAGGAGACAAAGAAGAGGACGCTCCTGCCCTCCTCTTCTCCTCTCTTCTCCTTCTCTTCTTCTTCTTCTTCCTTTTCTTTTTTTTTTTTTTCTTTCTTCTTTCCTGGTTCTTGAGTGAAATGGAGAGGAAGAAGAGGATGATGGCGGCTGAGATATGGATTGAGGGGGGTGAGAGCTGCAGCTACCGGAGTTGCAGGTTTGTCAATTTTGATGGTGGGTGCACGTGGTGTGCTGGCCGACTTGGTGAAGACAGTGGTTCACCTGCTGATCGTGATCGTGATCGTGATGAGATGAAGGGCACCTTGAAGACGTTGCTGTTGCTGCCAGTGAAGTGGAACGTGAAGGAGAGGTGGAGGCGCTGGCCTGCTGCTTCTAGGTGAGGTCGTGAAGAAGGTGGAACACGCTGGACGTTAAGTGATCCAGCAGCCAAGGAGGAAGGCTGGAGATCAACGGTCAGAGGTTCAAGGGTGAAAGGGAGGAGATGTGGGGAGAAAAAGAGAGGGGCGTGGAAGGGAGAGCACAGGAGCTGTGCCGGCGTTAATGGAGGTCGCCGGAGTTGCAACCTGCAACTCCGGTGATCTTAAAAAAAAAAAATTTTTTTTTTTCTTTTTTTTTTTCTTTCAAGGTGAAGTGTAGTTCGTGGGCTGGGCGGTGCACACCAACAGCTGTAGCCTTGAAGGCTTGCTGCTATGAGGTGTTGCAGCTGCAGGTGACCAAGAAGGAGATTCTCCTTCTCCTTTTCTTCTTCTTCCCACCTTCTTCTCTCTTCTTTTTATTTTGCTTTTCTGGTTTTTTTTTTTTTTTTGTTTTGCTGTGTTGTGCAGCAATGGCTGGATGTGCAGACCGTGAAGTAACAACGGTGGAGGAGATGAGGCGGTGGTGCACCTGCAAGTTGCTGGTGCGTTCGGTGATAATGATCCCAAAGGAGGACAGGACGATGGAGGAGATGAGGAGAGGGAGGCGAAGATGGAAGTGCTGTGGGCGGTGAAGTGGGAACGACTAGGAAAAAGTATGGAGAGAAGGGTGGAGGACGGCTGCTAGGGTTGTTGGGTCTATGGAATGGGAGAGCGTGGAGAGGAGAAGATGGTGGGTGATGGCTAGGGTTTTATCCTGAAACGTGGTGATTAGAATTGAATGTAAGGAGAGGGGGCCAGCAATGAAATATCCTTCCTTTTTATAGGAACCGTGGGTTTCTTTATTAGAAACCCATGGTTTCTAATTTCTCTTAAGTGGAAGGCCTTCTCTCCAACGGTTCTAGCTTAAAGTGGGCCCACAATGATTTATTAATGAAGAACATTTAAAAAAAAAAAAAATCTTCCCACAAAAAGAAACTTTTATTTGGCAAACCTTCTTAGTTTTGTTCAAAATGGTAACAAGATTTTCTTCCTTTAAAACCTCCTTCTTTTGGATAAAGTATTTGCCATATATAAAACATCTAGGGTTTTATTTCCAAATCTTGGGAGAGTTCCCCTTTCGGGTGAAATAGAGAGATGTTCTATAATAAAGGCTGTGGGGTACACTAAATGACTAGGCCATTGGTCACTGCTAATGGGCCCGCGTGTTATCTTGGCTTAGGCCCATAGTGTTTGAATATGAAGTGATGAAAGCCATTGGATTTTGAGATGGTGAGATGGATGATCAGGAGAATGACTGAATGATCGTACGGTAGAGATGGATGGTGATGATCGGGCGATGGATATTGGCTAAGGTAGGCCATAGGATTGAGTGACTAATGAGGGAGAGAGGATCGGATGATTTGGATTGTGAGCAGAGAGAGAGTGAGGATCTAGAGGAAAGAGAAAATATTACAAAATAAAGAGAAAATGCTAGTAGAGGGTCTTGAACCCTGGTCTTTGACTTGGTCTTCTTCATGCTTCACCAACTAAGCAATTCTTTGACTTGTGTTAGTTGGTCAAGCTTTAATGCCTTTATTCTCTTCTCTTGGGGCTTGATTCTTTCTCTCTCTTGGTCTTTTCCCAGGCTCTTCCGACTCTCTAGCTTTTCCCGCTCTTGGTCTACATTTTCTTATCCTCAGCCTACTGGCTCATGAGCTGTGATTGTAGGTTCTGGAGGTTGGTTGTGGGCCCACATTCCCGAGAATTGTCCCATCGGGGTTTCCTGCGACAGAAGAAGCGCGTAATGAGACTTTATCAGAACAACTCAATGTCTAGACTTCCAAAAATGTGTTTAATGCATGCAAATATACCATTTCGTCCAGAAAAGTGTGTTCTACGCAACAGAAGAGACTCTTACGTAGAAAAATAGGTAAATAGAGTATTTTACGTAAGAGAATGCAATAACGCTAAAAGGATAATTGCTTAAAATAAGCACTTTTGAGCGAATATCATCCAGCTATGAAGCATGACTGTCTACCCTTATTTTGAGATGGACAAAAGAATAACTGATATGAGTGTACCATGAAAAGAAAAGTAAAGAAGAAGAATCAAAAGAAAAAGAAAGTGGTTCAAGCTGAAAACAAAATATAGAAAGAAAGTATGAAGAAGAGCTGAAAAGAAATTGAGCAGTCTCAAAAATATCAAGAAAAAGAGAAAAATATGAAAAAAAAAAAAGGAAAAAGAACTAGATAATGGTGTTACGTTGCAGGAAAAATGCAAGAAAATGGCAATATGCTCTCAAGATCTTTGAAATCCTGTATCCCTTTATCTCTCTACACCTGACCTAAGCCTCATTACAGCCCAGGAAAGTCCTACTTGATTCTAGGATAGTACGATCATAAAATGTGGAGATTGGAGAAAGAGAAGCTATAGAGTTTGATCTGACGTTCCCGAGTGAAGTGGTATTCCAATCATGAGATCTTCTTCTGTTAAAAATGTCCTTCCTTTAAATAACACATATGTGAGATCTTTGCTTTCATATATCAACGCATCTCCTCACATATAAATTGAGAGAAAAGAAGAAAACCCTTCTTGTGTGATTCTATTCTGAGTGCTAAACATGTGAGATTTGAGGTCGAGGCATAAAAACTTAGAGGTGATCTGGAAATCTTTACTGTCGGATGATGAGAATGTTGAGCACACACACACGCAGAGTCTGACTATTCTGGGTCATGATTATCAGTCTGTAATCTTGCCAAAACTTTCCAACTCTTCGCTAGCAATGTAACTATTTTTGCATCCATTCAATGATTTGACGAACGGCGTTTTTCCTGAGCTAATATGAAAAAGTGTGCAGCATGTGCAGAGCCCTTTTAAGCTCATTTACTTCGCACTAATTGCCAAGGATTGGCAATA
Source organism: Euptelea pleiosperma (assembly GCA_035048495.1). Lineage (NCBI taxonomy): Eukaryota > Viridiplantae > Streptophyta > Magnoliopsida > Ranunculales > Eupteleaceae > Euptelea > Euptelea pleiosperma. Next base: position 12,131,986 of record CM068544.1, on the reverse strand, counting down.
TGCTGGTTGGGGGTTGTGATATTCGCTTAAAAGTGCATATTTTCCAATGTTATCTTCTAAGTGTTATCACACTCTCCTACGTAAAACTGCTCCAATTATCCACTTTTCTATGTAAGAGTCTCTTTTGTTGCGTAGAACACACTTTTCTAGACGAAATGGTATATTTGCATGCATTAAACACATTTTCGGAAGTCTAGACATGAAGTCATTCTGATAGAGTCTCATTACGCGCTTCTTCTGTCGCAGGAAACCCCGATGGGACAATTCTCGAGACTTGCGAGCCCACATCGATCAGGAAAGCCCATTATCAAAGCTTAAAGAGCCCACATGCTATGACTAGAAGATATGGGCCAAATATGGGCTGAATAAGAGGACCAAAAAGCCGGCCCAAAGAACGAAGAGAGTAGGAGAGCCAATGACCAAAAGACGGACCAAAGCGTTTAAAGCCACATGAGTCAGCAAGGAATGATAGTCTACTCTACTGGAGAAGCGTGAGGATAATCACAGTGAAGACCAGGGTTCCAGACCCTCTGCCAATACTTTTATCTCCATTTTCTGATACTTTCTCTCTCATCTCTCCTTATTCTCTCTCTCTCTTCATCTCTCGGTCCTCGAATCTACTGACCTAACCCCAGAACTCCTGCCCATCGGCTCTATCTCATCTCCCTTAGCTTTCTGACCGTTGGATCTTCCATCGGACTGTTGGATCTTCAATCGGACCGTTGGATCTCTCTAGATCCGTCGATCTACCAATCTGGGTCCCAATCAAGTCACCATCCATCCGATCGCCATCAGACTGTCTGTCACATCATCTTGTGAGACGATGGACCTCATCAATCCATGTGGGCCAGTAGCCGATCCCATCATCATCGACCCGCTGTCTGACCAGTTAGTAGACCCCGTGAATTTCAAAATAATTTTAATTAAATTTTAAAAAATGGGGAGTCCACTAAATGAGGACATTCCCCAAAGAAAAGTAGACTTTTATATAAAAAAAAAAAAAAATTATTTCAAAAATTCCCTAATTTCCATTAATGGAAACTAGAGAGCTTTAAAAAGGGAAGGAGAAGGGTTCTTTGGAACCCTAATCCCCCACCTTTCTTCTCTTTTCTCTCCCAAAAACCATCCCCCACGTTCTCCTTCTCTTCTTCCTTCCCTTTCTTCTTCTTTTTCTTCTTCTTCTCCTTCTTCTTCTTCTTCTTCTTCTTCTTCTTGATCTCGCCGGAGTTGCAGAACTCTGGCCGCTTCTTCTTCTCCTTCTTCTTCTTCTTTTTCTTCTTCTTCTTCTTCTTCCTGTGTCTGCAAAGGCGAGCAGCACCACTAGCACCGCCTGCACCGTTCACTTCCACCACCGTCTTCTCCATTTGAACCACCGCCGGAATTGCAGCCCTACAGCACCGCCTCCTCCTCACGGTTCATCACGAACCCAGCAACCCCACACGGTAAGCTCCTTCTCTTTCTGCTCTTCTTCTTCTTGTTTCTTCTCCTTCCACGCCGGATTGGTGAAGCACCATTAAAACTCAGGCAGAACTCCACTACTGCCATCGCCCCCCCCCTTCGTTTTTGCTGGTTCTCCAGGCACCGTTAGACCGTGTAAGCTCCTGCCATCCTCCATGCACAACCCTTCACCATTGCCCAAAGTGCAGACAGCCCTTGCAACTCCACAGCCATCTATACCACAGTCTCTCCACCTTCTCTTTGAAAAAAAAAAAAAATGAAAAAAGAAGAGAAAACCAGAAAAGAGAAAGAACAGAGAAGAAGAAAAGAGGAAGCCATTAGGCTCCTCTATTGGACATTCACCGGAGCCACCACGTGATGCCTGCACATTCATCCCTTAAAGCTTACCTCTAGCAGCCCATCCTTGCTGCACCACCGCTTGAATCTGCTACACTCCACCGGAGTTCTTCCATGTTGCCGGAACCACCACGAGCCCACAAGATCACGACCCACAACTCCATTGTTGGCCTGCTCATTCTCACAAGTTGCTCTCCTCTCCCCATGATTAGCACCCTATGGCTCTCCATGGTAAGTATTCTCTCAGGTAAGCTTTGCATATCCCTTCCCTTTCATCCACTCATTCCACAACCAGTCACCACCCACATCTCGGCTTCATCTCTACAATCCTAGTTACCATGCATCCCATCTCTAACTTTTCCTCTTCTTTCTCTCTCTTTCTTACACTTTCTCTCTCTAGGATATAGAACTACTTTTCTCTCTCTAACTTTCTAAAATTTTCTCTCTACTTTCATTCTTCTTTCTCTCTCTCTCTCTATCTCTCCAATCTCCTCTCTACTTTCTCTCTCTAGTTCTCTCTTTCTCTCTCTAGTTTATTTTATTTTATTTTTTTTATGCTTTATAATTTAGTTATTTTTACTTGATTGTAAGAGACATATTCGATTGAATGAAGTTGATTTGAATAATATTATGTTCCATTCTCTGCAAATTTACCATCATTTTATATTCATTATTGCACTAATCAGATTAATCCCGAGTGCGGATCGACATCCGACACGAGCCACTGTGCAAAATTGCTAATTTTACAGGTGAAAAGTCTCGGATAATTACAAATTGTGTTGAATCTAGGGTTTTCGTAACCAACGACGTGGAAAAAACCTAGTTTCACATATAACTTGAGAGAAAAGAATAAAATCATTTCTATGTGACTTACTTCTGAGTGATATACAAGTGAAAATTGAGGTCGAGGCATATAATCTTGTAGGTGATCAGAGAATCTAACTGCCAGATAGGGATGATGTTGAGCACACACACACGCTGAGTCTGAGTAATCTTTGGTTCAAATGTCCACGAGTAGATGTGCTACATTTTACTGACTAAGTTCTAACTCCTAAATGATCACTTTCACCCTTGAAATGAACTGACAAAATAGAGTTTTTCTGAGTAATGAGAACAAGTTTTTAGCATGTACTAGACCCTTCTGAGCTCATGCATTTCGCACTAATTGCCAAGGATTGGCAATATGCTGGTTGGGGGTTGTGATATTCGCTCAAAAGTGCTTATTTTAAGCAATTATCCTTTTAGCATTGTCACACTCTTCTACGTAAAACTGCATTTTTTATCAACATTTCTACGTCAGAGCTTCTCTCATTCCGTAGAACACACTTTTCTGGTTAAAATGGTATATTCGCATGCATTCATACGCATTTATTTGATCCACATGCGAAGTCATTCTCATTACGCGATTTTTTCTATCGTAGGAGCAATAATCGGGCAATTTTGATGGAACGCGGGCCCACAATCAACTTCCAGAACCTAGGATCAAAGCTCAAGAGCCAACAAGCTGAAGATGAGAAGATATAGGCCAAAGACGGGAAGAGCCAGCGAGTCAAAAGAATCGAGGGACGACCAAGAGAGAAGGATAGACAAGCCCTCAAAGAAGAAACTAAGGAGATTAAAGCTTATATACCAATACAAGGCGAGTGCTTGCTCAGTTGGTGAAGCATGCAGAAGACCAAGTCAAAGACCAAGGTTCAAGACCCTCTTCGAGCATTTTCTCTTTATTTTGTAATATTTTCTCTCTCCTCTCTCTAGATCTTCATTCTCTCTCTACTCACAATCCAAATCATCCGATCCTTTCTCATTCCTCGATCACTCAATTCTACAGCCTACCTTGGCCCATCTCCACCATCCGATGATCCACCTGATCATCGCCACCCACTTCTACCATCCGATCATTGAAAATTCACCTGATCATCCATCACATTATCTTAAAATCTCGTGGCCATCACCATTTTATCACATGGGCCAAAGGGCGAACCCATTACCCACGGCCCAGCCACTCGGTGGGACCCATATGCCTGGCATAAACAGGAAATAGCTGCTAAAGAAGGAAAGAAGAGAATTTTGAAAAAGAATTTTTAAGAATCAAAGCATTTTTCAAGAGAAAGGAATGTTTTCTCAATCTTTTCAAAAAGTGGTGGCATTTGTGAAAGTAGGGTTTTTTCGCGTCGTTGGTTACGGAAACCCTAATCTCAATAATATTTGTAATTTGATCCGATTATCCTGCAAAATATGAGCTTTTGTATAGGGATTCGTGTCGGATGTCGATCCGCACTCGGGATTAGTTCATGCAAATCAAGGACATAAAATGACGGGTTTTTCTCAAAAATTGCTAAAAAGAAGAGATTGAAGGGTGAGAATGATGATCACGGGATTAAAATATGATTGATTTTATAAATTTTAGAGTGAACCATTATCTGCTAAAATGATGAGAGAGAAAATAAGAAGAACATAATATAATAAGCAAAACTAAAGAAATTAACCATCTTTATTCAAATGAAAAGTAACTTACAATAATCTTGAAACTGATTGGTGCATAAATAAATTTCAAAAATTAACTAGAAAGCATGAAATAGAAGGGAGATAGAGAGAGAAAGGTAGAGAGAGAGGAGGTCTATTCTAGAGAGAGAAAGTGGAAAGGCTTAGAGAGAGAATTGAGTGATTGAGTTTAGAGAGGAGAGTATTACCATAGGACTTATCAGAGTTTGGCATCGACGGAGGAGATCAGATTTGGACTTGTAGTAGGTCGGCCATGATGGAGTTGAGACCGTGGAAGGAGCCATCAAGAGTGAGAACCCTTGGTGGTTGCTGGCGAGCTGGGCTGGCACTCCAGCAGGTAGGAGTCGGTGATGATGGAGGCGCTGGTTGCTGCAAGTGGAGACTGATGTGAAGGCGAGGTGGAGGGCAGACGTCCTCTTCTTCTTCTCTTTTTTGGTTTTTTTTTTTTTTCTTTTTGTTTGTGGAACGGTGAAGAAGAGGAGGAGGGTGACGGTGGCTGGGTTTGCTTGAGGGATGAAGAGAAGGAAAGAGAAAGAAGAAGGTCGCCGGTTTCAATGGTGCTCGCCGGAGTTGCAGGTTGCAACTCCGGTGATCTTGAAAATATTTTATTTTTTTTTTTTTTTTCTTGTTTTTGCTCTCCTTTTCTCAAGGGAGAAAGAACGGTGAAGAGAGGAGTTGAGATGAGAGGGGAGAAAATATGAGGGCGGACCTGCAACTCAGAGTTGCAGGTCGTGATGGTGATGAAGGAGACGGTGAACCTGCAACTCCAGATCACGTTGAGGATGGGTTGTGTGGAGGTTGTAGATCAGTGAACACGACTAGAGAAGGTCGGCCTGCAAAGGTTGCAGGCCGTGATAGCAGTAGGTGGGGAGAGGCTTTAATGGTGGACTAGAGTCCAAGGTGAGGACGGCAGAGGCGGTGCTATTTCAGAACGACCGGAGTTGCAGGTCTGCAACTCCGGTAATGGAAGTTTTCTTGTTAGAAGAGGCAGAAGAAGAAGAACTTACCGATCGGTTAGGGGGAGTTGCTACTGTTGCTGTGGTGCGAGCTACAGGTGGGATTGATAGCCATGCATGGAAGGATGAGATCGGTTGTTGAGTGGAGGCGCTGCCAAGTTTTAGGCCTTGCAGGCGGGTTGGAGAGGCAGCAAGAGAGGAGACGGAAATGGGATCGCCACCCAAACTGGTGGTGATGGCTTGATAGCTAGAGAGAATAGAATGAGGGGAGAAAATATGAGGGCGTGGGCCAAAGAGATGTTGCAGTGGTGGCCGGAGTTGCAGGCTGCAACTCCGGTGGAAAAATGATGAAGAAGATGACGAAGATGGAGGAGAAGTCGAGGAAAAACAGCCGCCAAGAGAGGTGGGATCCGTGCGGGATTGATAGGGGGAGAGAATGGAAGAGAAAGGGGGGGGATTAGGGTTCGAACGAACCCTTCTCCCTCCTCTTATAAAGCTCCCTATTTCCATTAATGGAAATAGGGTATTTTTTGAATAAAAAAAAAAAAAAATTTTTTTTTTTTTTTTTTAAGTAAAAACCTACTTTATGATGGGGAATCTCCCCAATTAGTGGACCCCCCATTTTTTATTAAAATTATTTTGAAATTCACGGGGTCCACTAACTGGTCGGACAGCGGGTCGATGATGATGGGCCCGGCTATTGGCCCACATGGACTGATGATGTCCATCGTCTCACAAGATGATGTGATAGACATTCTGATGGCGATCGGATGGATGGTGACTTGATTGGGACTCAGATTGGTGGATCGACGGATCTAAAGAGATCCAACGGTCCGATTGAAGATCCAACGGTCCGATGGAAGATCCAACGGTCAGAAAGCTAAGGGAGATGAGATAGAGCTGATGGGCAGGAGTTCTGGGGTTAGGTCAGTAGATTCGAGGACCGAGAGATGAAGAGAGAGAGAGAATAAGGAGAGATGAGAGAAAAAGTATCAAAAAAAATGGAAAAAAGCACTGGCGGAGGGTCTGGAACCCTGGTCTTCACTGTGACCATCCTCACGCTTCTCCAGTAGAGTCGACTATCATTCTTTGCTGACTCATGTGGCTTTAAACGCTTTGGTCCGTCTCTTGGTCATTGGCTCTCCTGCTCTCTTCGTTATTTGGGCCGGCTTTTTGGTCCTCTAATTCAGCCCCTATTTGGCCCATATCTTCTAGTCATAGCATGTGGGCTCTTTAAGCTTTGATAATGGGCTCTCATGATCGATTTGGGCCCACAAGTCTCGAGAATCGTCCCATCGGGGTTTCCTGCGACAGAAGAAGCGCGTAATGAGACTCTATCAGAATGACTTCATGTCTAGACTTTCGAAAATGTGTTTAATGCATGCAAATATACCATTTCGTCCAGAAAAGTGTGTTCTACGCAACAAAAGAGACTCTTACGTAGAAAAGTAGATAAATAGAGTATTTTAATGTGGGAGAATGCAATAACGCTAACAGGATAATTGCTTAAAATAAGCACTTTTGAGCGAATATCACAACCCCCAACCAGCATATTGCCAATCCTTGGCAATTAGTGCGAAATAAGTGAGCTTAAAAGGGCTCTGCACATGCTGCACACTTTTTCATATTAGCTCAGGGAAAACACCGTTCGTCAAATCATTGAATTGATGCAAAAATAGTTACATGCTAGCGAAGAGTTGGAGAGTTTTGGCAAGACTACAGACTGATAATCATGACCCAGAATATTCAGACTCTGCGTGTGTGTGTGCTCAACATTCTCATCATCCGACAGTAAAGATTTTCAAATCACCTCTAAGTTTTTATGCCTCGACCTCAAATCTCACATGTTTAGCACTCAGAATAGAATCACACAAGAAGGGTTTTCTTCTTTTCTCTCAATTTATATGTGAGGAGATATATTTAATATAAAGAGGCAAAAGATCTCACATATGTTTTATTTGAAGGAAGGACATCTTTAACAGAAGAAGATCTCATGATTGGAATACCACTTCACTCGGGAACGTCAGATCAAACTCTATAGCTTCTCTTTCTCCAATCTCCACATTTTATGATCGTACTATCCTAGAATCAAGTAGGACTTTCCTGGGTTGTAATGAGGCTTAGGTCAGGTGTAGAGAGATAAAGGGATACAGGATTTCAAAGATCTTGAGAGGATATTGTCATTTTCTTGCATTTTTCCTGCGACGTAACACCATTATCTGGTTCTTTTTCCTTTTTTTCATATTTTTCTCTTGTTCTTGATATTTTTGAGACTGCTCAATTTCTTTTCAGCACTTTTTCATACTTTCTTTCCATATTTTGTTTTCAGCTTGAACCACTTTCTTTTCCTTTTGATTTTTCTTCTTTACTTTTCTTTTCACGGTACACCCACATCAGTTATTTTTTATCCTTCTCAAAAGTAGGGTAGCTAGTAACACTTCGTAGCTAAACTGGGTTTTTGGTTAATGGGCTTACAAAGAAAAGGCTTTTATAGAAGGGTTCAAGGGGTTTCTAGTGAAGTATAATTCAGGTGAGTAAAAAGGCTGAATGGTTCAGAAAAAATGGCCTAAATCATTTTCTAGGGTTTGCACTATCATGTATACTGTCTTGACTGGATACAAAGAAGGTTCTGTCGTAGTAATCCAATGTTGATGTCGTTCCGAGTTTTATGATCAAAGCAAAAGATAATGAGATCTCTCAACGAATATTGCGGGCATGAAGAATAGTGAGTCATCTTGTGACTCAGAATTGTTGTATAACACTCTGAATTGATTAAAGGCTCGAAAGCTCACTGGGTTAGGTCTCCACAATTATTCTCACAGGATCTCTAGAGTTTCAAAACTTAGGATGACTCTGATGTTGATAGTGTACAATTGTGCCAAATCTGAGTTTTTCTGAGTTTTCAAACCTGCTGTAGCCACGCTTGACTTGACTCAAAGCTAACCTTAAACAAAAATTGACATCCTCAATACTGACTTAACGGAGGTTTTCAGCTAATCAAAGTCAGGGTATTTGACACATTTTTGAAATTCTAGAAAACTTTTGGAGAACATCGGAAATCACCCCAAAAACAACCTTCTTTTTTTTTTTTTTTTTTTTTATATATTTATCAAAAGGAATACATGAGTTTTGGTAAATACCCACCCCCAACCAAAATATAGCACCGTCCTCGGTGCTCATTACCGGGACATAAAATGATAAAAATTCAGTGATGATGATGCAAAAGTTCAGGAAGGATGTTACCAAGTCGGCAGAAATTCGACAGTGTTTGGTACCTGATGATCGGGAGAATGAATGTACCTGCATTTTCAGAGATATAACAGTAATAACAAATGCATGAGACTCATGTACTCTAGGAATACCGGAATTGCCTTTCCGAAAGCGCTAAGTTTTACGTCTTCAGCCAGACATGACGGGGGTGACAGGCACCCCCAACCAAGTTGGAGCACAGGAGACTGAGTAGATCATCAGTCGACATAGACAGGATCGATGAGATCAATTTCAAAAGTCTGAATGAACGACACATCAAGTTCATGGAATTGCTTAAGACGCTGACCATTGACCTGGAATGAGGAGTGATCCTTGGGATCCTCAATAGTGATTGCCCCGAAGGGTGTGACTGCGGTGACCGTATAAGGACCGGTCCACCTAGATTTCAGTTTCCCAGGGAAGAGATGGAGACGAGAATTATAAAGAAGGACCTTCTGTCCTGGATGGAACTCTTTCCTGAGGATGCTCTTGTCATGTATCCACTTCATTTTGGCTTTGTAATTCTTGGACAAGTTGTAGGCATCATTTCTGAGTTCTTCTAACTCATTCATTTGAAGTTTTCGCTCTTCCCCTGCAGAGTCGAGGTCGAAGTTGAGCTTCTTAATGGCCCACAGAGCACGATGTTCAATCTCTATCGGTAGATGACAGGGTTTCCCAAAGACGAGACGATAGGGAGACATATTGAGTGGGGTCTTGTAGGCGGTTCTGTATGCCCATAAAGCATCAGTGAGACGAGTAGACCAGTCTTTACGTGTGGTATTGACTGTCTTCTCCAAGATCTGCTTGATCTGACGATTAGAGACCTCTACTTGACCACTAGTCTGCGGATGATAAGCTAGGGCAACCTTGTGGGTTACCCCATACTTCTTCATTAAGTTCTCGAATATCTTATTGCAGAAATGGGTGCCCCCATCACTGATGATGGCCTTAGGGGCACCGAATCGAGCGAAAATGAACTCCTTTAGGAATTTGACCACTACTTTGTGGTCATTGGTCTTGGTGGGAATGGCTTCTATCCATTTGGATACATAGTCTACCGCAAGGAGAATGTACTCAAAACCATAGGAAACGGGAAAGGGGCCCATGAAGTCGATGCCCCAAATGTCAAATATTTCATCGACCTGGATGGGAGTGAGGGGCATCATGTTCCTCTGGGAGATGCGGCCTAGATGCTGGCAATTAGGACAGGTTTTGCTGTAGATGTGGGCATCTTTAAATAATGTGGGCCAGTAGAATCCGCATTGCAGCACTTTTTCTGCAGTCTTCTTAGTGCTGAAATGACCACCACAAGGTTGGTCATGACACGAGGATAAGATATTGAGTTGGTCCGACTCAGGGACACAGAGACGAATGATCTGGTCAGGACAGTATTTATACAAATAAGGGTCATCCCAAGAGTAGTACTTAACTCTTGCTAGGAATTGGCTTTTGTCCTGTTTTGACCAGTGTGACGGCATTTCTTCGGTGACAAGGTAATTGACAATGTCAGCATACCAAGGATTAACAGAGATGGCGAACAGTTGTTCGTCTGGAAAGGTTTCAGGGATGGGCTGGGTGTCGAAGGATGACTCTAAAGTCAGTCTAGACAAGTGATCAGCCACTACATTCTCAGTTCCTTTCTTATCCTTAATCTCGAGGTCGAATTCCTGCAGTAAGAGAATCCATTGAATTAATCGAGGTTTGGTTTCCTTTTTCGACATGAGATAACGAAGGGCTGCATGATCAGTGTACACAACCACCTTAGTGGCTAAGAGGTACTGACGGAATTTATCAAGGGCGAAGACTACCGCCAGGAGTTCTTTCTCAGTGGTAGAGTAATTCATTTGGGCAGAGTTAAGAGTTTTGCTCGCGTAGTAGATCACGTGTGACCTTTTGTCAACTCTCTGCCCTAGAACGGCGCCTAATGCGTAGTCAGAAGCATCGCACATTACCTCGAAAGGTAGAGTCCAGTCCGGGGGACGGATAATGGGCGCAGTAGTGAGCTCAGATTTGAGACGCTCAAATGCCTTGACACAGTCAGCATTAAAGTCGAAAGGACTATCTTTAGCCAGAAGATGGGACAGAGGTCGAGCGATTTGAGAGAAGTCCTTGATGAATCGCCTATAGAATCCTCCGTGTCCCAAAAAGGATCGGATGTCACGTACGGACTTAGGAATGGGCAAGGTCGAGATGATATCGATTTTAGCTTTGTCGACCTCAATGCCCTGATGGGAAATGACATGTCCCAGAACAATGCCCTTCTTCACCATGAAGTGGCATTTCTCCCAATTGAGGACAAGTCGCTTGTCCTGACAGCGTTGAAGTACCAGCCCTAGATGGTTCAGACAGTCATCAAAGGATGACCCAAAGACTGAGAAGTCGTCCATAAAGACTTCGAGGAATTTTTCCACCATGTCAGAGAATATGCTCATCATACACCTTTGAAAGGTCGCGGGTGCATTGCAGAGGCCAAAGGGCATGCGCTTGTAGGCAAAAGTGCCAAAGGGACAGGTGAAAGTTGTCTTCTCGTGATCCTCAGGGGCGATGGGTATTTGATTATACCCTGAGTAACCATCAAGGAAGCAGTAATAGGAATGACCTGCTAGTCTCTCCAACATCTGGTCTATGAAGGGTAAAGGAAAATGGTCCTTCTTAGTGTTGGTGTTGAGTCGTCGGTAATCGATGCAGACTCTCCACCCTTTCTTCAGGCGCTGGGTTACCATTTCCTTGTTCTCATTTTCCACAACTGTGAATCCTGCCTTTTTAGGGACGACATGAATAGGACTCACCCATTTGCTATCGGAGATGGGATAAATGATACCCGCATCTAACAGTTTAAGGACCTCATCCCGGACTACATCCTTCAAGACGGGGTTCAACCTCCTCTGGTGTTCTCGAGAGGTTTTGGATTCATCCTCGAGATAGATGTGATGTTGGCACACCGAGGGGTCTATGCCACGAATATCATCTATAGTCCAACCTATCGCAGATTTGTGCTCGTTGAGCAACTCGAGAAGTTTCTTACGTTCACTCTCAGACAAAGCGGAAGCAATAATGACAGGGTAGGTTTCCTTAGAACCAAGATAGGCATAGGAAAGATCTGTTGGAAGAGGCTTAAGCTCCAATTTTGGAGCAGATGGAGTAGAAATAGGTGTCACAGAAGACACGGATTGAAGAGGTTTGACTTCAGTAGGTAAAGGAATGATGGGTTCTCTGGCCATGGTTATCAGAGGCTCGAACTCGATGAGTGGAGCGGGGATCTCTAGCAGTGGAGCAGTCTCCAAAAGATCATTGAGATCAGAAATAGCTGACTCTGTTGCAAAGTCAGCCCCAAAGTGTGCTAGACACTGTTTAAGAATATCTTCGGTGGAGTCCGGGATTAGACTCTCAACGGCACACATTTCATCGGTCACTTCGCGATCGGCATCTTGTTGCATTAAACGAAAGATATTGACCTCAGCTTTGAGGTTTCCGAAAGCAATGGACATGTTTCCGTCCCGGCAACCGATGTGTGCATTCGCGGTGGCAAGGAATGGACGGCCTAAGATGACCGGAATGCGGTTATCCTGACACGGCTCGGTGTCTAGAATGATAAAGTCCACAGGATAATAAAAGTCAGCAACTTTTACTAGGACATCCTCAATGATTCCTCTTGGAATCTTGATGGACTGATCAGCCAATTTCAGGGTGACATTGGTAGGCTTCATATCTTTCAGTCCTAACTGCTGATATACCGAGAACGGTATGAGGTTAACGCTAGCCCCTAAATCTAGCAAGGCAGTGCAGCTAAAGTTGTCTCCAATTTCACATTGGACAGTTGGGCTACCTGGATCCTTGTGTTTGATCACACTATTGCGTTGAATGAACGCGGTAGCTTTTTCGGCCAAAAAGGCAGCTTTGGGTACATGCGTACGCCGCTTAACTGTGCACAAGTCCTTGAGGAATTTGGCATAGGAAGGGATTTGCTTGATAGCAGAAAGGAATGGGATATTGATCTGGACGTCTTTAAAGACATCTAAGATTTCAGAGAATTGCTGATCCCGCTTATCTTGGACAAGTCTGTCCGGGAAGGGAGGCTTTACTCGACAAATGGGTTTGTCTTTAGCCTTAGATTTCTGCACAGGGATATCTGATGTTGGTGCAGAGGTAGAAGAAGCAGAGGTAGGATTTGGACTAGTTTCCACGGTGCGAGTGATGGGTGCTGGAGATGGCACCGGTGGTGGTTGGACTCCCATGTCCACAGTTTTTCCAGATCGTAGGGTGGTTACAGCTTGCACCTCCCCTTGACACTTCTCATTCTGGCTTTGAGATTGGGATTCGATCTCATATACTGCCCCTTTGGCATTTCCTTTAGGGTTTGCAATGGGTTGGCTAGGAAAGATCCCCTTAGCTTTCTCAGCTTCCAAGTTACCTAGACGTTGCTCTAGACGAAGCATGGATTGCTGTTGCTGTTGCTCTAGGCGTTGCATAGATTGTTGTTGCTGAGTAATGAGTTGAGCTAGAAGGTCTTCGATAGCAGATTTGGGGACCGACTGTTGGGGAACAGCTAAAGGGAGCTGAGGCACCAATTCGCGACTCGAGCTCATCGGGGCATTATAGTTATAGGCGGAAGAATTAGTTGGGACAATCTGTTGGTTCTGAAAGTTCTGGGGAACTCTTTGCTGATTCTGAAATGTGCTCTGTTGTCCAGAGTATTGACCCTGTTGGAATTGCTGGTTCTGAGTAGATGGGTACTGATTCTGCTGGTACTGACCCTGATTGAATTGCCTATTGGGTTGATTGAACCCAGGAGGATACATGCCCTGAGGTTGACGTGGAGGTTGAGCTTGTGGTTGAGTAGACTGAGGCCTCCAAGAAAAGTTAGGGTGGTTTCTCGTGTCCGGATGATAAGATTGACTATACGAGTTCTGAGTGGGTGGTTTGTATGTGCTGAAAGCACAAACTTCTTCCTGAAGAGGATTAGACCACCCTTCATTCAAAGGACAATGCTCAGTAGTATGGGAGGGTTGCAGACAGAGGGTGCAGGATTCCATAGGGCTCTCGTGTCCCACATGCATGACTGGGGTAGATTGTTGAGTAGGCTTTTGTACAGACACAGCCAGTGCCGAGACTGACTTGCTCAACTCTTGAATGACTGATCGAAGCTCAGTATCAGCAGTAGCATCATGTCCCTTGGTTGTCCTTTGGACCGAAGTGGTTCGACTAAACTCTGAGTCAGTCGTCCAATGTTGAGAGTTTTCTCCTAACTCTCCCAAGAATTTGTATGCATCGGTCGGAGTTTGGTGCAGGAATTTTCCTTGGCACATTGACTCTACCATGGTCCGGGACTCATCAGTAAGTCCCTTGTAGAAGACATGGACAAGATTGCCCTTGTCGATGCTATGGTGGGGACACGTAGTCAGGTAGTCTTGGAATCTATCCCATGCTTCAAAAAATTTCTCATCGGACTTCTGTCTAAAGTCCTGAATGAGTTGCTTCATTTGGTTGGTCCGAGTCATGGGGTAGAATTTAGACATGAATTTGCCCACCAATTCTTTCCAACTGCTGATTGAATCAGCGGGTAAGGAGTAGAGCCAATCTGAGGCTCTGTCTTTGAGCGAGAATGGGAAAACTCGCAGACGGACATTGTCATCATCGAGGTTCTGATTTTTGAAAAGTAGGATGACATGTTGGAATTCCCTAATATGGGAATATGGGTCTTCTCTTGGGAGACCACGAAAGGTTGGCAGCATTTGGATCGTCTGTGGCCTGATCTCAAATTGTACCGCCGTAGTAGGTGGGAGAACAATGCAGGTGGGCGGATTGGCAGAGATAGGAGCGAACGTCTCGATAAGAGGTCGTTCGACTGCCATGACTACAAAGGTAGTAGTACTGGGGGAGGCGGGTGGGGAAAGAGATGGGGAAGAATTCAGTGGAGGATCCACTGTAGGGACGTGATTCTCAGATCGAATCAAGCGCTTGTTCGGACGATTCCAAACGGGCATACGCGAATGAGGCAAGCTCTATACTTGGCAAAAAGTTGCCAGAGAGGAACACTATCCTAAATGATGCACACCAAGCACAGATAATCCTATTCTAAGCAATCAGGATATATTTTAGGAATTATCTTTGTTAGTTTTGGGGCTAGAGTAGATTATGACAGTGGGCGGACCACTGGTTTATCTTTTAACCGCCGGACTAACTGTTTTGCACTCAGAGGTTCTCACCAGGCTACACTCTTCAGAGCGAATCCTTTAGTACTAACTCTAGTTAACAACAAGGCAATCCGAAGCCTAGACAGACGTGCGGCACAATGGCTGACTTAAGTACGTCCCAGACTAACCGGATATGTCAAGTGGATAAGAAGAGTGTTCCCTCGGGTTAAGCTAGGGTTGATGCGTGTTCCTAGTCCACACGCAACTAATCGCCGAATAGTCCAAGATGCCACGTCGAGCTCAGTGTACTTGAGTAGCAGGGACTTATGGGTGTGTTAGACAACAGGGACCCGCGCTCGTGGTCTTATTTCGATTGGATGTTAAGCGGGTTCGCTTTGCGTGGATTTTTCCTCGAACACCGGGCTAATTGGCGCTACTTCTTGATTCTTTTTATTATAGATGGATCCTGGGGATCAATATCAGCTGGAGTGATGAGGTGGGTGATGAAATCCCACCAGTTTCAATTTGGAGCTGGGTCTGCTCTCTTAGAGTTGATTGATTAACGGCCACGCCACGCAAGTCGAAGAATATGGATGCGAAAGCAAATAGACAAGCGGCAATGATGCACCCAATATGCTCTGTATCGCACTCAAGGCGAGGATAGAGACTTACCTCCCGTGGGCCACGCCACGGGGTCGCCTCCGTGGGTTAGAGAGGGGTATCCTAATGGGCTTGGGCCCGACTCCACCTCTTTGAGCTTTCGCTCTCTACCCACACTGGATCGTGTTCCTGCAGAAACAGTTAGATCGCACGGTCTAGGTATGTGGGATTCTATTTGGAAGATCCTTGCCTTTTTAGGGTTCACTGAACAAGCACTGAATTTAGGCAAGTTTTTGAATTAGTTTCCAAATTCGAGATGGTTTAAAATTTAGGAATTCCCAAATTGGAAAATACCTAGATTGGAAAGTTTCCCGAACTGTGGAGATCTTCCAAGAAAGATTTTATTGCGAGATCCCTTATAATTTTGGGAAATTTCCCAAAATTGAAATTCTACTAGATATGGGGCGTTTCCTTTTGCAGACTTTTCCAAATTCGGAAGATTTCTAAAGATAGAAATTCTTCTAAAGAGGAAACTTCTAAAAGGGGAAACCCTAATTTAGCAAAGTTTCAAGATTTTAGAATCTTTCCAAAAATCGCAAATCCTGGATTGGTGATTTCTAAAAATCTGCAGAATATAAAACCCTAATTTTTTTGAATTTTGATTTTTTAATTTTTTTGGTAATTTCCACTTAATCTAGGGTTTCTAAAAAACCCAAGAACAAGATCTAGCAGTTATATGGAAAGCAGTAAAATTCCTAAATTATTACAAATTGCACTCGGCCTTCCGAGGCATTAAAAATAGTAATTTAAAAACTGCTAAAAATCAATAAAAACAAAAAATAGAAAGTTTCCCGAAAAAGGTCGGGCTGTCCAAATTGAGCAGCTTTCCGATTCAGCAACTTTCCAATTCCGTCTTTACGTCCTTTTTCGCACTCCCGAACACCCGAGCGGCAGCGGCGCCATTTGAAAGTAGGGTTTTTTCGCGTCGTTGGTTACGGAAACCCTAATCTCAATAATATTTGTAATTTGATCCGATTATCCTGCAAAATATGAGCTTTTGTATAGGGATTCGTGTCGGATGTCGATCCGCACTCGGGATTAGTTCATGCAAATCAAGGACATAAAATGACGGGTTTTTCTCAAAAATTGCTAAAAAGAAGAGATTGAAGGGTGAGAATGATGATCACGGGATTAAAATATGATTGATTTTATAAATTTTAGAGTGAACCATTATCTGCTAAAATGATGAGAGAGAAAATAAGAAGAACATAATATAATAAGCAAAACTAAAGAAATTAACCATCTTTATTCAAATGAAAAGTAACTTACAATAATCTTGAAACTGATTGGTGCATAAATAAATTTCAAAAATTAACTAGAAAGCATGAAATAGAAGGGAGATAGAGAGAGAAAGGTAGAGAGAGAGGAGGTCTATTCTAGAGAGAGAAAGTGGAAAGGCTTAGAGAGAGAATTGAGTGATTGAGTTTAGAGAGGAGAGTATTACCATAGGACTTATCAGAGTTTGGCATCGACGGAGGAGATCAGATTTGGACTTGTAGTAGGTCGGCCATGATGGAGTTGAGACCGTGGAAGGAGCCATCAAGAGTGAGAACCCTTGGTGGTTGCTGGCGAGCTGGGCTGGCACTCCAGCAGGTAGGAGTCGGTGATGATGGAGGCGCTGGTTGCTGCAAGTGGAGACTGATGTGAAGGCGAGGTGGAGGGCAGACGTCCTCTTCTTCTTCTCTTTTTTGGTTTTTTTTTTTTTTCTTTTTGTTTGTGGAACGGTGAAGAAGAGGAGGAGGGTGACGGTGGCTGGGTTTGCTTGAGGGATGGAGAGAAGGAAAGAGAAAGAAGAAGGTCGCCGGTTTCAATGGTGCTCGCCGGAGTTGCAGGTTGCAACTCCGGTGATCTTGAAAATATTTTATTTTTTTTTTTTTTTTTCTTGTTTTTGCTCTCCTTTTCTCAAGGGAGAAAGAACGGTGAAGAGAGGAGTTGAGATGAGAGGGGAGAAAATATGAGGGCGGACCTGCAACTCAGAGTTGCAGGTCGTGATGGTGATGAAGGAGACGGTGAACCTGCAACTCCAGATCACGTTGAGGATGGGTTGTGTGGAGGTTGTAGATCAGTGAACACGACTAGAGAAGGTCGGCCTGCAAAGGTTGCAGGCCGTGATAGCAGTAGGTGGGGAGAGGCTTTAATGGTGGACTGGAGTCCAAGGTGAGGACGGCAGAGGCGGTGCTATTTCAGAACGACCGGAGTTGCAGGTCTGCAACTCCGGTAATGGAAGTTTTCTTGTTAGAAGAGGCAGAAGAAGAAGAACTTACCGATCGGTTAGGGGGAGTTGCTACTGTTGCTGTGGTGCGAGCTACAGGTGGGATTGATAGCCATGCATGGAAGGATGAGATCGGTTGTTGAGTGGAGGCGCTGCCAAGTTTTAGGCCTTGCAGGCGGGTTGGAGAGGCAGCAAGAGAGGAGACGGAAATGGGATCGCCACCCAAACTGGTGGTGATGGCTTGATAGCTAGAGAGAATAGAATGAGGGGGAGAAAATATGAGGGCGTGGGCCAAAGAGATGTTGCAGTGGTGGCCGGAGTTGCAGGCTGCAACTCCGGTGGAAAAATGATGAAGAAGATGACGAAGATGGAGGAGAAGTCGAGGAAAAACAGCCACCAAGAGAGGTGGGATCCGTGCGGGATTGATAGGGGGAGAGAATGGAAGAGAAAGGGGGGGGATTAGGGTTCGAACGAACCCTTCTCCCTCCTCTTATAAAGCTCCCTATTTCCATTAATGGAAATAGGGTATTTTTTGAATAAAAAAAAAAAAAAAATTTTTTTTTTTTTTTTTTTAAGTAAAAACCTACTTTATGATGGGGAATCTCCCCAATTAGTGGACCCCCCATTTTTTATTAAAATTATTTTGAAATTCACGGGGTCCACTAACTGGTCGGACAGCGGGTCGATGATGATGGGCCCGGCTATTGGCCCACATGGACTGATGATGTCCATCGTCTCACAAGATGATGTGATAGACATTCTGATGGCGATCGGATGGATGGTGACTTGATTGGGACTCAGATTGGTGGATCGACGGATCTAAAGAGATCCAACGGTCCAATTGAAGATCCAACGGTCCGATGGAAGATCCAACGGTCAGAAAGCTAAGGGAGATGAGATAGAGCTGATGGGCAGGAGTTCTGGGGTTAGGTCAGTAGATTCGAGGACCGAGAGATGAAGAGAGAGAGAGAATAAGGAGAGATGAGAGAAAAAGTATCAAAAAAAATGGAAAAAAGCACTGGCGGAGGGTCTGGAACCCTGGTCTTCACTGTGACCATCCTCACGCTTCTCCAGTAGAGTCGACTATCATTCTTTGCTGACTCATGTGGCTTTAAACGCTTTGGTCCGTCTCTTGGTCATTGGCTCTCCTGCTCTCTTCGTTATTTGGGCCGGCTTTTTGGTCCTCTAATTCAGCCCCTATTTGGCCCATATCTTCTAGTCATAGCATGTGGGCTCTTTAAGCTTTGATAATGGGCTCTCATGATCGATTTGGGCCCACAAGTCTCGAGAATCGTCCCATCGGGGTTTCCTGCGACAGAAGAAGCGCGTAATGAGACTCTATCAGAATGACTTCATGTCTAGACTTTCGAAAATGTGTTTAATGCATGCAAATATACCATTTCGTCCAGAAAAGTGTGTTCTACGCAACAAAAGAGACTCTTACGTAGAAAAGTAGATAAATAGAGTATTTTAATGTGGGAGAATGCAATAACGCTAACAGGATAATTGCTTAAAATAAGCACTTTTGAGCGAATATCAATTTGCATTTTTTTTAGAAATTGTGGGTTTCCAAATCTAGGAACCCACGATTCTACCATTAGAAAGAGGAGGAAAAGTTTTAGAAACTGTGGGTTTCTATTATAGGAACCCACAGTTCCTACCAAAAAAATAGAAGAACGTTGAGGAAACCTAACGGTTCCTATATAAGGAGGAGGCAGCAGCCTTTACCGCTTCTTCACTCCCATTCCATCTCCTTACAAAACCCTAGCCGTTCCATCTCCCCTCTAATCCTTCCCCTCTCTTTCTCTCTCAGTTGACCCTTACAAAAGAAGAAAACCAGAAAAAAAAAAAAAAAAAAAAAAGAGAAAAGAGAAGAGAAAGAAGGAGGAGGCGCCTCCTTGCTGCTGGTGTGCACGCCCAGCTCTCAACCCTCATCTTCTCCAATTTGCCATCCCTTTACCACTGTTGCTGCCATCCTCCAAGCTGCCATCGCTCCTCCCCACGATCTCTTCTTTCCTTCTCTCTATTCTTTTAGCAACCGCCCCACACAAAAGAAAAAAAAAGAACCAGAAAAAAAGAAAGAGAGAAAAGAAGAGAAGAGAGGAAGGAGGAGGGAAGGACCCCCTCACCTGTCCAAACTATTGCTGCCCTCCATCTCCTTCACCGCCACCTGCTGCTACCACGGCCTGCAAGTTGCAGGCTGTTAAACCTTGTACTATCGTTGCTGCCAGCGCCTCCATCAAGGATTGCCACCCACCGTTGCCGCCTCAGCCGTTACCGCTTGCTCCATCACTTGCCGTCTCCCTCCACAATGCTCCCATCTCATCTCGCTGCCCTTCTCAAAGGCGCAGATCAGCCTTGCATCTTTCCGGCGAACACCACCCTCATAGCATCACCATGGCATCCTCCCTTGCTGGCCTTACCAGAACCAGCAAGTTAACTACTCCATCTTCATTTTCACCACTCCATGCACCAAGGTAAGCTTCATCAATGGTTTGATCTTCATCCTCTTCCAATCGTTCTCTTTAGTTTTCTCTTCTTCTTCTTTTTAAGGTTGCAAATTTGCTAGCTTGATTTAAAAGTTGCTTTCTAGATTAATATTTGTTTTTGTTTGATTAAGTTGTGTTCCCACTTTTGATCAATTAATAAAGTTAGTTACAATTTTCTATTTCTTTCTCTAGATGCGTTTTAATCTTATTCAAAAAGACTTGTTTCAACCCGAGTCATTTTATGTTCTTTACTGCATGTTCCCTAATCTCGAGTGCGGATCGACATCCGACACGAATCCCTATGCTAGAATCTCTGAATTTTACAGGAAATCTCGGATAAATTACAAATCTTGTTGATTCTAAGGTTTCTGTAACCAACGACGCGGAAAAATCCTACTTTCATGCGTGGTGTAGAGGATGGCAACCAGGTGGAGTTGCAGGCTGCAGTCTGCAACTATGAGGCAGTCACGGAAAGACGGTGCAGCTGCACCAGTCCACACCGTTCCTCATCTCTCTTCTTCTTCTTCTTCTTTCTCTCTTCTTCTATTCCTTATTCCTTTTTTTTTTGGTTTTCTTTTTTTTCTTTTTGAGAAGGAGAGAGGGAGAAAACGATTTGAGAGATGAAGAATAGAGGGAGAGAACGTTGGGTTGCAGGCCGAAAATGGCCAGCAACGTGGAGAAGAAGGCGAAATGGTGGGCAGGGCGGTGTTGTTTTTACAGTAAGGAGTTGCAGGTTGGGGTGATGGCTTAAGGGCGGTGGGGGAAAGGAGCAGCGGCAATGGTGGAGGGGCTGCTGCCTGTGTGGAGGCGTTAATGGAGGTGGAGCAGGCGGGAATGGCAGCCAGGTGAGTATCGCCCTCCTTCTCTTCCTCTCTTCCTCTTCCTTTTTTTTTTTTTTTCTGGTTTTTTATTTTTTATTTTTTTGAATAACGGAAGAGGAGAGGACGGTGGAGAGTGAACCGCTGGTTTACTTGGAAGAGCAGCAACTTGCTGTTCTTGGAGCAAGGAGGAGAGCGGCTTAGAAGAGGAGAAAAGATGGCAGTGTTTTTTTTTTTTTTTCAAGAGAGGGAGACTTGGGGAAGAGGATCTGAGAAGAGAGAGCTCTTGTGTTTTTGGGCTCCCCCTTTTGTATGGGACCGTGGGTTTCCATTATAGAAACCCACGGTTTCTCATTTGAAAGCTTCTCTCCCCCTCCTTTATTTGGAAAAAAGATTTTTCAACAAACAAAAAATATAATTGTTTCCAAAAGTTTTCCTCTCACTATTCATTCCCATTTAAAATATTTACCAATAAGGTCTAATATATCTTTCCAAAAAACTCAACTTTCTAAAAATCTCCCTCCCACTGTTCTTTCTTAAAATTCTCCTAATTTTCCAAAACTTTCTTATTTAAAAAATTTTTAGAATGTAATGTGGGCCGTCCATCTTCTCAGTAATCGTGATCACATTGGCCAACACTACGGACCATGGCTGTAGGATATAAATTTATGAGAAGGATGGCCGTCAGATTCTAAGATTGTGAGATTGATGATCGGATGATATGGAGGATGATCTGATGATGATCAGACGGCCGAGATCGACCAAGGTAGGCCGTAAGATTTAGTGATTGCAAAGGTAGAGAGGATCGAATGATTCAGATTTGAGAGAGGAGAGATGATGAGGTTTAGAGAGAGGAGAGAGAAATGCTAGTAGAGGGTCTTGAAACCCGATCTTTGACGTGGTCTTCTGCATGCTTTACCAACTGAGCAAGCACTCGCCTTGTGTTGGTTTATAAGCTTTAATCTCCTTAGTCTCTTCTTTGAGGGTTTGTCTCTCCTTCTCTCTTGGTCATCCCTCGATTCCGTCGACTCTCTGGTTCTTCCCGTCTTTGGCCTATATCTCCTCATCTTTAACCTGTTGGCTCTTGAGCTTTGATCCTAGGTTCTGGAAGTTGATTGTGGGCCCGTATGCCATCAAAATTGCCCAATTAGTGCTCCTGCGATAGAAAAATTGCGTAATGAGAATGACTTCGCATGTAGGTGATATGATTGATTTTTAAAAAAAATTATTAAGAACAATAATAATAGAAACTACTGAGAATTTATGGAAGGGTGAGAATGGTGATATGATTGATTTTTAAAACACTCTTTTGGAGAAAAGAAAATAGATTTGAGCAGAAATAAAAGAAGATAGAAAATACCAAAATAATAAAATTCAACTCAATTTATTGAATGATCAAATGTGCTTACAAAAATCAATTCAAAATTCACTAACAATTAACTAGAAATTAATCAAACTCAAAAGCATGTAAAACAAAACTAGAGAGAGAAACTAGGGGGAAACAAGAGATTTTTAAAATCTAGAGAGAGAAGCAATTTTTAGAGAGTGAAAATGATAGAGAGAGAAAGAGAATAAGGTAGAGAGAGAAAGAGAAATAGATCTAGATATAGGAAGAGGATCTAGAGAGAGAAAGTGATTACCTTGGCACTTATCGGAGAAAGATCGCAGCCAAAGGAATGACTCGTGAAGGGAGGGCAGCGATTGGTGGAGGAGGTGCATTGTGGAGAAGAGAAGTTGCAAGTTGCAACTTTGGTGGACTGCCACACAACACGGGGCAGCAACTCGTGGCTCCAAGTGGTCGTAGCTAACACCGGCAAGGGGAGTGCATCTACCAAAGTTTCCTCGGTTGGGAAATGGACCATGTGGTGAAGAGGAGGATCCCGAGCTGGCCACTTTGTGGCTGGTGGTGATGTTGACGGACTGTGCAGCAGGGGGAGGAATCAGAGTGAAGAGCGCTGGTTCTTGGAGGAGTACTACGCTGTTCTTGCAGGTGTTTGGTGTGCTGACCAAGGTGCAGCAGCAAGGACGCCCTGTTTTGGGCCGTGGAGAAGATGTTCTTGGCGGTGTGGTGGAGACAAAAGAGAGGGGAGCTACATCCCGGACTGTTGGGCTGTGCAAGGGTGCAAGGACTTGATCTATCCAAAGGAGGTGATGGTGACGGTGCTTTGTGGTTTTGCCAAGCAAGAAGCCGACTGTGAATGGAGGGCGATCGTGCTGGTTGTTGAACAACCTGCTTATGTGCAGGTGTCCACAATGGAGATCAAGATGGAGATGGTCCTGCCGAAGAGAAGAGGAGAGCGCTGACTGGAGATGCCGTCAAGCATTAATGGCGAGGAGGAGCCCGAAAAGAGCACCTGCAAGTGCTTCTTTTCTCGGTGTTGCACATCAACAACGGTGGTGCTGTTGGATGCAATGGCTGTGTTGCTATCTTCTTTGGAGAAGAAGTCAGCAACGGTGATGATTGAGCTACACCACGTGGTGTTGGAAGTGCTCTAGAAGGTGAATGGAGCGCAGATTCCGGCGAGCTTCTCGCCGGAATCAATGGTGGCAGGTTGGAGAATATGGAGTGGCAAAAACCAATCCGTTTCTGGACTGTGGTGCTTGCTGCTAATGCAGTAGCAGGCGGAGGTGAAAGAGGAGGGATGTATAGAGAAGAAGAAGGGGAGAACCGTGTGTGCTTGGTGGGAGAATGGCTGCTGACGGTGGCTAAGATGGGAGGTGGCCGGAATGGGTGAACCAGTCCGGCGAACAGAAAAGAAGAAGAAGAAGAAGAAGAAAGAAAGAGAGAAGAGAGGAGATAGGGAGATAGGGAGATAGGTTGGGAGAAGGGAACCAGCAATGGTGGTTGCCGGACTGTACCAATCAAGGAGAGAGATGGCTGAGGAAGAAAACTTGGTGAGAATGGCTTGCTGGGTTGCACCACAGTGGTGGAGGTGATGGAGAACCCGGTGTGAAGGGCAGCAAGCCGTTCTTTAATGGTGGTGACCGGCGACTCCTCCCTTGGGCAGCTTCGTGGTGGCTTTAATGGAGAAGGAAATGGCAATCCTAGGAGGATAATGAAGGTGCTGCCGTTGGAGGTGAGGGGGTGTGAAAAATCAAGGGGAAGGAGATAGGTTTAAGAGAAGAAGAGGTTGGAAGGAATAGAGGGGGGAGGGAACCACCTTCTAAGAGATCTTGGATCTCCTTTTATGGTGAGATGTGGTTGAGATCCACCTTAAAAGGGGGAAGATGTTAGACGGTTTTCAAAGAGGAAACCGTCCATGCATTAGAGGAAATGAGGTGTCCACATGAGTGTGCATGGGCCACTTATGTCAATAGCCCATGGGTATTGAACAACCCGTGGGCCTATTTGGAGCCCAAGGAAGTAGAGAGGTTGGAATGTGGGCCAATCTTGATGGGTTTTAATTGACACATGGAGATATGAGGTGGCAACGAAGTGGGTCCATTCTTGGGACATAGCTATGGGCCAGTGGGTTATGGAGAATAGGCTATGGGCCTTACAATTTGATTAAGGGCCATTTGGCCACGGGCTTTGTGGACCACTAAGGCCATGGGGCCATAAGATGATGGAACTATGATAATTTGATGAGATGAAGTAGCGATTTGACTTGGTCCATAACTGGCGGACCGTAGGATCTGGAGAGATCCAACGGTCAGATGAATGATCTAACGGTCGAATTGAAGATCTAACGGTAGAAGAACTATGAGAGATGGAATAAAGCTAAAGGAGAGAAGATCTGAGGTTAGATGATGGAGATCAGAGAGTTATGATGATCGATCTGAGGATCGGATGGTAGATCTGGGGATCTAATGGTAGGATGAGATGATCTATGGGTTAGATATCAGAGTCTAGAGAGATGGAGAGAGAATTAGGAGAGAGGAGAGAGAAAATAATACAAAATAAAGGCAAAAGAGCTGGCCGAGGGTCATGAACCCTGATCTTCAATGTAATCTTCCGTCGGTTTCACCAATTATGTAAGCCGTCATTTTATGTCAGTTGGTGCGACTTTGAATCACTTTGGCCCGTCTCTTGGTCTTCAGCTTTGCCTCTCTCTTGGTTCTTTATCTGGCTCTACAATCCTCTGACATGACTCATACTTGGCCGGTATCTTCTTGTCATAGCTTGTTGACTCCTTAAGCTTTAATATTAGGCTTCTATGGTTGATCGTGGGCCCGCAAGTCTCTAAAATCGCCCGATCGGGTTTCCTGCGAGAGAAAAGCACGTAATGAGACTTAATCAAAACAGCTTCATATTTAGACTATCCAAAATGCGTATATTTCATGCAAATAGTCGATTTTCGTCTAAGGAATGCGCTCTACGCAGTGGAAGAAACTCTTACGTGAAAAAGTTAATGAAAAGATAAGTTTTACGTAGAAAAATGCGACATCACTATCACGATAATGGCTTAAAATAAGCACTTTTGAGCAAATATCACAACCCCCAACTAGCATATTGACAATCCTTGGCAATTATTGCGAAATAAGTGAGCTAAAAGGGCTTGGCAGAACATGCTAGAAAACTTATTTGCATTACTCAGAAAAATTCCGTTTTGTCCGATTATTTCAAGGATGCAAGAAATCATTCACAAATTAGAACTAATCAGCAAAATACAACACTTCTACAAATGGACCTTCAAACAAAAGATTACTCAGACTCAGTGTGTGTGTGTGTTCAACATCATCTTTATCTGGTAGTAGAGATATTTGGATCTCCTTAGAGACTCTATGCCTCGACCTCAATCCTCACTTGTATACCACTCAGAAGTGAATCACTCAGAAGTGGTTTTATACTTTTCTCTCAAACTATATGTGAGGAGATGAATATAAAAACTGGCAAACGTCTCACATATATAGTTCTTGAATGGAGGATATAAGAAGATTTAAGATCTCATGATTGGAATATCATATCACTTAAGAACGTCGGATCAAACTCTATAATTTCTCTTTTCTCCATTCTCCACACTTGATGATGGTACAAATCTAGAATCAAATAGGACTTATATAGGTTATATTAAGGCTTAGGATAGGTTCAGAAAAGAAGGATATTCTGGTATTCAAAAATTCTGAGAGGGTATCTCACTATTCTTTGCAATTTTTCCCAGGGGTAATATTTTCTTTTCTTCTTTCTTTTTTCCAATTTTTTTGTCTTTTTGGATATTCTTCAACCTTTTTTAAAATCTTTTTCCTTTCATTCTTTCTTTTCGATCATGTTTCTTTTCAGCACAAACCATTTGTTTTCTTTTCTTTTCTTGGTGTAATCATACCAAATACTCTTTGATCCCTCTCAGAAGTAGGTTATCGTATTGAACTCTTTTTGGGATTGGGTTTTTGGTTGATGGGTTTAACAAGAAAAGGTTTTCATCAAAAGGCTCAAAAATAGTTTCTAATGGTATAGATGTTAGGGAAGCTAAAAAGTTTGATTGGTTAGAAAGATGGCCTATATCATTTTCTAGGGTTTGTACTTTCATCTTCGATGTCTCGAATGGATATAGAGAGATTCTTTCTGTAATAATCCGAATTTGATGTCGTTCTGAGTTCCATGACCAAAGCAAGGGTTAATGAGATCACTCAATGGAAATATTTGGGAAATAGAAGAATTGTGAGTCATCTTGTGACTCAGAATAATTTTATTACCCTCAAAAATAATGAAAAGATCAAAAGCTCACTGGGTTTGGTCTCCACAATTGTTCTTCTTGGATCTCTAGATAATCTAAACTTCGCATAATTCTGACGTTGATATGTGAACATTTTTGCTGAATCTGAGTTTTCAAAGATTTTTCAATCCACTGTAGTAATGTTTGCTTTCAAACTGAATGAAGAGCTAATAAGTAATTTTTCAAAACAGACATCCTTTTCAATAAATAGACTTTCCGAAAATTTTGTACTCATCATTGTAAAGGATTTGAAAAGCATTTCGAAAGTACTCAGAAAACTTTGTAAAACACAGGTTATCACCCCAAAATACATCTTTTTCTCATTTTTCTCAAATTTTTTTATTTTTTATGAAGACATGAGTTTTGATAAATCCCCACCCCCAACTGAAATACAGCACCGTCCTCGGTGCTTTGACCGGGACAAAAATGTATGAAAACTCTGAATGTGATGCATGTTAGAGGAAGAGTTATACCAGTATGGCTGAGATTTGGTGATACCTGATGGTAGTGAGAGGAATTGTACCTGTGTAGCCATAATAATATATAATAATTATGCATGTGACTCAATGACTTCTAGGAATACCGGAATTGCCTTTCCGAAAGCGCTAAGTTTTATGTCTTCAGCCAGACACAACGGGGGTGAAATTCACCCCCAACTAAGTTGGAGCTCAGAGAGACTGACAAAAATATCAGTCTTCATATATTGGATCAATAAGATCTATCTCGAAGGTTTGAATAGATAACACGTCTAATTCTTGAAAAGGTTTGAGACGCTGTCCATTGACCTGGAATGTTGAATTATCCTTTGGATCCTCAACAGTTATAGCCCCATAGGGCTTGACTTCAGTAACAACAAATGGGCCTGACCATCGGGACTTCAATTTTCCAGGGAAGATGTGAAGTCTAGAATTGTAAAGTAAGACCTTCTGTCCCTGGTGGAAATCCTTCCTAAGAATGCTCTTGTCATGTATCCATTTCATTTTGTCTTTATACTTTTTTGACAAGGCATATGAATCATTTCTCAGTTCATCCAATTCATTGAGTTGTAAATTCCTTTCCTCTCCTACTGCATCTAAGTCGAAATTGAGTTTTTTGATCGCCCATAGGGCGTGATGCTCAATCTCAACAGGGAGATGACAAGGTTTACCATAAACCAAACGGTATGGAGACATATTCAAGGGAGTTTTATAAGCTGTTCGGTAAGCCCATAAAGCATCTGAGAGGCGTGTAGACCAGTCTTTACGAGTTGTATTGACTGTCTTCTCTAGTATCTGCTTGATTTGCCGATTGGAGACCTCGACCTGACCGCTAGTCTGCAGATGGTAAGCAAGGGCAACCTTATGAGTTACACCGTACTTTTTCATTAACTTTTCAAAAACTCTATTGCAGAAATGGCTACCCCCATCACTTATAATGGCTTTGGGGGCTCCGAATCTTGTAAAAATGTACTCCCTCAAAAATCTCACCACAACTTGATGGTCATTGGTTCTTGTAGGAATTGCCTCAATCCACTTAGAGACATAATCCACAGCTAGGAGGATGAATTGGAAACCATTGGATGTAGGAAAGGGCCCCATGAAATCAATACCCCACATATCGAATATCTCATCGACTTGAATAGGGTTTAAGGGCATCATATTTCTCTGAGAAATTCTGCCAAGGTTTTGACAATTAGGGCAGGCCTTGCAGTAGATATGTGTTTCTCGAAACAGAGAAGGCCAGTAGAATCCACATTGTAGGATTTTCTCAGCCGTCTTTTTGGAACTAAAGTGACCACCACATGGTTGGTCATGACAAGAGGACAAGATGTTTAATTGCTGAGATTCAGGGACACAGAGACGAATAATCTGGTCAGGACAGTATTTATATAAATAAGGCTCGTCCCAAGAGTAATACTTAACTCTTGCCAGGAATTGATTTTTGTCCTGTTTTGACCAATGAGATGGTATTTCCTCCGTCACTAGGTAATTGACAATGTCAGCATACCATGGGTTGACAGAGATAGCGAACAGTTGTTCGTCAGAAAAAGTTTTGAGAATGGGCTGAGATTCAAAATTAGACTCTAAAGTCAGCCTTGACAAGTGATCAGCCACCACATTCTCAGTTCCTTTCTTGTCCCTGATCTCTAGATCGAATTCCTATAATAGAAGGATCCATCTTATCAATCTCGGCTTCGTCTCCTTTTTGGACATTAGATATCTCAGAGCCGCATGATCCGTATAAATTATGACTTTAGTGGCCAATAAGTATGGTCTGAATTTATCCAGAGCAAAAACAACGGCCAGAAGCTCTTTTTCAGTAGTGGAGTAGTTTAACTGAGCCGAGTTTAAAGTCTTACTCGCATAGTATATCACATGCGGCATTTTGTTGACTCTTTGGCCCAAAACTGCTCCAAGAGCATAGTCGGATGTGTCACACATCACTTCAAAAGGTATGGTCCAATCAGGAGGGCGGATGATGGGCGCAAAAGTAAGCTCAGATTTAAGACGCTCGAATGCCTTTGCACAGTCAGCATTGAAGTCAAAAGGTCTATCCTTAGCCAAAAGACTACATAGGGGTCGAGCTATCTGGGAGAAATCCTTAATGAATCTCCTGTAGAATCCTCCATGTCCAAGAAAAGATCGAATATCACACACAGATTTAGGAATTGGTAGGGTCGAGATAATATCAATCTTGGCTTTGTCAACCTCAATACCCTTGTCAAAAATGACATGTCCTAGTACGATTCCTTTCTTTACCATAAAGTGACATTTTTCCCAATTTAGGACAAGTCGCTTATCCTGACACCTTGCGAGTACCAGACTCAGATGTTGGAGACAGTCATCGAAAGAGGATCCAAAGACGGAGAAATCATCCATGAAAACTTCTAAGAATCGTTCAACCATGTCCGAAAATATACTCATCATACACCTTTGAAAAGTCGCAGGTGCATTACAGAGGCCAAAAGGCATGCGACTGTAGGCAAAAGTGCCAAAGGGACAGGTGAACGTGGTCTTCTCATGGTCCTCGGGTGCAATGGGAATCTAATTATATCCCCAGTAACCATCTAGGAAGCAATAGTAGGAATGACCTGCAAGACGTTCCAACGTCTGATCAATGAATGGGAGAGGGAAATGGTCTTTCCGAGTGTTGGTATTTAGCCATCTGTAGTCAATACAGACTCTCCATCCTTTCTTTAAGCGCTGGGTCACCATTTCTCCTTGATCATTTTCTACAACAGTGAATCCCGCCTTCTTAGGTACGACATGGATTGGACTCACCCATTTGCTATCAGAGATGGGGTAAATGATACCCGCATCTAGCAATTTAAGAATTTCATCCTGTACTACTTCTTTTAGGATCGGATTTAACCTCCTCTGGTGCTCTCTAGACTTCTTAGAATCGTCTTCAAGATAAATGTGATGTTGACACACAGAAGGGTCTATCCCACGAATGTCATCAATGGTCCATCCTATGGCTGATTTGTGCTTCTTTAGCAACATAATCAGTCTCTCTTTTTGGGACGCAGATAGGGCAGAAGCAATGATAATAGGATAAGTCTCTTCAGGACCAAGATAAGCATAAGATAGTTCAGAGGGTAGAGGCTTAAGCTCGAGTTTCTGATCAGTGGAGCTTGATTCTTCCTCCTCTACCGAGATAGAGTTGACAGTAGTAGGATCTCTGATCATGGTTAGCAGAGGCTCGTACTCAACAATAGGAGGAGGAGTAGAAATCAGTGTAACTGACTCTTGGATAGTATTATCCTCAAAAATTGCTGACTCCCATTGGAAGTCAGTATCAATGTGCTCTTGGCACTGTTTCAAGATATCTTCGATGGAGTCCTGAATTAGACTCTCAACGGCACACATTTCATCTGTCACATCGCGATCGGCATCCTGTCGCATAAGTCGAAAGATGTTAACCTCAGCCTTTAGGTTGCCGAAGGCAATTGACATATTCCAGTCCCTACACCCGATGTGTGCATTCGCGGTAGCAAGGAACGGTCGGCCTAGAATGACCGGGATCCGATTATCCTGACACGGTTCTGTGTCGAGGATGATGAAGTCTACAGGGTAGTAAAAGTCAGCTACTTTCACTAGGACATCTTCAATAATTCCTTGTGGAATTTTTATGGACTGGTCGGCCAGCTTCAGAGTGATTTTTGTTGGCTTCATATCCTTGAGGCCTAACTGCTGGTATACCGAAAATGGTATGAGATTGACACTAGCTCCTAAGTCCAACAAGGCTGTGCAACTAAAGTTATCACCAATTTCACACTGCACAGTAGGACTTCCTGGATCCTTATGCTTAATTACACTATTGCGTTGGATGAACGCTGTAGCTTTTTCTGCCAAAAAGGCATCTTTGGGTACATGCGTACGCCGTTTGACAGTGCATAATTCTTTCAGGAATTTGGCATAGGAAGGGATCTGTTTAATAGCAGATAGGAAGGGGATATTGATCTGGACGTCTTTGAAAACGTCTAAGACCTCTGAAAATTGCTGATCTCTTTTGTCTTGGACAAGCCTGTCCGGGAAGGGAGGCTTAATCCGACAAATAGATTTGTCCTTCGCCTGATATCTCTGCACTGGGATTGTAGATTTTGGTGCAGGCTTCACAGCATCAGAGGTGGATTTTGAAATGTGTTCCTCTGTGCTGGGTTTAGGAATAGGAGCGGGAGATGGCTCTGACGGTTCTTTTACTCCCATATCCACAGTCTTTCCAGATCGGAGCGTGGTAACAGCTTGTACCTCTCCTTGGTAGTTTGGATTCTATGACTGGGAACCGACCTCATAAACTGCGCCCTTGGCATTCCCTTTAGGATTTGCAATAGGTTGGCTAGGGAAGATGCCTTTGGCTTTCTCAGCTTCTAAATTCCCAAGACGCTGCTCTAAGTGCTGTATGGACTGGGTTTGCTGCACAATAAATTGTGATAGGAGGTCTTCTAGACCTGGTTTAGGAGCAGCTTGAGCAACCAGTTCACGATTTGAGCTCATAGGGGCAGAATAATTGTAGGATTGAGGTGCAGTTTGACTTAACTGCAGATTCTGGTTAGGTGCCTGTTGGCCAGAGTATTGTCCTTGCTGGAATGATTGATTCTGATTAGACGGGTATTGACTCGTCTGGTTCTGACTCTGTTGGTACTGTCCCTGTTAGTATTGCCTGTTGGGTTGATTAAACCCAGGAGGATATGTGCTTTGCGCAGGTCTTTGCTGTGGAGCAGACTGCTGCCTCCAGGAGAAGTTAGGATGATTTCTCATATCAAGATGGTATGTTTGGCTATACGAGTTCTGGGTAGGTGGTTTAAAGGTATTAAACGCATAAACTTCTTCTTGGAGTGGAGGGGCACATCCGTCATTTAAAGGACAATTTTCAGTAGAGTGGGAGGGCTGTAAACAGATATTACAGGGTTCCATTAGGTTCTCTTGACCTATATTCATGACTGGGGCAGAATGGTGAACAGGCTTGTGTACAGACACAGCCAGGGCAGAGACTGACTTGGTCAACTCTTGAATGAGGGATTTGAGTTCAGGGTCAACCTTTGCTTCATTTCCCATATTAGTTTTCAGGACCGGAGTATTTCGACTGAAGTCATTGTCAATCGTCCAATGCTGGGAATTTTCACTTAATTCTCCCAGAAATTTGTACACTTCAGTAGGAGTATTATGCATGAATTTTCCTTGGCACATTGACTCAACCATAGTGCGGGACTTATCAGTAAGTCCCTTGTAGAAAATGTGAACCAGACTGCCTTTGTCGATACTGTGATGTGGACACTTGGTCAGATGATCTTGGAATCGTTCCCAAGCTTCATAAAATTTCTCATTGGACTTTTGTCGGAAGTCCTGTATGAGTTGTTTCATTTGATTAGTACGAGTCATGGGGTAAAATTTGGACATAAATTTTCTTACAAGTTCTTTCCAATTTATGATAGAATCAGCAGGAAGAGAGTAAAGCCAGTCCGAGGCTCTATCCTTTAGAGAGAAAGGAAAAACTCTCAGTCTAACATTGTCATCATCAAGATTCTGATTTCTAAAGAGCAGGATGACATGTTGAAATTCCCTGATATGGGAATAGGGGTCTTCTCTGGGGAGACCTCTAAAAGTTGGCAGCATTTGAATAGTTTGCGGCCTGATCTCGAATTGTACCGCCGTAGTAGGTGGAAGAACAATGCATGATGGTGGGTTGGCCGAGATCGGCGCATACGTCTCGATGAGGGGACGTTCGTCTGCCATGACGATAAAGGTATTTTCTCTGAAAGAGGGGGGAGGAAAGGGGGAAGGGTGATGAATAGTGGAAGACTCCACTGTAAGAGAATGATTCTCAGATCGAATCAATCTACAATTGGATCTAGTCCAAGCGGGCATGTGCTGAAAGAGCAAGCCTCTAGAGTCGGCAAGAGGTGTATGAAACCAAATAAGCCTAGATGATGCACACAGAGCAACAGATATTCTTAACCTAAACAATCAGGGTAGTATTATGAATTATCTTGTTAGTGTAGGGATAGTGTAGATTATGACAATGGGCGGACCACTGGTTTATCTTCAAATACCCGCCGGACTAACTTTTCACTCTGTAGGTTCTCACCAGGATACACTCTTCAAAGCAAATCCGCTAGTACTAACTCAAGTTGACTGCAAGATAATCCGAAGCCTAGACAGACGTGCGGCACATCGGCTGACTTAAGTACGCCCCAGACTAGTCGGATTTGTCAAGCGTGAAGATGAGTTTTCCCAGAAGAGGAGCTAGGGTTGGTTCGTGTTCCTAATCCGACACTAGCTAATCCGACAGACAATCAAGGAGGCCACTTACGAGTTTGGTATACTTAAGTAGTAGGGACCTATGGGTGTGTTAGATAACAGGGACCCGCACTCATGGACTTAATCGACTTGATCTTTGAAGGGGTCGCTTTATGTGGAGTTTTCCTCGAACACCGATCTAAGTGGGCTCTATTCTTGATTGATTTTAATTCTTGGCTGTGGTTGCACAAAAGCTGGAATGACGAGGTGAGTGATGAAATCCCACCAGTTTCAAGTTAGAGCTGGGTTTGCTCTTTAATGTATTTTATTACGGCCAAACCAAGCAGTTCCGATAATTTTTGCAAAAGCAAATAGACAATCGGCATAGTATTTTGCACAATGAGCAAGATCGCACTCAAGGCGAGGTGTAGAAACTTACCTACCCGTTGGCTACGCATGGGGTCTCCTCCGTGAGATAGGGAGGGGTATCCAAATGGGCTTGGGCCAGACTCCACCTCTTTGAGCTTTCGCTCCCTACTCACTTGGTAAACGCAATCCGCAATCACGTTAGTCCACAATGGTCTAAGGTATGTAATTGGAAAGTATACCGCCTTTGGGGTTTCAAGAAACACACAATGATTTAGGGCAGGTATTGTGAATTAATTCCAATTAGGGTTTGAAATTCAACTTTAGCTATTCCCGAATTAGGATTCGAAAATATCTAATTTTGAATTACCCGGAGTTGGAAATCTTCCAATTTGAATCAAGTAACCAATGGTGATCTAACTAGAAATAGCAGAATTGAAATCTGACCCTAATATTTTTGGTATTTTTAATTAGTTAATTATCTAACAGTTATTCTAAAAGCAGAGAAAATAAAGTCCTAAGTTATTACAACTTTGCACTCGGCCGTCCGAGGCATTAAAATAATAAGTGGAAAATGTGAAAAATAAAGTGGAAAGTTTCCGATTTGGATTGGATCTTGAAGTTTAAGCAGCTTTCCGAATTCCTGTTCGTCTTTTTGCAATCCCGTCAACCGAGCGGCAGCAGCGCCATTTGAAATTAAGGTTTTTCCGCGTCGTTGGTTACGGAAACCCTAAAGTTCAACAATATTTGTAATTTCTCCGATTTGGTTCACTTAATCTGCAAAAACGCAGATTTGCACAGTGGCTCGTGTCGGATATCGTCCGCACTCGGGGTTAGGGAAAATTAAGAACAATAATAATAGAAACTACTGAGAATTTATGGAAGGGTGAGAATGGTGATATGATTGATTTTTAAAACACTCTTTTGAAGAAAAGAAAATAGATTTGAGCAGAAATAAAAGAAGATAGAAAATACCAAAATAATAAAATTCAACTCAATTTATTGAATGATCAAATGTGCTTACAAAAATCAATTCAAAATTCACTAACAATTAACTAGAAATTAATCAAACTCAAAAGCATGTAAAACAAAACTAGAGAGAGAAACTAGGGGGAAACAAGAGATTTTTAAAATCTAGAGAGAGAAGCGATTTTTAGAGAGTGAAAATGATAAAGAGAGAAAGAGAATAAGGTAGAGAGAGAAAGAGAAATAGATCTAGATATAGGAAGAGGATCTAGAGAGAGAAAGTGATTACCTTGGCACTTATTGGAGAAAGATCGTAGCCAAAGGAATGACTCGTGAAGGGAGGGCAGCGATTGGTGGAGGAGGTGCACTGTGGAGAAGAGAAGTTGCAAGTTGCAACTTTGGTGGACTGCCACACAACACGGGGCAGCAACTCGTGGCTCCAAGTGGTCGCAGCTAACACCGGCAAGAGGAGTGCATCTACCAAAGTTTCCTCGGTTGGGAAATGGACCATGTGGTGAAGAGGAGGATCCCGAGCTGGCCACTTTGTGGCTGGTGGTGATGTTGACGGACTGTGCAGCAGGGGGAGGAATCAGAGTGAAGAGCGCTGGTTCTTGGAGGAGTACTACGCTGTTCTTGCAGGTGTTTGGTGTGCTGACCAAGGTGCAGCAGCAAGGACGCCCTGTTTTGGGCCGTGGAGAAGATGTTCTTGGCGGTGTGGTGGAGACAAAAGAGAGGGGAGCTACATCCCGGACTGTTGGGCTGTGCAAGGGTGCAAGGACTTGATCTGTCCAAAGGAGGTGATGGTGACGGTGCTTTGTGGTTTTGCCAAGCAAGAAGCCGACTGTGAATGGAGGGCGATCGTGCTGGTTGTTGAACAACCTGCTTATGTGCAAGTGTCCACATTGGAGATCAAGATAGAGATGGTCCTGCCGAAGAGAAGAGGAGAGCGCGGACTGGAGATGCCGTCAAGCATTAATGGCGAGGAGGAGCCCGAAAAGAGCACCTGCAAGTGCTTCTTTTCTCGGTGTTGCACATCAACAACGGTGGTGCTGTTGGATGCAATGGCTGTGTTGCTATCTTCTTTGGAGAAGAAGTCAGCAACGGTGATGATTGAGCTACACCACGTGGTGTTGGAAGTGCTCTAGAAGGTGAATGGAGCGCAGATTCCGGCGAGCTTCTCGCCGGAATCAATGGTGGCAGGTTGGAGAATATGGAGTGGCAAAAACCAATCCGTTTCTGGACTGTGGTGCTTGCTGCTAATGCAGTAGCAGGCGGAGGTGAAAGAGGAGGGATGTATAGAGAAGAAGAAGGGGAGAACCGTGTGTGCTTGGTGGGAGAATGGCTGCTGACGGTGGCTAAGATGGGAGGTGGCCGGAATGGGTGAACCAGTCCGGCGAACAGAAAAGAAGAAGAAGAAGAAGAAGAAAGAAAGAGAGAAGAGAGGAGATAGGGAGATAGGGAGATAGGTTGGGAGAAGGGAACCAGCAATGGTGGTTGCCGGACTGTACCAATCAAGGAGAGAGATGGCTGAGGAAGAAAACTTGGTGAGAATGGCTTGCTGGGTTGCACCACAGTGGTGGAGGTGATGGAGAACCCGGTGTGAAGGGCAGCAAGCCGTTCTTTAATGGTGGTGACCGGCGACTCCTCCCTTGGGCAGCTTCGTGGTGGCTTTAATGGAGAAGGAAATGGCAATCCTAGGAGGATAATGAAGGTGCTGCCGTTGGAGGTGAGGGGGTGTGAAAAATCAAGGGGAAGGAGATAGGTTTAAGAGAAGAAGAGGTTGGAAGGAATAGAGGGGGGAGGGAACCACCTTCTAAGAGATCTTGGATCTCCTTTTATGGTGAGATGTGGTTGAGATCCACCTTAAAAGGGGGAAGATGTTAGACGGTTTTCAAAGAGGAAACCGTCCATGCATTAGAGGAAATGAGGTGTCCACATGAGTGTGCATGGGCCACTTATGTCAATAGCCCATGGGTATTGAACAACCCGTGGGCCTATTTGGAGCCCAAGGAAGTAGAGAGGTTGGAATGTGGGCCAATCTTGATGGGTTTTAATTGACACATGGAGATATGAGGTGGCAACGAAGTGGGTCCATTCTTGGGACATAGCTATGGGCCAGTGGGTTATGGAGAATAGGCTATGGGCCTTACAATTTGATTAAGGGCCATTTGGCCACGGGCTTTGTGGACCACTAAGGCCATGGGGCCATAAGATGATGGAACTATGATAATTTGATGAGATGAAGTAGCGATTTGACTTGGTCCATAACTGGCGGACCGTAGGATCTGGAGAGATCCAACGGTCAGATGAATGATCTAACGGTCGAATTGAAGATCTAACGGTAGAAGAACTATGAGAGATGGAATAAAGCTAAAGGAGAGAAGATCTGAGGTTAGATGATGGAGATCAGAGAGTTATGATGATCGATCTGAGGATCGGATGGTAGATCTGGGGATCTAATGGTAGGATGAGATGATCTATGGGTTAGATATCAGAGTCTAGAGAGATGGAGAGAGAATTAGGAGAGAGGAGAGAGAAAATAATACAAAATAAAGGCAAAAGAGCTGGCCGAGGGTCATGAACCCTGATCTTCAATGTAATCTTCCGTCGGTTTCACCAATTATGTAAGCCGTCATTTTATGTCAGTTGGTGCGACTTTGAATCACTTTGGCCCGTCTCTTGGTCTTCAGCTTTGCCTCTCTCTTGGTTCTTTATCTGGCTCTACGATCCTCTGACATGACTCATACTTGGCCGGTATCTTCTTGTCATAGCTTGTTGACTCCTTAAGCTTTAATATTAGGCTTTTATGGTTGATCGTGGGCCCGCAAGTCTCTAAAATCGCCCGATCGGGTTTCCTGCGAGAGAAAAGCACGTAATGAGACTTAATCAAAACAGCTTCATATTTAGACTATCCAAAATGCGTATATTTCATGTAAATAGTCGATTTTCGTCTAAGGAATGCGCTCTACGCATTGGAAGAAACTCTTACGTGAAAAAGTCGACTAAAAGATAAGTTTTACGTAGGAGAATGCGACATCGCTATAACGATAATGGCTTAAAATAAGCACTTTTGAGCGAATATCAGCCCTCTCAGAACTTTCTAATCCCTGAAGGCCCTCATCTTTTTGACCTTTTCCTAAGCCTCAATACAACCCAGGGCAAGCCCTATTTGATTCTAGGTTAGCACCATCACAGAGTGTGGAGAATGGAGAAGAGAGAAACTATAGAGTTTGATCCAACACTCCTGAGTAATATGACATTCCAATCATGAGATCTTTTGAATCTTCTATGTCTTCAGTTCTAAATGATATATGTGAGATATTGCCAGTTTCAGACATCTATCTCCTCACCTATAACTTGAGAGAAAAGAATAAAACCATTTTTGTGTGATTTACTTCTGAGTGGTATACAAGTGAGAATTGAGGTCGAGGCATATAATCTTGTAGGTGATCAGAGAATCTAGTCGCCAGATAGGGATGATGTTGAGCACACACACACGCTGAGTCTGAGTAATCTTTGGTTCAAATGTCCACTAGTAGATGTGCTACATTTTACTGACTAAGTTCTAATTCCTGAATGATCACTTGCACCCTTGAAATGAACTGACAAAATGGAGTTTTTCTGAGTAATGAGAATAAGTTTTTAGCATATACGAGGCCCTTTCGAGCTCATGAATTTCACACTAATTGCCAAGGATTAGCAATATGCTGGTTGGGGGTTGTGATATTCGCTCAAAAGTGCTTATTTTAAGCAATTATCCTTCTAGCGTTGTCACACTCTTCTACATAAAACTGCATTTTTTATCAACATTTGTACGTCAGAGTTTCTCTCATTCCGTAGAACACACTTTTCTGGTTAAATGGTATATTTGCATGCATTCATACGCATTTATTTGACCTACATGCGAAGTCATTCTCATTACGCGATTTTTCTATCGCAGGAGCACTAATTGGGCAATTTTGATGGCATGCCATAATCAACTTCCAGAACCTAGGATCAAAGCTCAAAAATGGGAAGATCCAGAAAATCGAAAGAATCGAGGGACGACCAAGAGAGAAGGAGGGAGAAGCCCTCAAAGAATAGACTAAGGA
Organism: Euptelea pleiosperma; assembly: GCA_035048495.1. NCBI lineage: Eukaryota > Viridiplantae > Streptophyta > Magnoliopsida > Ranunculales > Eupteleaceae > Euptelea > Euptelea pleiosperma. The sequence continues at coordinate 12,093,376 of CM068544.1, read as the reverse complement.
GATTAAAGCTTATAAACCAACACAAGGCGAGTGCTTGTTCAGTTGGTAAAGCATGCAGAAGACCAAGTCATAGACTAGGGTTCAAGACCCTATGCTAGCATTTTCTCCCTATTTTTGTAATAATTTCTCTCTCCTCTTTCTAAACCCCCATTTTTTCTCTGCCATCAAATTCCGATGATCCGTCGGATCATCATCATCCATTCTACTGTCCGATCATCAGTGAAAATAGGGTTTTTCCGTGTCGTTGGTTACGGAAACCCTAACTTCAACACATTTTTAATTGATCCAAGACATTTAACCTGTAAAATGGGCAATTTTGCACAGTGGCTCGTGTCGGATGTCGATCCGCACTCGGGATTAGTTCATGCAAATGAGAACTTAAAATAACGGAATATCACAAGAAACTCATGGAGAGGTGAGAGGGTGGAGGAATCAGGATTAAAAACATTCTTTTTGGAGAGATTGAACTTATCCATTATCAAGAATCACAATAATTAATCAAAGACAAAACTATGAAGAACTTGCATATAAAAGAAATATTCATTATTGATGTGGAAATTGAAATTACAATGCTTGAAATCAAATTAACTAAAAATCATTCAACTACTAAAATAAATAAGAAAACAATGTAAGAAAGAGATTTTAGAGAGAGAAATTAGAGATAGAAACCTAACCTAGAGAGAAGATTCTAGAATGATCTAGAGAGAGAAAGTAAGGAAAGAGAAAGAAGAAGAGAGAGCACATTTAGAGTGAGAAAAATCAATCTTACCATGGACTTTACCTTGGAGGGGATCGAAGTGGAATGATCGAGTAAGGACCCGATCGGCCAAGCCAATGATTATGTTCGATCAACCATGAGATGATGGAGAAGACAAGAGTAGCACAGACTGATGGAGTTGACGTGGTGCAGCTACGATGGAGGGCAGCAATGGAAGATTCGCCCTCCTCTCCTCTTCCCTTCTTCTTCCTCTCTTTTTTTTTTTTTTTTTTTTCTTTTCTAAACCGTGTCGGGGAGGAAGCAAGGTGGAAGTGGAGAGATCAGTCTCGGGATTACCACGATTTTAGAAATCGTTGAGGAGGAGGAGGTTGTGCAATCACATGAGAGGCAGCATCGTTGAAAGGGGCTATCTTTGTCGGAGTTACAGGTTGATGAGAGGACGTTGTTGTCCTTTAAATGTGTAGCAATAGGCCGGTGGAAGAGGAGCGAGGAGGGTGCGCGTGGGGCAAGTGCTGGCCGTCCAAAAGAGACCACTAGAAGTGGTTGCTGGACGTGCAGGCTGCGAGGAGGAGATGAAGCCGTCCAAAGAAGGAAGTGACGGCCTGGTTGTGATGGCAGAGGCGGAGCAAGTGGCTGGCGGAGGAACAGGGAGCAGCGGTGTAGTGGCAAGGGGCGGTGCCAGGCAGAGATTTACTGGTTTGAGGTGGAGATCCAACCGTGTGGTGGAGCTTGCTGGTTCTTCCAGCAATGAAGATTGTTGATGACGGCTCTGAAGATGTCTTGCAAGGAAAGGCGGATGCAGATCGTGGTGGAGAGAACCGCTGGTGTGCAACGGCATGGCAGCAAGTTTTTCTTGCTGCTTCGACCAGCAAACCGGCAAAAAGGATGGCTAGAAAGGAGAGAAGGCGGTAGAGAGAGGGTTTGATGGCTGTGGTGGAGGCGCTGGTTGTGCCAGCGTCAATGGAGGTCGCGGCCTATGGATGAAGTGCTGGGCGGTAGAGGAGGAGCAGGGGCGTACGGTGGTTGTAAACGGAGGTGGCAGCGCAGGGGATGGGGCAGCAAATGCCGCCTTAATGGGTGCTGTTGAGCCCGTGAAGACGCACTTACACAGCAAGCCGGAGTTGCAAGTTCGGTGGACCTCCAAGAATGGTGTGTGCAGCAGTGGTGAGGCATAGCAAGATGGGGTAGAAGAAGAAGAAGAAGAAGAAGAAGAAGAAGGAGGAAGGACGGCCGGAGTTGCAGGTCTGCAACTCCGGCAAGATGGAGGAGGAAGAAGAAGAAGAAGAAGAAGAAGAAAAAGAACAAGAAGAAGAAGAAGAAGAAGAAAGGGAAGGAAGAAGAGAAGGAGAACGTGGGGAATTGATAGGAAGAGATGGGGGAAGGGATTGAAGGGGGATTAGGGTTCCAAAGAACCCTTCTCCTTCCCCTTTTAAAGCTCCCTAGTTTCCATTAATGGAAATTAGGGAATTTTTAAAATAAAAAAAATATATATATATTTTTTTTAAGTAAAACCCTACTTTTCTTTGGGGAATTTCCCCATTTAGTGGACCCCCCCATTTTTTAAAATTTAATTGAAATTATTTTGAAATTCATGGGGTCCACTAAATGGTCGGACAGCAGGTCGATGATGATGGGCCCGGCTACTGGCCCACATGGATTGATGATGTCCATCGTCTCACAAGATGATGTGACAGACAATCTGATGGCGATCAGATGGATGGTGACTTGATTGGGACCCAGATTGGTAGATCGACGGATCTAGAGAGATCCAACGGTCCGGTGGAAGATCCAACGGTCCGATTGAAGATCCAATGGTCAGAAAGCTAAGGGAGATGAGACAGAGCTAATAGGCAGGAGTTCTAGGGTTAGGTCAGTAGATTCGAGGACCGAGAGATGAAGAGAAAGAGAATAAGGAGAGATGTGAGAGAAAATATCAGAAAATAGAGATAAAAGTATTGGCAGAGGGTCTGGAACCCTGGTCTTCACTGTGACCATCCTCACGCTTCTCCAGTAGAGTAGACTATCATTCCTTGCTGACTCATGTGGCTTTAAATACTTTGGTTGGTCTCTCGGTCATTGGCTCTCCTGCTCTCTTCGTTCTTTGGGCCGGCTTTTTGGTCCTCTTATTCAGCCCATATTTGGCCCATATCTTCTAGTCATAGCATGTGGGCTCTTTAAGCTTTGATAATGGGCTTTCCTGATCGATGTGGGCTCGCAAGTCTCGAAAATTGTCCCATCGGGGTTTCCTGCGACAGAAGAAGCGTGTAATGAGACTTTATCAGAACGACTCAATGTCTAGACTTCCGAAAATGTGTTTAATGCATGTAAATATACCATTTCGTCCAGAAAAGTGTGTTCTACGCAACAGAAGAGACTATTACGTAGAAAAGTAGATAAATAGAGCATTTTAACGTAGGAGAGTGCGAAAACGCTTAGAAGATAACAGTGGAAAATACGCACTTTTAAGCGAATATCAATAAGCATATCTTCAGATCTTTCCCCTGATCACCCATCGGTGATCTTGGAATCCAGTGGCCCTCATCATTCCATATCCAATCATACAGGTCATGAACAAGCTAGATATGGGCCCATTAGCAATGACCAACGGCCTAGTCATGGGGTGGACCCCACATCCTCTATTAGAAAGTATCCCTCAAATTTACCCAAAAGGGGAACTTTCTCAAAAGTTTGAAAACCTTGTTACCATGAAGGGATTTTTGCCAAAGAAAGGTTTGTTTTTGAAAGATATTTTTTAAAGAGATATAAAGGTTGTGGGTCCACTTTAAGATTGAGGAAGTGTTTTAGAAACTGTGGGTTTCTATTATAGGAACCCACGGTTCCTACCAAGAAGAGAGGAAGGAAACCTAACGGTTCCTATTTAAGACAAGGAGAGAAGCTTTCCTTCTTCTCTCCCTCTCCTTTAGTTGCTGCACATTGGAAGAAAATCCAGCCACCGTCTCTCTCCCATTCTCTCTCTCCATGTTTTTAGACTACCCCATCCTTCCTCTCCCATCTTCCCTGCATACACCCTATCCATCCACTATTGTTCTTGCTGGGTGAACCAGCAAGAACGGATTGCCATTATAGCACCACTCCGCCCAAAACCGTTTTCCCTTGAAGAAAAGAAAAGAAAAAAAAAAGAAAAAAAGATCATTGGAGTTGCAGGTTGCAACTCCGGCAAGCACCATTAAAACCGGCGACTAGGATCACCAGCCGTTCCTCAATCTTCATCGACCCAGCCACCATCCATCAACGCTCAATCTCCAAGCCGTAATCACCATTACCACCATCACCAAGCTGCTATCCTCCATCGTTCCACGCTGCCCCCTTCAAAAGCCAGCCACCGTCACCCTCTTCCTCTTCTTCATCGTTCTCCAGTCAAGAATAAAAGAATAGAAAAAATAAAAGAGAGTATAGAAGAGAGAAGGAGAAGAAGAAAGAGGGAAGATCGCCCTCTTCTTGCCGCCCCTATCCAGCCTCCATCGCAGTCCACCTTCATCCAAGGGTTGCTGGAGTGCAACCTGTAACTCCAGACGGTGGCATCTTCCTCCATTGCTGCCCAGCTCACCATCATCGCCCATTCACCATTGTTTCCCTCCACCAGACGGTTGCAGACCTGCTGCCTCCATGGAGTAGCAGATTTGGAGATCGTCACGTTCAAGGTCTCCATTGCTGCATCGCTCCACCACGCCCCACCAGTCTGCCTCCAGCACTAGCAGCACTGCCTGCACCAGCCACCGCCCCCACACCACTTCTCTCTACCGTGCTGGAGTTGCAACCTGCAACTCCAGTCTGTTTGCAAAGAAAAAAAAAAGAGTGAAGGAAAGAGAGAACAAAAGAAAGGAGGAGAGGATCGTCCTCACCTCAACGCCTGCCACGGCAACACCCAACGCTCCTCTATCACCGCAGGCAACAAGCTTGTGCTTCATCCTAAACGGTCTTACTTGCTGACCGTGCTCACCAACCCTTGGCCTCTAGCATCTTCAAACAGCAAGCAACTCTCACCATTTGGGTGTATCTCCAGCCACCCAATGATTCTACTCCTTCATCAATAGAGGGTGCACCTCACGGCTTCTTTGGACGAACCCACAACTGTGCAACCTTGCATACCGTGAGCCAGTCCAGCCGTTGTCCGCTTCGCCATCCATTCACCAACCGAACCAATGGTAAGTGAGTAGATTCTGTCTCGAGTAGTTCCCCTACTTAGCTTACTTTCTTTACTTTTCTCTTTCTCTTTCTATCTTTCTTCTTGTTCTATCTCAAATTTTGTTATTATTTGGCAATTAGGGTTTAAGATTTGCTTCTTTCAAAGCATTGTAGCACTCTTTTAATTAATGAATGAAGTTTTTCTAGAGTTATTTGCATCTTTTCAATTTATTTTGAGTTTAATGCTTCTTGTAGTAATTTCTCTCTCTAAAACTCACAAAATAATGTTTTAAGGACCACTTCAATCACCACTCTCACCCCTACATCATCTTTAGTAGAAATTAAATACCAAAAAAAAAAAACAAATCTGTCATTTTATGTCCTCGAATCGTGCAAATTAACCCCAAGTGCGGATCGACATCCGACACGAATCCCTATACAGATCTAAAATTTTGCAGGATTTAAGAATCGGATCAATTAACAAATGTGTTGGAATTAGGGTTTCCGTAACCAACGACACAAAAAACCTTAGTTTCAAGGAAAATTTGCTGAAGAAGAAACAAACAAACAAAAGAAAATGACATTAAAAATCTTGAATTAAGAACAAGCAAAGTCCATACAAAGATTAAAAAAAGAGGTTACCTGGATCTTGAAAAAACTCCTGTATTCCACTCAGACCGAATAACCACAAATGATAAAACAGTGGAAAAAAAAGAACTAAAAGATCTGAGTAATGGAACCAATTGAAATAGAGAGGATAAATTAAGAAAACCCACAAAAGGGTTGTTTTTCTTTTTGTGCTTTTTCTAGCTGAAATCAGAGAAAAATGAGAGGAAACAAATGTAAATCCCTTATGTTTTTACACTTATACAAAATTTAAACTCACAGCAAATTGTAAATCCCTTAGAACAAAAAGAGAGATTAATTGTACAATACAATTGAGTTGAAGCAAAAGCTGCCGTGGTAGGGCAATTACATTAGCTTCTCCTTCAGATTTTCAACTCCGAAGTAAGAAAATCTAAAATCCAAGCCTATTATCATCTCCGTTATATCATTAAACATATAACCAAAATTGCAAACTGAAGCTCAGATCTAAAAATTGTACATGCCTGACCGATCTGATGCCTAATTCAGTTCGTACGATCCTCTTAAAATGCTCTCTCAACAACCGATTTTAATCGTACCCTCTGATCTTCTTACGTGCCATTTTCACCTAATTTTCACAATAAACTTAGCTCGGCAAAACAAATTCAACTCAGATCTACACAATCTAAATGCAAGAATCAAGAACAAATATAAGGCAAAGGATTTTTTTTTTTTTTGAGAACTGGATCAGCTTTGACGAAAACCAAATACAGAATATTTGAAACTTAAAGTCTAAAACAAATCTACAGATCCATGAATGGTTGGCACACTCTTAGAGGGCGTCGACCGTATTGATGTTTGGCCAGTCCCTCGGTGGACTTGCAAACCAAAAATCAGCCTGAATAGTGATTTACAACTTTTGGATCTTTGCACCCAAATAATGCTCAATAATGCTCCAAATACTATGGTTAAAATCAACCCATGACTATAAATTCAATCCAACGCTCAATAATGAGCATTTTCGTTCCCTCCAACACCCCCACGTCTGGCCTTTCCAAGTATGTACACCTACCCACATCACAAACCCTAATCTTCTCATTTCTTACAAACCCTAATTTTTTTACAGTATTGACTTGAAACGGACAAAGCTGCCCACCTTCTCCAAGAACAAGAAGCATCAGGGCTTGAGAGAGGCAAACGAGAGAGAGAGAGAGAGAAACCTGAGAACTCTGCTGTCAAAAGCTTTAATGGAGAATGACTTCAAGGGAACTAGCCACCGTTCCTCACCCACAAGAGAGAATGAGATTGAGAGCAAATGAGAGATCTAAGAGAACAAGATTGAGAGCGAGGGAGAAAGGGAGACCGAAAATGGAAGAGCTAGTTGTTTGGAGCGAAATGAAATTTTGGGCGCCAAATAGAAAGAAAAGAGCCCCTTTATTGGGCTCCCAAGCTCTTTTTGTATTAAGACTAAAACACCCTCATCATTTCTTATGTTTAAAATGAAAATATAAGGGTAGTTTGGGCATTTGGAAGGACAACCTTTATGTGTTATTTGCGAATTGATTCCCCGGAGTTTTAAAGACGCCAATAATCACTTGTACCGAGGACTTAAAATTGCCGAGGAACTCAATTCGCAAAAAAATAAAAACAAAAAATTTCGCGGTGGTAATTTGTGATCTCCGACGGATTTAAACCGCCCAAACTAGCCGGTGGTTAATAGTCGTCGGCAAAAACAAACTCTTCTGCCGGGGAAAATCATTTTTTTGGTAGTGACTGAATATTTTGTGATTGGTGGATAAGAGAGGACTCATCTAACTAAGTTGAAGATTGTAGATCCATGAGAAAAGAATTTCTATAAATTGACTACTGGCCTAGATTGACTCTCTAGGTGAACGAGAAGTGATTCTCATTAGATAAAAACTAAGTGATATCTTAGTTAGTGGATTACTTATTTCAATTAGATATGTTGTAATGCATGATTTAGATAATATAATATTACTCATGTTGAGTATTGGACAGTGGACGTAAGTGCGGAGTCGCCGAACCACTATAAATCTAAGCCTCGTGTGATTGTGAATGTTTGCATATTGTATCTCAGATTTTCCCATATCTATGTTTTATGGATGATTCATATTTTAATTACTTTATCCTTTTCCGCTTTGTGTGATCATTAATTTTCAAATCCATATAGAATTTGCAGAGGAATTAAAAATTGTCCTATTCACCCCCTCTAGGACTTAACTTGGTAATTAAAAGGAAATTTCAATTGGTATCAGAGCTAAGTCACTTTGTGAAGGGCTTAACAACCCAAGTGTGAACCTTAGTTCCCTTAGAATAACCATGAGTCAAGAGGGATTCTCTGTATCTAGGCCTCCTCTATTCAATGGTATTAATTACACTTACTGGAAGGCTAGAATGAGGATTTTCTTAAAATCCCTGGATGAATGGATTTGGGAATCAGTAGAAGTGGGATGGACATCCCCTACTGTAGCAACAATTGTTGGTGAATCAACTACCATTGCTATTAAACCAAAAAGAGAATGGAGTGTGGAAGATAAAGATGCATACCAGTATAATAATCATGCATTGAATGCAATACATTGTGCTTTATTTCCTGACGAAGTCAAAAGAATAATTGCTTGTAAAACCTCAAAACAAGCATGGGACATTTTGGAGATGACCCATGAAGGAACGAATTCTGTTAAACTGTCAAAACTTCAAATGCTCACAACAAAATTTTAAATTATTAGAATGAATAAAGATGAAAGTTTCACAGACTACTACACCAAACGAAGTGAAATAATTAACTCCATGTGGGGTCTTGGTGAAGCTATTCCTAAACCAAAAATTATTAGAAAAATTCTGAGATCATTACTTGATAGGTTTCATCCTAAAATTATAGCTATTGAAGAAAGTAAGAATGTCGATCTGATAAGATTAGAAGAACTAATAAGATCAATTCAAATATTTGAATTGAAACTTTATATACCTAAAAAGAAAGGATTAGCTCTAAAAACTTCTAAGAAACAATTAAGAGAAGAAACTGACTTTGTTGAGTCTAATAACATTGATGATGAAGTTGCCCTTTTTGCTAAAATATTCAGAAGATTTTTCAGAAACAAAGACAGAAAAAATTTCACACAAAAGAAAAGGAAACCTTTTGAGAAATTTGATAAATACAAAAAGGGAGAGAACAACAAAGATGAAATACAATGTTATAAATATAAGGGGTTTGGTCATATCTCTACTAATTGTCCTAACAAAGTTAAGAAAGGAAAAACTAAAGCCATGAAGGCTGTTACTTGGGACATAAATAGTGATGAATCTGATACAGAAACGAACACATCCAGTGATAGCAGAGAATCATCAAACCTTAGAGTGTTAATGACCATTGCTATTCTTAATGAAAATTGTCATTCTCAAATTGTTGAAATAAATAATGAAACTGATTTAAGTGATGATGAAAGTGAAGAAAATATTCAGATTGCCTTCAATAATTTGTATAAGGAAAGCCTAATTCTGGCAAAATCATATGATAATCTAAAAAAGGAAAAAACTATTTTGTGTTGTGAAAATGCTTCACAAAAGACTGAATTAGAAAATCTATATCAAATTGTGAAGGAAAAAAAAGATGAAGTAATACAAACCTTAAGCAGAGAACGAGAACTTGAAGACGAAATTGAGAAATTAAGTCTTGAAAGAAATGAGCTCGAAGTCAAGAATGCAACCTTAATTAGAAACATTACTCAAGAAAATTCTAGACTAGAAAATCTATTAACCATGGGAAAAGCAAACCATGATAAGAAAGGACTTGGTTACATTAGAAAATCAGCTAAAAATTTAAATTCCAAAATTGTGTTTGTAAAAGTCACTCTAGATTCAACCAAAAATGAACAAATTGAAAAGCTAAATATTATTTGTCATTATTGTAGACATTATGGACGTAAAAAATATAAACATCATGTTCTTAAAAAGAAATTAGAATTTCAAAAGAAAAAGGAAGAGAATGATCTAAAATTTTTAGAGAAAACCAGAAAACTAAACAAAGAAAAGGAATTGTTTAAAAAGATAGCGGATTTAAATGCTAAAGCTAAAAATAGAAAAGAAAACCTTAATAACTCTCAGATCAATTAGACTGGTAATGCTCACATAAAAATATGGAATAAGAAATATGTTGAAAAATGTTTAGTTATTCATTCTGCTCTAATTACTAATGAAACTTCTAAGTGGTATTTGGATAGTGGATGCTCCAGACACATGACTGGAGAAAGATCTCATTTTTGCTTCTTTGGTGAATGCCATGATGGTGAGGTTATATTTGGAGATGGCAGTAGTACTAAAATAATTGATAAATGGACTATCCAAGGTCTAGGAATATCTAAGATTGAAAATGTTTTGAGTGTGAATGGTGTAAAACATAACCTACTAAGCATTAGTCAAATCTGTGACAAAGATCGTATTTGCAAGTTTTCGAAAGAGAAATGTGAAATCATAAACAAAACTTCTAACAAAGTAATAATTCAAGGAAAAAAAATACTGATAATTGCAATGTCATTGAGACTGGTGGTTCGATTAAGTGCAACATGGCACTAACAAATGAAACCGAACTATGGCACCAACGGCAAGGACACATAAACTTTAAAGACTTAGCCAAGATCAGTAGGAAAGAATTAATAAGAGGTATTCCAAAACTCAATAAGAATTATCAAACTATTTGTGGGTCTTGCCTAAAAGGAAAATAAATTAGACTCTCATGAAAAGATAAAAAATATTGGTACCTCAAGAATTCTTGAATTGTTACATATGGACTTAGTTGGACCTAATAGAATAGAAAGTCTTGGAGGATAAAGATATTTCTTAACTGTTGTTCATGATTTCTCTCGATTTATTTGGGTAGCTTTTCTTAGAGAAAAATATGAAGCATTTGATGAACTCATGAAAATTTGTAAAAAGGTTCCAAATGAGAAAGGTTTGTCTATTCTCAGGATTAGAAATGAGAATGGGAGAGAATTTGATAATCACAAGTTTGATAAATATTGTGAGGAAAATGGGATTAAACATGAATTCTCTGCACCCAAAACACTTTAGCAGAATGGTGCAGTGAAACTAGGGTTTTTCTGCGTTGTTGATTACGGAAACCCTAACTTCAACACATTTGTAATTATCCGAGATTTATCCTGCAAGATTTTAAACATTCTTGGCACAATGGAAGTACGTCAGATGTCGATCCGCACTCGGGGTTAGTTTGCGCAAACAAGAACATGAAATGATGGATTTTTGTCAGAAAATGCTACTAAAGATGATGGAGGGGTGAGAATGATGATCACAGGATTTTAAAACATGATTTTATTTGGAGATTATTTTCGATTAATAACAACATTAATGAAGAACACGATTCATCGCATGACTTAAATTGAACAACTTGTATCAAAAGAAACCATTTTATTTAATTAAGATAAATGTACTATAATCCCTAAAAAAACAAATTACATATTGGAAAGCTTGTAAAGAACTATACTAAAAAGCATCTAATGTAAATCTAGAGAGAGAAAATGATAGGTAGAGAGAGAAGAGCACCATTTAGAGTAAGAAAGCAGATGAGACCTGACCAAGAATGGTCAAGACCCAAGTTAGGGGAGATCCGAGCCGTGGAGCACCGGCAAGAGGTGGAGCGATGAAGTCTTGCAGCAACTTAATGCAACATCGTCTTCATGTAGAGAGCTTAACGACTTGACCGTTGGGAGATAGGGGCAGGCGGTGCTGGTTTGTGATGTGGCCAGGAGCATGGAAAAAGGTGCTGGGTTCCTCCCTGTTGGCGGCAGCAATGGAGATGAGGGGAGCTGCTGGACGGCGCACACCAGCAAGTGAAATGGAGGAGGAGTTGTGTTGTGGTGGAGAGGAACAGCATGTAGGCGTTCCTCTTCTCTTCTTCTTCTCTTCTTCTCCTCCTTTTTCTTTTCTTTTTTTTTCTTTTCTTTCTCTATTTTTGAACGGCTTAGAGAAGTCAAAGAAGGAGAGTGAAGAGAGAGGCGTATGGTAGGCGTGGATGGCTTGGGGGTGTACGCCGGCGTTAATAGAGGTAGGCAAAAAGTGCAGGCTTCAGGCGGTGGTGTGAGGCACTACGGAGGAGGGGAAACCAGAGCAGCAGCATCATGAAATGGAGATAGGTAGGGGCGGTTTCTCCTTCTTCTTCTTCTTCTTCTATTCTCTTTCTTATCTCCTTCTATTTTCTTTTTCTTTTTCTTTTTTTCTTTTTTTTTTCGGTTCAAGCCATTAACGCCGGAGTTGCAGACCTGCAACTCCGGCCGTGATTTGAAGGAGGAGAGGAAGGGGAGGTGTGGTGACGGTGGTTGAATGGTGAGACGGTGGTGCGGCTCCAATGGTAGTTGGTTGTGACAATTTGGAGAGTCCACAAACGGCTTAGAGAAAGGGGCAGTGTTGATGGAGATGGTGGTGGCTCTTGAAAAAACAGCCACCGTGTGGGTTGAAGAAGGTGGGTGGCAGAATGGAGAGGTGGCTATTTCAGTTCTTCAGAGGGGGGTAGACGTGAAGGAGAGAGGGGTGCATGCAGTTGCAGACCAGAAACGTGGAAGGGAGATGAGTAGAATGAGGTGGCTCGCCGTAGTGGTGGTTCAGGGCGATGAGATGCAGCAGGTTGCAGGTGTGGGCAGCAGCAAGCTCGCCTATATGACGACGAGCAGCAGCCCAAGGAGGTCGTCAGCAGTGATGGCAGCAAGGTGAGTGATGTCTCCTTCTTTTCTCTCCTCTTCTCTCTTTTTTTTTTCTCTTTTTTTTTCTATTTACTGTGGAGAGAACCGGATGGAGGAAGCGGTGGAGGATGTGCAGGTGAATGGGCAGCAGCAGCAAGGAAGAGAGGCGGACTGGATTGGTTGGAGGGGCGGTAAGAGATGGAGAAGGAAAGAGGGAATGAGGCATGGGGAGAGAGCGTTCCCTGCTTTCTCTCTTTCTTTAAATAGTGGTAGGTTTTTCTTTTTTTTTTGGGTGAGATGGGTTAATAGCAAGGAGGGTGTGGACCCCACCTTTTATCAATTGGTTTCACCAAACCCACGTGCTTTTGTGTGCAAAATACACCTTCAATCTAGCAAAACTCAGGTCCACCGCTTCACTCTCCACCATTTGATGCTCCATGGCCCACCTTGTTAGGATGCCTTCTAGTACACCTTAGGTTCAACAACACCTAGCAACATTGCTTAAATCACACTCCTAATACCATGTATCAACCTCATGGGCCCATATCTTGACCCATAGTCTAGGCCCATTGTCTTGTCCCAAAAGCTTGGTCCGCACAATGGTCCAACATTTACATGCTAACAATAGGCTTGCCTTCCATTCTAATTCCCGCTACTGCTATCTCTTGAAGATGATAATCATGCAAAGATCTCCCTTAAGTTGCTGCCACATCCTATGTGGAGCCCACTTAGATGTACCAATCTTCATCATGTTGCTGCCACATGAGTGTGGAGATCCCTTCTTGATGTTGCTATGCACATTGAAAATTTGTTGCTCTTCCCATATCTGTAAGTAGTGTGGATATTTTCAAATCACGGGACCCACTTGAATGACATTTTAGCCTCAATGATTCTCCTATGTCCAGTTCTTTTATAATCTTCCATATTCACTACTCGTATCTAACTGTTCTGCCCCTGATATATGGTTCACATGTGGTCTGCTCACTTGGTCTTAACATTCTAACTTAGTCCACACCTTGGCTTGTGTCTTGGTGGTGTGTTCCATTATTCCTTTCGGGCTTGATTCCAGATTTTGGAAATGGTTTTGTATCTTGGACTTGAGTTATCTTCTTGTATGCTTCTTGCAGCAGCTTGAAGGTTCATTAGCTCAGCCTGTACTTTGCCTGTATCTTCTTGTTGTAGTCTGCTAGTTCTTTAAGCTTTGATCTTGTGTTTTTGTGGTTGATTACGGGCCTGCAAGTCTCGAGAATCATCCAATCGGGGTTTTCTACTACAGAAGAAGCGTGTAATGAGACTTAATCAGAATGGCTTCATATCTAGACTTCTAAAAATGTGTTTAATACATGCAAATATACCATTTTATCCAGAAAAATATGTTCTACGCAATAGAAGAGGCTCTTACATAGAAAAATAGATAATATAGCATTTTATGTAGGAGAGTGCGATAACACTGAAAGGATAATTGCTTAAAATAAGTACTTTTGAACGAATATCATGTAGCTGAAAGAAATAATAGGACTATTGAGGAAATGGATAGAGTTATGCTTACCAGCAAAAATCTAACAGGAAATTTGTGGGCTGTGATATTCGCTCAAAAGTGCTTATTTTAAGCAATTATCCTTATAGCGATGTCACATTCTCCTACGTAAAACTTATCTTTTCATCGACTTTTCTATGTAAGAGTTTCTTCCATTGTGTAGAACACATTCTTTAGACGAAAATCGACTATTTGCATGAAATATTCATATTTCGGATAGTCCATTATCAAGCCGTTTTAGTCGAATGTCATTATGTGCTTTTTCGCTTGCAAGAGACACTATCGGGCAATTCTCGAGACTGGCAGGCCCATGATCAACAACAGAAGACCTCTATCAAAGCTTAAAGAGCCAGCAGGCTAGGATAAGAAGATAGAAGCCAAGTACGGGCAAAGTGATATTCGTTCAAAAGTGCTTATTTTAAGCCATTATCCTTATAGCGATGTCGTATTTTCCTACGTAAAACTTGTCTTTACGTCGACTTTTTCACGTAAGAGTTTCTTCCAATGCGTAGAGCGCATTCTTTAGATGAAAATTGACTATTTGCATGAAATATACGTATTTCGGATAGTCTAGATATGAAGCCGTTTTGATTAAGTCTCATTACGCGCTTTTCTCTCGCAAGAGACCCAATCCGGCAATTTTCTAGAATTGCGGGCCCACGATCAACCATAGAAGCCTAATATCTAAGCTTAAGGAATCAACAAGCTATGACAAGAAGATACCGGCCAAGTATGGGTCAAGTCAGAGGATCGTAGAGCCAGATAAAGAACAAAGAAAGAGGCAAAGCTGAAGACCAAGAGACGGGCCAAAGTGATTCAAATTCGCACCAACTGACATAAAATGATGACTTACGTAATTGGTGAAGCCAACGGAAGATTACATTGAAGATCAGGGTTCATGACCCTCCGCTAGCTCTTTTGCCTTTATTTTATATTATTTTCTCTCTCCTCTCTCCTAATTCTCTCTCCATCTCTCTAGACTCTAATATCTAACCCGTAGATCATCTCATCCTACCATTAGATCCCCAGATCTACTATCCGATCCCCCTCTCCATGATCGAATTACCTATATCTCACCATCCGATCCTTAGATCGATCATCCTAACCCTCCGATCTCCATCATCTAACCTCAGATTTTACTCCTTTAGCTTTATTCCATCTCTCATAGTTCTTCTACCGTTAGATCTTCAATTCGACCGTTAGATCATTCATCTGACCACATGGCCTTAGTGGTCCACAAAGCCCATGGCCAAGTGGCCCACAAGCAAATTGGAAGCCCACGGCCTTGTAACCCGTCCTAGAGCCATGGTGTTTTGGGCTCATTTACCATTTTTTCTCTCCTGGCAGCCAAACGCACCCTAACCCATGGCCTCGCAAGAGGCCCATATCCATTTGGCCCATTAGGCCGCTTATCCTTGAGCCCATGCCCAATCCTTCGGTCAATTATCCCTGTGGCTCACTAGTCGACATGTGGCAATTTCCTTGGCCCAACTCTATGGCCTTTAACCTACCCATTTAATAGCCCAAGGCCTATGGATTCATGACCCAATCAAAGCAAGTGGCCAACATAAACCCATAGGCTCTCACAAGCCCACATTCAAGCCAATGGGAGAAGTGGTCAACGTCAATCTCCAACTTCATTCCTACGGTTTCTCTCTCCCACAACAAAGCACTCCCTTTAAAAGAGAGAGAAACCTTGGGTTTCTTTTTGCTTCCCTCTACCTTCATTTTCCTCTATCCCTTCTTAACTCAACCTTTCCCTCTCTCCTCTCAAGTTAATTCACCAAATCTGCAACTCCTTTCTCTCTTGCTGGTTTGGTGGTGCCCCACCTCATTCACGTTGCAAACAATGGGTTTCTCATCCTCCTAGGCAGCCTAAAGCTCTACCTTGCTCGTCATTTTTTTCTCACTCTTTTCTGGTGTTGCAAACAGCAACACCAGCCTCCACCATCTTCTCCAGCCAGCGTCTCTTTCTTCATTCACCCACCTGCAACTCAAAGCCTTGGATTGCATCTCCTTCTCCACAGGTTCAGCCTGTTCCTCCTCTCAATTCACCAACAGTTGCAGGTAGTGCAACACCTGCTCATCTCCATCAACATCTCCCATCACCGGAGTTGCAGACCTACAACTCCGGCCAAGCTCCTAAAGCTTCTCCACGTGTTGTTCCTCTCTAGCTACCATAGCACCGTCACCACCCTCTTCCACCCTCTTCCTCCTCCTTCTTCTTCTCCTTCTTCTTCTTCTTCTTCTTCTTCTTCTTCTTCTCACCGTCAATGTCACGCCCCCAAATCCGTTATATGATTGTCTCGATCTTTCACGCTTCTTGAGGCGCAACGTGTGGGTAAAATAATATACGCGCACGGTGAATCAAAACATGTTACTTAGTGCAACGGAAATACACCAGTAATTTTTCATTTTCATTTATTTTGAAACACTTGTTAAGTCATAGGATTCCTCCCCTTGTGAGTATCACATTCTCAGAATGGCCTCGAGAAAGTTTTTTTATTAAGATTCATTTCACCATAATTAAAATACAGGTAACAAACTACAAAACATCCATCACATATATCAAGAGAGAACTTCTCTTCTCGAACTACAAAGTATTACATATCATGGTTCCACTATTCATACATAAACATGAATACCATTATGTAACCCAATACACAAAAAGACCTCCATACTACATGCAGAAGAGAAATCTACGTCTACAAAAATAGATATCCCCTATCTCATTCGTTGCATCTAGAACTGAGAGTACCAATCTCAAGCATTCGCCTTACCTTGACCTACAATATAATAGATTGGAAGTACCGTAAGCTAATAAGCCCTGTAAGCACAATTTCAAGTGTAGAAAATAATTCACAGTTTATCTCATTTGAAACCATAGTTTAATGAAAATCAGTTATTTGATATCAATAAACTCATAAATGTAACATCTTTTTCTTTTTCTTAAAACACTGTAAAATCAATCCATTGAAGTATGGTCAATCTCATGAGCATCATAGTATATGTGACCCTGAATCACTGGGTCAGACCACGGATACCGATTTATAGTGCACGGTACCAACACCTCTTATCCCACGTTTAGCCTATAAATAGACTCCCTAGAAGTGCATGCACAACTGGTTGTTTCGTTAGGTATCCTCTCTCCGAATGCCCTAACTCCTTTAGGTATAAATACCCTGAGGATTACATAAATGCAATAGTGCCCATATCTTTAGGGACTGAATAACCCTGGGGATTACATAAATGTAATAGCACCCGTATCTTTAGAGAATGAATAACCCAGGGGATTACTGAAAGTAAGGGTTTTTCCGCGTCGTTGGTTACGAAAACCCTAAATCTCAACAAGATTTGTAATTTCTTCGATTTGGTTCACTTAATCTGCAAAAATGCAAATTTGCACAATGGCTCGTATCGGGTATTGTCCGCACTCCGTCAGGGCAAATAAAGAACAATAATAACGAAAATTGCTTAAAACAATGGAGAGGTGAGAATGGTGATTTGATCGATTTTAAAACATATTTTTAGAGATCAAGGTTATATGACTAATTTAAGCAAAATTTGAAAAATCAAATAACAAAACCTTGAAATAAATTTAACAAGCTTTATTAATCACGATTCAAGAATAATTTGTATTAAACACTGTAAATAGCTAAAATCAAATTTATTCTAGAAAACAACAACTTAGAGAGAGAAAATGAGTTTAGAGAGAGAAAATGGTGAAATGATGGTTCTAGAGAGAGAAAGTAAGGGTAGAGAGAGAAAATGAGGAAGATAGATAAGTAGAAAGAGAAACCTAGAGAGAGAGAATGATTTCAAATTTTAGAGAGAGATAGAGATAGATCTAGTGAGAGAAAGAAATGAGAAGGTTTAGAGAGAAAAAGATGTGAGAGAAAAGTTACTCCTCTTACCAAGAAGAAAACCAGCCACGTAGTTGCTGTGATGTGGTAGATGCACTGCTTGCAAGTGTAAACCGTTAAAGAAGGGGTGCTGTAGTTGTGGCCATGATGTGGAAGAGGAGTGGTTGCAAGCCGGGGTGGTGCACGTGCATGCAAGGGTAAAGACTTGGTTGCTTTTGGTGAAGGGTGTATGTGGCACACTTACAGATCACTGAAGTGGTAAGTGGCGACTGATTGCAAAGAGAAGATTGCACCAGTTGCTTGCTGGTGGAGGCAGTAACTAGGTGGAATGGAAAATCGTGGTGAAGAGAACCGGCTGGCAACTTAAGGATCTGCTGGAATTGTGGAGTATGTAGGCTACCCCATGATGGCACCTCCACAATCAGCTAGGTGGTGGCTGGATAACGTTATCGTGGTGGTGCAATTTGTGGAGGAGGCGGTGTTGCATGTGATGTAACGGGTGAAAGATGGAGGATGGGATTGTTGCAGATGCAACAACTTATAAGGTGGATGAGAAGTCTTGGCTTTCCATGGTGCTGGCCAACCCTGTGGTTGCTAGTGAAGAGGAGTAAGTGGAGTCCGTTGAGGAGTAACGGTCTCGCAGGTGTTAATGGAACACGGGGGAGATTTGCAAACCGTGAAAGAACACCGGAGGTGGTGGTTCAGTAGACGGTGCAGGTGATGCAGAAGGTGATGGCAGCGTGTAAGTGGGTGCCTGTGGTGGTTGGAGAAGTGCAGCACCGTGAATGAAATATGAACGGTGGTGCAACGGGGGTGGTGCTAGTAGCAGAAGATTTGAAGGGAGAAGATGGAAGGAGCGTGGTTGCAGTAGGTAAGAAGGAAGGCTGCAATGGCAATGCAGCAAGGTAAGGCAGTGGGCGGTGCTGCTATAGATGTTAGAGGAGGTGGAGAAGGTTCAGGCGGTCGGAGTTGCAGGCTGCAACTCCGGTGGGAAAGATGGGGAAGATGAAGAAGAAACAAGGAAGAAGGAAAGGAGAAGATGGAAGAAAGAGAAGAAGAAGAAAGGGAGGATGGATTCAAAAGTTGCAGGCTCGCACACCAGCCCGCCAAGAAGAAGGGTGAAGAAGAAGAGAAAGAAAAAAGAAAGAGAGGAAGAGAAGGGGGAGGGAACCAACCCAAGAAGGAGAGATCGTAGATCTCTTATAGACTTTTTTTTTTTGTTTTTTTGCTTGTTGTAAAAGTGATGACCGTTAGATCTAGAGAGATCCAATGGTTGGGAATGGGTTAGTTAGATGAGAGAGAGAGTGACTAGGATAGAGAGATATGGGGGAGAGAAGAATCGGTCAAGTGAGACCAATTCTCTCTTGTTGTTGCAAATGGGAATGAGCATGGGTAATGGGCATGGGTCATGGGTATGGGTCATGGGGCATGGGTATGGGTCATGGGTATGGGCATGGGTCATGGGTCATGGGTCATGGGTCATGGGCTTAGGTCATGGGCCTATGTCATGGGCCAAGATAGATAGATAAAGAGAGAAATAGGAGAGAGGTGGGAGAAAAATATAAAAATAAAAGGATTGGAGGGTCTTGAACCCTGGTCTTCTTTATTCTCTCTCGTCTGCTCCACCAATAAGTCAAACTTATCCTTTGATGTCAATTGGTGTGGCCTTTAACACCTAAGTCCTTCTCTTGGTCTCTAGCTATTCTCTCTCTTAGTCCTTGTTCCGGCTCTACGATCCTCTAGCTTTGTCCGTATATGTCTTCTATCTTTTTATCCTAGCCTGTTGGCTCTCTAAGCTTTGATAGAAGTCTTCTGTGGTTGATCGTGGGCCCGCCAATCCTCGAGAATCGCCCGATAGGGTCTCCTACAAGTGAAAAAGCGCGTAATGAGATTCAACTAAAACACCTTGATACTGGACTATCCGAAATGCGTATATTTCATGCAAATAGTCAATTTTCGTCTAAAGAATGCGTTCTACGCAATGGAAGAAACTCTTATATCGAAAAGTCGACAAAAAGACAAGTTTTACGGAGGAGAATGCGACATCGCTATAAGGATAATGGCTTAAAATAAGCACTTTTGAGCGAATATCACAACCCCCAACTAGCATATTGCCAATCCTTGGCAATTATTGCGAAATAAGTGAGCGAAAGAGGGCTAGGCATAATATGCTAGAAAACTTATTTGCATTACTCCGTTTTGTCAGATTATTTTAAGGATGCAAGAAATCATTCACAAATTAGAACTAATTAGCAAAATGCAACACTTCTACAAATGGACCTTCTTCAGTGTGTGTGTGTGTGTTCAACATCATCCTTATCTTGCAGTAGATATATCTGGATCTCTTTAGAGACTCTATGCCTCGACCTCAATCCTCACTTGTATACCACTCAGAAGTAAATCACTCAAAAATGATTTTATACTTTCTCTCAAATTATATGTGAGGAGATGAATATAGAAACTGGCAAACGTCTCACATATATAGTTTTTGAATGGAGGATATAAGAAGATTTAAGAAGATCTCATGATTGGAATGTCATATCACTTAAGAACGTCGGATCAAACTCTATAATTTCTCTTTTCTCCATTCTTCACACTTGAGGATGGTACAAATCTAGAATCAAATAGGACTTGCATAAGTTGTATTGAGGCTTAGGATAGATTCAGAAAAGAAAGATATTCTGGTATTCTAAAATTCTGAGAGGGTATCTCACTATTCTTTGCAACTTTTCCCAGGGATAATATTTCCTTAACTTTTTTTTTTTTTTTTTTTTTTCTTCGAATTTTTGTCTTTTTGGCTATTCTTCAACCTTTCCTTCTTTCTTTCTGATTATGTTTCTTTTTAGCTCGAACCATTCGTTTTGTTTTCTTTTCTTTTTCTTTCTTGGTTTCTATTTTTTCATGATCATACCAAATACTCTTTGATCTCTCTCAAAAGTAAGTTATCGTATTGAACTCTTTTTTGGGATTGGGTTTTTGGTTGATGTGTTAACAAGAAAAGGTTTTCATCAATAGGCTCAAAAATAATTTCTAACGGTATAGATGTTAAGGAAACTAAAAAGTCTGATTGGCTAAAAAGATGGCCTATATCATTTTCTAGGGTTTGTACTTTCATCTTTGATGTCTCGAATGGATATAGAGAAGTTTCTTTATGTAATAATCCAAATTTGATGTCGTTCTGAGTTTCATGACCAAAGCAAAGGTTAATGAGACCACTCAATGGAAATATTAGGGGACTAGAAGAATTATGAGTCATCTTGTGACTCAGAATAATTTTATAACCCTCAAAAATAATGAAAAGCTCAAAAGCTCACTGGGTTAGGTCTCCACAATTGTTCTCCTTAGATCTCTAAACAATCTCAACATCGGATAATTCAGACGTTGATATTTGAACATTTTTGCAAAATCTGAGTTTTCAAAGAGTTTTCAATCCATTGTAGTAATGTTTGCTTTCAAACTGAATGAAGAGCTAATAAGTGATTTTTCAAAATAGACATCCTTTTCAATAAATAGACTTTACAGAAACTTTTTACTCATCAAGTCAGGGCATTTTCGAAAATCATATGAAATCACACCCAAAAACACAAGGTTTTCTCTCTTTTTTTTTTTTTTTTTTTTATCAAAATGAAAACGTGATTTTTGGTAAAAACCCACCCCCAACCAAAATATAGCACCGTCCTCGGTGCTCATGACCGGGATAAAAGATGATGAAAAATTGGTAATGATGATGCAAAGGTTCAAGGAGGATATTACCAAGTCGGCATAAACTCGACAGTGTGTGGTACTTGATGATCTGAAGAATAAATGTACCTGTATGTCCAGAGATATCACAGTAATAACAAATATAGAGACTCATGTACTTGAAATTAGGATTTTTCCGCTTTGTTTGTTACAGAAACCCTAAAGTTCAACAATATTTGTAATTTCTCTGAATTGGTTCACTTAATATGCAAATAAGCAGACTTGCACAGTGGCTCGTGTCGGATATCGTCCGCACTCGGGATTAGTTAGCACAATAAGAAACAAGAATAATCAGAAAATGCTCAGAATAAATGGAAGGGTGAGAATGGTGGAGGTTGATTTAAAATATGCTTGAGATTGTTGTTAAAACTATTAGAATAAAAAAAACATAAGAGAAATGAGAATGAAAAATATAATAAACGAAAATAACTTAAACTTGAATTTAAAACTTGTTCATTAAACTAAAAACAAATGCTTACAATGCTTGTTCAAATGCTTTACAACGGAAATAACATTAAACCAAATTAATCTAGAAAGCCATTAAAATATTACCCTAGAAAGCATGTAAAGGTAGAGAGGGAAAGAAGAGAGAGAAAGAAGGTAAGAAGGTTAGAGAGATGAATTAGAAAGAAGCTTACCATTAAAGAGGTAGATGGTGCAACTTCTATTGGATCGACCTCAATAGGATTGATGATTGTAGCCTTTGATTGTGGCGGATGGAATGGGCAGCAAGGAGACGTTGCTATTTGATGCTTTGCACCTCGAGGTGGAGGCGTTAATGGCGAGCTCGCCGGAGAAGAAGGGTGAAGAAGAAAAGAAAGAAGGAAGAAAGAGAGGAAGAGAAGGGGGAAGGAACCAACCCAAGAAAGAGAGATCGTAGATCTCTTATATACTTTTTTTTTTTTTTGCTTGTTGTAAAAATGATGACCGTTAGATCTAGAGAGATCCAACGGTTGGGAATGGGTTAGTTAGATGAGAGAGAGAGTGACTAGGATAGAGAGATATGGGGGAGAGAAGAATCGGTCAAGTGAGACCAATTCTCTCTTGTTGTTGCAAATGGGCATGAGCATGGGTAATGGGCATGGGTCATGGGGCATGGTCATGGGCATGGGTCATGGGTATGGGTATGGGCATGGGTCATGGGCATGGGTATGGGTCATGGGTATGGGCATGGGTCATGGGTATGGGTATGGGCATGGGTCATGGGCATGGGTATGGGTATGGGTCATGGATCATGGGTCATGGGCTTAGGTCATGGGCCTATGTCATGGGCCAAGATAGATAGATAAAGAGAGAAATAGGAGAGAGGTGAGAGAAAAATATAAAAATAAAAGCATTGGAGGGTCTTGAACCCTGGTCTTCTTTATTCTCTCTCGTCCGCTCCACCAATAAGTCAAACTTATCCTTTGATGTCAATTGGTGTGGCCTTTAACACCTAAGTCCTTCTCTTGGTCTCCAGCTATTCTCTCTCTTAGTCCTTATTTCGGCTCTACGATCCTTTAGCTTTGCCCGTATATGTCTTCTATTTTTTTATCCTAGCCTGTTGGCTCTTTAAACTTTGATAGAAGTCTTCTATGGTTGATCGTGGGCCCGCCAGTCCTCGAGAATCGCCCGATAGGGTCTCCTACAAGTGAAAAAGCGCGTAATGAGATTCAACTAAAATGGCTTGATACTGGACTATCCGAAATGCATATATTTCATGCAAATAGTCAATTTTCGTCTAAAGAATGCGTTCTACGCAATGGAAGAAACTCTTATATGGAAAAGTCGACAAAAAGACAAGTTTTACGTAGGAGAATGCGACATCGCTATAAGGATAATGACTTAAAATAAGCACTTTTGAGCGAATATCACAACTCCCAACTAGCATATTGCCAATCCTTGGCAATTATTGTGAAATAAGTGAGCGAAAGAGGGCTATGCATAACATGCTAAAAAACTTATTTGCATTACTCAAAAAAAAAAACTCCGTTTTGTCAGATTATTTTAAGGATGCAAGAAATCATTCACAAATTAGAACTAATCCCCGGCAACGGCGCCATTTGAAATTAGGGTTTTTCCGCGTCGTTGGTTACGAAAACCCTAAAGTTCAACAATATTTGTAATTTCTCCGAATTGGTTCACTTAATCTGCAAATAAGCAGACTTGCACAGTGGCTCGTGTCGGATATCGTCCGCACTCAGGATTAGTTAGCACAATAAGAAACAAGAATAATCAAAAAATATTCGAAATAAATGGAAGGGTGAGAATGGTGGAGGTTGATTTAAAATATGCTTGAGATTGTTGTTAGAACTATTAGAATGAAAAAAAACATAAGAGAAACGAGAATGAAAAACACAATAAATGAAAACAACTTAAACTTGAATTTAAAACTTATTCATTAAACTAAAAACAAATGCTTATAATGCTTGTTCAAATGCTTTACAATAGAAATAACATTAAACCAAATTAATCTAGAAAACCATTAAAATATTACCCTAGAAAGCATGTAAAGGTAGAGAGGAAAAGAAGAGAGAAATAAGGTAGGAAGATTAGAGAGATGAATTAGAGAGAAGCTTACCATTGAAGAGGTAGATGGTGCAACTCCAATTGGATTGACCTCAATAAGATTGAGGATTGTAGCCTTTGATTGTGGCGGATGGAATGGGCAGCAAGGAGACGTTGCTATTCGATATTTTGCACCTCGAGGTGGAGGCATTAATGGTGAGCTTGCTGGAGTTGCTCGCCAGAGAAGAAGGGTGAAGAAAAAGAGAAAGAAGAAGAAAGAGAGGAAGAGAGGGAGAGAGAACCAACCCAAGAAGGAGATATCGTAGATCTCTTATAGACTTTTTTTTTTTTTTTGCTTATTGTAAAAATGATGACCGTTGGATCTAGAGAGATCCAACGGTTGGGAATGGGCTAGTTAGATGAGAGAGAGTGTGACTGGGATAGAGAGATATGGGGGAGAGAAGAATCGGTCAAGTGAGACCAATTCTCTCTTGTTGTTGCAAATGGGCATGAGCATGGGTCATGGGTCATGGGTATGGGCATGGGTCATAGGTATGTGCATGGGTCATGGGTATGGACATGGGTCATGGGTATGGGTATGGGTATGGGCATGGGTCATTGGCTTAGGTCATGGGCCAAGATAGATAGATAAAGAGAGAAATAGGAGAGAGGTGAGAGAAAAATATAAAAATAAAAGCATTGGAGGGTCTTGAACCCTGGTCTTCTTTATTCTCTCTCGTCTGCTCCACCAATAAGTCAAACTTATCCTTTAATGTCAATTGGTGTGGCCTTTAACACCTAAGTCCTTCTCTTGGTTTCCAGTTATTCTCTCTCTTAGTCCTTGTTCCGGCTCTACGATCCTCTAGCTTTGCCCGTATATGTCTTCTATCTTTTTGTCATAGCCTGTTGGCTCTTTAAGCTTTGATAGAAGTCTTCTGTGGTTGATTGTGGGCCCGCCAGTCCTCGAGAATCGCCCGATAGGGTCTCCTACAAGTGAAAAAGCGTGTAATGAGATTCAACTAAAATGCCTTGATACTGGACTATCCGAAATGCGTATATTTCATGCAAATAGTCGATTTTCGTCTAAAGAATGCGTTCTACGCAATGGAAGAAACTCTTATATGGAAAAGTTGACAAAAAGACAAGTTTTACGTAGGAGAATGCGACATCGCTATAAGGATAATGGCTTAAAATAAGCACTTTTGAGCGAATATCACAATCCCCAACTAGCATATTGCCAATCCTTGGCAATCATTGCGAAATAAGTGAGCGAAAGAGGGCCAGGCATAACATGCTAGAAAACTTATTTGCATTACTCAGAAAAAACTCCGTTTTGTCAGATTATTTTAAGGATGCAAGAAATTATTCACAAATTAGAACTAATCAGCAAAATGCAACACTTCTACAAATGGACCTTCAAACAAAAGATTACTCAGACTCAGTGTGTGTGTGTGTGTTCAACATCATCCTTATCTGGCAATAGATATATCTGGATCTCTTTAGAGACTCTATGCCTCGACCTCAATCCTCACTTGTATACCACTCAGAAATGATTTTATACTTTTCTCTCAAATTATATGTGAGGAGATGAATATAGAAACTGACAAACGTCTCACATATATAGTTTTTGAATGGAGGGTATAAGAAGATTTAAGAAGATCTCATGATTGGAATGTCATATCACTTGAAAGTAGGATTTTTCCGCGTCGTTGGTTACGGAAACCCTAATCTCAACACATTTTTAAATTATCCGAGACTTTAATCCTGCAAAATTAAACAATTCTTGCACAGTGGAAAGTCGGAGTCGTATCCGCACTCGGGATTAGTCAGATTAATGCGAATAAGAACAAAAATTGATGGACTATCACAAGAAATAATAGATAAAAATAAACTTCATCATTCATTAATCAAAATGTCCTTACAATATCTGAATAAAAATGAGCAATAATCAAAACTAGACTACAAAGCATTCTAGAGAGAGAAAAATAGAAAGAGAATAGGTAGAGAGAAGATGTGAGGAGAGGCATTTTAGAGAGAAAAAGAAGAAATCTAGAGAGAGAAAGAGAGATAGAGAGAGAAAGAGTGAAAATAGAGAAAAGTAGAGAAGTGGAGATTAAGAGAGAGAAAGTGAAAGTTTTAGAGCGAGAAAGTAGAAATATAGAGAGAAGGAGAGGAGGAGAGAGAAAAGAGATTTTTAGAGAGAGAGAGAGAACTAGAAAGATAAAAATAAAGAAGAAGAAATTACCATGAAACTTACCCCTTGGAGGATAAGCTGGTGAACGAAGATCGGTCTATGAGAATGGCCATTGCAGGCCGTAGGATTTACTGTGTGCATGTTGTTTAGTTGCAGCCCGGCGTTTGGAGAGGAACTCATGGAAGGATGAAGGTATGAGGTGGTTCAAGCCATGTGGCTATTAGTGCACCGAACTTGGCAGCAAGTGAAAGCTTACCTGCTAGTACGTTGGAGGTGGGGCTGTGGAGTCATGGAGAAGATTAAGCCGGTTGCTGGGCTGAAGACGTCAACACCATTAACGCCGGAGTTGCAGGTCTGCAACTCCAGCGACAAAGGAGAGAAGCGTGGCTCTTTGCAGCATGTGGCGGAGCTTGATGACGATGATGAGGAGAGTTGCAAGGTGATTTCCGGTTGAGAGAGGATGAGAGTGACGGTGGCAAAGATAGATGCTCTTCTCGCCGGTGATGGAGCAGGAGCCGTTCTCCTTAGAGAGAGGGCGGCTTGGAGAAAGGTGGATGGACGGCTTTGGGCAGGTCTGCTGCTACCACCGAACGATGAGCTCCAATGGTGGAGGGTAGCCCGTGGAAGAGAGCTACGGCTCTCTCATCTTCAGCCTCTCTTTTCTCTTGCTTTTTTTTTTTTTTTCTTTTTGCTGGGTTTTTTTTCTGTTTTGCTTGAGAAAGGAAGAGATGAAAGGAAGAGAGAGGAGGACGGCTTAAGAGACGGGAAGATTAGGGTTTTCTCCTTTGAGAAAACATGGAGATGAGGGGCTACTTTGGGGTTTTTTTGTGTTGACAGTGAATGAGAGGGGCGTGGAAGAGAGGAGAACCAGTCCGGCGATCAAGTTCGTCGGAGTTGCAGGTCTCAACCTGTGTTAATGGTGGGTGATGCAGTGGTGCTTAGACGGTGGTGGCAGCGGTGGTAGCAGGTGTGGAGCGAGGGCTGTGGTGTTGCAAGAAGTGCATCTGTGGCCGGAGAAGATGGTGGAGGCGGAGAGGTGCGCTGGCGACCGGAGTTGCAGCCTGCAACTCCGGTGAGGACGTGAAAAAGAAAAACAAGAAAAGCAAGAAGAAGAAGACAGAGGAGAGAAGGAAAAAGAAGAAGAAGAAGAAGAAGAAGAAGAAGAAGAAGAAGAAGAAGAAGAAGAAGAGGAGGAGGAAGAAGACTTACCAGACGGCCGGAGTTGCCTGCAACTCCGGCGAGAGAAAAGATGAAGAAGATGAAGAAGAGGAGGAAGAGAAGGAAGAAAAAGAAGGAGAAGAAGGAGGGGAAAACCTCGGGAACGGTTTTGGGGAAGAGAGGAAGAGATGGGAGGGGGATTAGGGTTCAAACGAACCCTTCTCCTTCCTCTTATAAAGCTCCCTATTTCCTTTAATGGAAATAGGGTATTTTTTTAAGTAAAAGTCTACTTTTCTTTGGGGAATGGCCCCAATTAGTGGACCCCCCATTTTTAAAAATTTAATTAAAATTATTTGGAAATTCACGGGGTCCACTAACTGGTCGGACAGCGGGTTGATGATGATGGGCCCGGCTACTGGCCCACATGGACTGATGATGTCCATCGTCTCACAAGATGATGTGACAGACAGTCTGATGGCGATCGGATGGATGGTGACTTGATTGGGACCCAGATTGGTAGATCGACGGATCTAGAGAGATCCAACGGTCCGATTGAAGATCCAATGGTCCGATGGAAGATCCAACGGTCAAAAAGCTAAGGGAGATGAGATAGAGCCGATGGGCAGGAGTTCTGGGGTTAGGTCAGTAGATTCGAGGACCGAGAGATGAAGAGAGAGAGAGAATAAGGAGAGATGAGAGAGAAAGTATCAGAAAATGGAGATAAACGTATTGGCAGAGGGTCTGGAACCCTGGTCTTCACTGTGACCATCCTCACGCTTCTCCAGTAGTGTAGACTATCATTCCTTGCTAACTCATGTGGCTTTAAACGCTTTGGTTCTTCTCTTGGTTATCAGCTCTCCCGCTCTCGTGGTTCCTTAGGCCAGCTCTTCGATCCCCTTGTTCAGCCCGTAATAGGCTCATATCTTCTAGACATAGCCTGTGAACTCTTTAAGCTTTGATAATGGGCTTTCATGATCCATGTGGGCCCACAAGTCTCGAGAATCATCCAATCAGGGTTTCCTACGACAGAAGAAGCGCGTAATGAGATTTAATCAGAACGGCTTAATATTTAAACTTCTAAAAATGTGTTTAATGCATGCAAATATACCATTTCGTCCAGAAAAGTGTGTTCTACGTAATGAGATAGACTCTTACGTAGAAAAGTGGATAATTAGAGCAGTTTTACGTAGGAGAGTGCAATAATGCTAAAAGGATAATTGCTTAAAATAAGCACTTTTGAGCGAATATCATCACTTAAGAACGTCGGATCAAACTCTATAATTTCTCTTTTCTCCATTCTCCACACTTGAGGATGGTACAAATCTAGAATCAAATAGGACATGCATAGGTTGTATTGAGGCTTATGATAGGTTCAGAAAAGAAGGATATTCTGGTATTCAAAAATTCTGAGAGGGTATCTCACTATTCTTTGCAACTTTTCCTAGGGATAAATTTCATTGACTTTTCTTCTTTTCTTTTTCCAATTTTTGTCTTTTTGGCTATTATTCAACCTTTCCTTCTTATTTTTCTGATCATGTTTCTTTTCAGTTCCTTTTCTTCATCTTCTTCACGTCTTCGCCGGAGTTGCCTGCAACTCCGGCCGTCTGGTAAGGCTTCCTCTTCTTCTTCTTCTTCTTCTTCTTCTTCTTCTTCTTCTCATCTTTTTTCTTTATTATTTATTTCATTTTCGTTTTCTTCATCATATTATTCCCGTTTTCTACAGGAGTTGCAGCCTGCAACTCCGGCCGGCGGCGCCCCCCCCCAACCAGTGCAGTACGCATCTCTCTCCTCTATCTCCTGCCGCCTCTTCTCCTTGCCGCTGCGCCCTTGATTCCTCCTTCCTTGCTGCCCTTGCAAGCGTCTCCACAACTTGAATCATATAGGTATTGCACAGGCCACCATCTTCTTCCCTGAGTCAACCTCCAACGCCCCCATCCTTTACCGTCTCTTCTTCTCCTACGCCACAAACCGTCAGTCTCCATTAGACTGCTCCACATCCCTCTTCACGCTGCTGCACCTTCACATTGCAGTGTGCTCTCCACAGCAGCCACCGATTGCCGCCTGCAGCTTCCCACGTCCTCCTTACTCCAAAACGGTTGTTGGAGTTGCAACCTGCAACTCCAGCCATCCTTCCATTGACGAGCTCGCACCTCTCCACGTTTTCCCTGGGCGTTCTTCAAGGTGAGTCCTACTGCTGCAGCTTGATATTCGCTCAAAAGTGCTTATTTTAAGCAATTATCCTTTTAGCGTTATTGCATTCTCCTACGTAAAATACTCTATTTACCTACTTTTCTACGTAAGAGTCTCTTCTGTTGCGTAGAACACACTTTTCTGGACGAAATGGTATATTTGCATGCATTAAACACATTTTTTGGAAGTCTAAATATTAAGCCGTTCTGATAAAGTCTCATTACGCGCTTCTTCTGTCGCAGGAAACCCCGATGGGACGATTCTCGAGACTTGTGGGTCCAAATCGATCATGAAAGCCCATTATCAAAGCTTAAAGAGCCCACATGATATGACTAGAAGATATGGGCCAAATATGGGCTGAATAAGAGGACCAAAAAGCCGGCCCAAAGAACGAAGAGAGCAGGAGAGCCAATGACCAAGAGACGGACCAAAGCGTTTAAAGCCACATGAGTCAGCAAAGAATGATAGTCGACTCTACTGGAGAAGCGTGAGGATGGTCACAGTGAAGACCAGGGTTCCAGACCCTCCGCCAGTGCTTTTTTCCATTTTTTTTGATACTTTTTCTCTCATCTCTTCTTATTCTCTCTCTCTCTTCATCTCTCGATCCTCGAATCTACTGACCTAACCCCAGAACTCCTACCCATCGGCTCTATCTCATCTCCCTTAGCTTTCTGACCATTGGATCTTCCATCGGACCGTTGGATCTTCAATCGGACCGTTGGATCTCTCTAGATCTGTCGATCTACCAATCTGAGCCCCAATCAAGTCACCATCCATCCGATCGCCATCAAACTGTCTGTCACATCATCTTGTGAGATTATGGACATCATCAATCCATACGGGCCAATAGCCGGGCCCATCTTCATCGACCCGCTGTCCGACCAGTTAGTGGACCCCGCGAATTTCAAAATAATTTTAATTAAATGGGGGGTCCACTAATTGGGGAAATTCCCCATACCATCTTCTACCGGAGTTGCAGCCTGCAACTCCGGCCGGCACCGCCCCCCCAACCAGTCCAGCAGCCCCTCTCCCTAGAGTCTCCTGCCTCCTCTTCTTCAACACGTCCAAGCCTGCTGCATCTACATCTTCATACCGACACGCCCCTCATCCTAACACCGTGAAGCACACCGTCTACCAAGGTTCCCAGCTGGTTGCTTCACCTGTAACTCCAGCCGATCACTGCTGCTCATTGCTGCCGGAAACCGCAGCACCACCTCCATCTTCATCGCCTGCGACCTCCCACAGCACCTCCATTCTCCACCGTCCTGCTCATCCACCCTCCAACTGCTGTTGCAGCTTGCAAGAAGGCCTCACCGTCGGTACTTGATATTCACTCAAAAGTGCTTATTTTAAGCCATTATCCTTATAGCGATGTCGCATTCTCCTACGTAAAACTTGTCTTTTCGTCGACTTTTTCACGTAAGAGTTTCTTCCGATGCGTAGAGCGCAATCTTTAAACGAAAATCGACTATTTGCATGAAATATACGCATTTCGGATAGTCTAGATATGAAGCTGTTTTGATTAAGTCTCATTACGTGCTTTTCTCTCGCAGGAAACCCGATTGGGCGATTTTAGAGACTTGCAGGCCCACGATCAACCATAGAAGTCTAATATCAAAGCCTAAGGAGTCAACAAGCTATACCGGCCAAGAACGGGTCAAGTCAGAGGATCGTAGAGCCAGATAAAGAACCAAGAGAGAGGAAAAGCTGAAGACCAAGAGACGAGCTAAAGTGATTCAAAGCCGCACCAACTGACATAAAATGACGGCTTACGTAATTGGTAAAGCCAACGGAAGATTACATTGAAGATCAGGGTTCATGACCCTCCGCCTGCTCTTTTGCCATTATTTTGTATTATTTTCTCTCCTCTCTCCTAATTCTCTCTCCATCTCTCTAGACTCTAATATCTAACCTGTAGATCATCTCATCGTACCATTAGATCCCCAGATCTACCATCTGATCCCCCTCTCCATGATCGAATTGCTTATATCTCACCATCTGATCCTTAGATCGATCATCATAACCCTCCGATCTCCATCATCTAACCTTATATCTTCTCTCCTTTAGCTTTATTCCATCTCTCATAGTTCTTCTACCGTTAGATCTTCAATTCGACCGTTAGATCATTCATCTGACCGTTGGATCTCTCCAGATCCTGCGGTCCGCCAATTGTGGACCGAGTCAAACCACCACCTCATCTCATCCAATTATCATAGTTCCATCATCTAACAGCCCCCATGGCCAAGTGGCCCACAAGCAAATTGAAAGCCCACGGCCTTGTAACCCGTCCTAGAGCCCATGGTGTTTTGGGCTCATTTACCACTTTTTCCCCTACCGGCCAAACGCACCCTAACCCATGGCCTCACAAGAGGCCCATATCCATTTGGCCCATTAGGGGCGCTTATCCATGCCCATGACCCATACCCAATAACCTCATGGCCCAAAGCCCATCTCTCACAAGCCCATATTCAAGCCAATGGGAGAAGTGGTCAACTTTGACCACTTCTCATCAATCCCCAACTTCCTTCCCACCTTTCTCTCTCCCACAACAAACTACTCCATCCTATAAAAGAGAGAGAAACCTCGGGTTTCTTGGTTCCCTCCCCCTTCACCTTTCTCCTTCCCTTCTCTAAATTCCCTCTCCTCTCTCAAGAATAGTCGGTGGTTGGCTGCTCTACTCCATTGAGCAATCGGAGATCTTTTTGCTACCAATGCATGTACACCGTGTACTTCCAGTGCACCTCATCTCCTCCACCTGTCTTCTTCTTCTCTTTCACGTGCTGCAACCTCATCACCATTAATTCCGGCGAGAAGCTCGCCGGAATTGCCGCCCCAAACAGTAGCAAAGGTTCCTCCCCCCTTTCTTTCTTCTCTTTCTCAACTCTCTCAAGGAAGAGCCACCGTCTTCACCAAAGGGACCACCCTTTCTCTACCCTTGTTAGACTGGTTCACAACAGTGGGCAGCTTTCACGGACTGGTCTGGACTGCAACCTCCATTTTGTTCTCCTCCTCTTCTTCTCTTTCTTCCTCCCTTTCCTCCCACTCTCTTCTTCTTCCCTCTCTTCTCTATCTTTGCTGTACTGTCATCAAAAGAAAAGGAAAGAATAGAGAGAACTCTCTCTATTTCTGCTGGTTCCCCTTCTCTTGGGAGCACCATCCGAATCATCTCTCTCCTTGCCATCTTCTTCTACAATCTGCAAGACCACGCCTGTTGCTGCTCCTCCCTTTCCAACAACTTCCACCATTGTAGTACATGCTGCAAACTACCGTGCACCACCAACAATCACCAGATCCAGCAACCATTCTTTCCCCTCCTTCCTTTGGTGTATCTTCAGCCCCTCAAACGGAATGCAACAACCAATATCTGTTGCTACACCAGCGTGAAAGCTTACTCCACCAGCTGCTGCACAACTCCGTTCACACCATCAGCCTGCAACTCAACTTCAACCGCTCTCCACATCGTTGCAGGTCTTTCATTATCTCCACCTATAGATCTGAACACAGAAATTACCATTCTTCAAACCGTCTCCCTCCCTCAGCAATCTTCTCTCACCCATAGCCACCAACTGCAACACTGTGGGTGCTGCCTCTATCTCCACCGGAGCTCCTCAACTTCAACCACACCTGCAAGTGCCAGCTTGTTCCACCTTTCCTCACCATCTTTCTTGCTGGCTAAACCAGCAAGAACATCTGAGGACCAGTCATTTTCACTACCGTGCAGTCCCCACGAGCTCCTCTCTTGTGAGCACGCTTCTTCTCTTTGGTGCTCAGCCCATTTCTGGGCCCTTCTATCTTCTCCACCACCGTCCAACCAGTCCTAACACCACCTGCAATCACGCCTTTCACTACCTGCTCATGCGTGTGTGCAACACCACCCTCTTGGCCACTTGCAGGTGCAACCACAGGCAGCCACCACTTCCATCACCTGAGAGTTGCAGGCATATTTTGAAACTGGTAACTCCGGCCGGTTGAACTACCATGCACCACCTTTCCCATGCACTACTGTAACGTCGTGCAACATCAGCTTCTTGTCTTCTAGTTGCCACTTCCCACGTCAGTGATCTGCAAGTGTGTCATGTGCATCTTTCACCAAGAAAAACCACAATCCAACCATGCTCTTCCACGGTTTGCACCTCACAGGGGATATTCCATTGCAATAACCCTCCATGACTTGGAGGACATCTCCACCTACAAGTGCTTCCCCTCACATATGTTGTACCTAGTCATTGAAAAGGTACTGCAAATATCTCTTCCCAATCTGTGCGATAGGCAGCAAGGTTTTCTCTTCATCAGCCACGGGGTGCACCTAGTATACCTTGGGTGTTCGCCATTGAACACCACAGCTACGCCTAGTCGTTGTTATCAAGGTGAATCTCACTTTCTCTCTCTACCTATTTATTTTCTCTCTCTACCTTTTCCTCTCTTTAATTTTGCTTTCTAGATTGATTACCATTTCATTTATTCAATTTTTGTAAACACTTGAGGAATTATTAAATTTAGTTGAAATATCGTTTTTCATTGTGTTCTCGTTCTATTTGATTTATGCCAATTAGTTGATAAAGTCTCACAAAAAAAAGGATTGTTTTTAATCTCGATTTCCACCATTCTCACCCTTCCATCATTTTTAGCAAAATTTTCGTTAATTTGTTCTTATTTTTCCCCTAACCCCGAGTGCGGACGATACCCGACACGAGCCACTG
This sequence comes from Euptelea pleiosperma, assembly GCA_035048495.1. NCBI lineage: Eukaryota > Viridiplantae > Streptophyta > Magnoliopsida > Ranunculales > Eupteleaceae > Euptelea > Euptelea pleiosperma. Next base: position 12,059,347 of record CM068544.1, on the reverse strand, counting down.
TACAACCCTGTGATTTTTGCAGGATTTGAGTGAACAAGATTCGGATAATTACAAATATTGTTGAACTTTAGGGTTTCTGTAACCAACGACGCGGAAAAATCCTAATTTCAAATGGCGCCGTTGCCGCTCGGTTGACGGGATTGCAAAAAGACGAACAGGAATTCGGAAAGCTGCTTAATCTTCAATATCCGATCCAGATCGGAAACTTTCCACTTTATTTTCACATTTTCCACTTATTATTTTAATGCCTCGGACGGCCGAGTACAAAGTTGTAATAACTTAGGACTTTATTTTCTCTGCTTTTAGAATAACTGCTAGATAATTAACTAATTAAAAATACCAAAAATATTAGGGTCAGATTTCAATTCTGCTATTTCTAGTTAGATCACCATTGGTTACTTGATTCAAATTGGAAGATTTCCAACTCCGGGTAATTCAAAAGTAGATATTTCCGAATCCTAATTCGGGAATAGCTAAAGTTGAATTTCAAACCCTAATTGGAACTAATTCACAATACCTGCCCTAAATCATTGTGTGTTTCTTGAAACCCCAAAGGCGGTATACCTTCCAATTACATACCATAGACCATTGTGGACTAACGTGATTGCGGATTGCGTTTACCAAGTGAGTAGGGAGCGAAAGCTCAAAGAGGTGGAGTCGGGCCCAAGCCCATTTGGATACCCCTCCCTATCTCACGGAGGAGACCCCGTGCGTAGCCAACGGGTAGGTAAGTTTCTATACCTCGCCTTGAGTGCGATCTTGCTCATTGTGCAAAATACTGTGCCGATTGTCTATTTGCTTTCGCATTATCGGAACTGCTTGGTTTGGCCGTAATAAAACACATTAAAGAGCAAACCCAGCTCTAACTTGAAACTGGTGGGATTTCATCACTCACCTCGTCATTCCAGCTTTTGTGCAACCACAGCCAAGAATTAAAATCAATCAAGAATAGAGCCCACTTAGATCGGTGTTCGAGGAAAACTCCACACAAAGCGACCCCTTCAAAGATCAAGTCGATTAAGTCCATGAGTGCGGGTCCCTGTTATCTAACACACCCATAGGTCCCTACTACTCAAGTATACCGAGCTCGTAAGTGGCCTCCTTGATTGTCTGTCGGATTAGCTAGTGTCGGATTAGGAACACGAACCAACCCTAGCTCCTCTTCTGGGAAAACTCATCTTCACGCTTGACAAATCCGGTTAGTCTGGGGCGTATTTAAGTCAGCCGATGTGCCGCACGTCTGTCTAGGCTTCGGATTATCTTGCAGTCAACTTGAGTTAGTACTAGCGGATTTGCTTTGAAGAGTGTATCCTGGTGAGAACCTACAGAGTGAAAAGTTAGTCCGGCGGGTATTTGAAGATAAACCAGTGGTCCGCCCACTGTCATAATCTACACTAGCCCTACACTAACAAGATAATTCATAATACTATCCTGATTGTTTAGGTTAAGAATATCTGTTGCTCTGTGTGCATCATCTAGGCTCATTCGGTTTCATACACCTCTTACCGACTCTAGAGGCTTGCTCTTTCAGCACATGCCCGCTTGGACTAGATCCAATCGTAGATTGATTCGATCTGAGAATCATTCTCTTACAGTGGAGTCTTCCACTATTCATCACCCCTCCCCCTTTCCTCCCCACTCTTCCCGAGAAAATACCTTCATCGTAATGGCAGACGAACGTCCCCTCATCGAGACGTATGCGCCGATCTCGGCCAACCCGCCATCATGCATTGTTCTTCCACCTACTGCGGCAGTACAATTCGAGATCAGGCCACAAACTATTCAAATGCTGCCAACTTTTAGAGGTCTCCCCAGAGAAGACCCCTATTCCCATATTAGGGAATTTCAACATGTCATCCTGCTCTTTAGAAATCAGAATCTTGATGATGACAATGTTAGACTGAGAGTTTTTCCTTTCTCTCTAAAGGATAGAGCCTCGGACTGGCTTTACTCTCTTCCTGCAGATTCGATCACAAATTGGAAAGAACTTGTAGGAAAATTTATGTCCAAATTTTACCCAATGACTCGTACTAATCAAATGAAACAACTCATACAGGACTTCCGACAAAAGTCCAATGAGAAACTTTATGAAGCTTGGGAACGATTCCAGGATCATCTGACCAAGTGTCCACATCATAGTATCGACAAAGGCAGTCTGGTTCACATTTTCTACAAGGGACTTACTGATGAGTCCCGCACTATGGTTGAGTCCATGTGCCAAGGAAAATTCATGCATAATACTCCTACTGAAGCATACAAATTTTTGGGAGAATTAAGTGAAAATTCCCAGCATTGGACGATTGACAATGACTTCAGTCGAAATACTCCGGTCCTGAAAACTAATATGGGAAATGAAGCAAAGGTTGACCCTGAACTCAAATCCCTCATTCAAGAGTTGACCAAGTCAGTCTCTGCCCTGGCTGTGTCTGTACACAAGCCTGTTCACCATTCTGCCCCAGTCATGAATATAGGTCAAGAGAACCTCATGGAACCCTGTAATATCTGTTTACAGCCCTCCCACTCTACTGAAAATTGTCCTTTAAATGACGGATGTGCCCCTCCACTCCAAGAAGAAGTTTGTGCGTTTAATACCTTTAAACCACCTACCCAGAACTCGTATAGCCAAACATACCATCCTGATACGAGAAATCATCCTAACTTCTCCTGGAGGCAGCAGTCTGCTCCACAGCAAAGACCTGCGCAGAGCACATATCCTCCTGGGTTCAATCAACCCAACAGGCAATACCAACAGGGACAATACCAACAGGGACAGTACCAACAGAGTCAGAACCAGACGAGTCAATACCCGTCTAATCAGAATCGATCATTCCACCAAGGACAATACTCTGGTCAACAGGCACCTAATCAGAATCCCCAGAATCTGCAGTTAAGTCAAACTGCACCTCAATCCTACAATTATTCTGCCCCTATGAGCTCAAATCGTGAACTGGTTGCTCAAGCTGCTCCTAAACCGGGTCTAGAAGACCTCTTATCACAATTTATTGGGCAGCAAACCCAGTCAATGCAGCGCCTAGAGCAGCGTCTCGGGAATTTAGAAGCTGAGAAAGCCAAAGGCATCTTCCCTAGCCAACCTATTGCAAATCCTAAAGGGAATGTCAAGGGCGCAGTTTATGAGGTCGGTTCCCAGTCACAGAATCAAAACTACCAAGGAGAGGTACAAGCTGTTACCACACTCCGATCTGGAAAGACTGTGGATATGGGAGTAAAAGAACCGTCAGAGCCATCTCCTGCTCCTATTCCTAAACCGAGCACAGAGGAACACATTTCAAAATCCAACTCTGATGCTGAGAAGCCTGCACCAAAATCTACAATCCCAGTGCAGAGATATCAGGCGAAGGACAAATCTATTTGTCGGATTAAGCCTCCCTTCCTGGACAGACTTGTCCAAGACAAAAGAGATCAGCAATTTTCAGAGATCTTAGACGTTTTCAAAGACGTCCAGATCAATATCCCCTTCCTATCTGCTATCAAACAGATCCCTTCCTATGCCAAATTCCTGAAAGAATTATGCACTGTCAAACGGCGTACCCATGTACCCAAAGATGCCTTTTTGGCAGAAAAAGCTACAGCGTTCATCCAACGCAACAGTGTAATTAAGCATAAGGATCCGGGAAGTCCTACTGTGCAGTGTGAAATCGGTGATAACTTTAGTTGCACAGCTTTGTTGGACTTAGGAGCTAGTGTGAATCTCATACCATTTTCAGTATACCAGCAGTTAGGCCTCAAGGATATGAAGCCAACAAAAATCACTCTGAAGCTGGCTGACCAGTCCATAAAAATTCCACGGGGAATTATTGAAGATGTCCTAGTGAAAGTAGCTGACTTTTACTACCCTGTAGACTTCATCATCCTCGACACAGAACCGTGTCAGGATAATCGGATCCCGGTCATTCTAGGACGACCGTTCCTTGCTACCGCGAATGCACACATAGGGTGTAGGGACGGAAATATGTCAATTGCCTTCGGGAACCTAAAGGCTGAGGTTAACATCTTTCGACTTATGCGACAGGATGCCGATCGCGATGTGACAGATGAAATGTATGCCGTTGAGAGTCTAATTCAGGACTCCACCGAAGATATCTTGAAACAGTGCCAAGAGCACTTTGATTCTGACTTCCAAGAGTCATCAATTTTTGAGGATAATACTATCCAAGAGTCAGCTACACTGATTTCTACTCCTCCTCCTATTGTTGAGTACGAGCCTCTGCTAACCATGATCAGAGATCCTACTACTGTCAACTCTATCTCGGTAGAGGAGGAAGAATCAAGCTCCACTGATCAGAAACTTGAGCTTAAGCCTCTACCCTCTGAACTATCATATGCTTATCTTGGTCCTGAAGAGACTTATCCTACATCATTTCTTCTGCCCTATCTGCGTCCCAAAAAGAGAGACTAATTATGTTGCTAAAGAAGCACAAATCAGCCATAGGATGGACCATTGATGACATTCGTGGGATAGACCCTTCTGTGTGTCAACATCACATTTATCTTGAAGATGACTCTAAGACGTCTAGAGAGCACCAGAGGAGGTTAAATCCGGTCCTAAAAGAAGTAGTACGGGATGAAATTCTAAAATTGCTAGATGCGGGTATCATTTACCCCATCTCTGATAGCAAATGGGTGAGTCCAATCCATGTCGTACCTAAGAAGGCGGGATTCACTGTTGTAGAAAATGATCAAGGCGAAATGGTGACCCAGCGCTTAAAGAAAGGATGGAGAGTCTGTATTGACTACAGACGGCTCAATACCAACACCCGGAAGGACCATTTCCCTCTCCCATTCATTGATCAGATGTTGGAACGTCTAGCAGGTCATTCCTACTATTGTTTCCTAGATGGTTACTCGGGATATAATCAGATTCCCATTGCACCCGAGGACCATGAGAAGACCACGTTCACCTGTCCCTTTGGCACTTTTGCCTACAGTCGCATGCCTTTTGGCCTCTGCAATGCACCTGCGACTTTTCAAAGGTGTATGATGAGTATATTTTCGGACATGGTCGAACGGTTCTTAGAAGTTTTCATGGATGATTTCTCCGTCTTTGGATCCTCTTTCGATGACTGTCTCCAACATCTGAGTCTGGTACTCGCAAGATGTCAGGATAAGCGACTTGTCCTAAATTGGGAAAAATGTCACTTTATGGTAAAGAAAGGAATCGTACTAGGACATGTCATTTCTGACAAGGGTATTGAGGTCGACAAAGCTAAGATTGATATTATCTCGACCCTACCAATTCCTAAATCTGTGCGTGATATTCGATCTTTTCTTGGACATGGAGGATTCTACAGGAGATTCATTAAGGATTTCTCCCAAATAGCTCGACCCCTATGTAGTCTTCTGGCTAAGGATAGCCCTTTTGACTTCAATGCTGACTGTGCAAAGGCATTCGAGCGTCTTAAATCTGAGCTTACTTCTGCGCCCATCATCCGCCCTCCTGATTGGACAATACCTTTTGAAGTGATGTGTGACGCATCCGACTATGCTCTTGGAGCAGTTTTGGGCCAAAGAGTCAACAAAATGCCGCATGTGATATACTATGCGAGTAAGACTTTAAACTCGGCTCAGTTAAACTACTCCACTACTGAAAAAGAGCTTCTGGCCGTTGTTTTTGCTCTGGATAAATTCAGACCATACTTATTGGCCACTAAAGTCATAGTTTATACGGATCATGCGGCTCTGAGATATCTAATGTCCAAAAAGGAGACGAAGCCGAGATTGATAAGATGGATCCTTCTATTACAGGAATTCGATCTAGAGATCAGGGACAAGAAAGGAACTGAGAATGTTGTGGCTGATCACTTGTCAAGGCTGACTTTAGAGTCTAATTTTGAATCTCAGCCCATTCTCGAAACTTTTCCTGACGAACAATTGTTCGCTATCTCCGTCACCCCATGGTATGCTGACATTGTCAATTACCTAGTGACAGAGGAAATACCATCTCATTGGTCAAAACAGGACAAAAATCAATTCCTGGCAAGAGTTAAGTATTACTCTTGGGACGAGCCTTATTTATATAAATACTGTCCTGACCAGATTATTCGTCTCTGTGTCCCTGAATCTCAGCAATTAAACATCTTGTCCTCTTGTCATGACCAACCATGTGGTGGTCACTTTAGTTCCAAAAAGACGGCTGAGAAAATCCTACAATGTGGATTCTACTGGCCTTCTCTGTTTCGAGAAACACATATCTACTGCAAGGCTTGCCCAAATTGTCAAAACCTTGGCAGAATTTCTCAGAGAAATATGATGCCCTTAAACCCTATTCAAGTCGATGAGATATTCGATATGTGGGGTATTGATTTCATGGGGCCCTTTCCTACATCCAATGGTTTCCAATTCATCCTCCTAGCTGTGGATTATGTCTCTAAGTGGATTGAGGCAATTCCTACAAGAACAAATGACCATCAAGTTGTGGTGAGATTTTTGAGGGAGTACATTTTCACAAGATTCGGAGCCCCCAAAGCCATTATAAGTGATGGGGGTAGCCATTTCTGCAATAGAGTTTTTGAAAAGTTAATGAAAAAGTACGGTGTAACTCATAAGGTTGCCCTTGCTTACCATCCGCAGACCAGCGGTCAGGTCGAGGTCTCCAATCGGCAAATCAAGCAGATACTGGAGAAGACAGTCAATACAACTCGTAAAGACTGATCTACACGCCTCTCAGATGCTCTATGGGCTTACCGAACAGCTTATAAAACTCCCTTGAATATGTCTCCATACCGTTTGGTTTATGGTAAACCTTGTCATCTCCCTGTTGAGATTGAGCATCACGCACTATGGGCGATCAAAAAACTCAATTTCGACTTAGACGCAGCAGGAGAGGAAAGGAATTTACAACTCAATGAATTGGATGAACTGAGAAATGATTCATATGCCTTGTCAAAAAAGTATAAAGATAAAATGAAATGGATACATGACAAGAGCATTCTTAGGAAGGATTTCCACCAGGGACAGAAAGTCTTACTTTACAATTCTAGACTTCACATCTTCCCTGGAAAATTAAAATCCCGATGGTCAGGCCCATTTGTTGTTACTGAAGTCAAGCCCTATGGGGCTATAACTGTTGAGGATCCGAAGGATAATTCAACCTTCCAGGTCAATGGACAGCGTCTCAAACATTTTCAAGAATTAGATGTGTCATCTATTCAAACCTTCGAGATAGATCTTATTGATCCAATATATGAAGACTGATGTTTCTGTCAGTCTCTCTGAGCTCCAACTTAGTTGGGGGTGAATTCCACCCCCGTTGTGTCTGGCTGAAGACATAAAACTTAGCGCTTTCGAAAAGGCAATTCCGGTATTCCTAGAAGTCATTGAGTCTCATGCATAAATATTATATTTCATATATTATTATGGCTATACAGGTACAATTCCTCTCACTACCATCAGGTATCACCAAATCTCAGCCATACTGGTATAACTCTTCCTCTAACATGCATCACATTCAGAGTTTTTTATACATTTTTGTCCCGGTCTGAGCACCGAGGACGGTGCTGTATTTCAGTTGGGGGTGGGGATTTATCAAAACTCATGTCTTCATAATAAAAAAAATAAAAAAATAAAAAATAAAAAAAAAATAAATAAATAAAAATAAAAAATAAAAAAAATAAAAAATAAAAAATAAAAAAATAAAAAAAATAATAAAAAAAAAAAAAATTTTGAGAAAAATGAGAAAAAGATGTATTTTGGGGTGATAACCTGTGTTTTACAAAGTTTTCTGAGTACTTTCGAAATGCTTTTCAAATCCTTTACAGTGATGAGTACAAAATTTTCGGAAAGTCTATTTATTGAAAAGGATGTCTGTTTTAAAAAAAATCACTTATTAGCTCTTCATTCAGTTTGAAAGCAAACATTACTACAGTGGATTGAAAAATCTTTGAAAACTCAGATTCAGCAAAAATGTTCACATATCAACGTCAGAATTATCCGAAGTTTAGATTATCCAGAGATCCAAGAAGAACAATTGTGGAGACCAAACCCAGTGAGCTTTTGATCTTTTCATTATTTCTGAGGGTAATAAAATTATTCTGAGTCACAAGATGACTCACAATTCTTCTACTTCCCAAATATTTCCATTGAGTGATCTCATTAACCCTTGCTTTGGTCATGGAACTCAGAACGACATCAAATTCGGATTATTACAGAAAGAATCTTCTCTATATCCATTCGAAACATCGAAGATGAAAGTACAAACCCTAGAAAATGATATAGGCCATCTTTCTAACCAATCAGACTTTTTAGCTTCCCTAAACATCTATACCATTAGAAACTATTTTTGAGCCTTTTGATGAAAACCTTTTCTTGTTAAACCCATCAACCAAAAACCCAATCCCAAAAAGAGTTCAATACGATAACCTACTTCTGAGAGGGATCAAAGAGTATTTGGTATGATTACACCAAGAAAAGAAAAGAAAACAAATGGTTTGTGCTGAAAAGAAACATGATCAGAAAAAAAGAACGAAAGGAAAAAGAATTTGAAAAAGGTTGAAGAATATCCAAAAAGACAAAAATTGGAGAAAGGAAAGAAGAAAAATCAAGGAAATATTAACCTTGAAAAAAAAAAAAAAAATTGCAAAGAATAGTGAGATACCCTCTCAGAATTTTTGAATACCAGAATATCCTTCTTTTCTGAACCTATCCTAAGCCTTAATATAACCTATATAAGTCCTATTTGATTCTAGATTTGTACCATCATCAAGTGTGGAGAATGGAGAAAAGAAAAATTATAGATTTTGATCCGACGTTCTTAAGTGATATGACATTCCAATCATGAGATCTTAAATCTTCTTATACCTTCCATTCAAGAACTATATATGTGAGACGTTTGCCAGTTTTTATATTCATCTCCTCACATATAGTTTGAGAGAAAAGTATAAAACCATTTCTGAGTGATTCACTTCTGAGTGGTATACAAGTGAGGATTGAGGTCGAGGCATAGATTCTCTAAGGAGATCCAAATATCTTTACTACCAGATAAGGATGATGTTGAACACACACACACACTGAGTCTGAGTAATCTTTTGTTTGAAGGTCCATTTGTAGAAGTGTTGTATTTTGCTGATTAGTTCTAATTTGTGAATGATTTCTTGCATCCTTGAAATAATCGGACAAAACGGAATTTTTCTGAGTAATGCAAATAAGTTTTCTAGCATGTTCTGCCAAGCCCTTTTTAGCTCACTTATTTCGCAATAATTGCCAAGGATTGTCAATATGCTAGTTGGGGGTTGTGATATTCACTCAAAAGTGCTTATTTTAAGCCATTATCCTTATAGCGATGTCGCATTCTCCTACGTAAAACTTGTCTTTTCGTCGACTTTTTCACGTAAGAGTTTCTTCCGATGCGTAGAGCGCAATCTTTAAACGAAAATCGACTATTTGCATGAAATATACGCATTTCGGATAGTCTAGATATGAAGCTGTTTTGATTAAGTCTCATTACGTGCTTTTCTCTCGCAGGAAACCCGATTGGGCGATTTTAGAGACTTGCAGGCCCACGATCAACCATAGAAGTCTAATATCAAAGCCTAAGGAGTCAACAAGCTATACCGGCCAAGAACGGGTCAAGTCAGAGGATCGTAGAGCCAAATAAAGAACCAAGAGAGAGGAAAAGCTGAAGACCAAGAGACGAGCTAAAGTGATTCAAAGCCGCACCAACTGACATAAAATGACGGCTTACGTAATTGGTAAAGCCAACGGAAGATTACATTGAAGATCAGGGTTCATGACCCTCCGCCTGCTCTTTTGCCATTATTTTGTATTATTTTCTCTCCTCTCTCCTAATTCTCTCTCCATCTCTCTAGACTCTAATATCTAACCTGTAGATCATCTCATCGTACCATTAGATCCCCAGATCTACCATCTGATCCCCCTCTCCATGATCGAATTGCTTATATCTCACCATCTGATCCTTAGATCGATCATCATAACCCTCCGATCTCCATCATCTAACCTTATATCTTCTCTCCTTTAGCTTTATTCCATCTCTCATAGTTCTTCTACCGTTAGATCTTCAATTCGACCGTTAGATCATTCATCTGACCGTTGGATCTCTCCAGATCCTGCGGTCCGCCAATTGTGGACCGAGTCAAACCACCACCTCATCTCATCCAATTATCATAGTTCCATCATCTAACAGCCCCCATGGCCAAGTGGCCCACAAGCAAATTGAAAGCCCACGGCCTTGTAACCCGTCCTAGAGCCCATGGTGTTTTGGGCTCATTTACCACTTTTTCCCCTACCGGCCAAACGCACCCTAACCCATGGCCTCACAAGAGGCCCATATCCATTTGGCCCATTAGGGGCGCTTATCCATGCCCATGACCCATACCCAATAACCTCATGGCCCAAAGCCCATCTCTCACAAGCCCATATTCAAGCCAATGGGAGAAGTGGTCAACTTTGACCACTTCTCATCAATCCCCAACTTCCTTCCCACCTTTCTCTCTCCCACAACAAACTACTCCATCCTATAAAAGAGAGAGAAACCTCGGGTTTCTTGGTTCCCTCCCCCTTCACCTTTCTCCTTCCCTTCTCTAAATTCCCTCTCCTCTCTCAAGAATAGTCGGTGGTTGGCTGCTCTACTCCATTGAGCAATCGGAGATCTTTTTGCTACCAATGCATGTACACCGTGTACTTCCAGTGCACCTCATCTCCTCCACCTGTCTTCTTCTTCTCTTTCACATGCTGCAACCTCATCACCATTAATTCCGGCGAGAAGCTCGCCGGAATTGCCGCCCCAAACAGTAGCAAAGGTTCCTCCCCCCTTTCTTTCTTCTCTTTCTCAACTCTCTCAAGGAAGAGCCACCGTCTTCACCAAAGGGACCACCCTTTCTCTACCCTTGTTAGACTGGTTCACAACAGTGGGCAGCTTTCACGGACTGGTCTGGACTGCAACCTCCATTTTGTTCTCCTCCTCTTCTTCTCTTTCTTCCTCCCTTTCCTCCCACTCTCTTCTTCTTCCCTCTCTTCTCTATCTTTGCTGTACTGTCATCAAAAGAAAAGGAAAGAATAGAGAGAACTCTCTCTATTTCTGCTGGTTCCCCTTCTCTTGGGAGCACCATCCGAATCATCTCTCTCCTTGCCATCTTCTTCTACAATCTGCAAGACCACGCCTGTTGCTGCTCCTCCCTTTCCAACAACTTCCACCATTGTAGTACATGCTGCAAACTACCGTGCACCACCAACAATCACCAGATCCAGCAACCATTCTTTCCCCTCCTTCCTTTGGTGTATCTTCAGCCCCTCAAACGGAATGCAACAACCAATATCTGTTGCTACACCAGCGTGAAAGCTTACTCCACCAGCTGCTGCACAACTCCGTTCACACCATCAGCCTGCAACTCAACTTCAACCGCTCTCCACATCGTTGCAGGTCTTTCATTATCTCCACCTATAGATCTGAACACAGAAATTACCATTCTTCAAACCGTCTCCCTCCCTCAGCAATCTTCTCTCACCCATAGCCACCAACTGCAACACTGTGGGTGCTGCCTCTATCTCCACCGGAGCTCCTCAACTTCAACCACACCTGCAAGTGCCAGCTTGTTCCACCTTTCCTCACCATCTTTCTTGCTGGCTAAACCAGCAAGAACATCTGAGGACCAGTCATTTTCACTACCGTGCAGTCCCCACGAGCTCCTCTCTTGTGAGCACGCTTCTTCTCTTTGGTGCTCAGCCCATTTCTGGGCCCTTCTATCTTCTCCACCACCGTCCAACCAGTCCTAACACCACCTGCAATCACGCCTTTCACTACCTGCTCATGCGTGTGTGCAACACCACCCTCTTGGCCACTTGCAGGTGCAACCACAGGCAGCCACCACTTCCATCACCTGAGAGTTGCAGGCATATTTTGAAACTGGTAACTCCGGCCGGTTGAACTACCATGCACCACCTTTCCCATGCACTACTGTAACGTCGTGCAACATCAGCTTCTTGTCTTCTAGTTGCCACTTCCCACGTCAGTGATCTGCAAGTGTGTCACGTGCATCTTTCACCAAGAAAAACCACAATCCAACCATGCTCTTCCACGGTTTGCACCTCACAGGGGATATTCCATTGCAATAACCCTCCATGACTTGGAGGACATCTCCACCTACAAGTGCTTCCCCTCACATATGTTGTACCTAGTCATTGAAAAGGTACTGCAAATATCTCTTCCCAATCTGTGCGATAGGCAGCAAGGTTTTCTCTTCATCAGCCACGGGGTGCACCTAGTATACCTTGGGTGTTCGCCATTGAACACCACAGCTACGCCTAGTCGTTGTTATCAAGGTGAATCTCACTTTCTCTCTCTACCTATTTATTTTCTCTCTCTACCTTTTCCTCTCTTTAATTTTGCTTTCTAGATTGATTACCATTTCATTTATTCAATTTTTGTAAACACTTGAGGAATTATTAAATTTAGTTGAAATATCGTTTTTCATTGTGTTCTCGTTCTATTTGATTTATGCCAATTAGTTGATAAAGTCTCACAAAAAAAAGGATTGTTTTTAATCTCGATTTCCACCATTCTCACCCTTCCATCATTTTTAGCAAAATTTTCGTTAATTTGTTCTTATTTTTCCCCTAACCCCGAGTGCGGACGATACCCGACACGAGCCACTGTACAACCCTGTGATTTTTGCAGGATTTGAGTGAACAAGATTCGGATAATTACAAATATTGTTGAACTTTAGGGTTTCTGTAACCAACGACGCGGAAAAATCCTAATTTCAGTACTCTCTTCACCTCCCTCCATTATCCAAGCCGTTAACACTTCTATTGCACAACAGTCCTCTCTCCACTCTCTACACCCAGCAAGCAGCCACTATGCGTCATCTCAAAGGGCAGCCTGCTACACTACCATCGTGGGAAACACCTTCCCAAACCAGCCATCACCATTAAAGCTTGCCTCACGGACTGCACGAACCAGAAATCAACGGTTTTTCTTACTCTCCGGACGGTGTCTAAGGCCATGCTCCACTCCATCATCACCGTCCACCACCACCTGCAAATGCCCGGAGGATCTCCTCCATGTCTCATCTCCTCCACACTGTAGATCAGGCCGTCACCCCTTTTTCCACTTGTCCTTCTCCACCGTGCAACAAAACAGCAAGATCTCACACCCCTCATCTTCCTCATCTTCACCAGATCCTCTTGCACATCCTCCTCATGCAACCACTCCGGGAAGCAACGGTGCTCTCATCATCTCATGGTCATGCAAGGGTAAGTTCTCCAAGGTAAGCTGTGAATCTCTTCTCTTCACTCTAACCTTCTCCTTCCCTCTCTAGGGTAGTTCTCTCTCTAGATTTCTCTATCTATTTCTCTCTTCGCTACATAGTTTCTCTCTCTAGAATAGCCTTCTTGATAGTTCTCTCTCTCTAGAAATACTCCCTCACTTCATTTTCTCTCTCTAACTCTCTCTGGAATTTTCTTCTTTAAAATTGCTTTTTAGTTTATCTTCTTATATGTTATTTTCGATTCAAGCATTGTAATAAACATTTGATCACTGAATGATAAAGTTTGTTTTTATCTATTATTTCTTGTGATGATCCGTCAGTTTTTGTTCTTATTCGCGCTAATCCAACTAATCCCGAGTGCGGATCGACATCCGACACGAGCCACTATGCAAAATTGCCCATTTTACAGGTTAAATGTCTCGGATAAATTATAAATATTGTTGAGATTAGGGTTTCCGTACCAACGACGCGGAAAAACCCTACTTTCAAATGGCGCCGCTGCCGCTCGGGTGTTCGGGAGTGCGAAAAAGGACGTAAAGACGGAATTGAAAAGTTGCTGAAGCGAAAAGCTGCTCAATTTGGCCAGCCCAACCTTTTCAGGAAACTTTCTATTTTTTGTTTTTGTTGATTTTTAGCAGTTTTTAAATTACTATTTTTAATGCCTCGGAAGGCCGAGTGCAATTTGTAATAATTTAGGAATTTTACTGCTTTCCATATAACTGCTAGATCTTGTTCTAGGGTTTTTTAGAAACCCTAGATTAAGTGAAAAATACCAAAAAAATAATAAATTCAAAATTCAAAAAAATTAGGGTTTCATATTCTGCAGATTTTTAGAAATCACCAATCAAGGATTTGCAATTTTTGGAAAGATTCTAAAATCTTGAAACTTTGCTAAATTAGGGTTTCCCCTCTTAGAAGTTTCCTCTTTAGAAGAATTTCTATCTTTAGAAATCTTCCGAATTTGGAAAAGTCTGCAAAAGGAAACACCCCAAATCTAGCAAGAATTTCAATTTTGGGAAATTTCCCAAAATTATAAGGGATCTCACAATCAAATCTTTCTTGGAAGATCTCCACAGTTCGGGAAACTTTCCAATCTAGGTATTTTCCAATCTGGGAATTCCTAAATTTTAACCCATCTCGAACTTGGAAATTAATTCAAAAACTTGCCTAAATCCAGTGCTTGTTCTATGAACCCTAAAAAGGCAAAGATCTTCCAAATAGAATCCCGACTACCTAGACCGTGCGATCTAACTTTTCTGCAGGAACACGATCCAGTGTGGGTAGGGAGCGAAAGCTCAAAGAGGTGGAGTCGGGCCCAAGCCCATTAGGATACCCCTCTCTAACCCATGGAGGAGACCCCGTGGCGTGGCCCACGGGAGGTAAGTCTCTATCCTCGCCTTGAGTGCGATACTGCGCCGTTGGGTGACTCATTGCCGCTTGTCTATTTGCTTTCGCATCCATATTCTTCGACTTGCGTGGCGTGGCCGTTAATCAATCCACTCTAAGAGAGCAAACCCAGCTCCAAATTGAAACTGGTGGGATTTCATCACCCACCTCATCATTCCAACTGATTTGATCCCAAGGCTCTAGTTAATTAAAAAGAATCAAGAAGTAGAGCCAATTAGCCCGGTGTTCGAGGAAAAATCCACGCAAAGCGAACCCGCTTAACATCCAATCGAAATAAGACCACGAGCACGGGTCCCTGTTGTCTAACACACCCATAAGTCCCTGCTACTCAAGTACACTGAGCTCGACGTGGCATCTTGGACTATTCGGCGGTTAGTTGAGTGTGGACTAGGAACACACATCAACCCTAGCTTAACCCGAGGGAACACTCTTCTTATACACTTGACCAATCCGGTTAGTCTGGGACGTACTTAAGTCAGCCACTGTGCCGCACGTCTGTCTAGGCTTCGGATTGCCTTGTTGTTAACTAGAGTTAGTACTAAAGGATTCGCTCTGAAGAGTGTAGCCTGGTGAGAACCTCTGAGTGCAAAACAGTTAGTCCGGCGGTTAAAAGATAAACCAGTGGTCCGCCCACTGTCATAATCTACTCTAGCCCCAAAACTAACTAAGATAATTCCTAAAATATATCCTGATTGCTTAGAATAGGATTATCTGTGCTTGGTGTGCATCATTTAGGATAGTGTTCCTCTCTGGCAACTTTTTGCCAAGTATAGAGCTTGCCTCATTCGCGTATGCCCGTTTGGAATCGTCCGAACAAGCGCTTGATTCGATCTGAGAATCACATCCCTACAGTGGATCCTCCACTGAATTCTTCCCCATCTCTTTCCCCACCCGCCTCCCCCAGTACTACTACCTTTGTAGTCATGGCAGTCGAACGACCTCTTATCGAGACGTTCGCTCCTATCTCTGCCAATCCGCCCACTTGCATTGTTCTCCCACCTACTACGGCGGTACAGTTCGAGATCAGACCACAGACGATCCAAATGCTGCCAACCTTTCGTGGTCTCCCAAGAGAAGACCCATATTCCCATATTCGGGAATTCCAACATGTCATCCTACTTTTCAAGAATCAGAACCTCGATGATGACAATGTGCGTCTGCGAGTTTTCCCATTCTCGCTCAAAGACCGAGCCTCAGATTGGCTCTACTCCTTACCTGCTGATTCAATCAGCAGTTGGAAAGAATTGGTGGGCAAATTCATGTCTAAATTCTACCCCATGACTCGGACCAACCAAATGAAGCAACTCATCCAGGACTTTCGACAGAAGTCCGATGAGAAATTTTTTGAAGCGTGGGATAGATTCCAAGACTACCTGACTAAGTGTCCCCACCATAGCATCGACAAGGGAAATCTTGTCCACGTCTTCTATAAGGGACTTACTGATGAGTACCGGACCATGGTAGAGTCAATGTGCCAAGGAAAATTCCTGCACCAAACTCCGACCGATGCATACAAATTCTTGGGAGAGTTAGGAGAAAACTCTCAACATTGGACAACTGACTCAGAGTTCAGTCGAACCACTTCGGTCCAAAGGACAACCAAGGGACATGATGCTACAGCTGATACGGAGCTTAGATCTGTCATTCAAGAGTTGAGCAAGTCAGTCTCGGCACTGGCTGTGTCAGTACAAAAGCCTACTCAACAATCTACCCCAGTCATGCATGTGGGACACGAGAGCCCTATGGAATCCTGTACCCTCTGTCTGCAACCCTCCCATACTACTGAGCATTGTCCTTTGAATGAAGGGTGGTCTAATCCTCTTCAGGAAGAAGTTTGTGCTTTCAGCACATACAAACCACCCACTCAGAACTCGTATAGTCAATCTTATCATCCGGACACGAGAAACCACCCTAACTTTTCTTGGAGGCCTCAGTCTACTCAACCACAAGCTCAACCTCCACGTCAACCTCAGGGCATGTATCCTCCTGGGTTCAATCAACCCAATAGGCAATTCAATCAGGGTCAGTACCAGCAGAATCAGTACCCATCTACTCAGAACCAGCAATTCCAACAGGGTCAATACTCTGAACAACCGAGCATATTTCAGAATCAGCAAAGAGTCCCACAGACCTTTCAGACCCAACCGATTGTCCCAACTAATTCTCCAGCCTATAACTATAATGCCCCAATGAGCTCGAGTCGCGAATTGGTGCCTCAACTCCCATTAGCTGCCCCCCAACAGTCGCTCCCCAAATCTGGTATCGAAGACCTTCTAGCTCAACTCATTACTCAGCAACAACAATCTATGCAACGCCTAGAGCAACAGCAACAGCAATCCATGCTTCGTCTAGAACAACGTCTAGGTAACTTGGAAGCTGAGAAAGCTAAGGGGATCTTTCCTAGCCAACCCATTGCCAACCCTAAAGGAAATGCCAAAGGGGCAGTATATGAGATCGGATCTCAATCTCAAAGCCAGAATGAGAAGTGTCAAGGGGAGGTGCAAGCTGTAACCACCCTACGATCTGGAAAAACTGTGGACATGGGAGTCCAACCACCGCCGGTGCCATCTCCAGCACCCATCACTCGTACAAAGGAAACTAGTACCAATCCTACCTCTACTTCTTCCACCTCTGCACCAACTTCTGATATCCTTGTGCAGAAATCGAAGGCTAAAGACAAATCCATTTGTCGAGTAAAGCCTCCCTTCCCAGACAGACTTGTCCAAGATAAGCGGGATCAGCAATTCTCAGAGATCTTAGACGTCTTTAAAGACGTCCAGATCAATATCCCATTCCTTTCTGCTATCAAGCAAATCCCCTCCTATGCCAAATTCCTAAAGGACTTGTGCACAGTTAAGCGGCGTACGCATGTACCCAAAGCTGCCTTCTTGGCCGAAAAAGCTACAGCGTTCATTCAACGCAATAGTGTGATCAAACACAAAGATCCAGGTAGCCCAACTGTCCAATGTAAAATTGGTGACAACTTTAGCTGCACTGCCTTGCTAGATTTAGGGGCTAGCGTTAACCTCATACCGTTCTCGGTAAATCAGCAGTTAGGACTGAAAGATATGAAGCCTACCAATGTCACCCTAAAATTGGCTGATCAGTCCATCAAGATTCCAAGAGGAATCATTGAAGATGTCCTAGTAAAAGTCGCTGACTTTTATTATCCTGTGGACTTTATCATTCTAGACACCGAGCCGTGTCAGGATAACCGCATTCCGGTCATCTTAGGCCGTCCATTCCTTGCCACCGCGAATGCACACATCGGTTGCCGGGACGGAAACATGTCCATTGCTTTCGGAAACCTCAAAGCTGAGGTCAATATCTTTCGTTTAATGCAACAAGATGCCGATCGCGAAGTGACCGATGAAATGTGTGCCGTTGAGAGTCTAATCCCGGACTCCACCGAAGATATTCTTAAGCAGTGTCTAGAACACTTTGGAGCTGACTTTGCAACAGAGTCAGCTATTTCTGATCTCAATGATCTTTTGGAGACTGCTCCACTGATAGAGATCCCCGCTCCACTCATCGAGTTCGAGCCTCTGATAACCATGGCCAGAGAACCCATCCTTCCTTTACCTACTGAAGTCAAACCTCTTCAATCCGTGTCTTCTGTGACACCTATTTCTACTCCATCTGCTCCAAAATTGAAGCTTAAGCCTCTTCCCACAGATCTTTCCTATGCCTATCTTGGTCCTAAGGAAACCTACCCTGTCATTATTGCTTCCGCTTTGTCTGAGAGTGAACGTAAGAAACTTCTCGAGCTGCTCAACGAGCACAAATCTGCGATAGGTTGGACTATGGATGATATTCGAGGCATAGACCCCTCGGTGTGCCAACATCACATCTATCTCGAGGATGAATCCAAAACCTCTCGAGAACACCAGAGGAGGTTGAACCCCGTCTTGAAGGATGTAGTTCGGGATGAGGTCCTTAAACTATTAGATGCGGGTATCATTTATCCCATCTCCGATAGCAAATGGGTGAGTCCTATTCATGTCGTCCTTAAAAAGGCCGGATTCACAGTTGTGGAAAACGAGAACAAGGAAATGGTAACCCAGCGCCTGAAGAAAGGGTGGAGAGTCTGCATCGATTACCGACGACTCAACACCAACACTAGGAAGGACCATTTTCCTTTACCCTTCATAGACCAAATGTTGGAGAGACTAGCAGGTCACTCCTATTACTGCTTCCTCGATGGTTACTCAGGGTATAATCAAATACCAATCGCCCCTGAGGATCACGAGAAGACAACCTTCACTTGTCCCTTTGGCACTTTTGCCTACAAGCGCATGCCCTTTGGCCTCTGCAATGCACCCACGACCTTTCAAAGGTGTATGATGAGCATATTCTCTGACATGGTGGAAAAATTCCTCGAAGTCTTTATGGACGACTTCTCAGTCTTTGGGTCATCCTTTGATGATTGTCTGAACCATCTAGGGCTTGTACTTCAACGCTGTCAGGACAAGTGACTTGTCCTCAATTGGGAGAAATGCCACTTCATGGTGAAGAAGGGCATTGTTCTGGGACATGTCATTTCCCATCAGGGTATTGAGGTCGACAAAGCTAAAATTGATATCATCTCGACCTTGCCCATTCCTAAGTCCGTACGTGACATCCGGTCCTTTTTGGGACACGGAGGATTCTATAGGCGATTCATCAAGGACTTCTCTCAAATCGCTCGACCTCTGTCCCATCTTCTGGCTAAAGATAGTCCTTTCGACTTTAATGCTGACTGTGTCAAGGCATTTGAGCGTCTCAAATCTGAGCTCACTACTGCGCCCATTATCCGTCCCCCGGACTGGACTCTACCTTTTGAGGTAATGTGCGATGCTTCTGACTACGCGTTAGGCGCCGTTCTAGGGCAGAGAGTTGACAAAAGGTCACACGTGATCTACTACGCGAGCAAAACTCTTAACTCTGCCCAAATGAATTACTCTACCACTGAGAAAGAACTCCTGGCGGTAGTCTTTGCCCTTGATAAATTTCGTCAGTACCTCTTAGCCACTAAGGTGGTTGTGTACACTGATCATGCAGCCCTTCGTTATCTCATGTCGAAAAAGGAAACCAAGCCTCGATTAATTCGATGGATTCTCTTACTGCAGGAATTCGACCTCGAGATTAAGGATAAGAAAGGAACTGAGAATGTAGTGGCTGATCACTTGTCTAGACTGACTTTAGAGTCATCCTTCGACACCCAGCCCATCCCTGAAACCTTTCCAGACGAACAACTGTTCGCCATCTCTGTTAATCCTTGGTATGCTGACATTGTCAACTACCTTGTCACCGAAGAAATGCCTTCACACTGGTCAAAACAGGACAAAAGCCAATTCCTAGCAAGAGTTAAGTACTACTCTTGGGATGACCCTTATTTGTATAAATACTGTCCTGACCAAATCATTCGTCCCTGTGTCCCTGAGTCGGACCAACTCAATATCTTGTCCTCGTGTCATGACCAACCTTGTGGTGGTCATTTCAGTACTAAGAAAACTGCAGAAAAAGTTCTGCAATGCGGATTCTACTGGCCTACACTATTTAAAGATGCCCATATCTACTCCAAAACCTGTCCTAATTGCCAGCATCTAGGCCGCATCTCCCAGAGGAACATGATGCCCCTCACTCCCATCCAGGTCGATGAAATATTTGACATCTGGGGCATCGACTTCATGGGCCCATTTTCCGTTTCCTATGGTTTTGAGTACATTCTCCTTGCGGTAGACTATGTATCCAAATGGATAGAAGCCATTCCCACCAAGACAAATGACCACAAAGTAGTGGTCCAATTCCTAAAGGAGTTCATCTTCGCCCGATTCGGTGCCCCTAAGGCCATCATTAGTGATGGGGGCACCCATTTCTGCAATAAGATATTCGAGAAATTAATGAAAAAGTATGGGGTAACCCACAAGGTTGCCCTAGCTTATCATCCGCAGACTAGTGGTCAAGTGGAGGTTTTTAATCGCCAGATCAAGCAGATCTTGGAGAAGACAGTCAATACCACACGTAAAGACTGGTCTACTCGTCTCACTGATGCTTTATGGGCATACAGAACCGCCTACAAGACCCCACTCAATATGTCGCCCTATCGTCTGGTCTTTGGGAAACCCTGTCATCTTCCAGTAGAGATTGAACATCGTGCCCTGTGGGCCATTAAGAAGCTCAACTTCGACCTAGACTCCGCAGGGGAGGAGCGAAAACTTCAAATGAATGAGTTAGAAGAACTCAGAAATGATGCCTACAACTTGTCCAAGAATTACAAAGCCAAAATGAAGTGGATACATGACAAGAGCATCCTCAGAAAAGAGTTCCATCCAGGACAGAAGGTCCTTCTTTATAATTCTCGTCTCCATCTCTTCCCTGGGAAACTGAAATCTAGGTGGACCGGTCCTTATACGGTCACAGCAGTCACACCCTTCGGGGCAATCACTATTGAGGATCCCAAGGATCACTCCTCATTCCAGGTCAATGGTCAGCGTCTTAAGCAATTCCATGAACTTGATGTGTCGTTCATTCAGACTTTTGAAATTGATCTCATCGATCCTGTTTATGTCGACTGATGATCCACTCAGTCTCCTGTGCTCCAACTTGGTTGGGGGTGCCTGTCACCCCCGTCATGTCTGGCTGAAGACGTAAAACTTAGCGCTTTCGGAAAGGCAATTCCGGTATTCCTAGAATACATGAGTCTCATGCATTTGTTATTACTGTTATATCTCTGAAACTGCAGGTACATTCATTCTCCCGATCATCAGGTACCAAACACTATCGAATTTCTGCCGACTTGGTAACATCCTTCCTGAACTTTTGCATCATCATCACTAAATTTTTATCATTTTATGTCCCGGTCATGAGCACCGAGGACGGTGCTATATTTTGGTTGGGGGTGGGTATTTACCAAAACTCATGTCTTCATTTTGATAAAAAAAAAAAAGAAAAAAAAAAAAAAAAAGTTTTTTGGGTGATTTCCGATGTTCTCCAAAAGTTTTCTAGAATTTCAAAAATGTGTCAAATACCCTGACTTTGATTAGCTGAAAACCTCCGTTAAGTCAGTATTGAGGATGTCAATTTTTGTTTAAAGTTAGCGTTGAGTCAATTCAAGCGTGACTACAGCAGTTTTGAAAACTTAGAAAAACTCAGATTCGGCACAATTGTACACTATCAACATCAGAGTCATCCTAAGTTTGGAAATTCTAGAGATCCTGTGAGAAGAATTGTGGAGACCTAACCCAGTAAGCTTTCGAGCCTTTAATCATTGCAGAGATTATACAACAATTCTGAGTCACAAGATGACTCACTATTCTTCATGCCCGCAATATTCGTTGAGAGATCTCATTATCTTTTGCTTCGATCATAAAACTCGGAACGACATCAACATTGGATTACTACGACAGAACCTTCTCTGTATCCAGTCAAGACAGTATACATGATAGTGCAAACCTTAGAAAATGATTTAGGCCATTTTTCCGAACCATTCAGCCTTTTTACTCACCTGAATTATACTTCACTAGAAACCCCTTGATCCCTTCTATAAAAGCCTTTTCTTTGTAAGCCCATTAACCAAAAACCCAGTTCAGCTACGAAGTGTTACTAGCCACCCTATTTTTGAGAAGGATAAAAAAAAATAACTGATGTGGGTGTACCGCGAAAAGAAAAGTAAAGAAGAAGAATCAAAAGGAAAAGAAAGTGGTTCAAGCTGAAAACAAAATATGGAAAGAAAGTATGAAAAAGTGCTGAAAAGAAATTGAGCAGTCTCAGAAATATCAAGAAAAAGAGAAAAATACGAAAAAAAAGGAAAAAGAACCAGATAATGGTGTTACGCCGCAGGAAAAATACAAGAAAATGGCAATATCCTCTCAAGATCTTTGAAATCCTGTATCCCTTTATCTCTCTACACCTGACCTAAGCCTCATTACAACCCAGGAAAGTCCTACTTGATTCTAGGATAGTACGATCATAAAATGTGGAGATTGGAGAAAGAGAAGCTATAGAGTTTGATCTGACGTTCCTGAGTGAAGTGGTATTCCAATCATGAGATCTTCTTCTGTTAAAGATGTCCTTCCTTCAAATAAAACATATGTGAGATCTTTTGCCTCTTTATATTAAATATATCTCCTCACATATAAATTGAGAGAAAAGAAGAAAACCCTTCTTGTGTGATTCTATTCTGAGTGCTAAACATGTGAGATTTGAGGTCGAGGCATAAAAACTTAGAGGTGATCTGGAAATCTTTACTGTCGGATGATGAGAATGTTGAGCACACACACACGTAGAGTCTGACTATTCTGGGTCATGATTATCAGTCTGTAGTCTTGCCAAAACTTTCCAACTCTTCGCTAGCATGTAACTGTTTTTGCATCCATTCAATGATTTGACGAACGGTGTTTTCCCGGAGCTAATATGAAAAAGTGTGCAGCATGTGCAGAGCCCTTTTAAGCTCATTTATTTCGCACTAATTGCCAAGGATTGGCAATATGCTGGTTGGGGGTTGTGATATTCGCTCAAAACTGCTTATTTTAAGCAATTATCCTTTTAGCTTTATTGCATTCTCCTACGTAAAATACTCTATTTACCTACTTTTCTACGTAAGAGTCTCTTCTGTTGCATAGAACACACTTTTCTGGACGAAATGGTATATTTGCATGCATTAAACACATTTTTTGGAAGTTTAAATATTAAGCCGTTCTGATAAAGTCTCATTACGCGCTTTTTTTTTTTAAGTAAAAGTCTACTTTTCTTTGGGGAATGGCCCCAATTAGTGGACCCCCCATTTTTAAAAATTTAATTAAAATTATTTGGAAATTCACGGGGTCCACTAACTGGTCGGACAGCGGGTTGATGATGATGGGCCCGGCTACTGGCCCACATGGACTGATGATGTCCATCGTCTCACAAGATGATGTGACAGACAGTCTGATGGCGATCGGATGGATGGTGACTTGATTGGGACCCAGATTGGTAGATCGACAGATCTAGAGAGATCCAACGGTCCGATTGAAGATTCAATGGTC
The DNA here is from genome assembly GCA_035048495.1 of Euptelea pleiosperma. Taxonomy (NCBI): domain Eukaryota; kingdom Viridiplantae; phylum Streptophyta; class Magnoliopsida; order Ranunculales; family Eupteleaceae; genus Euptelea; species Euptelea pleiosperma. The sequence continues at coordinate 12,035,697 of CM068544.1, read as the reverse complement.
CGATGGAAGATCCAACGGTCAAAAAGCTAAGGGAGATGAGATAGAGCCGATGGGCAGGAGTTCTGGGGTTAGGTCAGTAGATTCGAGGACCGAGAGATGAAGAGAGAGAGAGAATAAGGAGAGATGAGAGAGAAAGTATCAGAAAATGGAGATAAACGTATTGGCAGAGGGTCTGGAACCCTGGTCTTCACTGTGACCATCCTCACCCTTCTCCAGTAGTGTAGACTATCATTCCTTGCTAACTCATGTGGCTTTAAACGCTTTGGTTCTTCTCTTGGTTATCAGCTCTCCCGCTCTCGTGGTTCCTTAGGCCAGCTCTTCGATCCCCTTGTTCAGCCCGTAATAGGCTCATATCTTCTAGACATAGCCTGTGAACTCTTTAAGCTTTGATAATGGGCTTTCATGATCCATGTGGGCCCACAAGTCTCGAGAATCATCCAATCAGGGTTTCCTACGACAGAAGAAGCGCGTAATGAGATTTAATCAGAACGGCTTAATATTTAAACTTCTAAAAATGTGTTTAATGCATGCAAATATACCATTTCGTCCAGAAAAGTGTGTTCTACGTAATGAGATAGACTCTTACGTAGAAAAGTGGATAATTAGAGCAGTTTTACGTAGGAGAGTGCAATAATGCTAAAAGGATAATTGCTTAAAATAAGCACTTTTGAGCGAATATCATCACTTAAGAACGTCGGATCAAACTCTATAATTTCTCTTTTCTCCATTCTCCACACTTGAGGATGGTACAAATCTAGAATCAAATAGCACATGCATAGGTTGTATTGAGGCTTATGATAGGTTCAGAAAAGAAGGATATTCTGGTATTCAAAAATTCTGAGAGGGTATCTCACTATTCTTTGCAACTTTTCCTAGGGATAAATTTCATTGACTTTTCTTCTTTTCTTTTTCCAATTTTTGTCTTTTTGGCTATTATTCAACCTTTCCTTCTTATTTTTCTGATCATGTTTCTTTTCAGTTCCTTTTCTTCATCTTCTTCACGTCTTCGCCGGAGTTGCCTGCAACTCCGGCCGTCTGGTAAGGCTTCCTCTTCTTCTTCTTCTTCTTCTTCTTCTTCTTCTTCTTCTTCTTCTTCTCATCTTTTTTCTTTATTATTTTTTTCATTTTCGTTTTCTTCATCATATTATTCCCGTTTTCTACAGGAGTTGCAGCCTGCAACTCCGGCCGGCGGCGCCCCCCCCCAACCAGTGCAGTACGCATCTCTCTCCTCTATCTCCTGCCGCCTCTTCTCCTTGCCGCTGCGCCCTTGATTCCTCCTTCCTTGCTGCCCTTGCAAGCGTCTCCACAACTTGAATCATATAGGTATTGCACAGGCCACCATCTTCTTCCCTGAGTCAACCTCCAACGCCCCCATCCTTTACCGTCTCTTCTTCTCCTACGCCACAAACCGTCAGTCTCCATTAGACTGCTCCACATCCCTCTTCACGCTGCTGCACCTTCACATTGCAGTGTGCTCTCCACAGCAGCCACCGATTGCCGCCTGCAGCTTCCCACGTCCTCCTTACTCCAAAACGGTTGTTGGAGTTGCAACCTGCAACTCCAGCCATCCTTCCATTGACGAGCTCGCACCTCTCCACGTTTTCCCTGGGCGTTCTTCAAGGTGAGTCCTACTGCTGCAGCTTGATATTCGCTCAAAAGTGCTTATTTTAAGCAATTATCCTTTTAGCGTTATTGCATTCTCCTACGTAAAATACTCTATTTACCTACTTTTCTACGTAAGAGTCTCTTCTGTTGCGTAGAACACACTTTTCTGGACGAAATGGTATATTTGCATGCATTAAACACATTTTTTGGAAGTCTAAATATTAAGCCGTTCTGATAAAGTCTCATTACGCGCTTCTTCTGTCGCAGGAAACCCCGATGGGACGATTCTCGAGACTTGTGGGTCCAAATCGATCATGAAAGCCCATTATCAAAGCTTAAAGAGCCCACATGATATGACTAGAAGATATGGGCCAAATATGGGCTGAATAAGAGGACCAAAAAGCCGGCCCAAAGAACGAAGAGAGCAGGAGAGCCAATGACCAAGAGACGGACCAAAGCGTTTAAAGCCACATGAGTCAGCAAAGAATGATAGTCGACTCTACTGGAGAAGCGTGAGGATGGTCACAGTGAAGACCAGGGTTCCAGACCCTCCGCCAGTGCTTTTTTCCATTTTTTTTGATACTTTTTCTCTCATCTCTTCTTATTCTCTCTCTCTCTTCATCTCTCGATCCTCGAATCTACTGACCTAACCCCAGAACTCCTACCCATCGGCTCTATCTCATCTCCCTTAGCTTTCTGACCATTGGATCTTCCATCGGACCGTTGGATCTTCAATCGGACCGTTGGATCTCTCTAGATCTGTCGATCTACCAATCTGAGCCCCAATCAAGTCACCATCCATCCGATCGCCATCAAACTGTCTGTCACATCATCTTGTGAGATTATGGACATCATCAATCCATACGGGCCAATAGCCGGGCCCATCTTCATCGACCCGCTGTCCGACCAGTTAGTGGACCCCGCGAATTTCAAAATAATTTTAATTAAATGGGGGGTCCACTAATTGGGGAGATTCCCCATAGAAAAGTAGGTTTTTACTTAAAAAAAAAAAAAAAAAAAAAAATATTTTTCTTATTTTTTTATTTTCAAAAATCCCCTATTTCCATTAATGGAAATAGGGAAGCTTTAAAAGGAGAAGGATAGGGGTTCGTTCGAACCCTAACCCCTCTTCTCCTCTCCTTCCCCTAATCTTCTGCCCACTTTTTCGCCTTCTTCTTTCTTCTCTTTTCTTCTTTTTTTCTTTTTTTCTTCTTCTTCTTCCTCCTCCATCTTTGCCGGAGTTGCAGGCAGCAACTCCGGCCATCTGGTCCTCGTTCTCCTCCTCCTCCTTCTTCTTCTTCTTCTCCTTCTTCTTCTTCTTCTTCTTCTTCTTCTTCTTCTTCTTCTTCTTCTTCTTTTTCTTCTTCTTCATTTTCGTTTTTGTCATTACCGTCTTCTACCGGAGTTGCAGCCTGCAACTCCGGCCGGCACCGCCCCCCCCAACCAGTCCAGCAGCCCCTCTCCCTAGAGTCTCCTGCCTCCTCTTCTTCAACACGTCCAAGCCTGCTGCATCTACATCTTCATACCGACACGCCCCTCATCCTAACACCGTGAAGCACACCGTCTACCAAGGTTCCCAGCTGGTTGCTTCACCTGTAACTCCAGCCGATCACTGCTGCTCATTGCTGCCGGAAACCGCAGCACCACCTCCATCTTCATCGCCTGCGACCTCCCACAGCACCTCCATTCTCCACCGTCCTGCTCATCCACCCTCCAACTGCTGTTGCAGCTTGCAAGAAGGCCTCACCGTCGGTACTCTCTTCACCTCCCTCCATTATCCAAGCCGTTAACACTTCTATTGCACAACAGTCCTCTCTCCACTCTCTACACCCAGCAAGCAGCCACTATGTGTCATCTCAAAGGGCAGCCTGCTACACTACCATCGTGGGAAACACCTTCCCAAACCAGTCATCACCATTAAAGCTTGCCTCACGGACTGCACGAACCAGAAATCAACGGTTTTTCTTACTCTCCGGACGGTGTCTAAGGCCATGCTCCACTCCATCATCACCGTCCACCACCACCTGCAAATGCCCGGAGGATCTCCTCCATGTCTCATCTCCTCCACACTGTAGATCAGGCCGTCACCCCTTTTCCCACTTGTCCTTCTCCACCGTGCAACAAAACAGCAAGATCTCACACCCCTCATCTTCCTCATCTTCACCAGATCCTCTTGCACATCGTCCTCATGCAACCACTCCGGGAAGCAACGGTGCTCTCATCATCTCATGGTCATGCAAGGGTAAGTTCTCCAAGGTAAGCTGTGAATCTCTTCTCTTCACTCTAACCTTCTCCTTCCCTCTCTAGGGTAGTTCTCTCTCTAGATTTCTCTATCTATTTCTCTCTTCGCTACATAGTTTCTCTCTCTAGAATAGCCTTCTTGATAGTTCTCTCTCTCTAGAAATACTCCCTCACTTCATTTTCTCTCTCTAACTCTCTCTGGAATTTTCTTCTTTAAAATTGCTTTTTAGTTTATCTTCTTATATGTTATTTTCGATTCAAGCATTGTAATAAACATTTGATCACTGAATGATAAAGTTTGTTTTTATCTATTATTTCTTGTGATGATCCGTCAGTTTTTGTTCTTATTCGCGCTAATCCAACTAATCCCGAGTGCGGATCGACATCCGACACGAGCCACTATGCAAAATTGCCCATTTTACAGGTTAAATGTCTCGGATAAATTATAAATATTGTTGAGATTAGGGTTTCCGTACCAACGACGCGGAAAAACCCTACTTTCATAGCTCCTCCCTAACGCCGGTAATCTCCTCTCAAGAACACGATCTGCAAAACACTTGTAGACCGTCTTCCCCAGCATCCTTCTTCGGGCGATCATCCTCACTGTTGCGCCTCCACCCTTGCAAGAACCAACAACACCTGCAACCTCTTTGCAAACCCATGCGCTCCCAACTGAACACCTTGCAAGTCGTCTGAAACTTCACCAGCAATCGAAGTTATAGGTTGTCCTCTTCCCCCCCAAGAGCAACAAATATAAAAAAAAAGAGAAGAATAATTGAAATACGGCTCACACTTCAACCAAGTTGTAGGCCGTTTCCTCGTCTCCTAGCCGCTGCCACTACCCCCTTGGACAGCACCACATCAACCCAAACCCTCCTCATGGTGCTCCCACGTGTGCACATATTTTATCCTTGGTCGAACCTCTACTGCCGGATCCAATCTCCTCAGGTAAGTTCAAGGTGAGTTTCTCTCTCTAGAGTTTTCTCACTTTGTCTATTTTCTCTCTAGAATAGTTCTCTCTCTCTAAGTCTCTCTCTAACTTCCTTTCTCTTAATTCCTTCTAGTTAGTTTTCCTTAATTGTTTTGCAATAGTTTCATTCAAGGCTTGTAATTGACATTTTCTATTTAATGAATGGAGTTTATTTGAGTATAGTTGTTTCATTATTTTCCTAGTTAATTGTTCATTTCGTTAAAATAATTCTAATAGTCTTTCAATCTCAAAGCTTGTTTCAAAATCAACCCTAGATCTCTCATCCATCCTTCATTTGAAGCATTTTCTGTCATTATTGTTCTTATTTGCCCTAACCCCGAGTGCGGACGATATCCGACACGAGCCACTGTACAACCCTGTGATTTTTACAGGATTTGAGTGAACAAAGAAGCGGATTCTAAAAATGTGTTGAGATTAGGTTTTCTGATTCAACGACACGGAAAAATCCTACTTTCAAATGGCGTCGCTGCCGCTCGGGTGTTCGGGAGTGCGAAAAAGGACGTAAAGACGGAATTGGAAAGTTGCTGAAGCGAAAAGCTGCTCAATTTGGCCAGCCCGACCTTTTCGGGAAACTTTCTATTTTTTGTTTTTGTTGATTTTTAGCAGTTTTTAAATTACTATTTTTAATGCCTCGGAAGGCCGACTGCAATTTGTAATAATTTAAGAATTTTACTGCTTTCCATATAACTGCTAGATCTTGTTCTAGGGTTTTTTAGAAACCCTAGATTAAGTGAAAATTACCAAAAAAATTAAAAAATCAAAATTCAAAAAATTAGGGTTTTATATTCTGCAGATTTTTAGAAATCACCAATCAAGGATTTACGATTTTTGGAAAGATTCCAAAATCTTGAAACTCTGCTTAATTAGGGTTTCCCCTCTTAGAAGTTTCCTCTTTAAAAGAATTTCTATCTTTAGAAATCTTTCGAATTTGGAAAAGTCTGCAAAAGGAAACATCCCAAATCTAGCCGAATTTCAATTTTGGAAAATTTCCCAAAATTATAAGGGATCTTGCAATCAAATCTTTCTTGGAAGATCTCCACCGTTCGAGAAACTTTCCAATCTAGGTATTTTCCAATATGGGAATTCCTAAATTTTAACCCATCTCGAATTTGGAAACTAATTCAAAAACTTGCCTAAATCTAGTGCTTGTTCAGTGAACCCTAAAAAGGCAAGGATCTTCCAAATAGAATCCCAAATACCTAGACTGTGCGATCTAACTGTTTCTGCAGGAACACAATCCAGTGTGGGTAGGGAGCGAAAGCTCAAAGAGGTGGAGTCGGGCCCAAGCCCATTAGGATACCCCTCCCTAACCCACGGAGGCGACCCCGTGGCGTGGCCCACGGGAGGTAAGTCTCTATCCTCGCCTTGAGTGCGATACTACACCGTTGGGTGAATCATTGCCGCTTGTCTATTTGCTTTCGCATCCATATTCTTCGACTTGCGTGGCGTGGCCGTTAATCAATCAACTCTAAGAGAGCAGACCCAGCTCCAAATTGAAACTGGTGGGATTTCATCACCCACCTCATCATTCCAACTGATTTGATCCCAAAGCTCCATTTAATTAAAAATAATCAAGAATTAGAGCCAATTAGCCCGGTGTTCGAGGAAAAATCCACTCAAAACGAACCCGCTTAACATCCAATCGAAATAAGACCACGAGCGCGGGTACCTGTTGTCTAACACACCCATAAGTCCCTGCTACTCAAGTACACTGAGCTCGACGTGGCATCTTGGACTATTCGGCGGTTAGTTGCGTGTGGACTAGGAACACGCATCAACCCTAGCTTAACCCGAGGGAATACTCTTCTTATCCACTTGACCAATCCGGTTAGTCTGGGACGTACTTAAGTCAGCCATTGTGCCGCACGTCTGTCTAGGCTTCGGATTGCCTTGTTGTTAACTAGAGTTAGTACTAAAGGATTCGCTCTGAAGAGTGTAGCCTGGTGAGAACCTCTGAGTGCAAAACAGTTAGTCCGGCGGTTAAAAGATAAACCAGTGGTCCGCCCACTGTCATAATCTACTCTAGCCCCAAAACTAACAAAGATAATTCCTAAAAATATATCCTGATTGCTTAGAATAGGATTATCTGTGCTTGGTGTGCATCATTTAGGATAGTGTTCCTCTCTGGCAACTTTTTGCCAAGTATAGAACTTGCCTCATTCGCATATGCCCGTTTGGAATCGTCCGAACAAACGCTTGGTTCGATCTGAGAATCACGTACCTACAGTGGATCCTCTACTGAATTCTTCCCCATCTCTTTCCCCATCCGCCTCCCCCAGTACTACTACCTTTGTAGTCATGGCAGTCGAACGACCTCTTATTGAGACGTTCGCCCCTATCTCTGCTAATCCGCCCACTTGCATTATTCTCCCACCTACTACGGCGGTACAGTTTGAGATCAGGCCGCAGACGATCCAAATGCTGCCTACCTTTCGTGGTCTCCTAAAAGAAGACCCATATTCCCATATTAGGGAATTCCAACATGTCATCCTACTTTTCAAGAATCAGAACCTCGATGATGACAATGTGCGTCTGCGAGTTTTCCCATTCTCGCTCAAAGACCGAGCCTCAGATTGGCTCTACTCCTTACCCGCTGATTCAATCAGTAGTTGGAAAGAGTTGGTGGGCAAATTCATGTCTAAATTCTACCCCATGACTCGGACCAACCAAATGAAGCAACTCATCCAGGACTTTCGACAGAAGTCCGATGAGAAATTTTTTGAATCGTGGGATAGATTACAAGACTACCTGACTAAGTGCCCCCACCATAGCATCGACAAGGGCAATCTTGTCCATGTCTTCTACAAGGGACTTACTGATGAGTCCCGGACCATGGTAGAGTCAATGTGCCAAGGAAAATTCCTGCACCAAACTCCGACGGATGCATACAAATTCTTGGGAGAGTTAGGAGAAAACTCTCAACATTGGACGACTGACTCAGAGTTTAGTCGAACCACTTCGGTCCAAAGGACAACCAAGGGACATGATGCTACAACTGATACTGAGCTTCGATCTGTCATTCAAGAGTTGAGCAAGTCAGTCTCGGCACTGGCTGTGTCTGTCCAAAAGCCTACTCAACAATCTACCCCAGTCATGCATGTGGGACACGAGGCCCTATGGAATCCTGCACCCTCTGTCTGCAACCCTCCCATACTACTGAGCATTGTCCTTTGAATGAAGGATGGTCTAATCCTCTTCAGGAAGAAGTTTGTGCTTTCAGCACATACAAACCACCCACTCAGAACTCGTATAGTCAATCTTATCATCCGGACACGAGAAACCACCCTAACTTCTCTTGGAGGCCTCAGTCTACTCAACCACAAGCTCAACCTCCACGTCAACCTCAGGGCATGTATCCTCCTGGGTTCAATCAACTCACTAGGCAATTCAATCAGGGTCAGTACCAGCAGAGTCAGTACCCATCTCCTCAGAACCAGCAGTTCCAACAAGGTCAATACTCTGGACAACAGAGCACATTTCAGAATCAGCAAAGAGTTCCCCAGAACTTTCAGAACCAACAGATTGTCCCAACTAATTCTTCCGCCTATAACTATAATGCCCCGATGAGCTCGAGTCGCGAATTGGTGCCTCAGCTCCCATTAGCTACTCCCCAACAGTCGGTCCCCAAACCCGGTATCAAGCACCTTCTAGCTCAACTCATTACTCAATCTATGCAACGCCTAGAGCAACAGCAACAGCAATCCATGCTTCGTCTAGAGCAACGTCTAGGTAACTTAAAAGCTGAGAAAGCTAAGGGGATCTTTTCTAGCCAACCCATTACCAACCTTAAAGGAAATGCCAAAGGGGCAGTATATGAGATCGGATCTCAATCTCAAAGCCAGAATGAGAAGTGTCAAGGGGAGGTGCAAGCTGTAACCACCCTACGATCTGGAAAAACTGTGGACATGGGAGTCCAACCACCGCCGGTGCCATCTCCAGCACCCATCACTTGTACAGAGGAAGCTAATACCAATCCTACCTCTGCTTCTTCTACCTCTGCACCAACATCAGATATCCCTGTGTAAAAATCGAAGGCTAAAGGCAAATTCATTTGTCGAGTAAAGCCTCCCTTCCCGGATAGACTTGTCCAAGATAAGCGGGATCAGCAATTCTCAGAGATCTTAGACGTCTTTAAAGACGTCCAGATCAATATCCCATTCCTTTCTGCTATCAAGCAAATCCCTTCTTATGCCAAATTCCTCAATGACTTGTGCACAGTTAAGCGGCATACGCATGTACCCAAAGCTTAATCGATGATCGTGGTCGGTCCAAGATAATTGGTATGAAGGGATGTATGTGGACAGAACTTGATGTAGGTTCCAAGATAACGATGGTTGGTCCAACTTAAGAAAACAAACTGTAGTTACCCTTGGTGGGACAACTACCCTTGGTGGGGCCTATGGGGATGAAGATCATGAGATGTGTGCTCACGAGAAATCTGAGTGGTTGGTCCGACTCGATCCCCGGTTTATGACATCAATTTATGTGCTAGCATATTTCTAGAATGAATAACATGCCATTAACGTGGTCATTGAACACATGTTCAACTACTGGGCTTAGCTCACGGTTTCATACCGATGTGGACTTACAGATGTGGATGGATCATTTGGAGAGCATGTTGCTGTGGAGGACGAGTGTGTGGATGGCGAGTGAAAGTAGGATTTTTCCGCATCGTTGATTACGGAAACCCTAATTCCAACAATATTTGTAATTTATCCGAGTTTTAATCCTGCAAAATATTGGATATTGTATAGGGATATTCGATCCGCACTCAGGGTTAGTTAGCGCAAAGAAAAGCATAAAATGATGGGAAAATTGCAGATAATGCAACACAATCATAATTAAATCATATTTATTTAACCGAACTTGTCTCTTACAATGAAAATAAAATAAAAATAACTAAACTAGAAAGCTTTAAGAGAGATTAGGGTAGAGAGAGAAAATGAGAGGTAGAGAAAGAAGGTGATAATTAGAGAGAGAAATAGAGTTTTTAGAGAGATATAACTAGAGAGAGAGAGAGAGAAGAGGACTAGAGAGATCCTAGAGAGAGAGAAATAAAACTAGAGAGAGAAAATGGTGAGATAAAGAGAAAGTAGAGATGGATTAGTAAGTGAGAAAAAAATGATTTTAGAGAGAGAAGGTGAAGATTCTAGAGAGGGAAAGCAAGAAAAGAGAAAGAAGTCACCTTCCAAGACTTATCGGTCACTTGATTGGCCAAGAAAGAAGGGGCTACCCGCTGGCTTGGTGGCTTGCAAGGAGAGGGGGTCTTGATGATGAGGTGAGCGGAGGATGGTGCACCGATCAAGAATGATGGTGATGTGATGCAATTGCTCACTGGTGGATCAAGCACGTGGCAGCCCTACAACTTTGGTGGTTGCTGGATGTCTCTCTGAAGGGTGGACGGTGATGCACAACATGGGGTTGTGCGTGGAGGAGGGCGGTTTGTTGCAAACCAGCTGGCCGGTAAGAAGAAGAGAATGAGATAAGGAAGAAGAAGAATAAAAGAAGAAAGAGAAGAAAAAAGGGAGAATGAGACTGTGGTGAATGTTTTGGGAGAGGAGAAGATCTAGCCGTGGGAGAAAAAGACGATAAGGAGGAGAGAGATCGTCGATGTTGCAGCAACCGATCCGTTGCTGGTTCCTTTTCAGGCGGAGTTGCAGGCGGAGGCTGCTATAGCATGCGGAGTGAAGACGCTGGAGCCAGCAGGCTGAGGAGGAAGAGGTAAAAGGCTGAGAAGATGGATGCGTTGGAAGGAGAGGCGCTGTGTATCGCAGCAGCCAGGTGAGATACCGTGAGGGAGGCGCTGGCGGCTGGAGTTATAGGTCTGCAACTCCGACAATGGAGAAAAGAAGATGAAGGGAAAGAAGCTTACCGGTTTGCTATGGTGCAGATCTCAAGGAAGATCATTGTTGCCTTGCTGTGGTGCATCGCAGGTGGCTGTGCGTGGAGAAGACTAGCTTCACAGTGAAGGAGGAGGAGCTTGGATGTTGAACGGTGGTTGACTGCTTGTCTGCAACTCACATCCACTAATGGATAGCAAGTGCAGTGTGGGTTGTAGACCAGCAGGAGGGCAGCAACGTTGGGGTTTGTTGAATGAGTTGCAGGTGGAGAGCGCAGCGGGCGGAGTGAATAAAGAGCTCGCCGGAGAAGATGATCCAGTCCGGCGAGCTTCACGGTGGGGAAGAAAAAGAAGAACACGAAGAGGAGGAGCAAGGGAAGGAGAAGAAGAAGATGACAAAGATGGAGATGGGGAGGCGATCTTATAGCAACCGTTGCTTGCTGGTTCGCAAGAAGGGAGACTCGTGGGCAGCAACCGGAGTTACAGTAGCCAGAGGAGGTGAAGACATTGGTTGAAGTGGCACACAGTCCAGCAACGTGGAGAAGAAGAAGAAGAAGAAGAAGAAGAAAGGGAAGAGAGGAAGAGGAGGGCGCACCACCTCCTCGCCAGCGATGGCATGCCGGAGAAGAAGGAGGAGGTGAGAAGATGAAGGAGAAGGGAAAAAGAGGAGGGAAAAGAAGAAGGGAGAGGACCTACCTAGATCGTGCTCTTCCCATCCTTTAAAAGTCAAGGGTTTTGTTTTTTTTTTTTTTTTTTTGAGAAACAACCCAAACCGTTGGATTTCAATCTAAGGCTAGGGATAAGTGGGAGGGGATCTAAGAGAGAGAAAGGGAAATACAATAGGGATTGTTTCCATAGTGAAAACCGTCCACCATTATAGAATGGAGAGAGAAGATATTCTCTCTCCCACGGTTTTAGAAACAGTGGGATAACTTCCAAGTGGGATCCGCAAGGAATCATGAGTGGGGTCCACATAAAGATTGATAGTTTTGAGGGCCGTGGGTCATTAGATGGGTTGGCCCGAGGGATGCTAGGCCCTCGAGCAGGCCATAAGCCGTGGGCTCGAAGGATAGGTGAGGTTTCACCTATTAGACCATTGGTAAGTGGTCAGTGGGCCAACATTACAATAGACCCTTATCAATGCCAAATTTCTGACCGTCAGATCAGATCAGATGATTTTAGATTAAGAGGTTATAAGATTGGAGGTTCTGATGATGAATGATTTGATCATTTGGTAGATGATCCGACGATTGATGAATGATCTGGCTAGGAACGATTGATCACATGATCTGATTAGGGTAGGATATGTGAGCATTAGGATTGGGATCATCGGATGGTGGACATCAGCCACGGTAGGCCGTAGGGTAGAGTTATTGTGGGAAGGGAGAGGATCGGATGATTAATATTGAAAGTAGAGAGAGAAAGATGATTTAGAGAGATGAGAGAGAAAATATTAAAAAATAAATAAAGAGAAAATGCTAGCAAAGGGTCTTGAACCCTGATCTTTGACATGGTCTTCTGCAAGCTCTACCAACTGAACAGGTCTTCATCTTGTGTTAGTTGGTTGAGCTTTAATCTCCTTAGTCTCTTCGTTGGAGGGGCTTCTTTCTCCTTCTCTCTTGGTTGTCTCTCAAGCTTTTCAATCCTCTAGCTCTTCCCGCACTTGGTCTATATCTTCTTGCCTAAGCCCACTGGCTATTTAAGCTTTGATTATTGGTTCTAGAGGTTGATTGTGGGCCCACATTTCATCGAAATTGTCCACTCGGGTTTCCTGCGATAGAAAAATCACGTAATGAGACTTAATCAGAACGGCTTAATATTTAGACTTCTAAAAATGTGTTTAATGCATGCAAATATACCATTTCATCCAGAAAAGTGTGTTCTACACTACGGAAGAGACTCTTACATAGAAAAGGGATAAATTAAGTAGTTTTACGTAAGATAACGTGATAACTCTTAGAGGATAATAGTGAAAAATACGCACTTTTAAGCGAATATCACAACCCCCAACCAACATATTGCCAATCCTTGGCAATTAGTGAGAAAGAAATGAGCTTAAAAGGGCTATGCACATGCTATACACTTTTTTTATATTAGCTCAGGGAAAACACAGTTCGTCAAATCATCGAATGGATGCAAAAATAGTCACAAGCTAGCAAAGAGTTGGTAAGTTCTAGTGGGACAACAATTATCATCCGACAGTAAAGATTCCCAGATCACCTCTAAGTTCTTATGTCTTGACCTCAAATCTCACTTGTAAAACTCTCAGAAATGAATCACACAAGAAGGGTCTTCTTCTTTTCTCTCAATTTATATGTGAGGAGATGTATTTAATATAAAGAGGCAAAAGATCTTACATATGTTTTATTTGAAGGAAAGATATTTTTAACATAAGAAGATCTCATGATTGGAATATCACTTCACTCGGGAACGTCAGATCAAACTCTATATCTTCTCCTTCTCCAATCTCCACATTTTATGATCGTGCTATCCTAGAATCAAATAGGACTTTCCTGAGTTGTAATGAGGTTTAGGTCAGGTGTAAAAAAATAAAGGGATACAGGATTTCAAAGATCTTAAGAGGATATCTCTATTTTCTTGTATTTTTCCTGCTAGTGTAAAACAAGTTTCTGTTTCTTTTCTTCCTTTGTATTTTTTCTCTTTTTCTCGATATTTCTGAGACTGCTCAATTGCTTTTTCAGCTCTTTTTCATACTTTATTTTCATATATTCTTTTCAGTCTGAACCACATGTCTTTTTCTTCTTACTTTTCTTTCCACGGTACACCCACATCAGTTACTCTTTTGTCCATCTCAAAATAAGGGTAGCCAATCATGCTTCGTAGCTGGATTGGGTTTTAGGTTGATGGGTTTACAAAGAAAAGGCTTTTATAGATGGGCTCAAGGGGCTTCTGGTGAAGTATAATTCAGGTGAGTAAAAAGGCTGAACGGTTTAGAAAAATAGACTAAATCATTTTCTAGGGTTTGCACTATCATGTATACTGTCTTGACTGGATACAGAGAAGGTTCTGTCGTAGTAATCCAATGTTGATGTCATTTCGAGTTTTATGATCGAAGCAAAAGATAATGAGATCTCTCAACGAATATTGCGGGCATGAAGAATAGTGAGTCATCTTGTGACACAAGATTATTGTATAACCCTCTGAAATGATTAAAGGCTTAAAAGCTCACTGGGTTAGGTCTCCACAATTCTTCTCACAGGATCTCTAGAGTTTCTAAACTTAGGATGACTCTGATGTTGATAGTGTACAATTGTGCCGAATCTGAGTTTTTCTAAGTTTTCAAACCTGCTGTAGCCACGTTTGACTTGACTCAAAGATAACCTTTAACAAAAATTGACATCCTCAATACTGACTTAACGGAGGTTTTCAGCTAATCAAAGTCAGGGTATTTGACACATTTTTAAAATTCTAGAAAACTTTAGAAAACATCGGAAACCACCTAAAATCATAATTTTTTTTTTGTATATATATTTATCAAAATAAAGACATGAGTTTTGATAAATACCCACCCTCAACCAAAATATAGCACCATCCTCGGTGCCCATAACCGAGACATAAAATGATGAAAAATCAGTAATGATGATGCAAAAGTTTAGGGAGGATGTTACCAAGTTAGCAGAAACTCAATAATGTGTGGTACCTGATGATCGGAAGAATGAATGTACCTGCATTTCCAAAGATATAACAATAATAACAAATGCATGAGACTCATGTACTCTAGGAACACCAGAATTGCCTTTTCGAAAGCGCTAAGTTTTACGTCTTCAGCCAGACATAACGGGGGTATATCAAGTACCCCCAACCAAGTTGAGACTCATGGAGACTGAGTGAATCTACAGTCTTCCTAACACCTAAGGTGGAATGGAAACAACTATCCTATCCCTTGTCTAGGTATACTTGTGTAGAACATGTCTTTCTCAGTGTAGACTGAAAGAAGGACAGTAAGTTCTCTGAGCAGACCCTCAAAAACATTTAGTTGAGCTAGAAGGGATCAAAGTTGCTCAGTAAAGACTGAGAGGAGAGTAGTAGTAGATTCTCTGACCATGGTTAGTGAAAGTAGGATTTTTCCGCGTCGTTGGTTACGGAAACCCTAGAATCAACAAGATTTGTAATTTTTATCCGATTATCCTGCAAAATATGAGCTTTTGTATAGGGATTCGTGTCGGATGTCGATCCGCACTCGGGATTAGTCGAATTAGCGCAAATAAGAACATAAAATGACGAGAAATTTGCAGAGAATGGAACACACTTTCTTTCAAATCAACTTCATTCAATCGAACATGTCTCTTACATAACTAAATTATAAAGCAAAAAAAAATTAAATAAATAAACTAGAGAGAGAAAGAGAGAACTAGAGAGAGAAAACTAGAGAGAGTTTAGAAGGAGAAAGTGATGAAGAAGAGAGGACTAGCTAAAGAGAGAGAAAGTAAGGAAAGAGAGAGAGAGAGAGAGAACAAAATAGCCTCAAACTTACCCGAATCCGGCCAAGTGGTGGAGATGGTGGGTAGAGTTTTTCCGTAGGACGCCATTCTAGGTGTTTCACGGCCATGGAGTTTTGCCCGGAGAAGAGGACCACGTTGTAGGGTGTTGTAGGGATTGTGAAGGAATGGAGAGTAGGGATGGTTTGCAGGGCATTGCTGATTGGTTACTTAAGAGGGTGGCTACCTATTTGAAGAGGAACATGTGCTGGTGGTGCCAGTGTTGAGCATAGAAGGAGGAGCAGATCAGATGGCAGCAAGCACCGTGGAGGGGATTGCATGGTGGGGGCAATACGTGGATTGGTGGTTTGACTTGCAGGTGGGGCAGCAAGAAAAGAGGCAGCGGTGGTGTGTTTCAATTGAGGTTGCCGGACTGAACCCATACAAGTGGTGGCAAGCGGTGGAGACGCCGTGAGCGACCGGAGTTGCAGGTTTGCAACTCCGGCGTGAAGAAGGGAGGAGGAAGATGTGGCTTGTGCGAGGTGGTTGAGGTGCTGATCGAAGGCAGCAAGGAGAGGGAGATCTCATCCTAGCTGAGCAGCATCGTGTGAACCGGTCTGTGGAAGGGAAACGGCGTTTCTGACGAGCTGGAGAGGTGGAAAAGTGGTGAAGGCGGTGAAGGGGTGATGGAGCCGTTGATGAAGATGGCTGGTGTACCGGCTTGTAAGGTGTGGAGTCCAGGTAGGTGCGGCAATGGAGTCTAAGGCAGGATGAGAGAAGAGATGGTAGAGCAGGTGGTGGTGGGGACGCTGCCGGCCGGAGTTGCAGGCTGCAATTCCGGTAGAAAATGGTAATAAGAAGATTACGAAAACGAAAATAAATAAAAAAAAAGAAGAAGAAGAAGAAGAAGAAGAAGAAGAAGGAGGAGGAGGAGGAGGAGAAGAAGACTCAGATGGCCGGAGTTGCTGCCTGCAACTCCGGCGAAGATGGAGGAGGAAGAAGAAGAAGAAAAAAAAAGAAAAAAGAAGAAAGGGAAGGAAGAAGAGAAGGAGAACGTGGGGGATGGTTTTGGGAAGAGAAAGGAGGAGATTGGAGGGGGATTAGGTCAGTAGATTCGAGGACCGAGAGATGAAGAGAGAGAGAGAATAAGGAGAGATGAGAGAGAAAGTATCAGAAAATAGAGAGAAAAGCACTAACGGAGGGTCTGGAACCCTGGTCTTCACTGTGACCATCCTCACGCTTCTCCAGTAGAGTCGACCATCATTCTTTGCTGACTCATGTGGCTTTAAACGCTTTGGTCCGTCTTCTTGGTCATTGGCTCTCCTACTCTCTTCGTTCTTTGGGCCGGCTTTTTGGTCCTCTTATTCAGCCCATATTTGGCCCATATCTTTTAGTCATAGCATGTGGGCTTTTTAAGCTTTGATAATGGGCTTTCATGATCGATTTGGGCCCACAAGTCTCGAGAATCGTCCCATCGGGGTTTCCTGCGACAGAAGAAGCGCGTAATGAGACTTTATCAGAACGGCTTAATATTTAGACTTCCGAAAATGTGTTTAATGCATGCAAATATACCATTTCGTCCAGAAAAGTGTGTTCTACGCAACAGAAGAGACTATTACATAGAAAAGTAAATAAATATAGCATTTTATGTAGGAGAATGCAATAACGCTAAAAGGATAATTGCTTAAAATAAGCACTTTTGAGCGAATATCACAACCCCCAACCAGCATATTGCCAATCCATGGCAATTAGTGCGAAATAAATGAGCTTAAAAGGGCTCTGCACATGCTGCACACTTTTTCATATTAGCTCAGGGAAAACACCGTTCGTCAAATCATTGAATGGATGCAAAAATAGTTACATGCTAGCGAAGAGGTGAAAAGTTTTGGCAAGACTACAGACTGATAATCATGACCCAGAATAGTCAGACTCTGCGTGTGTGTGTGCTCAACATTCTCATCATCCGACAGTAAAGATTTCTAGATCACC
Organism: Euptelea pleiosperma; assembly: GCA_035048495.1. Taxonomy (NCBI): domain Eukaryota; kingdom Viridiplantae; phylum Streptophyta; class Magnoliopsida; order Ranunculales; family Eupteleaceae; genus Euptelea; species Euptelea pleiosperma. The sequence goes on along the minus strand of CM068544.1, from coordinate 12,018,593 downwards.
TCTGAGTTTTTATGCCTCGACCTCAAATCTCACATGTTTAGCACTCAGAATAGAATCACACAAGAAGGGTTTTCTTCTTTTCTCTCAATTTATATGTGAGGAGATATATTTAATATAAAGAGGCAAAAGATCTCACATATGTTTTATTTGAAGGAATGACATCTTTAACAGAAGAAGATCTCATGATTGGAATACCACTTCACTCAGGAACGTCAGATCAAACTCTATAGCTTCTCCTTCGCCAATCTCTACATTTTATGATCGTGTTATCATAGAATCAAGTAGGACTTTCCTGGGTTGTAATGAGGCTTAGGTCAGGTGTAGAAAAATAAAGGTATACAGGATTTCAAAGATCTTGAGAGGATATTTCCATTTTCTTGAATTTTTCCTGCGACGTAACACCATTATCTGGTTTTTTTTCCTTTTTTTGTATTTTTCTCTTTTTCTTGATATTTCTGAGACTGCTCAATTTCTTTTCAGCTCTTTTCATACTTTCTTTCCATATTTTGTTTTCAGCTTGAACCACTTTATTTTCTTTTTGATTCTTCTTCTTTACTTTTCTTTTCACGGTACACCCATATCAGTTATTCTTTTGTTCATCTCAAAATAAGGGTAGACAGTCATGCTTCGTAGCTAGACTGGATTTTAGGTTGATGGGTTTACAAAGAAAAGGCTTTTATAGAATGGCTCAAGGGGTTTCTAGTGAAGTATAATTCAGGTGAGTAAAAAGGCTGAATGGTTCAGAAAAATGGCCTAAATCATTTTCTAAGGTTTGCACTATCATGTATACTATCTTGACTGGATACAGAGAAGGTTCTGTTGTAATAATCCAATTTTGATGTCGTTCCGAGTTTTATGATCGAAGCAAAAGATAATGAGATCTCTCAACGAATATTGCGGGCATGAAGAATAGTGAGTCATCTTGTGACTCAGAATTGTTGTATAATCCTCTGAATTGATTAAAGGTTCGAAAGCTCACTGGGTTTGGTCTCCACAATTATTCTCGCAGGATCTCTAGAGTTTCAAAACTTAGGATGACTCTGATGTTGATAGTGTACAATTGTGCCGAATCTGAGTTTTTCTAAGTTTTCAAACCTGCTGTAGTCACGCTTGAATTGACTCAACGCTAACTTTAAACAAAAATTGACATCCTCAATCCTGACTTAACGGAGGTTTTCAGCTAATCAAAGTCAGGGTATTTGACACATTTTTGAAATTCTAGAAAACTTTTGGAGAACATCGGAAATCACCCCAAAAACAACTTTCTTCTTTTTTTTTTTTTTTTTTTTATCAAAATGAAGACATGAGTTTTGGTAAATACCCACCCCCAACCAAAATATAGCACCGTCCTTGGTGCTCATGACCGGGACATAAAATGATAACAAATCAGTGATGATGATGCAAAGATTCAGGAAGGATGTTACCAAGTCGGCAGAAACTCGACAGTGTGTGATACCTGATGATCGGAAGAATGAATATACCTGCATTGCCAAAGATATAACAATAATCACAAATGCATGAGACTCATGTACTCTAGGAATACCGGAATTGCCTTTCCGAAAGTGCTAAGTTTTACGTCTTCAGCCAGACATGACGGGGGTATATCAAATACCCCCAACCAGGATAAAACTCATGGAGACTGAGTGAATCTGCAGTCTGCCTGACACCTAAGGTGGAACAGAGATAACTATCCTATCCCTTGTCTAGGGATACCTGTGTAGAACAGGTCTTTCTCAGTGTAGACTGAGTGAAGGGCAGTAAGTTCTCTGAGTAGCCCTATGATATTCGCTCAAAAGTGCTTATTTTAAGCAATTATCCTTTTAGCGTTATTGCATTCTCCTACGTAAAATACTCTATTTACCTACTTTTCTACGTAAGAGTCTCTTGTGTTGCGTAGAACACACTTTTCTAGACGAAATGGTATATTTGCATGCATTAAACACATTTTCGAAAGTCTAGATATTAAGCCGTTCTGATAAAGTCTCATTACGCGCTTCTTCTGTCGCAGGAAACCCCGATGGGACGATTCTCGAGACTTGTGGGCCCAAATCGATCATGAAAGCCCATTATCAAATCTTAAAGAGCCCACATGCTATGACTAGAAGATATGGGCCAAATATGAGCTGAATAAGATGACCAAAAAGCCGGCCAAAAAGAACGAAGAGAGTAGGAGAGCCAATGACCAAGAGACGGACCAAAGCGTTTAAAGCTACATGAGTCAGCAAAGAATGATGGTCGACTCTACTGGAGAAGCGTGAGGATGGTCACAGTGAAGACCAGGGTTCCAGACCCTCCGCCAGTGCTTTTCTCTCTATTTTCTGATACTTTCTCTCTCATCTCTCCTTATTTTCTCTCTCTCTTCATCTCTCGGTCCTCGAATCTACTGACCTAACCCCAGAACTCCTACCCATCGGCTCTATCTCATCTCCCTTAGCTTTCTGACCGTTGGATCTTCCATCGGACCGTTGGATCTTCAATCGGACCGTTGGATCTCTCTAGATCCGTCGATCTACCAATCTGAGTCCCAATCAAGTCACCATCCATCCGATTGCCATCAGACTGTCTGTCACATCATCTTGTGAGACGATGGACATCATCAATCCATGTGGGCCAATAGCCGGGCCCATCTTCATCGACCCGTTGTCCGACCAGTTAGTGGACCCCGCGAATTTCAAAATAATTTTAATTAAATGGGGGGTCACTAATTGGGGAGATTCCCCATAGAAAAGTAGGTTTTTACTTAAAAAAAAAAAAAATTATTTTTCTTATTTTTTTATTTTCAAAAATCCCCTATTTCCATTAAAGGAAATAGGAAAGCTTTAAAAGGAGAAGGATAGGGGTTCGTTCGAACCCTAATCCCCCTCCTTATTGCTCCATTCTCTCCCCCAACTCGTTGGCCCCATCTTCCTTCTCCTTTTCTCTTCTCTCCCATTTCTTTTTCTTCTTCTTCTCCTTGTTACTTCATCTCCGGCGAGCCACCACCGGACTGGTTCGTCGGCTCCCCCACCTTCTCCTTCTTCTCCTCCTCGTTCTTCTTCTTCTTGATATTGCTGCACGGTCGTCGCCCAAAACCATCCACCACGTTTTACCCCTCTCTTGGCTGTTTTTCTCCACTTATCTTCCATCTTCTTCATCTTCTTCACTATCTACCACCGGAGTTGCAGCCTGCAACTCCGGCCACTACCACAGCAGGTGCACTGCTCCACATACCTCTCTCTTGACTGCCCCCTCTCCTCCATTCTCTCTCTCCCGATTCCAGCGTCCTCCACGATCTCTTTTGGAGGTCCACAGCACCGCCATCACCACCGTGCAACCTCTCAAAAAGCTTGTTGGACCTGTAACTCCGGCAAGTCCGCCCTCCTCTCTGCACGTCCCACACCATCTCCACTGTTCTCATAATCCCCTCACCATCTCCTAATACCAGTCCACCGACCTGCAACACTGAGTTGCAGGTTTGCAACCCAACCATAGATGGCATCTCCGCCATGAATACCACCGTGAAACGCTGCTGGATTCTCAGACCGTATGCACCCACCTACAACCGGTGCCTCCTTGCACCTCACTTGCCCTTGACGACCTGTTGCAACCCGCAACTTGAGGCATCCTGCTCTTCTCAAAGGGTGAAATCGCAGGCCCTTTCATTGCTCCACAGCACCTGCAACTATCAAGTTGCTGGTGCTCTTCACACCATTACGCTCCTCCCCCTTGGAGCTGCTGCACCGCCGTCTCCCTCAAGCCTCCACCACCTGCAACTTCGGGTTGCAGGTCTCCTTTCTTGACCACCTGCTGCAACACCTCTCTCTCTTTCCATCTCGCTCAGCCCCAAGAAGAAGAGCAGCCAGCTGAAAGTAGGATTTTTCCGCGTCGTTGGTTACGGAAATCCTAGATCTCAACAATATTTGTAATTATCCGATTCTTTTTCACTCAAATCCTGCAAAAAATGACAGGGTTGTACAGTGGCTCGTGTCGGATGTCGATCCGCACTCGGGGTTAGTTAGCGCGACTCATGAACATGCAATGACGGATTTTTATCAAGAAAACATGGAGAGGTGAGAATGGTGATGGAGAAATTAGGATTTAAAACATTTTATCCATGAAATAAAGAAATTAAGAACACCAAAAATATTTATTCATTAATGAAAGAAATACGGATGACAAAGCTCAGATCAAAGTGTTTATGACCAATCAATTCAAACTAACTACAAAGCATTTAATAAGAGAAGCAAAAAATGTAGAGATAAAAAAAATGGAAAAATAGTAGGTAGAAAGAGATCTAGCCTAGAGAGAAGAGAGGGATAATTAGAGAGAGAAAAAGAGACTAAGAGAGAGAAAGAAGATGAGAGAGAGACAATCACCTCAGCTTACCAATGGAGATGAGTCAATCACTTGGAGGGGATTGGCAATGGTGATGGTTGCCTGGAGTGACGAAGATTGGCCTTGGGAGTTAGAGTAGAGATCCACCATGAGAATTATTGTAAGTGGAGAGGGTGGGTCACTTGATGCTTGCTGCCATGTGGAACGTGTGCGGCATGGTGGCTGTGATGGATGGGGAGGATTGAGCATGGCTTAGTGGCGGACCAAACATCAAGGAGTTGCTGGTGCGCTCCTTTTTGGAGTTGTAAGTCGAACTTGCAGATCAGACTGGTGAGTGAAGAAGAAGAGGAGTAGCGCCTGATAAGGAGAGTTGCTGGGGGTTGACAGCAAGGAGAAGATGGAGATGGAGGCGGATCAGTCCGGCAAGGCTGAGGAGAGGGCGGCAACTTTTATGAAGGGCGGTATAGCAGCAGGTAGGTAACTTGCTGGTTGCTCCGGCGAGATGGATCTTGGGAGAACATATGTGGAGTTGTGGAGGCAGCGGCAGTAAGCACAGGCGGAGAGAGGCGGTGGTGGAGTGTGCAGGCGGTGTGCAAGCGGAGGAGGCGGAGGCGAACCAGTCCGGCGGTCGTAGTGGTGTTGGTGTTGCTGTTATGCAACACCAGCACGTTGCTGCTACGAAGGTGGGAGGTGCTGGTTGCAGACGAGGAAGAGGGGCAGAAGAAGAGAAGAAAACGATGAAGAAGAAGGGAAGATGGTGGCGGCTGACCGGAGTTGCAGGCTGCAACTCCGGTAAAAAACGGTAATAAGAAAAAAAAACGAAAACTAAAAATACGAGAAGAAGACAGAGGAGAGAAGAAGAAGAAGAAGAAGAAGAAGAAGAAGAAGAAGAAGAAGAAGAAGAAGAAGAAGAGGAGGAAGAAGAAGGACGGCCGGAGTTGCAAACCTGCAACTCCGGCGAAGTATAGGTGAAGAAGACGAAGAAGAAAAGAGGAAAAAGAGGAGAAAGAAATCGCGGGGAAGAAGGGAAAGGATAGGGGGAAGGAGAGGAGGAGATTGGAGGGGGATTAGGGTTCGAACGAACCCCTATCCTTCTCCTTTTAAAGCTTCCCAAATAGGGGATTTTTGAAAATAAAAAAAAATAAGAAAAATATTTTTTTTTTTTTTAAGTAAAAACCTACTTTTCTATGGGGAATCTCCCCAATTAGTGGACCCCCCATTTAATTAAAATTATTTTGAAATTCGCGGGGTCCACTAACTGGTCGGACAGCGGGTCGATGAAGATGGGCCCGGCTATTGGCCCACATGGACTGATGATGTCCATCGTCTCACAAGATGATGTGATAGACATTCTGATGGCGATCGGATGGATGGTGACTTGATTGGGACTCAGATTGGTGGATCGACGGATCTAGAGAGATCCAACGGTCCGATTGAAGATCCAACGGTCCGATGGAAGATCCAACGGTCAGAAAGCTAAGGGAGATGAGATAGAGCTGATGGGTAGGAGTTCTGGGGTTAGGTCAGTAGATTCGAGGACCGAGAGATGAAGAGAGAGAGAGAATAAGGAGAGATGAGAGAAAAAGTATCAAAAAAAATGGAAAAAAGCACTGGCGGAGGGTCTGGAACCCTGGTCTTCACTGTGACCATCCTCACGCTTCTCCAGTAGAGTCGACTATCATTCTTTGCTGACTCATGTGGCTTTAAACGCTTTGGTCCGTCTCTTGGTCATTGGCTCTCCTGCTCTCTTCGTTATTTGGGCCGGCTTTTTGGTCCTCTGATTCAGCCCATATTTGGCCCATATCTTCTAGTCATAGCATGTAGGCTCTTTAAGCTTTGATAATGGGCTCTCATGATCGATTTGGGCCCACAAGTCTCGAGAATCGTCCCATCGGGGTTTCCTGCGACAGAAGAAGCGCGTAATGAGACTTTATCAGAACGGCTTAATATCTAGACTTCCGAAAATGTGTTTAATGCATGCAAATATACCATTTCGTCCAGAAAAGTGTGTTTTACGCAATAAGATAGACTCTTACGTAGAAAAGTGGATAATTAGAGCAGTTTTACGTAGGAGAGTGCGATAACGCTAACAGGATAAGTGCTTAAAATAAGCACTTTTGAGCGAATATCACCAGCCTGCAACGCCAACGTCTCTCCCTGTGCTCTAGCCAACAGCAACGCCTCCACTTCTCACTGGCTGTCCACCTCTCCTCTCCGTCACAGCCATCCCCATATATCAATTGTTGGCCTAAGATTCAATCTCACGGGTTCACCTTCATTCTTGGCCGGCAACCACCATCACAACCCTTCTTATGTCCGAACCCAATCAATCTTCAAAGGTGAGTTGCTAAAGGTATTTCTCTTTTTAGGTTTTCTTGGCTCTATCTCTCTTTCTCTCTCTAGAGTTTTCTCATCTTTTTATTATTATTTTTCTCTCTCTAAAACTCTCTCTCTCTAGGATAATTGTTAGTTCTTTCGAATTGTCAGTATTTGTTTGATATTTTGTTTGAGCATTGTAAGGACTTGCTTGGATTCAATAAATTTTATTTGCTTCACTATAATGGATTTTCTTTAGTGCTCTTCGTTCTCTTTATTTGTATTAGTTTAATTCATAATTTCTAGGATATCAATAGCTTTAAAAGAAAAGAAATAAAATCAATCAAGTTTTAATCCATCCCACCATCATCACCCTTCCATCCTTTTAATTTTAGAAATTTCTGATAAATTCCGTCAGTTCATGTTCTGAATTAGCGCTAATCCGACTAATCCTGAGTGCGGATTCGACTCCGACTTTCCACTGTGCAAAGAATTGCGTATTTTGCAGGAATAAGTCTCGGATAATTACAAATTGTGTTGAATCTAGGGTTTCCGTAACCAACGACGCGGACAAATCCTACTTTCACCCTACAAAAGTGTGTAGTTGAGTAGGGATGGAATGAAGCTTCTCAATAAAAACTGAGAGGACAGGAGTAGGAGTGGGTTCTCTGAGCAGACCCGCAAAAACATTTAGTTCAGCAGGGAGGGATCGAAGCTTCTCAGTAAAGACTGAGAGGGGAGTAGTAGTGGGTTCTCTGACCGTGGTTAGCAGAGCCGCCAACTCATTGAGTTTTGCGGGAATGTATCTGAATGGAGCAGACTCCTGCAGATCAGTAATACCAAAATTGTCTAACTCTGAGATGAAGTCAGACTCAAAGTGTTCTTGACACTTGGATAATTTATCCTCGAGAGAGTCCTGAATTAGACTCTCCACGGCACATGGGGCATCGATAATATCGACGTAGGGTGACGGGTGAAAACTGTTGACCTCTTTCTCGATGTTTCCTGATGTGATAGGGATGTTCCAATCCCTACATTCAATACGTTCATCCTCGGTGGGGATTGGTAGGTCCAGGACAGCGGGAGGCCCATTTTCTAGACATGGGTCATCAGTAGGAATGTCTGCATTCAGAGCAGAGAGAGAATTATCAGAGATAGAGATGGGACTAAGTTCCTCTGTGCTCAGTCCAGAAGTTGGTGCTATTAAGGGCACCAAAGATTGAGACTCGGGTTCATCACAATTGTTGCACAATCCAAGGGAGGTGGGGAGGAACGGTAGATCTATGACAGTAGGGATCCTACGATCGAGACAAAACTCAGTGTCATGATGATCATCTTCAGGGTCCAGGTTAGAAGCAGCAGTGGGAGAGTGAGAAATAGGTTGCTCTGAGGTAGGTTCAGGATGTGGTGCTTTTAAAGGCACCGTATAAGGATACACTGGTTCCTCAATAGTCTGGCTCGATCTAGAGGTGGGTACAACTTCTATTTCTTCCTCACAATGGTGGTACTGGGTCCAATTGTGCGGCTCCTCATTATAAACAGTGGCCATATCATTCTCCTCAGGATAGGCTATTGGTGGACTAGTGAAGTTGACTTCCTCTCTCTCATTTTCTAATTGAACTAGACGTTGCTCCAAGCTTTCCATAGATTGTTGTTGTTGGTGCTCTAGCTGGGCAATGTACTTAGAGAGAAGGTCCTCTAGACCAGGGTTAGTAGCCAACGGAGGTAGTTCAACCAAGGGGAGCTGAGGTGCCACCTCTTGATTGTAGTCCGACTGGGTATGAAAGTTGTAAGGCAAAGTGGAGTCTGGGACTAGTTGCTGACTCTGAAAATCCTGAGGGGCCCACTGTTGATCAGAATAGTCATTCTGTGGATATGACGGGTACTGGGATTGCGAGTATTGCCAGTCATACTCTCCATTGGGTTGATGGAACCCGGAAGGATAATTATCCTGCGGCAGTTGCTGCGGGAGGGCAGACTGTTCCCAACCAAAGTTATGGTGACTCCTATTATCCGGATAATAAGTGTTGTCATAGGAGGTCTGCATTGGAGATGGAAAGGTACAGACATCTTGCTGGATAGGAGGGTAATATCCTACAGAGTGGGAATGGTACACGGGTTGCTGGACTGCGGCACGAAGGGCAGAGACTGAATTTTTAAGTTCTTGGAGTACAGAATTGTACTCCGGATCTCGGTGATTATCATACCCTATAGAAGTGTGCGAGACTGGAGTATCATGATGATACGCAGAATTGTCATACCATTGTTGAGAGTGATCACCTTGATTTTCACAGAAACTGTAATAGGTCTCATACAGAGGCCGTTCATCTGCCATTAGAGGCGATAGAGGGGTGCGGTGGACTAACTCTCAGATCGAGTCAGTAAAAGGTTATGACAGGTCCAACAAGGCTTCTACTTGAAGAAGCAAGCCCAAGCTTTGGCAAAAAGTTGCCAAAAGGAGACACTGGAGTAGTGATTCTAAATGATGCACACCAAGCACAGATAATCCTATTCTAAACAATCAAGATATATTTTAGGCATTATCTTGTTAGTTTTGGGGTTAGAGTAGATTATGACAGTGGGCGGACCACTGGTTTATCTTTTAGCCGCCGGACTAACTGTTTGCACTTAGAGGTTCTCACCAGGCTACCCTCTTCAGAGCGAATCCTTTAGTACTAACTCTAGTCAACAACAAGGCAATCCGAAGCCTAGACAGACGTGCGGCACAATGGCTGTCTTAAGTACGTCACAGACTAACCGGATTGGTCAAGTGTATAAGAAGAGTGTTCCCTCGGGTTAAGCTAGGGTTGGTGCGTGTTCCTAGTCCACACGCAACTGACCGCCTAATAGTCCAAGATGCCACGTCGAGCTCAGTGTACTTGAGTAGCAGGGACTTATGGGTGTGTTAGACAACAGGGAGCCGCGCTCGTGGTCTTATTTCGATTGGATGTTAAGCGGGTTCGCTTTGTGTGGATTTTTCCTCGAACACCGGGCTAATTGGCTCTACTTCTTGATTCTTTTTATTATAGATGGATCTTGGGGATCAATTCAGTTGGAATGATGAGGTGGGTGATGAAATCCCACCAGTTTCAATTTGGAGCTGGGTCTGCTCTCTTAGAGTTGATTGATTAACGGCCGAGCCACGCAAGTCGAAGAATAGGGATGCGAAAGCAAATAGACAAGCGGCAATGATTCACCCAATAACACCGTATCGCACTCAAGGCGAGGATAGGGACTTACCTCCCGTGGGCCACGCCACGGGGTCGCCTCCGTGGGTTAGAGAGGGGTATCCTAATGGGCTTGGGCCCGACTCCACCTCTTTGAGCTTTCGCTCTCGACCCACACTGGATCGTGTTCCTGCAGAAAAGTTAGATCGCACGGTCTAGGTATTTGGGATTCTATTTTGGAAGATCCTTGCCTTTTTAGGGTTCACTGAACAAGCACTAGATTTAGGCAAGTTTTTGAATTAGTTTCCAAATTCGAGATGGGTTAAAATTTAGGAATTCCCAGATTTGGAAAATACCTAGATTGGAATGTTTCCCGAACTGTGTAGATCTTCCAAGAAAGATTTGATTGCGAGATCCCTTACAATTTTGGGAAATTTCCCAAAATTGAAATTCTGCTAGATTTGGGGCGTTTCCTTTTGCAGACTTTTCCAAATTCGGAAGATTTCTAAAAATAGAAATTCTTCTAAAGAGGTAATTTCTAAGAGGGGAAACCCTAATTTAGCAAAGTTTCAAGATTTTAGAATCTTTCCAAAAATCGCAAATCCTTGATTGGTGATTTCTAAAAATCTGCAGAATATAAAACCCTAATTTTTTTGAATTTTGATTTTTTGATTTTTTTTGGTAATTTCCACTTAATCTAGGGTTTCTAAAAAACCCTAGAACAAGATCTAGCAGTTATATGGAAAGCAGTAAAATTCCTAAATTATTACAAATTGCACTCGGCCTTCCGAGGCATTAAAAATAGTAATTTAAAAATGCCAAAAATCAACAAAAATAAAAAATAGAAAGTTTCCCGAAAAGGTCGGGCTGGCCAAATTGAGCAGCTTTTCGCTTCAGCAACTTTCCAATTCCGTCTTTACGTCCTTTTTCGCACTCCCGAACACCCGAGCGGCAGCGGCGCCATTTGAAAGTAGGGTTTTTTCGCGTCGTTGGTTACGGAAACCCTAGAATCAACAAGATTTGTAATTTTTATCCGATTATCCTGCAAAATATGAGCTTTTGTATAGGGATTCGTGTCGGATGTCGATCCGCACTCGGGATTAGTCGGATTAGCACAAATAAGAACATAAAATGACGAGAAATTTGTAGAGAATGGAACACACTTTCTTTCAAATCAACTTCATTCAATCGAACATGTCTCTTACATAACTAAATTATAAAGCAAAAAAAAATTAAATAAATAAACTAGAGAGAGAAAGAGAGAACTAGAGAGAGAAAACTAGAGAGAGTTTAGAAGGAGAAAGTGATGAAGAAGAGAGGACTAGCTAAAAAGAGAGAAAGTAAGGAAAGAGAGAGAGAGAGAGAGAGAACAAAATAGCCTCAAACTTACCCGAATCCGGCCAAGTGGTGGAGATGGTGGGTAGAGTTTTTCCGTAGGACGCCATTCTAGGTGTTTCACGGCCATGGAGTTTTGCCCGGAGAAGAGGACCACGTTGTAGGGTGTTGTAGGGATTGTGAAGGAATGGAGAGTAGGGATGGTTTGCAGGGCATTGCTGATTGGTTACTTAAGAGGGTGGCTACCTATTTGAAGAGGAACATGTGCTGGTGGTGCCAGTGTTGAGCATAGAAGGAGGAGCAGATCAAATGGCAGCAAGCACCGTGGAGGGGATTGCATGGTGGGGGCAATACGTGGATTGGTGGTTTGACTTGCAGGTGGGGCAGCAAGAAAAGAGGCAGCGGTGGTGTGTTTCAATTGAGGTTGCCGGACTGAACCCATACAAGTGGTGGCAGGCGGTGGAGACGCCGTGAGCGACCGGAGTTGCAGGTTTGCAACTCCGGCGTGAAGAAGGGAAGAGGAAGATGTGGCTTGTGCGAGGTGGTTGAGGTGCTGATCGAAGGCAGCAAGGAGAGGGAGATCTCGTCCTAGCTGAGCAGCGTCATGTGAACCGGTCTGTGGAAGGGAAATGGCGTTTCTGACGAGCTGGAGAGGTGGAAAAGTGGTGAAGGCGGTGAAGGGGTGATGGAGCCGTTGATGAAGATGGCTGGTGTACCGGCTTGTAAGGTGTGGAGTCCAGGTAGGTGCGGCAATGGAGTCTAAGGCAGGATGAGAGAAGAGATGGTAGAGCAGGCGGTGGTGGGGACGCTGCCGGCCGGAGTTGCAGGCTGCAACTCCGGTAGAAAACGGTAATAAGAAGATTACGAAAACGAAAATAAATAAAGAAGAAGAAGAAGAAGAAGAAGAAGAAGAAGAAGAAGAAGAAGAAGAAGAAGAAGGAGGAGGAGGAGGAGGAGGAGGAGGAGGAGGAGAAGAAGACTCAGATGGCCGGAGTTGCTGCCTGCAACTCCGGCGAAGATGGAGGAGGAAGAAGAAGAAGAAAAAAAAAGAAAGGGAAGGAAGAAGAGAAGGAGAACGTGGGGGATGGTTTTGGAAAGAGAAAGGAGGAGATTGGAGGGGGATTAGGTCAGTAGATTCGAGGACCGAGAGATGAAGAGAGAGAGAGAATAAGGAGAGATGAGAGAGAATGTATCAGAAAATAGAGAGAAAAGCACTGGCGGAGGGTCTGGAACCCTGGTCTTCACTGTGACCATCCTCACGCTTCTCCAGTAGAGTCGACCATCATTCTTTGCTGACTCATGTGGCTTTAAACGCTTTGGTCCGTCTTCTTGGTCATTGGCTCTCCTACTCTCTTCGTTCTTTGGGCCGGCTTTTTGGTCCTCTTATTCAGCCCATATTTGGCCCATATCTTCTAGTCATAGCATGTGGGCTTTTTAAGCTTTGATAATTGGCTTTCATGATCGATTTGGGCCCACAAGTCTCGAGAATCGTCCCATCGGGGTTTCCTGCGACAGAAGAAGCGCGTAATGAGACTTTATCAGAACGGCTTAATATTTAGACTTCCGAAAATGTGTTTAATGCATGCAAATATACCATTTCGTCCAGAAAAGTGTGTTCTACGCAACAGAAGAGACTATTACGTAGAAAAGTAGATAAATATAGCATTTTACGTAGGAGAATGCAATAACGCTAAAAGGATAATTGCTTAAAATAAGCACTGAAAGTAGGTTTTTTCCGCGTCGTTGGTTACGGAAACCCTAGAATCAACAATTTTTGTAATTATCCGAATCTTGTTCACTCAAATCCTGCAAAAATCACAGGGTTGTACAGTGGCTCGTGTCGGGTATCGTCCGCACTCGGGGTTAGTGTGCGTAATTCAACGACATGAAATGACGGATTTTTATCAAGAAAACATGGAGAGGTGAGAATGGTGATGGATTTAAAACATTCTTAGTGATTTTTAGAGAGAGAAATTACCACATACAACCAAAAACACAAAAGTAAACTAACAAATGCAAAAATAATAATTTTATTCATCCTCAATGAGTCTTACAAAATCAAATTAAATTCAAAAATTAACCTAGAAAGCCATAAAAATTAGAGAGAGAAATGAGAAAATGTAGAGAGAGAAATATCGAAGAAGGCTATCCTAGAGAGAGAAAATATGGGGGAGAGAGAAAGTGATGCTAGAAAGGTCTAGAGAGAGAAAGTGACAATTAAAGAGAGAGAAAAATAAAACAAGAGAGAGAAAAGAGACTAAGAGAGATCTAGAGAGAAAAAGAAAACTCATGACCACTTACCCTAAGTGATTAGGATCGGCCAAAGGAGAGAGCGGCTGGATGGTGGTGGCTGATGTTGTAGTGGCCTGCAAGGTGAGGAGCAAGTCGGCTTCCTCCTCTCTTCTTCTCTATTAACTCTTCCCCTTTTTTTTTTTTTTTTTTCTTTTGGGTTTCTTTTCTTCTGACAGAGAGAGAGAACGATGAAGTGAGGGAGAGGGGTTTTGACGGCTTGGCCAAGTGGCTGGGGACGATGGTGGCAGTAGGGGGACGGTAGTGATGGTGCGCACAGCGGCAAGGTGGAGCAACACAGCTCTTCTCACAAGGATGACAGGCTGGAGAGGGAGATGAATGAGGCTAGGGGTGTGTTGCTGGTTTGGCCAGCAGGTGGAGGATGAACCCGGAGGAACGACAGCGAACTATGGAGGCAGATCTGTAGGGTGATGGGGCTGTGAAGCTGAAGGTGATGGAGAAGCACGGTTGTGCTGTTGGTGAATGGAGGTTGGATCAACGGTGGTGCAGGCTGTAGGGCGGTAGAGGCGGTGGATGGAGATGCTGTCTGTGTGGAGGCGTTGCAAGAGGCAGCAACGAGGAAGGGGGGGGCGAGCTGGGCTTGCACTCCAGTAGGTAGGAGTCCTCTCCTCCTCTCTTCTCTTCTCTTCTCTCTTTCCTTTCTTTTTCTCTTTCTCTTTTTTTTTCTGGTTTTTGATGAGGAGCACAGTGAGATAATGGTGGAGAAGATGAAGATGCAGGGGGGATCGGTGGAGAAAAATGGCAAGAGGAGCAGCTTCGTTGTGGTTGCTAGCGAGAGGGGGAAGAGGTAGGTGATCAGCAACAGGTGGCCGGAGTTAATGGAGGTTGCCGGAGTTGTAACCTGCAACTCCGGTGATCTTGAAATTTTTTTTTTTTCTTTTGTTTGGGCGGTGTGGAGGAGATAACGAGAGGGAGGTTGCAGGGGTGCTTGCAACCTTGAAGACGTTGCTGTTGCTGCCAGTGAAGTGGAACGTGAAGGCGAGGTGGAGGCGCTGGGGAAAGTGCAGATCTCACCGTCTCTTCTCTTCTTCTCCTTCTTTCTTTTTTTCTCTTTTTTTTTTTTTCTTCGAGAGAATGTATGGGAGAGAGGAGGTGATGCACCAGGGAGGAATGAGGGAGGCGTTAGGGTTTTATGGAAGGAATGAGGAGAGTGAAGGGAGATGGAATGGAAGAAGAGGTGGACGGCTTGGTGAATGGGAGAGCTGATGTGTAGAGTGGGAGAGAGAGTCTAACGGCTTGGAGAGGGAGAAGTTGGGGAGGACGGCTTGGGTTTTTCTTCTTTTTCAATTGAAGAACATGCTGCCCACAATAGAAACCATGGGTTTCTATATTAGAAACCCATGATTTCTAATATCTTTTAAGGGCTATCCCTTCCCTTCAACGGTTCTAGCCGTTTAAGTGGACCCATAAAGATAAAGCTTTTCAAAAAAAAGAAATTCTAATTTGGTAAGCTTCCTAGTTTTGTTCAAAAAATCATTTTATGGCAATAGGATATTCCTCTTTTAAAAACATGCCTCTTTTAAAAATCATTTAAGAAATATCTAGGGTTGAGGGGTCCACTAAAATGGCTGGGCTGTGGATCACAGCTAATGGGCTCGCATCTCATCTTGGCTTAGGCCCATAGGATTAAATCATGAAGTGATGAGGGCCATTGGATTTTAAGAGATGGTGAGATGGATGATCGGGGGATTGACTGAGCGATTGTACAGTAGAGATGGACAGTGATGATTGGGCGATGGAATTTGGACAAGGTAGGTCGTAGATTTGAGGGAGGAGAGAGGATGGGATTTAGAGAGAGGAGAGAGAAAATATTACAAAATAAAGAGAAAAATGCTAGCAGAGGGTCTTGAACCCTGATCTTTGACTTGGTCTTCTGCAAGCTTCACCAACTAGTCAAGTCTTCATCTTGTGTTAGTCGATTGAGCTTTATTCTCCTTAATTTCTTCTTGGAGAGTTTGGCTCTCCTTCTCTTTTGATCTTCCCTCAGGCTTTCTGACTCTTAGGCTCTTTCCGTTCTTGGCTCATATCTTCTTTTCTAAGTCCACTAGCTCTTTATACTTTGATCCAAGGCTCTAGCAGTCAGTTGTGGGCCCGCATTCTCGAGAATTGTCCCATCGGGGTTTCCTGCGATAGAAGAAGCGCGTAATGAGACTTTATCAGAACGACTCAATGTCTAGACTTCCAAAAATGTGTTTAATGCATGCAAATATACCATTTCGTCCAGAAAAGTGTGTTCTACGCAACAAAAGAGACTCTTACGTAGAAAAGTAGATAAATAGAGTATTTTAACGTGGGAGAATGCAATAACGCTAACAGGATAATTGCTTAAAATAAGCACTTTTGAGCGAATATCAAGCACTTTTGAGTGAATATCAGTTAGCAGAGCCGCAAACTCATTGAGTTTTGCGGGAATGTACCTAAATGGAGCAGACTCCTGTAGATCAGTAAAAGGATAGTTGTCTGACTTCGAAATGAGGTCAGGCGCAAAGTGTTCTTGACACTGGGAGAGTTTTTCATCAGGAGGGTCCTGAATTAGACTCACAACGGCACATGGATCATCGACAATATCGACATAGGGTGGCGAGTGAAAACTGTTGACCTCTTCCTCGAGGTTTCCTAATGTGATAGGGATGCTCCAATCCCTGCACTCAATATGTTCCTCCTCGGTGGGGAACTGTAGGTCTAAGACAATAGGAATCCCATGTTCTAGACACGGCTCATCAGTAAGAATGTCTGCATCCGGGGTAGAGAAAGAATTATCAGAGATAGAGATAGAACTGAGTTCCGCTGTGCTCGGTCCATAAGTTGGTGCTGTTAAGGGCACCAAAGATTGAGAGACAAGTTCATCACTCGTGGTGCATACTCCAGTAGAGGTCAGGCACGGTAGATCTAGGACAGTTGGGATCCTACGATCGAGACAAAACTCAGTGTCATGAAGATCATCTTCAGGGTCCGGGTTAGAAGCAACAGTGGTAGAGTGAGAAATAGATTGCTCTGAGGTAGGTTCAGGATGTGGTGCTTTTAAAGGCACCAAAGATGGATACACTGGCTCCTCAATAGTCTGGCTCGATCTAGGGGTGGGTACAACTTCTATTTCTTCCTCGCAATGCTGGTACTGGGTCCAATTGTGCAGCTCCTCATTATAGATAGTGGCCCTATCACTCTCCTCATGATAAGCTATTGGTGGGCTAGTGAAGTTGACTTCCTCTCTCTCATGTTCTAATTGAACTAGACGTTGCTCCAAGCTCTCCATAGATTGCTGTTGTTGGTGCTCTAGACCTTGGAAATACTATTGTTACTGGGCAATGTACTAAGAGAGAAGGTCCTCTAGACAGGGTTTAGTAGCCAACGGAGGCGGTTCAGCCAAGGGGAGCTGAGGTGCCAACTCTTGACTGTAGTCCGACTGGGTATGAAAGTTGTAAGGCAAAGTGGAGTCTGGGACTAGTTGCTGACTCTGGAAATCCTGAGGGGCCCACTGTTGATCAGACTAGTCATTCTATGGATATGACGGGTACTGGGATTGTGAGTATTTCCAGTCATACTCCCCATTGGGTAGATGGAACCCGGAAGGATAATTATCCTGCGGTAGTTGCTGTGGAATAGCAGACTGTTCCCAACCAAAGTTATGGTGACTCCTATTATCCAGATAATAAGTGTTGTCATAAGAGGTCTGCATTGGAGATAGAAAGGTATTACAGACATCTTGCTGGATAAAAGGGTAATATACTACAGACTCGGAATTGTGCACAGGTTGCTGGACCGCAACACGAAGGGCAGAGACTGAATTTTTAAGCTCTTGGAGTACAGAGTTGTAATTGTCATACCCCATAGAAGTGTGCGAGACTGGAGTGTCATAATAGTACGCAGAATTGTCATACCCTTGTTAAGAGTGATCACCTAGATTCTCACAGAAACTGTAGTAGGTCTCATAAAGAGGCCGTTCATCTGCCATTAGAAGTTATAGAAGGTTGCGATGGACTAACTCTCAGATCGAGTCAGTCGAAGGTTAGGACAGGTCCAACCGGGCTTCTACTTGAAAAAGCAAGCCCAAGATTTGGCAAAAAGTTGTCAAAAGGGGAACACTATCCTATATGATGCACACCAAACATAGATAATCATATTCTAAGCAATCAGGATATATTGTAGGAATTATCTTGTTAGTTTTGGGGCTATAGTAGATTATGACAGTGGGCGGACCACTGATTTATCTTTTAACTGCCGGACTAACTGTTTGCACTTAGAGGTTCTCACCAAGCTACACTCTTCAGAGCGAATCCGTTAGTACTAACTCTAGTCAACGACAAGGCAATCCGAAGCCTAGACAGAAGTGCGGCACAATGGTTGTCTTAAGTACGTCCCAGACTAACCGGATTGGTCAAGTGTATAAGAAGAGTGTTCCCTCAGGTTAAGCTAGGGTTGGTGCGTGTTCCTATTCCACACGCAACTAACCGCCGAATAGTCCAAGATGCCACGTCGAGCTCAGTGTATTTGAGTAGCAGGGACTTATGGGTGTGTTAGACAACAGGGACCCACGCTCGTGGTCTTATTTCAATTGGATGTTAAGCGGGTTCGCTTTGTGTGGATTTTTCCTCGAATACTGGGCTAATTGGCTCTACTTCTTGATTCTTTTTAATTAAATGGAGCATTGGGATCAAATCAGTTGGAATGATGAGGCGGGTGATGAAATCCCACCAGTTTCAATCTGGAGCTGGGTCTGCTCTCTTAGAGTTGATTGATTAACGGCCACGCTACACAAGTCGAGTAAGTTGTTGCTAGAAAACAAATAGACATGCGGCAACGATTCACCCAAATTGCTCTGTATCGCACTCAAGGCGAGGATAGAGACTTACCTCCCGTGGGCCATGCCACGGGGTCACCTCCTTGGGTTAGGGAGGGGTATCCTAATGGGCTTGGGCCCGATTCCACCTCTTTGAGCTTTCACTCCCTACCCACACTGGATCGTGTTCTTGTAGAAAAGTTAGATCGCACGGTCTAGATATTTGGGATTCTATTTGTTGGAAGATTTGACCGGCTATTAGGATTTCACGAAACACACATTGGTTTTAGCCAATAATAGAGTTGTTCCCAATTATGGTTCAAAGTTGAGAATAGAAATTTCCGAATTTGGATTCGGAACTTTCTCTTTTTAAACATTCTCAGATAAGGAAACCTTCCAAATAAAGTGAAGATTTAAAATCCCGTCTATTTTGGAAATTTCCCAAATTGAGGAAATCTTTTCAAATTAGAAGATCTCCTATTTTAGAATTTTCCAAAATTAGATATTATCTATAAATAGACTCTCTCCAAAATTAGAATGTCCTAAAAAAGGGAACCCTAATTTCGAGATTCCGATGTGTCTGGAAACTATCCAAAAATAGAAAATCCAAGAAAAATAGCAAGAAATGAAAACCCTAATTTTTTTGAATTTTTGATTTTTGATTTTTTTAGTATTTTTCACTTAATCTAGGGTTTCTAAAAAACCCTAGAACAAGATCTAGCAGTTATTTGGCAAGTAATAAAATTCTTAAATTGTTACAACTCTGCACTCGGCCATCCGAGGCATTAAAAATAGTAATTTAAAAGTAGCTAAAAATAACTAAAAATAAAAAAAAATAGAAAGTTTTCCGAAAAGGTCGGGCTGTCCAAATTGAGCAGCTTTCCGATTTGGCAACTTTCTAAGTCCGTCTTTACGTCCTTTTTCGCACTCCCGTACACCCGACCGGCAGCGGCGCCATTTGAAAGTAGGATTTTTGCGCGTCGTTGATTACGGAAACCCTAATTCCAATAATATTTGTAATTTATCCGAGTTTTAATCCTGCAAAATATTGGATATTGTATAGGGATTTGTGTCGGATGTCAATCCGCACTCGGGGTTAGTTAGCGCAATGAGATACATAAAATGACGGGGAAATTGCAGATAATGTAACACAATCATAATTAAATCATATTTATTTAACTGAACTTGTCTCTTACAATGAAAATCAAATAAAAATAACTAAACTAGAAAGCTTTAAGAGAGATTAGGGTAGAGAGAGAAAATGAGAGGTAGAGAGAGAAGGTGATCATTAGAGAGAGAAATAGAGTTTTTAGAGAGATATAACTAGAGAGAAGAGGACTAGAGAGATCCTAGAGAGAGAAATAAAACTAGAGAGAGAAAATGATGAGATAGAGAGAAAGTAGAGATGGATTAGTGAAAGAGAAAGAAAATGATTTTAGGAGAGAATGTGAAGATTCTAGAGAGGAAAAGCAAGAAAAGAGAAAGAAGTCACCTTCCAAGACTTACCGGTCACTTGATCGGTCAAGAAAGAAGGGGCTATCCGCTGGCTTCGTGGTTTGCAAGGAGAGGGGGTCTTGATGATGAGGTGAGCGGAGGATGGTGCACCGGTCAAGAATGGTGGTGATGTGATGCAGTTGCTCACTGGTGGATCAAGCACGTGGCAGCCCTACAACTTTGGTGGTTGCTGGTTGTCTCTCTGAAGGGTGGACTGTGATGCACAACATCGGATTGTGTGTGGAGGAGGGCAATTTGTTGCAAACCAGCTGGTCGATAAGAAGAAGAGAATGAGATAAGGAAGAAGAAGAATAAAAGAAGAAAGAGAAGAAGAAAGGGAGAAGGAGACGGTGGTGAATGTTTTGGGAGAGGAGAAGATCTGGACGTGGGAGAAAAAGACGATGAGGAGAGAGATCGCCGGTGTTGCAGCAACCAATCCGTTGTTGGTTCCTTTTCAGGCGAAGGCTACTGCAGCATGCGGAGTGAAGACGCTGGAGCCAGCAGGCTGAGGAGGAAGAGGTAAAAGGTTGAGAAGATGGATGCGTTGGAAGGAGAGGGGCTGCGTATCGCAGCAGCCAGGTGAGATACCGTGAGGGAGGCACTGGCGGCCGGAGTTGCAGGTCTGCAACTCCGGCAATGGAGAAAAGAAGACGAAGGGGAAGAAGCTTACCGATTTGTTGTGGTGCATCGTAGGTGGCTGTGCATGGAGAAGACCAGCTTCACAGTGAAGGAGGAGGAGCTTGCATGTTGAACGGTGATTGACTGCTTGTCTGCAACTCACATCCACTAATGGATAGCAAGTGCAGCGTGGGTTGTAGACCAGCAGGAGGGCAGCAACGTTGGGGTTTGTTGAATGAGTTGCAGGTAGAGAGCGTAGCAGGTGGCATGAATAAAGAGCTCATCGGAGAAGATGATCCAATCCAGCAAGCTTCACGGTGGGGAAGAAAAAGAAGAACACGAAGAGGAAGAGCAAGGGAAGGAGAAGAAGAAGATGACAAAGAAGGAGATGGGGAGGCGATCTTACAGCAACCGTTGCTTGCTGGTTCGCAAGAAGGGAGACTCATGGGCAGCAACAGGAGTTGCAGTAGCCGGAGGAGGTGAAGACGTTGGTTGAAGTGGCACACAGTCCAGAAGCGTGGAGAAGAAGAAGAAGAAAGGAGGGCAAAGAAGATGAAGAAGAAAGGGAAGAGAGGAAGAGGAAGGCGCACCACCTCCTCGCCGGCGATGGCACGCCAGAGAAGAAGGAGGAGGTGAGAGGATGAAGGAGAAGGGAGGAAGAGGAGGAAAAAGAAGAAGGGAGAGAGGGGGGAGAGGACCAACATCGTGCTCTTCCCATCCTTTAAAAGTCAAGGGTTTTGTTTTTTTTTTTTTTTTTTTTGAGAAACAACCCAAACCGTTGGATTTCAATCTAAGGCTAGGGATAAGTGGGAGGGGATCTAAGAGAGAGAAAGGGAAATACAATAGGGATTGTTTCCATAGTGAAAACCGTCCACCATTATAGAATGGAGAGAGAAGATATTCTCTCTCCCACGGTTTTAGAAACCGTGGGATAACTTCCAAGTGGGATCCGCATGGAATCATGAGTGGGGTCCACATAAAGATTGATAGTTTTGAGGGCCGTGGGTCATTAGATGGGTTGGCCCGAGGGATGCTGGGCCCTCGAGCAGGCCATAAGCTGTGGGCTCGAAGGATAGGTGAGCTTTCACCGATTAGACCATTGGTAAGTGGTCAGTGGGCCAACATTACAGTAGACCCTTATCAATGCCAAATTTCTAACCGTCAGATCAGATCAGATGATTTTAGATTAAGAGGTTATAAGATTGGAGGTTCTGATGATGAATGATTTGATCATTTGGCAGATGATCCGACGATTGATGAATGATCTGGCTAGGAACGATTGATCACATGATCTGATTAGCGTAGGATATGTGAGCATTAGGATTGGGATCATCGAATGGTGGACATCAGCCACGGTAGGCCGTAGGGTAGAGTTATTGTGGGAGGGGAGAGGATCGGATGATTAATATTGAAAGTAGAGAGAAAAAGATGATTTAAAGAGAGGAGAGAGAAAATATTAAAAAATAAATAAAGAGAAAATGCTAGCAAAGGGTCTTGAACCCTAATCTTTGACATGGTCTTCTGCAGGCTCTACCAACTGAACAGGTCTTCATCTTGTGTTAGTTGGTTGAGCTTTAATCTCGTTAGTCTCTTCGCTGGAGGGGCTTCTTTCTCCTTCTCTCTTGGTTGTCTCTCAAGCTTTTCAATCCTCTAGCTCTTCCCGCACTTGGTCTATATCTTCTTGCCTAAGCCCACTGGCTATCTAAGCTTTGATTATTGGTTCTAGAGGTGGATTGTGGGCTCGCATTCCATCAAAATTGTCCACTCGGGTTTCCTGCAATAGAAAAAGCACGTAATGAGACTTAATCAGAACGGCTTAGTATTTAGACTTCTAAAAATGTGTTTAATGCATGCAAATATACCATTTTATCCAGAAAAGTGTGTTCTACGCTACGAAAGAGACTCATACATAGAAAAGAGATAAATTAAGCAGTTTTACGTAAGATAGCATGATAACTCTTAGAGGATAATAGTGAAAAATACGTACTTTTAAGCGAATATCAAGGAGTTCGAAGGGGACATATAATCGTTGCTGACTTTCTTCCAGTTCATTTGCTTGTTTACACTTTATGTTGCTACTCATAAGATTTGAGATAATAGGTGAATTATTATTAAGGTTTTAATGATTATGCTAGGCCGGTAATGTTTTATATTATCGATGATGATTATGTCAATGTTATGTTTGGGAAATTGAGACTTCAGTGATGTGAGCTATCGGTGTCTTGTGACAAGAAATGTGAGACTTAGTTGGAAGGACCCATTCCTTTCTTAAATCAAGTATGATATTCGCTTAAAAGTGCGTATTTTCCACTGTTATCTTCTAAGCGTTATCACACTCTCCTATGTTAAAATGCTCTATTTATCTACTTTTCTACGTAAGAGTCTCTTTTGTTGCGTAGAATACACTTTTCTGGACGAAATGGTATATTTGCATGCATTAAACATATTTTCGGAAGTCTAGACATTAAGTCATTCTGATAGAGTCTCATTACGCGCTTCTTCTATCGTAGGAAACCCCGATGGGACAATTCTCGAGACTTGCGAGCCCACATCGATCAGGAAAGCCCATTATCAAAGCTTAAAGAGCCCACATGCTATGACTAGAAGATATGGGCCAAATATGGGCTGAATAAGAGGACCAAAAAGCTGGCCCAAAGAACGAATAGAGTAGGAGAGCCAATGACCAAGAGACGGACCAAAGCGTTTAAAGCCACATGAGTCAGCAAAGAATGATAGTCTACTCTACTGGAGAAGCGTGAGGATGGTCACAGTGAAGACCAGGGTTCCAGACCCTCTGCCAATACTTTTTATCTCAATTTTTTGATATTTTCTCTCTCATCTCTCCTTATTCTCTCTCTCTTTATCTCTCGGTCTTCGAATCTTCTAACCTAACCCCAGAACTCCTGCCCATTGGCTGTCTCATCTCCCTTAGCTTTCTGACCGTTGGATCTTCCACCGGACCGTTGGATCTCTCTTTATCCGTCGATCTACCAATCTGGGTCCCAATCAAGTCACCATCCATCCGATCGTCATCAGATTGTCTATCACATCATCTTGTGAGACGATGGACATCATCAATCCATGTGGGCCAATAGCCGGGCCCGTCATCATCGACCCGCTGTACGACCAATTAGTGAACCCCGTGAATTTCAAAATAATTTTAATTAAATTTTAAAAAATGGGGGGCCCACTAAATGGGGAAATTCCCCAAAGAAAAGTAGGGTTTTACTTTAAAAAATAAAATAAAATAAAATAAAAAATATAAATATATTTAATATTTTTTATTTCCTAAAATTCCTAATTTCCATTCCCCAAAGAAAAGTAGGGTTTTACTTTAAAAAATAAAATAAAATAAAATAAAAAATATATATATTTAATATTTTTTATTTCCCAAAATTCCTAATTTCCATTAATGGAAATTAGGAGCTTATATAAAGGGGGAAGGAGGGGGACGAACCCTAATTTTCCTTCACCCCTCTCCTCCTCTCCTCCCCCCTTTCCTTCTCCCCCTTCCATGGCCGGAGCACCACCACACCGCACGAACCACCACCATCGTCTTCTTCACGGGCTGCCACCACACCAAGCATGCATCTCCACCACCATCATCCTCCTCCTGGCGTTCTTCACCGCCTATAACCAGTCCACCACCACCATGAATGCCTGCAAACAGTGCTCCTTTGAGCGATCATCGCCCCCTCCATCTCTAATCCCTTTCACCACCACATTTTCTCAAGAGAGAAAACCAAAAACAGCCAAGCCGTCTTCCACCCCTCTAAAAAAAAACCGTCCATTGCTCCCACCTTGCAAACCAGCCCACCTTCATCTCGTTGGAAAACATGGTCACTCCACGTCCTCCATCAAGATCGCCCAACTCATCTCTATAGCAGCGAGAGCAACAGACCTCCACAACCACCATCTTCGCTAAGAAAAGTCTGCAACACATCCTATAGAACAGTTTCCATCACAGGCTCCAGCCGCTTCACATCTTCTCCATGGTTGTCGTAGTTGCAGGTCTGCAACTCCGACATGTATGGCGTTGCAACCTGGTGTTGTAAATCAGCACGTGCAAATCGTGCATCCTCCACAATACTCACCTGCAGCACCGCTTCGCCCTCCACCTACTGCTACAACTCTTGCCGCCCGGAGCTCTCTTCACCGTCTCTCTCACTCTCTAATCTCGCTCCTCTCTCTACCCTGTTGATAAAAAAAAAAAGAGAAACAAAACAGAAAAAAAAGAAGAAGAAAAGGAGAAGAGAGAAGAAAGGAAGAGGAAAACCCTCACCTGTTCAAACATCATTGTTGCAACTCTTTGCAGTGCCTTGCATCACCAGCCACTCCGCCTTCACTATTGCAGCGCCTCTCTATCTCCCAAGGATCGTCTCCATGACGCTGGCTTGCCATCACAATGCCTTACTGCCATCATCCTCCTTCATTTCCATGTTGCAGGTGGCTTCACCACCACTCTAGCGCCTCCACACGGCCAGCAACCCTTACCGTTGCAAAATCATCAACCCCACCGTCCTTGCTGCCTTCTCCCTCTTAACTTGTGAAAAAGAAGAGAAATAGGGGAGAAGGGACTACAGTTTCTGCTTGCACCACGGCTTGGTGCAAGGCCATCACCTGCTTCACCTCCACCTTCATCTACAACAGTAACGCTGCCCTCAACCTTCCTTGGGAGCACCTGATCGAGCACCACTTCTCCTCTCCATGCACTACTAGGCCAGCCAGCGTCATGCACTCATGTTCGACCAATGCTCAAGCCATAGCCACATCCCTACTCATGTGCACATCATCACATGGTCGATCACCATGGCCTATCTTATGGTCAGATCTGATCATGGTAAGTGCTTGCAAGGTATCTTCTTTTCTCTTACTTTCTCTCTCTAGGCTCTCTCTCTAGAAACATGTTCTCTTTCTAGGGTTCATTTTCTCTCTCTAGGGTTAGTGAGATTCTCTCTCTAGAATCCCCAGGCTGATCGCCTTTTTGCACCACCGACTCCATTCGGTGAATGCAAGAGGGTAAGTTTTTCTCTCACCTCTACCTTGTCGGCCGGTAAACGACCAAGGTGTGAAAAATCTCTCTCTAAAAGTTCTCTTTACATGCTTTCTTACATGCTTTCTAGAATAGATTTACCGCTTTATTTATTTCTGTCATTTATTTCATGTAAGCAACAGTTTAATTAATGCAATTTGATTTGGATGATTTTAGTATTTTCTAGATCTCTTGGATGTGTTTTTAATCTCGACTCGCCATTCTCATCCTTCCACGTTTTTCTTGTATATTATCTGTCATTTTATGTTCTTATTCGCGCTAATTCGACTAATCCCGAGTGCGGATCGACATCCGACATGAGCCACTATGCAAAACTGCTCATTTTACAGGTTAAATGTCTCGGATAAATTAAAAATGTGTTGAAGTTAGGGTTTCCGTAACCAACGACGCGGAAAAAATCCTACTTTCAAAGTACACCAGTGAGAGTGATTCAGATCGTCATCCATTACTACACTAAGTAGCAGCCATCGGGCTGAGTCACTGTCATTGGCGTGAACGGCATGATATGCGTAGAATGCATGACGCTAGCAGCAAGATCTAACATTTCAGTCAAAAGGAACAAAACGTTTTAACGGTGGGAACTACCTAACCGATAGGGACTGTAGTTATGGTTCCATCTGCATGAGTGATAGGTTATGCTAGATTTAATATGGACCCAAGAGTTAAACTTGCTATGACAGTAATGGGCTGACTGGGATATGGACAAAATAGTGTGAAATGTCCCTTATTGTACTTCTAAAACTTTTGGTGAACGTACTATTGTGTCTATGCTCATTTGGGTGATCTTGGAGTATGACTTTCGAGCCATACGATTATCTTAGTGTGAACAATACATTATGAGACATTAGGACCAGACATTTCAAGTGAAGGATCGTGATCGTCACTTACATTTTATCGAACTATGGACTGCATTGATAAATAATTCACTGACTGATTGATTTAGTTTTAGTGGTCAGCCAATTCACTATTATACGTACCATAATTTAGGGAAACCATAAGTTGGTCAATACTTGAGTATCCTACTAATGTTTTATAAATTTCCCCAAGAATGCTATGCGCTGGACAGTTTTTAACTCGCTCTTTCTTTAACATTGTTGTAACTAAGGATAATTCATATAACGGACCCACTTAAGACTCGATTGACTGAAATTGATCTTCTAGAAGAAGTCAAACCCCAGGTCAAGAAGACGATTGCCAACCCTAATTTGGAGTAAATTGCGAGTAACAACCCAGGAGAATTAGTGTCGGACGTAAGTTCGAAAATGCCACTAGTAAAAACTGAAGATGACGTGGATGATGAAGACGTTAGATCGGCAATGTCCGTTTGCTCATGGATCAGTTGTAATACCTTGAATTTTTGTTTTAGGGTATTATGGTAAATTCACCAAACCTAAACCCTTTTCAGACTTCTATTATTGTTTTTATGGTTTAATATAATGCCCGAGTATGTATGTTTAATTTGGTTTCATTCTGACAACTTTGAAAATCCGCTATTTTTGAAACTCGCTCTTTAGGGCTAAATTTCTTACTAAAAATAATGAACCATAACTTGCAGGGGACTTTTTCTTTTCCCAGCTAACATTTTAGAACTTTTATAAAAAAATTATTTTGTGGGCCCGAGACACCAAAAATATCCATATTTTATCTTTACCAACTTACCTGTGAAATTTGGAACCTTTCTTGAGACAAAAAAAACCTTAGCGGGAGCTTCGAGAGATTTTGACAAAAATAGTATTTTTCATAATTTTGAAACTTTCCTACCATTCTTATTTAAAAAAATATATATTAATTATATTTTATTTATTTCATAGGAGTGTGGGACCCGCAAATCACTTTTAGGTCATTCCGATATCATTTAACACTTTTCCGGTGCTTTGAACGTTTTTATGATTTTTATGTATTTAGACTACTTTTTGTGATTTACGTGTGTGACATGTGTCAATACCTTATTGTATGGACTTTTAAATTATATAATATAGTTTAATTAAATTCATGTATAATTATTTGTGTTATGATTGTTGGGTGGGCCCGTATGGCCAATTTAGAGGTCTTTGGGGCTTAATAATAACCTTAATGAAGCCTAGTTGTTATATATGGGCCTTAGGCCCATTTTTAACCCATTAGTAATGTAAAATATATGTTTTTGAAGATTGAAAAAGTCATTCCTTTGATAGTTACGAATTTCACTCAAATAGAAACCCTAATCCTTCCCTAAACCTATTTATGAAAACCCTAAAGCTTTAGAAGCTTTCACAAACCCAACTCTATTAAAGAATAGAGAAAGCTCCACTAAACCTTCATGCAGGCACCGATCGTACTCGAGCAAGAAGGGAGAATTGACAGAAACTCTGATTTGAAGAACATATTCTGAGGAGAGGATGATCCGACTACTTTCAAATTTGAAGAAACTTTTGATTTTCATTAAAGGTAAAAAAACCTTGAGGTAAGTGTGTTTGATCCATCCTATACTTGTTTTTCTTCAAGATTTTATTTTTCTATCATTAGGTAATGGTTGATACTCATTATAAATTAATTTCAATAATATTTATTTTATTCTTATTGGGTTGATCTTTATTTTGGGCCACCATGATGGGTTTGGCCATGGTCTATTTTGTACCTATAACGGATGACTATGTTCTTTATCATTTTTATTATATTTTTATAATTTAAATATTTTTATAATTATTTTTTCTAAATACCTCTATGAATCTATTTTTCAGAACCGTTTAGTTTGTATTTTTCTGATTTGTATTGATTAAGTTATGATTTTTCTAAGTTGTTGGACTTTACAAAAAAAAACCAGAATTCTAGATTTTACATGGTCCACTTCACTTGGAATTTTGATCTATATTTTTAACCTAAATATTTTCTAATTATTTTTTATAGATACCTCTATTAATCTAATTTCTAGAACCTTTGAGTTTATATTTTTCTAATTTGTATTGATAAAGTTATAATTTTTCTAAGTTGTTGGACTTTACGAAAAAAAACATAATTCTAGATTTTACACGGTCCACTTCACTTGAGATTTTGATCTATATTTTTAACATAAATATTTTTTTAATTATTTTTCATAAATACCTCTATCAATCTAGTTTCTAGAACCTTTGAGGTTGTATTTTTCTGATATGTATTGATTAAGTTATGATTTTTCTAAGTTGTTAGACTTTACGAAAAAAACCAAAATTCTAGATTTTATACTGTCCACTTCACTTGGGATTTCGATCTACATTTTTAAGCTAAATATTTTTATAATTATTTTTCATAAATACATCTATCAATCTAGTTTCTAGAACCTTTAAGTTTGTATTTTTCTGATTTGTATTGATTAAGTTATGATTTTTCAAATATCTGGGACTTTTCTGTAAGCCCTAGAATTCCAAATTCAATCCGGCCCACTACATTAAGGGTTTCGACCTATATTTTGAATCTAAATATTTTTCTATTTATTTTTTTTTAAAAACCTCTATAAATCTAGTTTTTAAATCCATTGAGTTTATATTTTTTTAATTTATATTTATTTAGTTATGATTTTTACAAGAAACTATATTTTCTGTGAACTACCTATTTCTTGGATTTTGGACGATTAATGGCTTTGGGAACCCTTAGTGGTTCGATCATGATTATTGACTATAAAAAGGTTTAGCCCTTGTTGTTTGACTAAACCCTAGATGGCTTGACCTATACTTGTATGTATGGGGATCCCACCCATGAGTCTTGAATCTTTCATAGGGTTCGGCCAAGTGTCTTGGATCCAATTTTAGGGTTCGACCTTGTGTCATGGATCCCTCATAGGGTTTGGCCATGGTGTGTTGAATTATCTTGCGATTTTCACTTATATTGTACATCGATGTTGATTGTGATCTTTGGTGATTGTTTACATGTTATTCATGTTGTTTAACCCTAGTTCGTACCCATTTTATTATTCTTGATGATCATGTGTTTATTTTATATTCTTATTTAAATATTAAATACATGTGTGCATATGCCATGCAACCCTAGTACCATCTTGTTATCATACCATGATTATCACGTCATTTCATATAAGGGGTGCATAAGGGAATGGGGTTGAAGTATATTTATATAAGTTTATATTGATTTTATCAATTAATCAGGGTTCGGTACCCTAAGGTGAAAGGCCCCAGACGTTATTATATCCTGCAGATGGGTTGATGAGACCGCTCCCAGTGCGAGAGGGAGATGGAGACCCTATATGGTTATGGGTACTAGTTACATTTGCATCCCGTACTCACTTGCATTCACCCTCATATTCATGTCATCCTTATTATATGATTGAGATGCATACCTGATATTCGCTCAAAAGTACTTATTTTAAGCCATTATCCTTATAGCGATGTCGCATTCTCCTACGTAAAACTTGTCTTTTCGTCGACTTTTTCACGTAAGAGTTTTTTCCATCGCGTAGAGTGCATTCTTTAAACGAAAATCAACTATTTGCATGAAATATACGCATTTCGGATAGTCTAGATATGAAGTCGTTTTGATTAAGTCTCATTACGCTCTTTTCTCTCGCAGAAAACCTGATCGGGCGATTTTTGAGACTTGTGGGCCCACGATCAACCATAGAAGTCTAATATCAAATCTTAAGGAGTCAACAAGCTATGACAAGAAGATACCGGCCAAGTACGGGTCAAGTCAGATGATCGTAGAGCCAAATAAAGAACCAAGAGAGAGGCAAAGCTGAAGACCAAGAGATGGGCCAAAGTGATTCAAAGTCGCACCAACTGACATAAAATGACGGCTTACGTAATTGGTGAAGCCGACGGAAGATTACATTGAAGATCAGGGTTCATGACCCTCCGCCAGCTCTTTTGCCTTTATTTTGTATTATTTTCTCTCTCATCTCTCCTAATTCTCTCTCCATCTTTCCAGACTCGAATATCTAACCTGTAGATCATCTCATACTACCATTAGATCCCCAGATCTACAATCCAATCCCCATCTCCATGATCGAATTGCCTATATCTCACCATCCGATCCTTAAATCGATCATCCTAACCCGCCATTCTCCATCATCTAACCTATAATCCCCTCTCCTCCAGCTCTATCCCATCTCACGTGGCTTTTCCACCTTAGATCTTCTATTGGACCGTTGGATCTCTCTAGATCTAATGATTCACTTATCTTGGCCATCTACTCTATCATGGCCCATTATCCTACTGGTCCACTAGCTCACCTAACTTTAGGTCCATTATCATGGCGGCTGATTGGACGACATGTGGCATGCGCAGTATTGGCCCAAAAGGCTCATTACTCTCCTGGGTCCAATATCATATGGCCAAGGCCTTCAATGATGGCCCACTAACATTGCATAAATTCCATGGCCCATAGCTACGGCCCTTGGCCCGCAACTCACTTACTAGCCACCGGCTGACACGTAGCATGCTCAATTCACCCAGGGGCCCATTATCCTTTTTTTCCCTATGGTCCACAACCTAAATGGACTACGAGCCAATAGCCCAAATCCAATAACCCTATAACCTCATGGCCCAAAGCCCATTCATTAGAAGCCCACACCACCTTTACTTGAGAGAGAAATGGTCTTCACAAGACCAATTCTCCCTCAACCTCTCCAACTAATTCCACCATTCTCTCTCCTCGTCACTACTCTTTTCTCCTAAACCTATAAGAGGAACCCACGGTTCCCTTAGAAGGTTGGTTCCCTCCCCCTTGAATGCTCCTAACCTCTTCTCCTCTCTCCCTTTGTTCTATCTCTCTCAACTTGCAGATCTGCAAGTGTTTCCTCCCACCATTCTCCATCAAAACCAGCAAGCAATCCTCTCCTCATCTCCTAGCCGCTGGACTGCTCTCCATTGAAGGATAGCAGTCTGCCACCCACGTTATCACCTACCTGCAACTCCGGCCATCTCAGGTTTGGGTCGTCCTCTTTCCATTAAACCAGCAACGTTTCAAAACACTTGCAGGTTCGGCCCATAGTTGCTACTGCCATCAAGTTGCAGATCCAGCAACGCCTCCCTCAATCCCAAAGCTTGCTCCCCTTGCTGCTTCCATCTCGCCTTCACGATTGTTGGACCACACCTGCAACAGCAAACGGTAAGTGTTCTTCTTCTTCTTCTTTTTTTTCTTCTGTTTGCTGCTGCTACAGGCAGCACCACTCTTTCACGCCCCACCGGAGTTGCAGCCTGCAACTCCGGTCAAAACCACTAGCAACAACCGGTGGTCCATCTTCTCCGTTCTTTTGCTGGTGCACATCCACCCACATTACTGTTTTCTCTCCTTACGGACCCTGCAACTCCTCATCCACATCTCAAAACAGGCTGCCCACTGTTGCAGCCGTGACTGCAACTCCTACCTGCAACCAATAGCTCCGGCGACCACCATTAACACCGGAGCAATCTACACCCATTCTCTCTACTCCAACTGACAGCCCTTGCTGCCGGTTTCACCCACTTGCTGATGCACCACCAGCACGGCTCACCAGCATCACCAAAACCGCTGCCTACAACTCCAAGTTGCAGGCCTGCAACTCACGGTTTCTTGGGTCGCTGTTCATTCCCTCACCTTTGATTTTCTCAGCCGTCCTCACCCTCGCCTATACCTCCCATCCTCTTCTTCTTCTTCTTCTTCTTCTCCTTCTTTCCTTTCTTCCTTTCTTCCTTTCTTCATCTTCTTCCTCTTCTTGATCTTCACCGGAGTTGCAGGCAGCAACTCCGATCATCTTCTTCCCCGGTTCTCTTCGATTTCTCTTTCTTTTCTTGCTGCTCCTCCCCTCGCTTCACGGGCTGCACCACCAAATCAAAATCTGCAGTCCACCTTCAAGTGCAGACAGCAATGTCTGCAACACACCGCCTCCTACAACCACAGACCACCGCCCTCTCTTCCTCCTGTTGCTACTAGTGCCTCCACCATCAAAACAGCCACCATTAGATCGGCCACCAGTCACCATGAGGGCACACAAAGCCACGCTATAGCACCATTCTTTCCCTATGCACATCTCAAAGTGGGCAGCAGCAGCCTTCTCCCAAGAGCGCACCAGCACCCTTCTCCACATGCTGGTGCACCATGGAGCACCTTCACAACCACCCAGCACTGCAACTCTCTCCATTGTTGCTCCCTCTCCTTGCTGCTCCTCCATTTGCACCAAGTACAGGTTGCAACTCAACCTCCAAAACCATCAGTGTGCTCCTCTAGAGCTTTTCAAGTGCACACCAATCGATCCCTTTACCTTGCTGCCCGTACCTATGCATGCACCCACCTGAGCACAAGATCCACGTGGCCAAACCTTTGGTAAGTTCATGGTGAGATCGTTCTTTCTCTCTTTTCTTTCTTTCTCTCTCTTTTCTTCTTTCTCTCTTTCCCACTCTAAATCTCACTTCTTCTCTCTAACTTTCTCTCAAAAAATCCTTTGTATTTTCTCTCTCTAGGTCAAGTTAGTACTTTCTCTCTCTAAAACTTTCTCTCACTTTCTCTCTCTCCTTAATTTCTGATTTTCTCTCTCTACATTACTTTTGAGTTTCATTTCAATTATTTGCTTTCTAAATTAGTGTTTGCTTTATTTGTTAAATTTCTGTAAACTCGTTTGATCATTCAATAAATTGAGTTGAATTTTAATATTTTGGTATTTTCTATTTTCTTTTATTCCTGCTCAAATCTATTTTCTTTTCTCCAAAAGAGTGTTTTAAAAATCAATCATATCACCATTCTCACCCTTCCATAAATGAAAGTAGGATTTTTCCATGTCGTCGGTTACGGAAACCCTAGATCTCAACAATGTTTGTAATTTCTCCGATTTGGTTCACTTAATCTGCAAAAATGCAGACTTGCACAGTGGCTCGTGTCGGATATCGTCCGCACTCGGGGTTAGGGCAAATAAGAACAATAATAACAGAAATCTGCTAAAAATGATGGAAAGGTCAGAATGGTGATTCGATCAAGATTTAAAACAAGCTTTTTGACTTAGATCAATAAACTTATTTGAGCAAGAATTACCGAATATAGATAACACTAAAATAATACGATCAAAATAAATGCATTGATTATGCAAATGTGTTTACAAAAACTCAACAAATAAAAATAAATTAACTAGAAAGCACATTATAGAGAGAGAAAATTAAGAGAGAGAAAGGGAAAACAACAAAAGCTTAGAGAGAAATAGAGAGAAATAGGAGAGTTTTTCGAACTTTAGAGAGAAAGGGAAAATTAGAGAGAGAAAGAGGAGATTTCTTTTTTAAAAAGAGAGAGA
Organism: Euptelea pleiosperma; assembly: GCA_035048495.1. Classification (NCBI taxonomy): domain Eukaryota; kingdom Viridiplantae; phylum Streptophyta; class Magnoliopsida; order Ranunculales; family Eupteleaceae; genus Euptelea; species Euptelea pleiosperma. Next base: position 11,984,985 of record CM068544.1, on the reverse strand, counting down.
TCTAGAGAGAGAATTTAAAGAGAGATTACGTGAATACCTTGGCACCCACCCATGAAGAGATCGGCCAAAGAGGTTGAGGTCGTGGTGTGTCACCGGTGGCTTGAGGAGGATGACTACAGCACCATGAATGGTGCTGTTGTGAAGCTCTTCAACTATGGCAAAGGAAGATGGTGAGGACCTGATCACGTCTGCAAGAGGGGGAGTGGTTGTGCTCCGGTAAGAGTTGCAGGTCTTACCGGTGGCTGTCACAGGTGAGATGGTGTGGTGGTTGTGCTGGAACGTGGAGATCAGCAGGCTGTGATGGAGGTAGTGGTGCTGCCCACAGGTGCAGGCGGTGTGCAGCTAGCTGTGGAGGAAGGGAGGCGCTAGGGGCAGCGGTGATTTCAGCGGTATGCTCACGGGAAGGAGAAGAAGAAGGAGGCGGTGTTGCAGTCTGGGTGGAGCAATGAAAATAGGGTTTTCCCGCGTCGTTGTTTACGGAAACCCTAGAATCAACAAGATTTGTAATTTGCTCCGAGCCTCAAAATTCCTGCAAAATTATAGGCTTTGTATAGGGATTCGTGTCGGATGTCGATCCGCACTCGGGATTAGTCAGATGAGAGCAATAACGAACATGAAATGACGGAAAATATTACAGAAATTGATGGATGGAGAGATGAGGAATGTGAAGTGATTAATTTTTTTAAAAATAGGATTTTTAATTTTCTAGAGAGAGAAATTTCCACAATAAGCATTAAGGCAAGAATTAATTAACACAATAATGCAACACCATAATAAATGAAACACAATTAAAATTCAAATCGTATTTATTTTATCAAACTAAGAATGTGCTTACAATGATCAAATTAAAATTAATATTTCAACTAGGAAGCAAATAAGAAGAAATTAGAGAGAGAAAATGGAAGATTGGAAAAAATGAAGGAGAGATTAGAGAGGAATTAGAGACAACCCACCATTACAAACTCACCGGACTTTACTAGGGAAGAGCGGCCATGATTTGCCAAGTGGAGAGGGTTGTTGGTTGAGGACGATGATTAGTTGTTGACCATGATATGGGGTAAGGACAGTGAATCCCGGCGGTCTGTGGTGGTTGTTGTGGGGCACTTGCAGACCAGTGAAGATGAAGATGGAGTGGCTGGTGGGAGGCGGCAGCTGCAAGGAACTATGGATGGTGGAGAGTGGAACGGCTCATGGTGGAAGCGATAGTGAGGTTCAGCAGGTGGCGGCAGCAAGGAGATGGAGAACCAGTCGGCTAAGGAGGAGATCACCACGATCTCCTTCTTCCTTCTCTCTCCTTCTTCATTTTTTTTTCTTTCTCTTGGGTTCCTTCCCTTGTGAGGGTCGGCTGAGAGATAAAGAGAAGGGAAGGATTGACTGGAGATCGTAGCAAGGGTGGAGGTGTTGCTGCCCTTTAATGAAGACAATGAAGGCAGCGTCAATGGAGGTTGAGGACGGCTGGTGTCGCTGTCGTGGCTTTTGGAGATGGTGCACGGCGTTGAAAGCTGGTGGCTGACGGTGGTGGAAGGGGGCAGCAGCAAGGAGGCGATGTGAGCAGCAGGCGGTGGTGCATTCTGGGCTGCAACCCGTGGGCGGCAACAAGAGTTGCTGATCTACAACTTCTCAAGTTGCAGATCGGTAGTGAGATAGGAGTTCAGAGAGGAGATGAAAGAGAGAAGAGAAGGGGGGGGCGAGCTGGGAAAGAAGGAGATGTTGCTGGCCGGATTTGCAGGCTGCAACTCCGGTGATAGAGATGAAGAAGGAGATGGCGAAGCGGGAGGAGAACGGCCAAGAGAAAGGGAAAAAGGGGCAGGAAATTCTTGGGGAGAGAAAGGAGGGGATTAGAGGGGGATTAGGGTTCGAACGAACCCTTCTCCCTCCTCTTATAAAGCTCCCTATTTCCATTAATGGAAATAAGGTATTTTTTGAAAATAAAAAATATTTTTTTTTTTTAAGTAAAAACCTACTTTATTATGGGGAATCTCCCCAATTAGTGGACCCCCCATTTAATTAAAATTATTTTGAAATTCGCGGGGTCCACTAACTGGTCGGACAGCGGGTCGATGAAGATGGGCCCGGCTACTGGCCCGTATGGATTGATGATGTCCATCATCTCACAAGATGATGTGACAGACAGTTTGATGGCGATCGGATGGATGGTGACTTGATTGGGACTCAGATTGGTAGATCGACAGATCTAGAGAGATCCAACGGTCCGATTGAAGATCCAACGGTCCGATGGAAAATCCAATGGTCAGAAAGCTAAGGGAGATGAGATAGAGCCGATGGGTAGGAGTTCTGGGGTTAGGTCAGTAGATTCGAGGATCGAGAGATGAAGAGAGAGAGAGAATAAGAAGAGATGAGAGAAAAAGTATCAAAAAAATGGAAAAAAACACTGGCGGAGGGTCTGGAACCCTGGTCTTCACTGTGACCATCCTCACGCTTCTCCAGTAGAGTCGACTATCATTCTTTGCTAACTCATGTGGCTTTAAACGCTTTGGTCCGTCTCTTGGTCATTGGCTCTCCTGCTCTCTTCGTTCTTTGGGCTGGCTTTTTGGTCCTCATAGTTGGCCCATATCTTTTAGTCATAGCATGTGGGCTCTTTAAGCTTTGATAATGAGCTTTCCTGATCGATGTGGGCTCGCAAGTCTCGAGAATTGTCCCATCGGGGTTTCCTGCGACAGAAGAAGCGCGTAATGAGACTCTATCAGAATGACTACATGTCTAGACTTCCAAAAATGTGTTTAATGCATGCAAATATACCATTTCGTCCAGAAAAGTGTGTTCTACGCAACACAAGAGACTCTTACGTAGAAAAGTAGGTAAATAGAGTATTTTACGTAGGAGAATGCAATAACGCTAACAGGATAATTACTTAAAATAAGCACTTTTGAGCAAATATCAAGCAACAGCGTGGGTGATGTGCAGCGGTGGCAGGCGGTTTGCATGTGGTTAACGGTTGCTGCAAGTGGAACTCTAACCGGCATTGCAGGTGGAGGGGAACAGTTGCAGGTGTTCACAGTGGTGATCTGCTGTCGTTGTGAAACGCACCAGCAACAAAGAACGCCGGAGAATGCACGTACCAGAGAGACAATGCAGCGTTGAGAAGGTCGAGATCAAGCCGTTAGGTACTGGCTGTGGAGTTGAATGCCTACCATGGTGCAAGGCAAAGTGGAGGACGGCTCAAGAGAGATTGGAGAGGTAGGGGATTAAAACGGTGATTGTTGTGGGCCGGAGTCGCAGGCTACAACTCCGGTGAAAGATGGTGAAGAAGATGACGAAGAGGAAGAACGAAAAGAAGAAAAAGAAGGAGAAGAAGAAAGGGAAAACGTGGGGAGAAGATTCGGGGAAGGAGAGGAGCAGAAAGGAGGGGGATTAGGTTTCAAACGAACCCTTCTCCTTCCTCTTATAAAGCTAAAGGAAATAGGGTATTTTTGAAAAAAAAAAAATATATATATATATATATATATATATATATTTTTAAGTAAAAGTCTACTTTTCTTTGGGGAATGTCCCCATTTAGTGGGCCCCCCATTTTTTTAAAATTTAATTAAAATTATTTGGAAATTCAAGGGGTCCACTAACTGGTCGGACAGTGGGTCGATGATGATGGGCCCGGCTACTGGCCCACATGGATTGATGATGTCCATCGTCTCACAAGATGATGTGACAGACAGTCTGATGGCGATCGAATGGATGGTGACTTGATTGGGACCCAGATTGGTAGATCGACGGATCTAGAGAGATCCAACGGTCCGATTGAAGATCCAACGGTCCGATGGAAGATCCAACTGTCAGAAAGCTAAGGGAGATGAGATAGAGCCGATGGGCAGGAGTTCTGGGGTTAGGTCAGTAGATTCGAAGATCGAGAGATGAAGAGAGAGAGAGAATAAGGAGAGATGAGAGAGAAAATATCAAAAAATGGAGATAAAAGTATTGGCAGAGGGTCTGGAACCCTAGTCTTCACTGTGACCATCCTCACGCTTCTCCAGTAGAGTAGACTATCATTCTTTGCTGACTCATGTGGCTTTAAACGCTTTGGTCCGTCTTTTGGTCATTGGCTCTCCTACTCTCTTCGTTCTTTGGGCCGGCCTTTTGGTCCTCTTATTCAGCCCATATTCGGCCCATATCTTCTAGTCACAGCATGTGGGCTCTTTAAGGTTTGATAATGGGCTTTCCTGATCTATGCGGGCTCGCAAGTCTCGAGAATTTTCCCATCGGGGTTTCCTGCGACAGAAGAAGTGCGTAATGAGACTCTATCAGAATGACTACATGTCTAGACTTCCGAAAATGTGTTTAATGCATGCAAATATACCATTTCATCCAGAAAAGTGTGTTCTACGCAACACAAGAGACTCTTACGTAGAAAAGTAGAGAAATAGAGTATTTTAACGTAGGAGAATGCAATAACGCTTAAAGGATAATTGCTTAAAATAAGCACTTTTGAGCGAATATCAATAAATTCTCAGCAGTTTCTATTATTATTGTTCTTATTTTTCCCTAACCCCGAGTGCGGACGATATCCGACACGAGCCACTGTGCTAATCTGCTATTTTGCAGATTAAGTGAACCAATTCGGAGACTTTACAAATATTGTTGAATTTTAGGGTTTCCGTAACCAACGACGCGGAAAAACCTTAATTTCAATACCTTGGTTAAAAACTTGTATAGTATGATATCATACCATGCACACTGTTGTATTACTGGGCCTCGGCTCACGGTGCTACACCGATACCATTTTCATATTTTGAGTAGCCAAGTACATAGGATGATTTTGAGATGGAAGACTCTAGTCCATTCGAGGAGATCGACGAGGATTTGGGAGTCGATCCCACACTTTAGAAAGCTGTAATTTGATTACTTTGTAACATTATTTATTTATTTTTTTTGGGCATGTAGTCTTTTGATTGAGAGCATGTTATCACCTCCACATCTCCATATTTAATTGATTTATTGAATTATTTGAATTATGAATTATTTTTATTATTTATTTTCTACATCTAAACTTTTTTGTTTACTTAGTGGGTTTTCGAATGAACCTTAGTAGTCTAATTGACCTAATTAGATCACTAAGGGACATTCATGGATCACCTTTGGGTTCGGGTACGGGTCGATCCACAGATTTTCGGGTCGTATCTAGGTATCCGGATTCGGGACGTGACAAGCGGCTCGATGAACATTTGAAGAATCATTTTTTTTATCTAACTTATTATATTTTTGAGTTGTTAAGCATTACTTCTGCATAAATTATGGTTTTATATGATTGAATATTACAACTTTAAAAGTTTAAGTGATGAAGGTATTTCTTTTTCTTTTAGCATTATAATTATGAGGATTTATCCCAGAACTATCATGACTTTTATGTGGACTGGGGCAACCAGTCTAAAATGGGTCAAAACCAGATGCCCGAAAATTGGGTCGTGACAGTCACCGACCATGGGACTCAGTTCCGAGGAGATGTGGAGGAGCTACTAAGGAAATACGGCATATTTCATAGCCAGTCTATGACATATTATCTGCCAAGAAACGGACAAGTTGAAGCCATTAGTAGAGTTTTGTTAAAGATTCTTAAGAAAACTGTTAATTTGTGCCAACGAGATTGGCATGTGAAGCTGGTGAACACTTTGTGGGCCTACCGTACCGCTGCACGTACCTCAACTAGTGAAACCCCATTTTCTCTTGTGTATGGTACTGAAGTTGTTGTCCCCATCGAAGTTCGAATTCCCACTCCTCATATGGAATCTGCCGTAGTGCTGGGTTATCGTAAAATTGAGTATGCTTTCCTCAGACAAGGTTGGAAGCTGTATTTGCAACGGTAGTGCGTAGATAACCTTTGTTTCGTTTAACTTTCTAGTTTGTGATACTTTCCTTCTAGATGTGATTCTGTGGTTTTCATTGGCTAAGGTTTTCACGTAAAAATCTCTTGTCTTGTAACATTCACTCAAAAGTGCTTATTTTAAACAATTATCCTTTTAGCATTATCACACTTGAAATATCCAGGTATATGGATTAATAAGACCTAGAAGGGGGTGAATATGTTCAATTTAAATTAATTACCAATTAAAAATTAAGCAACCTATTCAATTTTATTCGGTCGGTGATCTAGGATCTATCACATGCAATTTCTAAGCGGAAGCAAATAGATTGGTCCAACCAGATTTTATCTAAATATACCATAGATATATTTTTCATAAATATGTTCAGCCAATAACACAATAAAATCAATCAAGCAAGAGACACATGATTTTTACGAGGAAAACCCAACTAGAAAAAACCCTGGGATCACGTCCAGTCGAAATCACAACACTAATAGAAGACAGAGATACAGATAGTTACCCACGCTACAACTCACAACTGAATCCAACTCCACACGAGCTCCAGCCGCCGATTTGCCACGTCGCCTTATATCTTTACATTCTGAACCTCACGAAACGCCTTCAGGGTTTGATCTCGAATCACAACCAACTCGATCCACACACGAGTTCACACCGAATCCACACAATGGGATAATTGATCAAGATCTTGAGTTTTCAAAAGCAAAATTTAAGCTTCAATCAACAATAGAAGCTCTCGAATCTCTAGGTTTTCTCCTCTACTTTAAATTGGCTAGAATGGCTTAGAAGAATTAGGTTTTCAACCTAAAAGGTTATATTTATAATAAAGTAAGAGTCCTAGAGAAATAGAACTAATTGGGGGCAATTTGGACAATTTCAGAATTTTAAAAACCCATCCTTCGTAAATCCAATTGATTGGGTAAAAATCCAATTGATTGGACATAATACGGAACAATTATTTTTCTGTCTTAGCAAGTCCAATCGATTGTACTCAAGGTCCAATTGATTGGACAAAGCCCAATCGATTGGAGACCTCTGTGAAATCGATTGGACTATTCAGGTAATAATTTTAGTTCTGTCAGCACAACTCCAATCGATTGTACTCAGGGTCCAATCCAATCGATTGGACTCCAATGAATTGGACTTTTCAGCATATCAATTGGACTATCCAAAAGTTGCCCGAAAAGCTCCGATTTGCTCTGAAAAGCACCCCTTACTATTATGACTTAGTTTTTCATGATTTTAAGATTCTCAACCCTATTTCTATGGTATCTAAGTCACTTACCAACCTAATTAACCTTTGCCGAAGGTAAAGGATTCAGTACACCCTGAACCCTAGGTTGCTCAATAGGTGTTGAGTCACACTAGTACACTCAGGCTACTAGGTCAAATATGTATGTGGAAGACCTAAGCTGAGTAATGGATCAAGCTCTTGGCTTTGATCTAGAAGAGAAAAAAGCTCACAAGATATTTATGAGAACTAAAAAGCTTCTTGCTCTTCGAATGGACACTCTAATAAATAAACATTTCTTCTCTATGTTCAATGTGTATAGAAGTGTGTTTAGAGAATACATAGAAGGGTTATATTTATAGAATTCATAACCCTGAGCCTTTTAGAATGTGGGAGAGTGGAAACTAGAATTTCGGATCTGAGAAAGACTCAATCCGCATGAAGTCCAATCGATTGTACTCTGGGTTCAATCAATTGGGCCAAGTCCAATCGATTGGGTTTTTGGTTCAATCGATTGGCCTTGTACGGATGGGTTTTTTTCTTCGTAAATCCACTCAATTATTCATAGCCCAATCGATCGAACTTAAATAAGTTTGTCCCCTAACCTCCAATCGATTTAACAGATGTCTCCAATCGATTGGGCTTTGATCAAATTCTGTCTCGTAGACTCCAATCGATTTAACAGAGGTCTCCAATCGATTGGGCTTTGATTAGGTTCTGTCTCGTAGATTCCAATCGATTTAACAGAGGTCTTTAATCGATTGGGCTTTGCCCAATCGATTGGCCCAAATAGTCCAATCAATTGGACTTTCTCATAAGTCAATAACATTGACTTAGACTCGGGTCTGTCCGATGACTAGGTTTGACCATTATATTTTATTCATTTAAACCTATTCCTATGGCCACTAAGTCACTTACCTTCCTAAGCGAGCATACACGATCTATAACAGACAAATGAGCAGTTACTCATATGACTCCTGTCGTCAACCGCCTGATCCTTGCTGTCTCTGTCTTCTAATCTTCACGTAGTCGATGAAGTATGCGTACAACGACATCTTCATACTACGCTGGTACTCGTAAGAACGGTTACATGAATGTTTTATGTCATACGGAATCTTTGCCAAACTAGAATATGAAATTATTCCTTACACAAACTTTCAAAATTATCCTCTGAGGGTCAAATTACCGTAATACCCCTAGTTGAAAGTTCGAAGTATTATAAGTTTGCTTTTACTTTATGTTGCTTGATCGACAATGTGTTCATAAATACCAAACTTAGCACATCTCATAAATACCATGATATTCTTTTAAGAATATTTATGAATGCCATGCAAATGCACATGCCACCCTCTAGTATAGATTAAAATACATAGATTAAGTACTTCAAACTCATTTTTCATCAAAATACATAAAAGTTCTTGACATTTTGTTGTTGGTTACATCAAGTAACTCTAATCGAGTCTTATACCAATCAAATTTGACTCAAATTTGGTCAGTATCACCTATAAAGTAATCCAAATCAAGCCTTATTCCAATCAAACTCGACTTAATTCTAGTCGGTTTCGACCGATAACAATTTCAGATGCATTTGATGATGATATAGAAAAGGCAGAGCCAATTGAAAATACAAGATTTGAAGAAACATTTTAGTGTTTTAAATGTTATTTTGAAGTAATAATGAATTATGGGCCATGCTTGGGTCGTTTAGGAACATTAGTAGTTTGCTTTCACTTTATGTTGCTAGATCGACAATGTGTTCATGAATATGCACCAAACTTGGCAAATCTCATAGATACCATGGTATTATTTTAAGAATATTTATGAATCACATGCAAATGCACATGCCACCCACTAGTATAGATTAAAATACATACATTAAGTACTTCAAACTTTTTTTTCATTAAAATACATATAAGTTCTTGACAATTCGTTGTTGGTTACATCGAGTAACCTAAATCGGGCCCTATACCAATCAAATTGGACTAAAATCTGGTCGGTATCACCCATCAAGTAATCCAAATCAAGCCCTATTCCAATCAAGCTCGACTTAATTTCTATCTTCGGAAAAAAAAAAATTTATGTTTATGTTTTGGCAATCTCCCGTTTTTTAGGCCTTCAAGTTGTTCCGCCTCGATCAATTTTAAATGTTCATGATCAAGTTTTGTTGTCAACCTAGTAGCACAATCCCTGTATTCAAACCACTAGATGTTCTTCAAAATTTGTGTGGTGGTTTTTGAGATTCGTGGAAATCCTGATGTCTTGCAGTCTGGACCTAGGGAGTACAATAAGGAATATGGACACTAAAGACTGCTAACGCTACCAAAAGAAGAAGAAAAAAAATGACATGGACCCTACAAATCAGTGTCAAGCGTGTCAAGTAATTCATTAATCACGTGCCTATGGACACCCCTACCCTTGGTGACAGACATATTTCATTGACACAAGCAGCATTACACTTCCAATGCCAAAACCATGGATTAAAAAAAGTCCCTTTAGAGCTACAGTCATTTCTTACATTCAATTCTCACACTCGGTGGTGGGGCCCACATGAAAATCACGTTGAACAATCCAATCATACATTGAGTTTTCCTTGCCATAATGATCATCGCCGAAAATCAGTCCACTTCAACCTTGTTAACTATAAAAATAAAAAGAATAAAAAGTTTACCTAAAGTAATGGTTTAAATGGATGGTCTGGATCATTTAAATTTAAGTTAATTTTTTGTGACCGACACCCAAAATGTTTATTACACCAGTAAAGCTCCAATTCCATTATGTTATTTGGTATAAAGGCTAAAAAATGTTCAAACGGATTTAACGATAACTGTTATAATATCCAATTATCCCTTATTGAACCATATTATTTTCTTTTTTTGAAAAATGAATTCAAAATTATAAAATGTGGGTATTTTAGTAACACCCCCCTGAAATTTGAAAGTAATTAGTAATACCCCTTTATACTTTCAAACTTTACGAAATACCCCCCTTGACCTAGTTTAACTATCATTTGGCTAAAGTTAAAACTTGAAATGCATCATGCGCTTGTTAATGGACCTATGAAAGGACCATAATATTGTGAAGGTGTGATTCAAGTCTATTTTAACTTAAGTCAAGCATTGTTAAATTAGGTCAAGGGAGATAATCCTAAAGTTTGAAAGTACAAGGGGGTATTACTAATTATTTTCAAATTTCAGGGTGATTTTACTAAAATAACCTAAAATTTTCGACATTCTTTGACCGATTAGAACAGCCGTTCACAATAGCAAAATTACCAACAAGTTACGACCTAATCAATAATCAGGCTGATTTTTGGTTTGTACGTCCACTTAAGGGTTGGCCAAACATCCATACCATCAGCGTCCTCTAAGAGTGTACCACGTGGCTCATTTATGGGTGGTCAGAGCTTCCCTGACCGGTGGTCACATAAGTTTTACTCAGCTGCACAGTCTTCTATATCGAAAAACAACCCGATGAGCTGATCACATTTATCCAACAAATGCACTTTTTTCTTAAGCTACTGTTCTTTGATCAACGGTGGGATTCGAGCATTATTTTTTGTACTCAGCTCCACCGCCTATAAACCACCAACCAGGTAGTTTTGTACTGTCAATGATCTCTAAGAGTTACACGTCATTTTTAGGGGCGGCCGGGACCCACCCCCCACCCCCCCCCCCCCCCCCCCCTTTCCCTTTTTAATGAGAGTTTAAAGGGTATGAACCTTTAATAAAGATCATTGGCAAAGTGCACGTTTCCTCAGCGAGTGTCTGACAAACGTGGCACAATTTGAGACCATTGACAATCTGTATGAGCCACATGACACTCTTCGAGACCGCTCTGACTACGAATGATTTCCCCATCGCTAGGTCGACCTACAGACCAAAAATCAGCAGGGTTGGTGATTTCTAGCCGTTGAATTTGAGTCTTTTTCGTGGATTGATTTTGGTCAAGGCATTCGAGCATTATGTGGGGACAGATCCAAAGGACAAATCACGAGTAAGGCGGACTTTCGGTTTGTGCTTCTACAGAGGGATAGCCAAACATCCATAAGGACACCACGTGGCTCAATACAGACGTCGTTGACGTTTTGCAACAACGTCGCTGAGTTAAAACTTAAAAGTCTTAGAACCCCAGCCCAGAGAGTTGGGATAAGAGGATCTCAGTCATTGGACGTCCCAGATTGAGTCGGCAAGCTGGCAAAGACACCATGGTATTGTATTACTATTAACATGCTGGCACCCACTCCATTAAATTTATGGGTTATGCTGTCATCTCTACATTAGTTTCGTTACTGTAGATTATGTAGGTCACCTGTGCTGTTATGGTCTTTCCCATTCTCTGATTGGTGCTTATGGTGTAAAGAAAGAAAGCTTTTCTGTTACTCTTGCTTATTGGAGGATATGGTGTATATATATATGGAGAAAACATTCGCTGGCCCCGGGGGACTTCAAACTTTGAAGTCTCCCCACCCAAAATGTCTGACAAGTACCCCAATCCCTTAACTCAACCCTGGTTAAGCCCTTGGTTAGTGGTCAAGAAGGGGTACTTGTCAGACATTTTGGGAGGGGGACATCAGAGTTTGAAGTCCCCCGGGGACAGCAAAATTTTTCTCTATACATATGGGCTGGGATCCATTGATTCATGGTTTTGTGACTACTATAATGTCTAATGGATGTGGGGCCCACATACAGATGAGTTCAGGGCTTATTTTTGGTGATGATATTCTTATCAACATGGATATTAACCTCTATAAAAAAAAAAAAACCAACCCATTCTAACATTTGTAGCCTTGGCCCTACTTTGTTCAATGCAAATCGGATGCAATGCACCCACTCACCACAATTTTGGAATTAGAAGTGATTGGTTGGGGCGTGCAAATGAGCTGACATGCAAGTGGTTGCCAAGCCCTTGCAAACTCTTTAAGAAAATGTCTGCAATCATGTGCAGCCCAAAAACTGTGGTAAGTGACTGCAGCCTTTCTTGGTTCGCTGCACTGGGATGCATCAAGTGCAAATGCGGTGAGTTGCATTGCAGTCACTTACCACAGTTTTGGGGCTGCACATGCTTGCATCCATTTTCTTAAAGAGTTTGCAAGGGCTTGGCAACCACTTGCACGCCAGCTCATTTGTACACCCTCAACCAATCACTTGCAATCCCAAAACCGTGACAAGTAGTTGCATTGCATCTGATTTGCATTGAACCAAGCAGGGCCTGCGACGCAACTCACTGCATTTGCACCAGAGTGCAAAATGCATCCCAGTGCAACGAAGCAAGCAAGGCCCTTATGAAAAGTGGATTGCAAGTTGAAATTTTTTGGACCATCTGTTTTCATCGTTAAATTTAAGTCCATACTTGGACCATCCATTTTCAACTGTGGTACGTAAATGAATTCTGGGCTTGGACAGGAAAATCTCATTTTCTAAATAAAAGTTTTCTCAATTTATAATGGCGACCAAACAATGGAAAATTGTGTTTTCCTGAGAAAATTGGCAATCGAACACACCACAAGTTCACAGGCTGTTATACATTCCAGTTAGCCAAATTTAATATAAAAACAAAAAAAAATTGACACATGATAAGATAATCATAGTAATATCCCTACTACAAACGTATGAGGGAAGAGAAACTAACCCCCATAATCAACTCGGCGCGTTGAAAACACAATTGATAAAATTAAAAAAAATGCAAATGGGAAAATTGTAAGCTTTCAAAATTACAGGATGTGCCACCATTGGCACAACTAGGGTAAAAAATGGCCCAATATGGGAAGGACAAGTTGTTCATTTCTCTTACCTCAACAACTAGCATCAGGAACATCCATGGTTGCAGTAGGCGTGTGTTCCAAACAGTTGGGGAACTTTGGTGGGAGGGTAAGCAGTGGTTCGTTACCACAAGTTCCCTGGCATGCCAAACCCAATGCATATCCCAAAGCTCGAGCAACTGGGACTGCAACTGCATTTCCAACTTGTATGTACCTTTAAAGAAATGAAGCAAACACCATTAGTTATAATGCTTAGAGACTAGCATTTTAAGACTCAAGATATGACGAAATCTACAAAGAACTGTTGCTTTTGCTTGGAGCATAAGATTTGAAGATCTCTAGCCTTTTGGAGGTTCATTATTTAATAAATACTGAAGATCTCTAGCCTTTTGGAGGGCAGAGATTCATTTTAACCCAGTATGCATCGTAGTTAGATAAAGGGGGCAACTGTGGGGGAGCTAAATATGTCTTAAGGACCAAGGTTTTATAATTCACCGAATTTTGACTCACCGAATTAAAGTGCATGATGTTATATTCACTTTACTCGTGATATCTAGACATTGTTTACTTGGTTCAATTTTTCTGATTTCATCAGCTTTAGTAGACCCAAACCAACATGGGTTACTAAAAGAATATCATTTGCCTAATTATTTTGTATCGGAGCGATTCAATGTATTGAAAACCAAATTGTTTGTCCATTTAAATATGGGTAAACATGCAATTTTGATCCAAAGTTTACTTACATCCTACAATTTACAAATTGAATCCTTGATTCAAATCAAATTTTAACCCAAACAATTTGAATCTTAGATCTAAATCCATTTAGATAAAAAAAATAGTTAATAAAGCCCTTGAAACATCACTTAGCACTGATCAAAAAAAATACATGTCTATACACAACGCGAAATATTTAGAATTGAAAATGGTGGTAAACATAGAAACTTGTTTAATTTCACAATGAATTGATGATGCATGGTTTTGATTTTTCTTTTTTCAAGGAATTGGAAAGGTCTTTTGTTGGTATATTAATTTCGAACAATCACACTGTATTAAATATCAAGGATTGTAAGGTAAGTTGTTTGCATATCAAGGATTTGTACCAAAACTTGTCATTATGAGTAGAATTTTAGGGTTTATTGCTAAACTTGAGTGTTTACATAGATCTACTTCAAGCTCTTATATAGAGCATTACAATGATTCAAAACAGGAAAGAAATCCTAAGAATATAAAATCAAATCCTAAGATATTATTCTAATTTTGTGATGAGATACACCAATAGTGATATGGTGTATCTAACACACTATATTCTCTAACAATGAGAAAATTATAGAGTAGGTAGGCATATTAATTTTCCTAATTTTTTAATACATGATAAAATGTTATTTCGCATTTTCAAAACTCAAAGAAAAATCTTTCTGAATCTTATCATCAAACGATTTGAAACCGATTCAATTTGAATCCTTCTCCACACTATTTTTCAATCCTGTGACAAGTTATTTTTATCTTTTAAATGTCTTTTCAATTAGAAAAGTTCAATGACTATTTAGTTCAAACCAAATTGCAATGGCGAACAAGAAATGGTAGTAGACCTTCCACTAATTAAATGCAAGGGTAGTGGTTAGGGCCAAACCTCAAGCTCAACGATCTACTGAGATAAACCCTTCAAGGGCAGCTCAAAGAGTTTCTTCACACCTAGATAATTTCAACAAAAAATCTCTTCTTCTACATATGGGCTTACTCCTTGATATGAGCATAAGCATCTTCATCCAACCAATGTAACTCTTCTTGGCTCACCCAAGTACACTCACAGTCATGAACTTGCCATCCCACTTAACCAAGAATCTATAATATGAGCCATCTCAAATTTGTAGTGTTTGCTCAACTATTTCCTCTACTCAGTTCATAGGTAATTCAGGCAGTTAGCTTTGATCTCGTTCTCAACATCATTCTCATCCATATCTAATCCCAAATGGAAATTGTAGAAGATAACCACAATAAATCTTGAGAAAATGCTTATATGGTAGAAAAATATTGTCTCCTCATCACTACCGTACACAGAGAAAAACATCTAAACCGTGTAAATTTATAAGATACAACAAAAACCAAATTCATACAAATCCTAGCTCATAAACATAACTCGGATGCCCAAACTAACCAACCTATCCAAGATTCCGCCAAAAGCATACAAGTTCTAAGGAATAACATAGTATGAGATCAATGCACTGGCCACTAAACGCACCCTTGCTAAGGGACTGGCAATGATAATAATTAATCCCACACATCCTGAAATTATGTGAGATGGCACGCACTAAATAATAGAAGTTGTCATGATTAGTCACTTACACCCATGTGCATGAAACTTTGTTCAGTCCATGCTTATTCCTTGGCTATTCAAGGGACGTCCATGTGACGACACGTGCAAAGGAGAACTAATGACATTTTCTCTTTGACTAATGAAGAAAATGAACAATTGATATAGGAAGGTAAAGGGACAAATTTTCAGCATGTTCTCTTTTAAGCTTATACATGCGTTATCCCACCTACTAACTTTATTGCCAAGGACCCTCCAGGGCTTTGTTGTGCAAGGTCCCTTGGCAAGAAGACTTACATGAAGAATTGAGAGAACATACTAGAGCTATGAAAATTGACAATTAGACTTACATTAAAGAATGGGGTGGCTCGTGGAGTCGACAATTAGATGGAAAAACCAAATTTCTTTGCCACAGCCTACTCCTTCAAAAAGTTCAACCTCATTGCCACTGTTTCCACATTTCTAGAGAACTCAACATGGTCCAATCTTTCCCAATTTGAACTGGTGATACAACCCCTTTGGAAGTCGCTATTGTCTGAGGCACACCATTACCATGTCACCAAGTTCATGGCTTTTGGCCCTCCAGTGCTTGTCCCTATTTTTTTAATCCTTTCACTTTCACTCTACAATCATTTCGCACTTTGCTATGAATTTGTTTTACTAACTCAATGTAGGCATCGACCTCATCACTATTTGTTTTCTTGGCTTGTCGACAAATCACAATCATTGTTGGTACACAATTTCAACTTGAGTGCTTCCTACAGTTCAGCGACTTGCAATATTGTAAGCAAATTCTGCAAGAGATAATATCAAGTCCCATTGCTTCAAATGTTCACCAATAAGCAATGGAGCAACTTGCAAAGCATCCAATTCACCACTTCAGTCTGTTAGTTAATTTGAGGATGATACACACTGCTTTATATTGCAAACGTGTCCAGAGAGGTTGCCAAATTCTCACCCAAAATGGCTAGAAAATTGTGTCATAATCTGGGTGATAGATTTGGGCACCTCTTGGAACCAAACCGGGAATTGAAGAAAAGTCGAGAATTCCTCAAGGAATTGTAAGTTTCATGGCATGTGATAAAGTAAACCATATTCAAGAAAGAATTGACCACAACAAAAATAGTCATCCTTGTTAGCAGCCTTCGGTAACACTAATACACAGTTCATGAAAATGTCAGTCCCTTTGGCATTCGGCCCTTAGAGATTGGGGAGATACGACAACACTCTACAAATTGAATTACATCAAGGTGGAGCTTCAACAAAAAATATCTACAAGACAATGTAGTATATGTCTTGGCCATACCAAGATACCCTCTCATTCCACTACTATGCAACCCCATCAATAATTTTTCTTTATATGAACCCCTTAAAATTCAAAGTTCCCCAAGGAAGCCACCCTTGGTTTGTACTCCTTTCTCACAACAATGTGATGTCTAATTGAAAAGGGGTCTTCGACATAGAGTTCCTTAAGTCTCAAAATCATTGACTACTTGAAGCTAGCTACCACAATGGATGTCTTGAAGAGGTGGGATCGCTAACTCAATGCGTCTACCCAAGTTATGCTTCAATACAAATGTGAATTCTCGTATGTGGGCTACCCATTTTATATGTTGACTACTTAGTTTTATTAGGTGTTGAAGAACGAAGTACCTTAAGGTTCGAATACAAGATAAATTAACATTGAACCAAAAGATGCCTCTAAAATTTAATGCTTGGACAATAACACATTGAACGAAGAGTTGATCATTACTACTCCTAGATTTACAAATTCACATTTTTCCAATTTCTTTTCTCCCCATTTTCTTCAATTCTAATACATTCAACCATATGACCTTGAGTTCAATACTAAGACATCAAAACTCCTTGAGAGCAAACACTCATTAAGAAATAACACATTCACAGAAAGAAAAAAAAAAAAAAAACAATTTCATAATTTTAACTAACTTTCTATATAGAGAGATAAAAAGATCCAACTAATAAAGTGAAAATCCACAAATCATTGTGTCCAAGATAGATGCTAAAAATAATAAAATTAAGCAAGAATGTTAAATTAGATGGCCTCTCTTTAAACAATATCAATACAGAAATCCTAGTAGATTAAAGGATGATTGCACACTTTATCACAGGTAGAGGGCTCTTTAGAATGATTGACTCATAATAATTATTCTCTTATTTTTTGGTTTTTTCCCTTCAACGAAGATCATTGAACCATGAGTCATAATTTTCAAATACTG